>CAOKZL010001819.1:0-587500 GCA_948472985.1 Iguana delicatissima
CAAGCCAGCAAGGATGGACCCCCCCCCACATACACAGTGGCCATCTCGTCCTCCCCCAACTCTCTCTGTGACCCCTTACCCTGAACCATCTCAAGAGGCCCATCACTGATAAGAAAACAACAACGCAGTCGCAGGCAGGAGGAAGTGAGATACCCCTTGCAGGAGCAACCCACTAGACCATCCACCCACAGCGACAGCCAGGAAAGGCAATGGCTAGTTCCGATTGGGCTCACAACCTTCTCATCTCCAGGGTGGCCATGGAAACAAACAATGGCCTGGAATTCTTGCAGAAAGAACCTTTCTGACAGTAAAAAAAAAAAAAAAGCATGGAGGCTACATCTGTACATATGTGGAGGCTAAATGGGGGAGTTTAGCTAGAATGGGGATAAATGACTAAACCTAGGGATGGGCCAACCGAGTCTGCAAATCCTCAAATCCCTGAATCCTTGGCAAGGATTCCAGATTCGCAAATCCAAATCCCTGTGCAGAACTGGGTGAACCAAATCTTTCAAATCCACCAACCAAAAATAGGGGGTTTTTTTAAGTTCTGTTTTAAAAAGGTTTTAAAAAGTTTAAAAAGTTTTTTAACAATTGCTTTTTAAACCCTTTTTTAAAAAACAATTTGAAAGGTTTGAGATTTGTGAGATTCGTGGATTCCCAGAACCTTCCAGGGATTTGGATATGGATTTGGATTTGGAAAATTCTGGATTTGTCCCACCCCTAATTAAAACCTTCACTAAGAAATTAAGAAAAATGACTAGTTAATAGATTTGCAGGTCCAGGGTTATGGATATAGGTCAAAATATAGCTTTGAATTTATCTGTCCTATCTGAGCATTCTACGTGAGTGATTAAGGACACAGTACGATGGAACATTAAAATATTGTAATGGAATATTTAGATCAATTGAGACAAATGTGTAATTAAAGAAAATAATCCAGGAGCTGAAGCAGAATAAAAATCCCGGAGATGAAGTTCACAAATATGAACAAAAATAAAAATCAGTAGAGAAACATGTGAGATTTTCAAAGAAAAAATCACGCAAAGAAAGTAAGGGAAAAAATGGACAATTTATAAGACCTTAAGAACTAGTCTTTGGAACACTAGCTTTAAGAAAAACAAAGGGAGGTAGGGTTCTATGGGGAAAATTTTCTTAAAATAATTTATTGTTGATAAGTGCTATATCTGAAATCACCAACTAGAGCAGGCAAAGAAAATAAGGAAATATCCTTTTGCTTATATTGTATGTGTTTTAATAGGAAAATTTGGACTGTCTTTGGAATTATATAATTTTGTCCTTTATGCGATAACAAAAAGAAAAAATTGTCTAGTTCATTAAATTGGTATAATTTTGTAGTATGCTTTTTTTTTGGTAGAATTTTGCTTCTCTTTGTGATGTATGGTTTTCTTACCCTTTTTTCTGTTTTCTTCTTTTCTTTAGACAGAAATATTTATTTGTTTGTTTGATTTATGTCTCTCTTTCTTTCAGTATGGGACCCAAGGTGGCTTACAGTGTAATTCTAGAACAAAATAGCTAAATCAGTGTATGATGTAAAAGTTTAAAAGGCATTAAAGAATCCATTCAATTAATACATTAGTTTAAAACATATTCAAAACTTACTGCGTATTAAAAAACGCACACCCATGCCACATTCTTCAGCCCCAACCAATTAAAGGTGAAGACCAGTTTAAATCAGGAGGTCCTTGTCGTTTGGAGATATTAAAAAAATATTACAGCCTCCCAAGACCTTTGCCTTGTTAAGAAGAGCCTGTTATCACTACAGTAGGACCTTCTCTTTGGTAGATGGTGTTGGGATTTCCCCCATTTTGACCAGCAGGCGGAAGTAGCACCTCGCAAATGGAAAGAGCACCTTCAGACATACTGGACAGAGTATGAAGAGAACGGGTTTTCTCCAGGTCAGGCAGGTGTACCTAGTTTGCATGTTGGCCCTCTTTGGAAGTTGAAGTTTCCATGCTGCTGCTTTAATTGGCATAGAAGAAAGTAAAGTCAGATACCGCTGCAGTCCTTACTGCTGTTTATACCCTTTCTGGTTCCCAAAACACAAGGTGGCAACTATTTTTTCATTTTTTTTTTAAGTCTGTTGTGTTGGGGGTATTGTGTATTTTTTTATTGCTGATGTATGCCACTCTGGATATAAATGATTGCAAACAGACAATAAAGGATGGTTTATTTTTTTTATTTGCTGATGTATGCCACTCTGGATATAAATAATTGCAAACAGACAATAAAGGATGGTTTATTGAGGTGTAAGGCAGGAAAAGATCTCTTTTGGTGTAAAAATTAGGTGAACAAACAACTCTCTATTTCACACATGAACACAGCAAATACATGTCAAACTAGCAAGGCTGCTGCTGCAACGTGTAAGTTTACCCCTTGAAAAATACCAAAAGGCCAATAATCTCCATAGTTCAGCACTTGCTCTTTGCAAAAAAAAAAATACATGCTCATTTTTTTTTTGTACAGAAAGTGTCATTTGCTGCACAGAAAACTACTCTTTTCTGTGTGCTGCTTACTGTGCAACAACCCCATGTGTGGTTTCTGTACTGAATAATTCCCAGTCTAAGAAGACTTAGAGCCATTTCTCCACTAGACTGTTATAGTGCTATTATTCCACTTTCAACATCCTGTGGAATTCTGGAGTTTGTAGTTTCCTGAGACCAAAGAGCTCTCTGGCTAAGAATTCTAAATGCTCCTCCCTACACTGCAAACCCCAGGATTCCATAGAATGGTGAAAGTGGAATAATAGCGCTATAACAGCCTAGTGCGGAAATAGCCAGGATGACTTTCTCCTCTCGCTTTTGTTGTGCGTGGACGCTTGGCGCTTGCCACACGCACGTGTTGTGTTCTTCGCCCTGACTGTCTTCCATTCCTCGCTTTTTGTATGTCCTTTAAGGGAGGGAGAGAGGCTGGGAATGAAACAAAACGCGTCTGCTTGTGCCGCCACCTTCTTTCCTCTCTCCCTGTCCTTTCCTCCCTGCGCTTCGTGCAAAATGTGGGCTGTTTCGGCATTGCCTTTGGGAGTGACTGGCTTTTTGAGCTGTGGAAACCCAACATTCAAAACTAGAACTACTGTCTTAATTCTGGCATTGATGGACGCTTTCTGTGCTAAAAAAAAAGGGGGAGGGTTACCCGTTTTTAGGCATTAGAAGTCTATCCAGAGCAGTGATTTAGGGCAGTGTTTCCAATCTATTCGATGTTGGAAATAACGAACGAACTAACTAACTAACTAATAAATAAATAAATAATGAAAATGATTGTATGGTTGGGGGTCACCACAACATGAGGAACTGTATTAAGGGGTCGCGGCATTAGGAAGGTTGAGAACCACTGGCCTGGGTGAAACGGCGAAGGAAGTCAAAACGATTGATGGAGGGGTCTGAGACCACTAGGTGGCAAACTTTCCTGGGATACAATATTCAACCAATAACCCAATTCGATTGGCACTTCATTCATTCCTTTGTTGCGCTAATTGCATTATTATACTCAAGGCATTGTCCAACAAAATGAAAACAGCTTAGCCAAATTAAAACAGCCGTGGCAGCGTGCCAAGTACTTTGTGAAGGAGTTGTTCCCCAGGTCAGGCTGATTAGTGACTGACAGGCATCCTTCCTTGGCCCTTTGGCTTGCTTATTCGAAGCAGCTGAAGCTACATGTTAAGCCAGTTGGCTGCAGTTTACCATCTTCCTGTCTGGTCTGGGCTAAGTAGGTTAATGGGTACGGGCAGGACGTTGGACATGCTAGTTGGATACCCTTTGATCATGTGCAGAGGTTGCCTGTTTGCTCATCATATATAAATTTACTTGGGGGAGAGAGTGTCACAAATATGTAATT
Source organism: Iguana delicatissima (assembly GCA_948472985.1). Lineage (NCBI taxonomy): Eukaryota > Metazoa > Chordata > Lepidosauria > Squamata > Iguanidae > Iguana > Iguana delicatissima. The sequence continues at coordinate 3,853 of CAOKZL010001819.1, forward strand.
GTAGAGTGAGGCAGCATTGTGTAGTGGTTAGAGAGTTAGATTATCACTCTGGAGGCCAGGGTTTGAATCCTCACTCAGTCATAGAATCCCAGCGGGTGATCTTGGGCAAGCCACACTCTCTCAGCCTCAGAAGAGAGCAAAGGCAACCCCCTCTGTATCTTGCATGAATGCATCGTGCCATGATAAGGTTGCCATACGCAGGAAATTACTGGAAGGCACCCACAACAACAAAACATAATTGTATTAACAGGTACAATGTGTATCCACACTGCAGAATTATAACAGTTTGATGCTGCTGTAAGTGCCATGGCCTCATCCTACAGAATCCTGGGATTTACATATTGATGAGACATCAGTGTTCTCTGACACAGAAGGCTAAGTACGTCACAAAATGAAAAGGTTTGCAAAAGTAATGGCAAAAAGAACCCACAATGAATGCATTTTAATTAGAAAGCATACTGTGAGGCTTCCAAAAAAGCAAACCTATTCAAAATACAATATTCTGCACACACAAAATAGTTGTATAAGCTGAATAATAGTGACTAGAGAGTTAATGCATACCATATAAGTCATCCTATTATAACGATCTGAACTGCTAATAAATATAACAAGCCCTGATTTGCAAAGTCACCAAAAAAACCCTGCCTACTTGAAGTTCCCTCAAATAGGTTACTTTCAAAAGCCAAGGTTACTAAATTTGCTTTTACCTGATGACAAATTGAACCTCTGTGTGGTGTCAGCACATGTGTCAAAATAGAGAATAAATTTTGCACACATAACTGTAAATGCACCGTATTGTTAGTCTTGCACAATACAAAGCATGCATGCATGGAAAGTCTTTGTACATTTGTGGAGTGTTGATGACAGGTCATTGCAAGATTCCACTGTACCCTTTTCTTTGAGTGTCCACATTGCAGTCTTGAAGCTCAACTGCAGTACTAGAAATTTGGAGACAGGAAAAAAAATAATAATTGGGAAAGCCAAACTCTTAATTGGAAAAAAATGCCCTAATTTGCCCTACTGTTGCTACACCCGTGCATCTGGGTGCACTTTTAAATAGGAGGCAACACAGCTGAACCCCCAGAATTGCATTGTATAATTTAGGGTCATGATATGAGACATAGGCCATTTCCGTACTACACTGTTATAGTGCTATTATTACACTTTTAACATCCTATGGAATCCTTTGGTGTGCCGTTTAGGGAGGGACATTTAGAATTCTCAGCCAGAGAGCTCTTTGGCCTCAGTAAACTACAAACCCCAGACTTTCACAGGACGTTGAAAGTGGAATCATAACACTATAACAATGTTGTGCGGAAATGGCCATAGTCTAATCTCACTTCCAGAGGATGCTTTTCTTGGGCGAAGGCCCTTCCTAACTCACACTTTGCTTTTGCTTTTCTGCAGATAGACCTCGTGATTTTTTCACTGCTTCATGAGTCTTTCCTGTTTCCTTCTTCTCTTTTCAAACCTCCTTGACCAACTGTGCTAGGGCCTGTCTGCTTGGAGTAGTCCTAAGAAAACAGAAGTGTGCCACTTAAGGGTGGAAAGTGATCAGCCGGGTGCATCTCTAGTCCAAGAGAACAGCCAAAAGAAAAGCCAATTCAACCTGGGGTCATACATGGAGAGTCAGCAAAAGCAGAAAGAGAGATGTAGCCACTGGGGTTAGTGGGGCGGATGAGGGCACTGCCTCTCCAAATGAGAATTCTGCTCCCCAAAGGAAAATATCCTTCAGTTCCCAATCTCTAGCATTGCAGAGTGAGACACTGGCAATTGTTCACATTTGGGGCTGTTATACTTGCTCCATTCTTATTTCCTTGGCAGCTTTGCCTGCCCCCTTTCTTTGGATACCTAAACTGTGTATCTAAATAAGTTTTAAGGTATCATTCTGTTAGAAATTTAGGGACTGAAAGAAAATTCCATTGGGGGAAGAATTTTATCAGGGGGCAATGCCCTCGTTTCCCTGCCCTCCCTTTGGCATCTATACCCTTGAAAAGATGGTTAAGACCGTCTGGGTTGAGAGCAAAGGTTTTTAAAAGTAATGACAAAAAGAACCCTTAATTAATGTAGTTTAATTAGAAAGCATATCGTGAGGCTTCCCAAAAAAGCAAACTAATTTAAAATACAGTGTTCTGCACACACAAAATAGTTGCGGAAGCTGAATATTAGTGGCTAGGGTGTTAACGGCCATTTCTGCACTAGACTGTTACAGTGTTATTATTCCACTTTCAACATCCTATGGAATGCTGGGGTTTGCAGTTTAGGGAGGGGTGTCAAACTGCAATCCTCAGGATTCCATAGGATGTTGAAACTGGAATAATAGCACTGTAACAGTCTAGTGCAGATATGGCCGATGTATACCTTGCAAGTCATCCCATTATAATTATCTGAACTGTTAACAATGGCACAAGTCTTGTCACAACTTGGATAGGAGTTACTTGGGCTCTTTCATGCTTGTATCACAGATCCAGCACCCTCCAGTTGTGTTTGACTAGAACTGTCATCATTCATGGCTAACTGGGGATGATGGAAGTTGTCCCCCAAACCTCAGTGTCAGGAAAGGCTGCCCTCTATAACAACCTTGATGATTAAAAGGTTGTACCTAATTGTACTAAATAAAAAAAATACGCTGATATATTGATGTAATGAATGGGAAGGTTGATACTGATGCACTAAAGAAGGTTGATATTGATGCGCTATACTAAACAAATAAATAGATCCACGCACTGCAGCTGCCCCATCTCTCCAGGAAAATAAACTGGAGCACTTGGATTTAACCCAGACTGGCATTCAAATCAATGAAGCCAGAGTATTTGGATTTAGCCTCAAGGAAACTTTCTTAATTCCAGTGATTTCAGCTTAACCAATTTGTAGATTGATCTGTCACTCTTTCAAAGGAAATGAGATTAAGCGGGTTATTTCTCAAGCACTGTGGAATGTGTTCAGCACAATCCTTAAAAGGTTATGTAGAAGCAAAGCCTTCTGAATTCAACGAAATTTTCCCTCCTAACAGGCATGCACAGGATGACAGCCTTACAGGCATGATTATTTGGAAGCAAACTCCACTGATTTCAGTGGATTTTACTCCTGGGCAAATGTGCCTAGGACTCAACCCAGAGGGGCCTTTGGATTGTGGCATCTGAGCTGTTTAAATTATGAGATCTCTTTGGAAAGCAGTTTATGCAAAGCTACATCTATTTTGCTTCTGACTTGCCAGCTGCTGACACATTTCGTGTAAACAGATGAAACATCCAAAGCAAATGAACAGCAGTATAAAAAGCACCTGGGCTAAGAAATGATATGATTTTCCTTTATTTCCATTCAGATCCATGTTATATGGGTTTAGCAATTAACAGTCTAGATGCAGAATCCCAGCCTCACTGAAGATAATCAGAACTCTAGTGTCTACTTCTTCATAGATTTTGTTGAGACAATACCTTTTGACAGCTCTCAGGGACAATTTTGGACCAGTGCTTTTCAGATGCTATGCCCTGCAGTCCTAAATAACTTGAGCTTGGAAAACCAACTTGCTGGGCAATAAAACTGAGAATTCCCCAGCTAACATGGCTGCTGTTTTGTCATCTAAACAGTAGGTTTTCTCAGCTCTGTTACTTCGCAAGAGACCAAGGGTTGAATGGACCACTGAACAAAACTCAAGGCCTTGGTTGGTCCCTTGAATCCTTGAAGAGTGATTTTGACCCAGAAGAAAGAAGAAACCTGCTTTTTGCTCCTCCTGCAAGACAAGATCTAACAATCTTAAGTCACAAGACTTGAATTTTGGTTGATCCTTACAAGATTTAACAGATATCTGCTGCATTGTCTCCAACATTTCACACATGAAAATCAGGATATGTGCAGCCAAGCAACATCAGAGCATGATTAAGAAGGCAAAAAATTATTAAATGAGGAAAAGCACACAAGCGAAAAGAAGTGCAGCACTTTACTTTTCCCTGAGTCTACCTGGAAGGGCACATGCCCTCCAACTGTCCCAATTTGGCAAGGACAGTCCTGATTAATCCTTTGTCATCCCACTTTTTTAGTGCTTTTAAAATGTCTCCCCCTGTCCTGTCCAGAAAGCCAGCCAATGGAATCTACAGTAGTAGTCATAAACAAGGTTTATAAAACCTTACCTGTCAGTTACCATTTGTGTTTTGGCAGTCCAAGTCAGTAACAAATTCAGAGTGTCAGTTCAAGGGAGTATCCAGCAGCATAGTCAGCACACAAAGCAAGGTCAAGGTTTTCCAGGAACATGAGCCAAGGATCAAAAGAAAACCACCTTGCTTCTACCAGAAATACCAGTTGTCTGCAATGGACTCTCCCTACTCTATCTCTGGTATTTATTGGCCAGCAGCCTCTCCCAGCTGTTTGCCTAATGAATGTATCCTCCTTATATACATGTTCAGACTCTCATGGGAACTCTCTTTCCTACCTACACTGGGCTGCAGTTAGTAATGTCCTGCTATTGTCTGTGTGTTGTGGCTGTTGGGGAGGATCATGTCTGTGTTTGCACCTGAGTCCTGGGACTGAGGGATGAGACCTCCTCCCGTTTTAACCCTTTTATCTTCAGCTTACGTCAACTGCTGTAAACTGAAAAATCCAAAAGTCATTTTTACTCAATTAAATCAGCAAAGAGGAGGAGTTGGAAAGCCCTGTAGGCTCATGCAAAGGCAAACTGCTGCAATTTCTCTTGACTTGTGTGTCCTTCCTCATTAATAACTTTTGTCACCTTGACCACACTCTGATGTTGCTTGGCTCCACATGTCCTGCTTTTTATCTGTGAAATGTCCGCGGGCATAAGAGATTTTTTAAAAGTCTCGCATTTTCAATTAACTGTCTCCCTTGTATGTGTTTGCTTGCTTTGGCTGCAGCGGCTCCGGACCAGCTGCTGTATTACTTTGGCCTTGCAATTGCCCTGGACTACGTCTGGTACAGATTACCTTCCCAGCTCTAATCTACAATGTTGCTGATTCATCAGCTGGCTCCTGACAAATAGTGATAAAACTGTAATTAACAAGAAGCTATTTTAGCAGAACCACCATTGATTTATTGGGACAATAGCCAAAGCGACGGGAGGGGAGGTGGGGGGGTGAAACAAAAGAAATGGAGGCAGAGGAAATCTACTCACCCTTGAATAATTATATGGAACAGAGCAAAGGTGATGCCAGTAACTGTAATAGCTGAAACAGCCCTTCGTATTGTATTGACTCAGTGTAATTCAGGGAAAGCAAACCAACTGCAATAGTAATCTATAATATGATTAGAAAATTACAAAGAGAGGGGTAAAACACTGAAATTACAAATCTGAAAACAGTGCATAACAAGAAAGAATAGAATCATAGAGCTGGAAAAGGCCACTAGGGCCATTCAATCCAACCCCATGCCATGCAGGAATACATCATCAAAGCACTGGATGGTCATCCAAACTGTGCTTAAAAACCTCAGTTGTGTAAGGACAGAGGGGCGATGAGGGCAGTTCGCCTGGGGCAGCAATGTTTTGGGGGCATCTCAGCCCATAGCCACACCCTCACATGCCCTGGCCACATCCCCTGCACCATAGCCCTGCCCTTTCCCACCCCCCTGCACACACACCAAGCTACACCACTGAAAAAACTCCAAAGAAGGAGATGTCATCACACTCCCAGGCAGTGTACCCACTGCCAAACTGCTCTTACCATCAGGAAATTCTTTCTAATATTTAGATGGGACCTCTTTTCCTGAAGCTTGAAGCCAGTGCTCCATGTCCTAGTCTCCGGAGCAGCAGAAAACAAGCTTGCTCCATCCTCCATATGACATCACTTCAAATATTTAAACATAGCTATCATATAGCTGCTTAACCTTCTCTTCTCCAGGCTAAACAGACCCAGCTCCCTAAGCCGATCCTCATATGGCTTCATGGTCTCCAGGCCTTCTACTATTTTTGTCAATCCAGCTTGTCAATATCCTTTCCTGACTTGTGGTGCCTGGAACTGGGCACAGTATTCCAGATGAGTTCTGACCAAAGCAGAATAGAGTGCCACTATCTCTTCCTTTGAGCTAGATGCTATACTCCTATTGATGTAAAAGAATAAAATCTAGAACTCACTGTGGGTGTAACTTGCTCAGATGTCCATCAGTGTAAATGTAATTGCTCTTACATTTTTGAAACCCTATCCCAGCTAAAGGCTGGTCCTTTCATATAATATGTCCTTACTCACAGCGCCAAGGACAGCAACAACCCTGCGCTGTTCAGAAATATTAAAAATGAGAGATTGATAGGTCTCCCAACCAGCAGAGCATTTAGTAAATGCACAAACAGAAGTTGAACAGATGATCAGCCCCACTTCTATCACTCTACCCAGACACACTTAATCTAGCTCAAACTAAAACACAGTTTGGTTAAAAGTATGTACAAAGGATTTACTCACATCATCTTGTGCATAGTTTACACAGGTTCAAATTCTTGAAGAAAGGTAAGAAGAAATTAAGCAGTCACATGCTTACAGGGAAGCATGCTTGCCAGAGGATCAGAAAGCACAAGTTTTGCTGGGATGCAGAAGAACAAACAGGGAAGAGAGTGAGCAATGGGAAGCTGGTGTTCACCAAGCAACGGGAAGTTTACTCTAGGCAGTCCCTTCTATGCCAACAGTAAACATGCAAATCAATTAACCAATTAATTAAGCATGCAAAGGTTGCCACTCCCAACATGCACAAGGCCACCTTTCCCCAACCAGCTGCCCACCTACTGAAAGTGGCTGGGGTGCACCTATATATGACAAGCTGGAACGTGTACAGAGGAGGGCGACCAAAATGGTGAAGGGTCTGGAAGCCACGCCCTATGAAGAATGCCTTAGGGAGCTGGGTATGTTTAGTCTGCAGAAGAGAAGGTTAAGAGGGGACATGATAGCCATGTTTAGATATTTGAAGGGATGTCATGTTGAGGAGGGAGCAGGCTTGTTCTCTACTGCTCCAGAGACCAGGACAAGGAGCAATGGATTCAAGCTGCAGGAAAGGAGATTCCACTTGAACCTCAGGAAGAACTTCCTGATGGTCAGGGCTGTCCGGCAGTGGAATCTGCTGCCTCCATGGAGTGTGGTGGAGTCTCCTTCTTTGGAGGTTTTTAAGCAGAGGCTGGATGGCCATCTGTCGGGAATGCTTTGATGGATGTTCCTGCATAGCAGGGGGTTGGACTGGATGGCCTCTGGGGTCTCTTCCAACTCTATGATTCTATGATTCTATGTTTCAATGAACTGTCCCACATTAACTCTTCACTGTGTCATTTTTTTCAGCTGCTTTTGAAATGTCCCAATTTCTCTTGCCTCCTCCCACTTTTCCCCTTTGTCCTTAGCTGATATCAGTTGCTGCAAACCCAGTTCAGAGTGAAAAATTTAAAAACTCAATAAAGTCAATAGGGAGGGAGAGGAGAGAGAGACCAAAGCCCTGTCCTCCCAGTGGGCTCCGGCCAGAGCTAACTGCTGCAGCCTGTGCAAGCTTATTTCTTCTTCCTCCTCAATAACATCTGCCCTCTTGACCATGCTCTGATGTTGCTTGGCCGTAGGTGTCCCAATTTTAGTGTCACCATGAGTCAGAAGCGTCTTGAAGACATACAACAATTATTGCATAAGGAAAAACATTCATTGAATTTAGTAATACCTTGCCTACCCACCCCCAGCGTCTGAATTTGGAAGGGGCAGTCCCCATAAATCCTCTGCTGCCCCACTTTTCCACTTTTCCTTTTAAAATATCCCAGTTTCACTTTCCTACTCCCACTTTCCCCCTTTGTCCTCAGCTTACTTCACTTCCTGCAAACTGAGGCCATTTCCACACTAGACTGTTAACAGCGCTATGATTCCACTTTCAACATCCTCTGGAATCCCGGGGTTTGCAGTTTTGGGAGGGGCCGGCCGGCCGGTCTCAAAACTGCAAACCCCAGGATTCCAGAGGATGTTGAAAGTGGAATCATAGCGCTATTAACAGTCTAGTGCAGAAATGGCCCGAATTCAAAGCACAAAAGCAGATTTCACTCAGTTGGTTCAGCAGGGGAGGAGAAGAGACAAGAGGAAGAGTGGGGCGAGACCATGCCCTTCCCTGTAGGCTCAGGCAAAAGCAGACTACTGCAGCCTCTTTTAGTTTGGGTGTTCTTCCTTACTAATAACTTTTGCCATCGTGACCAAACTTTAATGTTGCTTGGCTATATGTGCCCTGGTGTTCACCTGTGAAATGTCAGGAGGATACGTAATACAGTATATTGGCAACAATCAAACCTTCAGCTTTTAATATCTGCCTTCTTTGGAACCCGCGTAACACAACACAAGGCAATATAGTCCTTTAATTTCTGCTCTCTTTTTTTTTTCTTGCTTTTACGCAGAGGGTTTGTTGTAAAACAGAAGACCGGGTGTGTGTTTAATTATTTCCCATTCTGTTTCCATGCATGAACACCCGCTGGGGTTTTTGTCTTCCATGCTGTCTCCCTGTTGTTTCCTCAGAGGACTGGAGCCGTCTCATCAGAAGGTTGAACTAAGCCGATTCGTGCTGAATGCAAAGCAAAACTATTTCTGCGTCAGCCAGAGATCTCTCCTGGTTTTCCCCCGGCATCCTTGGCTTAGTGGCAACTTCTTTATCTTAAAGGTTTTTCTAACCTCCTACTTGCTGTTCACATCGTTGCTGAGTGTTAAAGCAGTTTAAATAATTTCATGCAGGATAAATGGGCAACATTATCACCGGATGTTGATGCTATGTGAAAAAGACAACAGGAAGCAAGCGTAAATTGATTCTCTTGGTACAGCAGGGTAGAAAAGACTGAGCTACGATGAATCAAAAAGGAACTGGGGCAAATCTCTCCTTTTCTGGGAGTTTACTAGACCAGTGCTATTCCAAGGAGTGGTCTGTAGGTCTGTGCTGATTTATGAGCCACCAGCTGGTGGTCTGTGCAGGGTTTCCAGGAAAGAAAGAAATGGTTGTAGTCACAACTATTAGGCACAAATATGGTACCAATCCTTAGCACATCAGAAAGAAAAAAAATTGCTGGTCCTACACATCAAGTTAGCATGAGAAGCATTGTGTTAGACAACACTAACCAACCTACTCCTTTTCGCCTTGGTCTCTCTGCTCATACCTTCCAACTGCCCCAATTTGCCAGGGACAATCCCAAGTAGTTTTCTGTCAATGCTGCTTTCCACATTTATTTGGAAATTCAGGGCTTTATCACACGAGTCAGGTAAACTGCAATTACAGTTGTCCCTCTACTTCTGCAGGTTCAGCGCTCACAGATTTGATTATTCACAGGGTGTGTTTTTTTTAATTTAAATTATTTATTTAAAAAGTTACTCTATTTGACCCTGATACAGGGGAAAAAATGTCATCTCTAGGAATCTCTAAATCTTCTATCACAATTCTAGGGTATGTTTCTACCAGAGAAGTGCTGTAGGGATGGTGACACCAAAAAGGCTACATACATCATACAGAGGCCATTTCTGCACTACACTGTTATAGTGCTATTATTCCACTTTAAACATCTTGTGGAATTCTGGGGTTTATAGTTTCCTGAGGCCAAAAAGCTCTCTGCCTGAGAATTCTGAAGGCCCCTCCCTAAACTGCAAACCCCAGGATTCCATAGGACATTGAAAGTAGAATAACAGCACTATAACAGTAGGGCTGATATGGCCAAAGATATTCATGAAGGATGGCTGGTTCAGGAGAGAAGGATTCTGCAAGCAAAGCACACTTTGGAGCATTTACCAAAGTTACCTGTTCACCTTCTCTTGAGCTACAATGCAATGGGTGGGTGAGATCAAAGGAGGAATGACATAACCCACAGATAGGAAAGCATGGAGCAGAGAGAGACCCTTATCATATGTCCCAACTTACTATACTGTTTCATGAATAGTTTTAAGTTACAAGAGGGAAGCTTTCAATCAGATAATAGAAGGAACTTCTTAACACTAAGAGCAGTTTGGTGACAGAACCGATAACTTGGAGAGATGGTGGTGTTTCTCTAGACGTCTTCAAAAAGAAGCTGGGCTGCTGCCTTCCAGGAATGCTTTAACTGGAGTCGCTGCATTTGAGTCTATGGGACCTCTTAGAACAGTGGTTCTCAACCTGTGGGTCCCCAGATGTTCGTGGACTTCAGCTCCCAGAAGCCCCAACCACTATGGTCAATGCTTAGGGCTTCTGGGAGCTGAAGTCCACGATCATCTGGGGACCCACAGGTTGAGAACCACTGTCTTAGAACTATGATTCTATGAAAAGATGGCAGAGATGGAAGAGCACAGAGAGGGCATCATCCTTGTTCTGCTTGTTTTGTTCCCTCCTTTCTCCAATGACTGAACTCTCATTTCTTTCTCCTGCTGGGTTGTTTGGCTACGAGGGCTTCAATGATGTGCAGTCCAACAACTTCTTGAGTCCCACCTCTTGCTGGAGAGGAATGAACTCTCTTTATCTGATGTTAGCAGCCGTCCACCTCCATGCTTTGATATGCTTTAATTGGTAGATATGTTTAATTGCCATACAATATAAACTATACACATGTATGTGAGAAGGACACTGGCTGGATAGCAGGCCAAAAGCCTCAGCCTGGCCAGTTCGTAGGTTCACTGATTTAATTGTGCTAAACTAATCCTCTCAATGAAAACAATAGTCAAGCTCAGAAGCAGAGGCAAGACCCCTGCTGTGTGCATTTCCTCTGGAAACCCTCCTGTCCTCCTTCTTTAGTCAAATCTTCCACCTCTTTATCCTGTCCTCAAACACAGACAGTCATCGAAGCCTTTGTCACCTACATGCCAATATCATCAACATATTTCCTTCACGCATTAAAACCATCAACCCATTCCGGCCACTTTCGTTTACCCTGAAAACTCCATCCAGGCAGAGAATCATCAACACCTCATGTCTTCAGGGCAGGTTTTTGGGTATAAGAGAACCTGATTTTGGGTACGTCCTGGCAGTACCTTGATTTCAGGGGCCCACTTTGTCACTCTGACTTTTGACCGGTATGGTCCTTGGGCACAAGCCCAAACCATCTCTTTCTTCTCCACTTCTCTTCAGATGGTAATTATCACCAGATCCCTTCTATCTCCACTATCCATTTTCCTCCCTTTCTTTTCAGCTAGCCTTGTGTGCTTGTGTGACGATCTGTGTGTGTGTGTGTGTGTGTGTGTGTGTGTGTGTGTGTGTTTCCCTGCAATAAAACACATTTAAATGGAACTTGGAATCTTCTGACTGGTCTCCTTAGCAGTAACCCCATAGACACTGGTGGAAGGTCTACTAAGTTACTTCCCTCTCTTTAGCATATATTTTGCAATCCATTAATTCCCCACTTTTACATTCAATTGCAGGTACGAATAGAGGATGTGTCTCACACGTTTTGGGGTAACACTGAGGAAAATGCTCACTCAGCATGGCAACATCCAGCCCTTTTGAACATAGTGCACTCTAGGCTGCTGTTCCCATCAACCCTGGCCAATGGCTGAGGTCTGAGGATGATGTGTTTTAGCCTTAAACTTTCAGAGGGTGCAAGGTCCTGAAAAGCAATATCCAAAATGCCACTTTTGCAAGCTCTAGTACTGGCCTTCATCATTCTTCTGATGAGAGAGAAAAGCACAGAAGGCTGTCCAGGAGAATGAGAGAAAATGTCGTTCATTCTCTGAAGGAAGAATCTCTGGCCTCAGAGCCCTGTGAATTTGACATGGCAGGAGGTAGAAGCTCTTCCTCTCTAACTAGTTTTGCCAGAGCTGTGTCAAGACCAGTGTTCTCATCACATTGCAGTGGTGCTCTCCAACAAGGGTACCTGATGTGAATGGACGCCCAATGGGCATCAGGGCTGATCCATATCAGTCCCGCTGGGCAGTGTGCACTAAATATGCATCGAGCACATTGCTGGCTCTGCGGTGTAATGACGTAACAGCAGCGCTATACTGGATATGGACATTACACAACTGTGCAATTCTAATTCCCGCATGCATAAGTCCACTTATGAAGATGTAAGTCCCCAACATGATTCCAGTCAGCAACAATAACAACAACACTATAAAAATAAAATATAATTAAATATAATTTAAAAAATTAACTGCTCTAGGTTCCATTTCAGACATTGAGGGAACTGTCCAAGGTGTTGACTTCTATCTCCAAAATAGTCTAAGCACCTTGGAGAGTACTCGAGTCATTGATAGTTTGGAAAGAAAAGTCTTGGAAAGTGTGACATAAAATACAGAGCAGTTTCATGGCGTCATTGAAATGGGGGCGGGTTCTTTTTGGAATTCAGTATTGGACTGATGTCTGTGTAAGTGGACAGACGTCTGTGGGAAATAGAACTGAGCATTTTTGCGAAGCCTGTATTCAGCAAGGGGTTGCTGTGAGGTTGCTACATAGGAGAGCCTGTGAAGTGACTGTTTCACACTGGGACGGATATGCACTGGGACTGATGTGTAACTATTGCCAATGCACACCCAGCACTCCTGATGTCCATCTGGACACCAGGTGGAGAATACCGACGCATTTCAACACAGCCCAATGCCCATCAGGACACCCTTGGCGATGCCCTGATTTGCTTCTTTTTAATTCATCTGCAGGGTTCTGTAGCCCTTCTGCTAGGTAGCTAATCATGCATAAAGTTACACAATACAGACTGTGATACAGAATACGGAATTGCAGCCGATAATAATAGCAAGTAATGATAACACAATAAAATGCTACTTAGTACACATTGCAGTAACAGGGAATGGTCCCATGAAGCTGCTACACATCTTGTTCATGAGGGTCATCTGCATTAATTGATTCCCAAGGTGGTGCTCTCGGGCATTTATGGCTTCCTTCCTTGCATGAGGACACTGCGGTGTGATGAATCCAGAGTCCAGTCAACTGCAGCTTCCTCAATATTCCTGATGCTCAGCAGCCTGCCTTGTTTGATGGGCCTAAAAGCAACCACACTGAGCAGGTCCCTTTGAAGGAAACAGAGCGCAAACCCAGGCAAGGAATTTGCAAAGAAAGTGCTCGGAATCTGTGTCAGGAGACTAAAGGGCCTGTCTAAATGCTCAAGGAATTAGGTGACATGGATTTGATTGCAACAACTGAACAGGATGGCACGGTCTCCACATAAGGAGATGGTTGGGATGGGTGAGACCAAAAACCATACTGCTGGCCCAATGGCCAAGCAGATGCTTAGGGGAAGGTCACAATGAATGTGAGGGAAGCCATCCTCTCTCTGTTTCTCAGCAAATGGGAAACAACAGTGACATTGTTGTTGTGTACCTTTAAATCATTTCTAACTTATGGCACACAATTGTTGTGTTTGATGTATTAAATGTACAGTTTAGTCAGAGAATAATTGCAAAATGATCTCTTTTTTTTTTTTTTGTTACAGATGGAGCTACAAGGTCCTGAAAAGTAAGGATTACCTGAACTAGAAGGAACACCTTTGGTTTTCTGAATTTTCCGAGGGGAGACACTCACATCTCTAGCCCTAACCACATGTAACTAGTTCATCAGCAACTGTCTTATACCGGGTTACTTGTCCGTTTAACCCAGTATTCCCTGCTGTGGTTGACAGCTTCTCTTTGGCGGAAATCTGGACTATTTTGGACTGTTTCCGATTTTCTTAGCCTGGTACCCTGCAAATGTGTTGGTCTACAGCTCTGATCACCCCTAGCTAGCATGGCCGAAAGCCAAGTTAATGTTGTGTGCCTTCAAGTCATTTCTGACTTAAGGCCACCCTAAAATTAACCTATCACAAGGTTTTCTGAGACTGAGAGTATGTGACATACTCCAGATCACCCACTGAGTTTCCATGGCTCAGCAGGGAATGAAATTCTGGCCTCCACGGTCATAGTTCAATGCTCAAATCCTACACCACGCTGACTCTCATACAGTGATGTAATACCTCTAATATTGGAAGTATAGCTGTCACGGCTAGCAGCCATTGACAGAAAAGAAGATATAGGAATAATACTCCATTGGAATAGCTCGTTTCATTCCTATAATTTGCTAGAACATATTAAATTTTTTGAAACACCAATTACTTTGAAACAGAATGGTACGAATCCTGATGATTACTCCCAACCAGAATCTGACTCATTGAACCAGTCACTGAATGATGAGTCAACATCTGAATAAACTTTACTGACTCAGTGTTTCTACTGTGGCTGGGACTACAATAAGCTTCTAGCCAGCATAATGCACAAGTCATTACATTGCAATAGGAGGTTGTTTTCTTTCTATTCTTTCTTCCAGTATTCTGGTTGATCAAAGGATGTAGCTCTTTTTTGTTGTTGTTTTCTTCTTTTTCTTAAAATTATTATTCAATGTTTTATCAGGCTAAAAAACATTTAAAAGCAGTTCTCAAAAGTGTGTCATCAGCAGGGTAGAGAATCATAGAGTTACAAGGGCCTCCAATAGGCACTGAGTCCAACTCCAGCTAGAGTATCTCCAGCAGGTAGCTGTCCAGCCTTTTTTGGAAGATGTCCTAAGAAAGAGACCTCACAACTTCTCTAGGTAACTGGTTTCATTGCCAAACTGCTCTTACCATCCAAACCTGCTTCAACTTGCCTAAATCCTTCTTAAAATGAGGTGCCCAGAGCTGAACACATTATTCCGAAGGAGGCCTCACTGGAGCAAAATAATGTGCACTCTCCGCACACACAAATGCAAGGTCACACAAAATGGCATGTCCCGTTCTTACTAAAGGATGTGCTGGGCATGCACTCACACCAGTGCAGGTGTGTGCCCATTGTGTCCATTGACAATAATCGTATGGAGCATTCGTGTTTTTTGTTTTATGCAAGGTTTCCTGGAATGGAACCCTGGCATATACAGAGGGCACACTGTATATGGGGACCACTCTCTTTCTTGACTTGGAAAATATGGTTCCATTAATGCAGGCTTGGATAGCCTTTGCCTTCTTTGCTGCAGAATCACACTGCTGGCCCATGTTCAGCTTATGATCAACAGTAATCCTTTTCACATATGCTATTGTTAAGCCAAGTATTGCCTATCATACACCTGTGCATTTGACTAAAATATGCAAGAAATTTAGACTCATTAGAGGAAAAGAACACACATTTCCAGGATCCACTGGTGGAAAATGTTGTTTTCTGTTGATGAAGTATATCTTTCCAGATAGCCACATGCATTTTTTTTTTTCAGGAGGAATAAAAACTGAGTTTTCAATAGAATAATTGTCAAAAAAAAAACTCAAAACAAGACATGGACAGCAAGTTTCTATAGGAAATATGGATTTTGATCCAGGGAGGGGAGGAATAAGTAAAAATATTGAAGAACAAAAATTGGGGTGGATACAGAATGATGGCTGAGACAGCTCGCCCAGGAGATAGATAATCACTTTTAATCACTCGCTCGCCTCCATTTTAATCACTCCTCATTTTCTCTCCTTTAGTCTCTCCCCTTTAAAACAATTAAGCGATTCTCTCTTCTCCTGCCCTCCCATGAATCGCTGAGCCCTTCTTCCATCCGTCTCCCCCACACCCTGCCAGCCTCATCTCCCTTACCCTCATTCTCCCTTTTTTTTTTTAAAGGAAAAAAAATTATTTTATTTTAAATGCATGAACTCCATCCAGCTTTTCCTGAGCCTGGGATAAATGAGCCCACTCTGTTGTCCTCCAACCAATAAGCTGACAGGGTAATGAATGGCTTTGGATGGCAATTAGCGGATGGAGTTGCTAATAATGAAATTCATTTACATTTTAAGCACTGCGGAGAGATAGAAAGACAGAGAGGGCAGGCTGAGAAGCCAGACTCAGTGTCATTAGCACCCCCCCCCAACACCCCGAGATTGCTAGCCCTGGGAGAGAGAAGCAGCTCCCAACCAATCCGCTTCACCGAAGTGGAAACTGTTTAACATGATTGCCCCCCCCATCATCCTCGTTTAGGAGGCCGCATTAAGAAGAGTTGGTTAAGCAGGCAAGGAGGAGATGTCAAAGACTGCCTCGGATTTCAATGTCCAATCAACCCTGCTCAATGTGTGGAGACGGCCCAACGCAGAGCAGGGGCAACCCAAGTTCCTAATGTAGATAAAACAACAAAATGAAAGGACTGAGCTAAGAGAGACCATGCCATGCAGTGGTTTGACTCATGGAATCATAGAGTTGGAAGAGACCCCAGGGGCCATTGAGTCCAACCCCTTGCTACGCAGCAATATACATCAAAGCATTCCCAACAGACGGCCATCCAGCCTCTGCTTAAAAACCTCCAAAGAAGGAGACAGAATCATAGAACCATAGAGTTGGAAGAGACCCCAGGGGCCAATGTTGGAGTAGGACAGTGGTTCTCAACCTGTGGGTCCCCAGATGTTTGTGGACTTCAGCTCCCAGAAGCCCCAGCCACTATGGTCAGTGCTCAGGGCTTCTGGGAGCTGAAGTCCAAAAATATCTGGGGAACCACAGGTTGAGAACCACTGGACTAGGAGATGCGTGTGCGTGTGCCTGTAACTTACGGCAACCCCATGAATTTCACAGGGCTTTCTTAGGTGAGGAGGCGGTTTTGCCACTTCCTTCCTCTGAAATATAGCCTACAGCACCTGGCATCCATCAGTGGTGGTCTCCCACCCAAGTGCTAATTTGGGCAGACCCTGCTTAGCTTTGAAGATCAGATGGATCTGGTACCTATAAGGTATTTAGGGAGACCAGGGTTCAAACCCATCCTCAGCCATGGAAACCCACTGGGTGGCCTTGGGCAAGTTACACTCTCTCAGCCTCAGAGAAAAGCAAAGGCAAACCTCCTCTGAAGAAATCTTTCCAAGGAAAACCCGATAGGGTCACTTTGGGGTCCCCATCGGTTGGAAAAGACTTGAAGTCAAACAACAAGACCCCAGGATTCCATAGGATGTCGTCCTATGGGTCAAAATCCATTTGTCAGTCCCAACACAAGCAGACTCACTAAATCTGTTCCTGAAATGCTTACACAAATCCCACTGATTCAATGGGTCCATTTAACTGGATTTTAAGCCATAATAGCCAAAGCCAACTTCCTAATTTCAGATCTTGAGGTGGAAAATCCCATATGCCTCTCCCTTTCTCTCCCTAGCAATAATAATTTAATTTAATAACTTAGTAATAATAAATTTAATAATTTAATCTGCTAGATTTCCCAGAGATTGGGGAAGTTACTCTTTTTTTTAACTCTAGCTCCTGGCTACTGCTTACCTACTGGCAATTCGTTTTTTCCAGATCATGCTAGCAGATGATACTGTGGTATTCAAGATTTGTTCAACTATTAGCCAACCATCTACCAGTTAGCAGATCGCCCCCACTTCCTGGCCATTGCTTTGAAGCTGTCTTCTCAAACTGGCCTTGAAATTCCCAATGAGCTATGTTTCCATCCTCTGACACGTCCGTTAGTGGTTTCCCATCTTTTAAAAGGTTAAAATCCCTTCTGAAGGGCCTTAGTTCCTGGATGTAAGAGCTTCCACTAAAAAAATATACTGGGATTTGTGGCCTTACCCCTTTTCTTTGGCCCCACTCCTACTGGAAGACACTCCACCCCCATCAAACGGAACTTCTCTTGACGTCCTTTGGGTTGAAGGGGATCTCTCATCCTTGATGTAAATGCCTGTCCTTTGTCCCAGTTCTAGATCAGACATGGGGAAAAGGGAGTAATCTGTGACTCCCAGATGTCGTTCACCTGTGACTCCCTTCATTCCTCATTCTTGGCTGTGTTGGTCAAGTTGGTAAGACCTGACACCCAGCAACTTCTGGAGAACCCCATGTTCCCTGTCTCTGCTCCAGTTGGTGAAACTTGGGACTGGAGCAAAACCACCCATGTCCACAGGAGATCTGGAAAGGCTGAGGTCTCCTAGTGGTGCTGGAATGGATCTTGATTCCCTTTCATACTACACAGGTATAATGTTATGATTCCACTTTAACTGCTATGGCAACATCCCCTGGAATCCTGCGATCTACAGTTTAAGATGGGATATTTGCAGTTCTCAGCCAGGTAGTTCAAGCGCCTCACCAAACTACAATGCCAGGATTCTCCTGGATACAACGATTGCAGTTGAAATGGAATCATACTGCTACCACTGTGTAGTGTGAAAAGGCCCCTAAACAAGCCCTGCATTTTCCCTGCACCTCACTGTTCCTCCTCTCAGGCCATTTCCGCACTAACCTGCTACAGCGCGATGATTCCACTTTCAACATCCTCTGGAATCCTGGGGTTTGCAGTTTCGGGAGGGGCCGGCCGGCCCTCCTGAAACTGCAAACCCCAGGATTCCAGAGGATGTTGAAAGTGGAATCATCGCGCTATAACAGGCTAGTGCGGAAATGGCCTCAGTGTCAGGCTGTGTGTGGCTCAGTCCTCAGGACACCGAAGCAATGCACAGCATTCTGGTAAGACAATGGTCTTCTCCGTCACTGTTTTTAACATCTTATCAAGATCCTCATCTGCTATGCTTGCCATAAACTTGATGCACCGCTTAATGAGTCAGTACACACACACACACACACACACAGGCACACACATACACAGAGGCTGATTTGTCAAGCCTTCGTTCTGCACCACCACGTCTTCTGAATGCCTGCCAGCTCCCCAGCAATTTTGCCCCCTGTTCTTTCGAGCCTGAAAGAAGCATCTTTAAGAAAGGAAGCACTTTGCCATGAATAAACTTAAATCCATCCCAGTCGGGCTGCCAAAGAAGCTGAGCCACGTTATTGTGTCTGCAAGTATCAAAGCAGAAGGCACAAAGCAGCTCATAAGATCACGGAGTGGAATCTCTCACCTTCAAGCTGAATTCTTTAGAATTAATTAGTCTCACTTTTCAGCATCTATGCTATAGGTATGGGTGCTTCACAGAATCATAGCATTAGAAGGGGCTTCATAGGCCATTGAGTACAACCCAAAATTACTGGAACACATGGTTCAAAGCCTTTTAATCAATTAAATGGCATTTGTTTGGGGCTTGTCTCTACTCTCCTTCCCTTTTCTTTTTGATTTTGGGTTACTTTGCAGAATCATCCTTTACTGTGTTTTGTTTATTTTTTGTTTTTAAAAGTCATCAGTTTTTAAACCCATTTTATTATTATGGATAGTTTAACTATATTTTAAAGTTTTGTATTTGGAAATTTTGTTTTAGTTATGGCCATTCCCGCCCTAAATTGTTATAGCACTATTATTCCACTTTCAACCTCCTGCGGAACCCTGGAATTTGGAGTTTAGGGAGGGGCATGTAGAATTCTCAGCCAGAGGGCTCTTTGGCCTCAGCAAACTAAAAACCCCAGAATTCCACAGGATGTTGGAAGTGGAGTAATAGCACTATAATAGTATAGGGCAGAAATGGCCTTTTAAATCTCCTATATGTTGTTTTATACATAAACTACATGTTAATAAAAAAAAATTAAAAAAGGAAAACAAAGACAGATGGGAGGAACATAATTATCTCACTGGAGCGCAAACAATTTCCATGCTAATTCCAAACCAAAGCCAAGCCTTTAAGTCTCCCAGTGAAAAGTACTGGCCTACTGAACCATATTATCGTATACAAAAATGAGCCACGGGGGCAATCCTTTCAGTGTGATGCTTCTTGGCTCCCAGTCCCCGTGCTGGTCCAAACCCAGGTTGACGTTCCCAGCCAAACACACAACGAGCTTTAGCGCGAAGCAATCCGTACCGCTCTTTCATGCTTTGGTGCATTTCCGGAATCTTTGTGCAGCTCGAGAGGGGAGTTGTGACACTGATGTGTTCTGTGATAACAACCCCAGATGAAAACAAGGGCATGTCTGCAACATCCTGGGTCTTGCAGCAAGGGCCCTTACCCTAACTAAGCTCCCTATATTATAGATTATACCCTTTTTAAAAAATGGTTTAATATTGATTAATCATAAGGCCTTTCCACACTACACTTATAGTGCCATTATTCCACTTTCAACATCCTATGGAATTCTGGGACTTGTAGTCTATTAAGGCCCAAGAGCTCTCTGGCTGAGAATTCCAAATGCCCTTCCCTAAACTGCAAACCCCAGGATTCCGCCGGAAGTTGAAAGTAGAATAATAGCACTATAACAGCGTAGTGCAGAAAGGCCCTTAGTTCAGAGATATAAATAAACAGACTCAAAGCTATAGAGGGGGAAAGGGGAGCAAAGAAACAAACTATACATAAACAACAGACATAGAACTAAATTAAACTACACTAAGACATAATAACAAAACCCGTTACTAAAAAGTTAAACACTAAACACGTTCTTTCTACACTAAAAACAAATGAAGTCTGACGCTACCCATTAAAACTGTAATGAACAGGGGGAAAAAATCAATTTATGTTCCATATCATAGGCCCTTTCCACACGGGGTAAAAAAAACGGCTTAGGGCGACCTCATCCGGAGGTCGTCCACACCGTGGAGCGCGCTAGAGCGGTTTGAATAGTGGAGGTTCCACACCTCAAACCGCGCTAGCGCGACCGCAAGGGGTAGCGCTGCACGTTTTTTAAAAACCACATTTTATGTGGTTTTTACGAAACGCGAGCGCGCTAACCCGTTGCAGCGCCCCGTGTGAAGCTGCAGAGCTGCCCGGGGGCGGGCTTCCGGCTGGCGCGCTGCCCTGATTGGCGGAGCGCCGCCGGAAGTCGCCGGCCGCCATTTTGGGCGCTGCCGAACGCCGCCGAAACTCGCCAGCGTGTGGAGCGGCGAACGCGCGCTCCCCGCAGGGACGGAGCAACCCGTTTTCAGGTAAGATCCGTCCCTGCGTGCGCTGCCCCGTTCCCCCGTCCCCCGTGTGGAAAGGGCCTTATTCTACCATTTTGCTGTTGTTGTGTGTACCTAAGTCATTTCTGACTTATGACAACCCTAAGGTGAACCTATCATTGGTTTTCTGGGGCTGAGAATGTGTGACACGCCCAAGGTCACTCAGCGGGTTTCCATGGCCGAGTGGGGAATCAAACCCTACTCTCCAGGGTTGTAGTCCAACTGTCAACTCACTACACTACACTGGCTCTCTAATTCTGCAATTAAAAAGCTATATGCATTCAGCTTACTAGAATTATTAATATTCATAATCACAGATTATTATATTGCTGGATTTCTTATACCTAAAAATAAACAAACAAACAAACAAACAGTTCCCAGTATTTTTTTTTTTAAAAAAAACTTCAGTTGGTCTTTTAAAATCCACATCAGTTTTGCAACTTGGGTAAGATTCTCAATATTAGCAACTCATCCTCCCATCATCAGTCTTTCAGTCCATATCCAAACAGTCTTCTTCATGGTCCTTCACTTCACTTGCATTATGCTAGAGTCACTGTATGCGCCACAGACGTGTCTCTTGTCATGCCACAACTGGACGAAACATGGCCCCTCGTGTTCCCCAAGGCTGGATTTGCAATCCTGCATCCCTTCAGACAGTGGCTGTAATACAACATCCCTTTAATATCACATAAATATCTGCATGTGTCCAGCTTATTGTGTCTAGTTCTGGCCTTCAGAATTCCTTACTGAGACGGTGTGAACAGCAAAACGGGGGGGGGGGGAAAACCCAAGCCATTTCCGCACTAGACCGTTATAGCACTATTATTCCGCTTTCAACATCCTATGGAATCCTAGGGTTTGCAGGACCGGGCGGCCCCTCCCCAAACTGCAAACCCCAGGTTTCCATAGGATGTTGAAAGCGGAATAATAGCGCTATAACAGTCTAGTGAAGAAATGGCCCCAGAGCAGATAAGCCTGTCTCACCACTTACTCCCAACATGTTTAAGAAAACATAGATCTATAAATCTGAAAATCATAAAAGGAGAGACCAGTGAAAGAAAAAAATTATCCCTGGATTCATTTTGGAAGAAGCTGTTCAAGAGGTCTCTAGAAAGTTTGGGGGGAAAAAACTTATCCAAGATTTAGCTGACCAGCTGGTTTCATTTCACCTGTGTATTTGGTTAGTTTTGAATAAAAAGTTTGCTGAAACTTCTTGAACTGCTCTTCTTCTTTGTGCTGTAGGAACCTCTCCCTATTCTTTCAATGCTATTTCTGCCTCTGGTACCCAAGTTTCTCTTGCAGAAGTCACACCCAGGAACACATCTACTTTGTTAACTGTGGTATACCTAAATAATGAAAGCTTAGGCCATTCCCACACTAGACTGTTATAGTGCTATCATTCCACTTTCAGTATCCTATGGAATCCATATACTGCAAACCTCAGGATTCCATAGGATATTGAAAGTGGAATAAAAGCACTATAATAGTCTAGGGTGGAAATGGTCCTCCTTTTTCAAAACTAATAGTTGATTTCTGCTTCTGGTGGGAGTTTTGGCACTTTGGGTTGTCCATACAGCTGCCCGAGCAGAAAATTGGCCTTTGGACTTCTAGCAGCTGCCCATCGCTGCCTTAAGCAGACCAGGTCATTCATCGGAAGCAGAGTATTTTGGATTTCATCAGAGTGAAATGCACTGCCTCCTGTGGAGGTTTTTAAACAGAGACTGGGGCCATTTCCGCACGAGTCTGTTAGAGCGCAATCCGAAACTGCAAACCCCAGGATTCCATAGGAGGTTGAAAGTGGAATCATCGCACTATAACAGACTCGTGCGGAAATGGCCTCCATCTGTCGGGAACGCTTTGACTGTGCATTCCTGCATGGCAGAAAGGGGTTGGACTCGATGGCCCTTGAGGTCTCTTCCAACTCTACAGTTCTATGATTCTGTGAAAGGGCAGCAGATTTGGAGCTATTTTCTTTTTTTCCGTTTTCTGATCTTGGCTGCAGAGAAGAGGAGGGATGCTTGTGGAATTACAGTCCCTCTCATGTGAGAAAATAACATGGCTGGCACTGAATGTTACGCCTCTTGACTCGATTTAGCAGAGAGAGATGGACATCCTTTGCTCTTCTCTGCCTCAGGCAGTGCAATGTCTTGGGCCAGCCTTGATGTGACCTACTTAGAGAGTAGAGTCCTTTTTTTGGCATCATCACTCTATTTGAAAGGCGGTTAGGGCTGCCAGGTGTCCTTTATTAAAAAGGATGTCTCTTATCTGAGGGCTGGAAAGCTTGTCCTTTACAGGGCTGGCTGCAGTCCCTTATTATAATGGATGTCCCCCGTCTGAGGGTTGAAAAGCTTTTTCTTTCATACAGATTGAACAAAACACCTCATATTTTGGGGTGTGGGCCTTTCAGAAAGACAGGAAGGCATGCATCCTATAGTTTATGAATTTGGACAACAGGTTGCTTTTACAGAAAAATGCATGGCTAAGTTAAATGAAATCAACTGGTATTTGGTGGAACACAAACTTGTTAAGAGTTACATCCTCACTATCAGCCCCTCAGGTCATGGATTTCACCTGTCCCTTACTGCTGTTTGGAAAACTTGGGAACACTTTACTGAGGCTATTTCTGCCCTACATTGTTCTAGTGCTATTATTCCACTTACACCATTCTATGGAATCCTGGGGTTTGCAGCTTAGGGAGGGGCCGTTAGGATTCTCATCCAAAGAGCTCTTGGGCCTCAGGAAATACCAGCCCCAGAATTCCACAGGATGTTGAAAGTGGAATAATAGCAATATAACTGTGTAGTGTGGAAATGGCCTCAGTCTGAGGGTGCATCCAGACTGATTTAAAAGACCAGAAAGACCTTGTTCCTGTCTTTTCCTAATTTATTGTGGAGACCCACATGTATTTTGTTTATCTCATCTTATTTTCTGCCAGCTCTCAGTACAAACAAAGACTTCTCATACCAGCTCCCCAGGTTTGGTTTATTTTATCTCAGTATAAGGACTGTGTCGTGATTTGAGCATTGGACTATGACCCGGCAGACCAGGATTCAGTTCCCTGCTTGGCCACAGAAACATGCTGGGCTCCTTCTGACTCGATTCTACTATGCTACTGGAGTTGTGCTTCACCTCTGAATGCTTCTCTAAAGAAGTGGTACTTAAAATGGTGGTCCCTGAACCTCCCACTATCCATAGGGTGCCAATGCATGGAGAGTTGTCAAGAAAGAAAGAAAGAAAGAAAGAAAGAAAGAAAGAAAGAAAGAAAGAAAGGAAGGAAGGAAGGAAGGAAGGAAGGGAGAGAGGAAGGGAGAGAGAAAGGGAGAGAGAAAGGGAGGTAGGGAAGGAAGGAAGGAAGGAAGGAAGGAAGGAAGGAAGGAAGGAAGGAAGGAAGGAAGAGTTTGTAGCCAATGGATGCTAATATGGTACTGATCCCTGGCACACTGAAAAAAATCTCCCTCTTAGATAGCTTGGGAAACACTTCTCTAAAGCATTCTGTAAAAAGCTGGGAAATAATAAGTAGCTGGGAATAGAGTGGGAGGCTAACCTTCTCTTCCATCAACCTGCTTGTGCAGTCATCAAAATAATAATAAGAGAATAATAATAAGAGAATAAAAGAGGCCATGCACTCTTTTACACTCTTTGATTTGTTTTTGTGTCCTCCTGCCCTATAGAACCCCTAGGACTCCATCTTTCATGGGACTCACTCTTGGCAGGGAATGTACCTAGCTCAGGGAACCCCTAACCAGCAACACAGATCTTGAATGTCAGCCACGGTATAGTCTGGGAAAGTTATTTAGGGGTCTAGGTCTACCACTTGCTGAGGGGGAACTTTGGACCCTATCAGCAAAAGTGCAACTCAAAATTCCATGGATCCATGCCAATCCATGATCCATAGACTGCCAGTTTGTAGAGAGTTGTAGCCAATGGTCACTAATATGGTGAAGATGCCTGGCACATTGGGGGAAGAAACTGCCAGTCCCCCACAACAAAGAGCTTGAGAAGGACAGCTCTAAAACATTCGGTAAAAAAGAGGCCAAACAAGGCTTGTGAATGACCTGCCTCAAGGGTGAAAAACTGCATGCTTTGGGGCTAAACTCAGCCTTTCTGGGGGTCCAGTCCAATCCCCTGAGTTTCATCAAATAGTCATATTCATGATACCAGCATTTGGTGGTTTTCTGGCTCTGATACAAGATTTCCCCTCTTCTCTAAAAGGCCAAAATGCCTCTGCTAAGGCTTCATTGCTGGCAAGCGCCTCATCTGGAAAAACCCCTAATTCCACCCAGGTTCCTGATGAACTGAGATGGGAAAGATTTACTGTCTTAACCACAGGCATAAGAACAATCCCTGAACTTAATGTGGCTGCGATTTTCGATTGTGAATCAATGCCCGGCACAACAGTTTGTCCATTTTTCAGCTCTTTCTTATCAGCCTGCAGTGCTGCAAAACAATCAGGAAGTTTTATATAGATCAGGCAAGAGAATTAGCACCTTTTTTGAGCGGGGTGGGGAGGGGACGATAGGCAAGGATGCTCACCGCCTGTTGCAGCACAGATAAGATTCATGTTTATCCCAGTATTTTAACTGGGCTAAACGTTCTAGCAAAGGAATTAAGGGAAACCAAGGGAGATTGCCTAAAACTTTCATCAAATATACAAAGCATTTTGAGTTGACGGATGGCTGGAGTTGAGAGCCAGTATGGTGTAGTGGTTTGATCATTGGTCTATGACCTTGGTAACCAGGATTAAATTCCCCATTCAGCCATGGGGTCACACACTCTCAGCCCCGAAAACTGTAAGAGTTGCTGTACATCAGAAATTACTTGAAGGCACACAACCATAACACAGCTGGAGATATCTTTATTCAAAAGATATTTATTCAAAAGATTTTTTGACTATATTTTCCCCCCAAATCATCATGAATCTTTTTCAAGAAAAGATCTGTTTTAGGTCTCCAGGAATATGGTTAATTTAGTAAAGAGGATGGATATTTTGCCAAAAACTCTAGTGGATCATAATCCCATTATGACATCTTTGAAAAAGGAACCAATGAAGTTTACCTGGAGACTTGACGAGCATTTACGTCTCGAGGTGGAAATTGTACAAGAAGTTAAAAAAAGATTTGGAAGAATTTTTTGAGTTGCATTGAAATAAGGAATATTAATTTAATTGGAGATGGAACATGAACTCATAGAAAGTGGGGATATGACCTCTGAGGGAAAGAAGAACAGCTAGGCACAGCTCTGTTTTCCAGAGCAGCTCACAATTTAAAAAAAACAATACAATTAAAAACCTACAAAAATGAATATTAACATAGAATGAAACTATCTACAGTATTAAAACAATTACACCTCAGTAAAAGAATATGATGCAATTAAAATGCAAAAATGCAACTAAAAAAAGATATTAAAACTCTTAACAATAGCAATTAAAACACTGCCTACTGCAGAAAGATACCATCGAGTCTCTCTAATTCCAGAGTCTTGGGGCAGCCACCCAAAAGTCCCCCTCCAACCAGATGTACCTGTGCAAGTGGTGGGATAGAAACAGAAGCTCCCCTGAAGACCTCAAGACACAAGCAAGGCAACATTTCAGAGATGAAAATCAGCACACACACATCCAAGCAACATCAGAGTGTGGTCAAGTTGGCAAAGGCAATTACAAAGGATGAACACACAAGGCAGGAGAGTCTGCAACAGTTTGCTATTGTCTGAGCGCAACATTCCACCCCATTTTCTTTTCTCCCCCATGATTAGTTACCTAAGGGCAAACTACTTTTGTGCTTTGAACTCTGTTTTGCTGCAACTGAAGTAAGCTGAGGACAAAGCTGACCATGAGACACCAATGTGATGCAGCAGCTAAAAAAGTCAATGTGATTCTAGGCTGCATCAATAGGAATGTAGTGCCTAGGTCAAGAGAACTGATAGGACCACTCTATTCTGCTTTGGTCAGACCCCACCTAGAATACTCTGTCCAATTCGGGGCACCAAAGTTCAGGAAGGATATTGACAAGCTGGAATGTGTTCAGAGGACGGTGACCAAAATGGTTGAAGGTCTGGAAACCATGCCCTAGGAGGAGAAGTTTAGGGAGCTGGGGATGTTTAGCCTGGAGAAGAGGAGGTTAAGAGAGGAACATGATAGCTATGTTTAAATATCTGAAGGGATATCACATGGAGGATGGAGCAAGCCTGTTTTCTGCTGCTCCAGAGATTAGGACAGGGAGCAATAGCTTCAAACTTCACGAAAAGAGATTCCATCTGAACGTTAGGAAGAACTTTCTGATGGAAGGAGCAGTCCGACAGAGGAATATGCTTCCTGGGAGTTTGATGAAATCTCCTTCTTTGGAGATTTTAAGCAGAGGAGATATGTTGGGAATGCTTTGATAATGTATTGGTGCACGGCAGGGGGTTGGACTTGATGGTCCTTGGGGTTTCTTCCAACTCTACGATTCTATGAGTCTGTGAAAGGGAACGAGGAGAGAGCAACCGGGGCATTTGAAAAGCTGCTTTAAAAAAGGGGACAACAGAGAGTTATTGGGAACTGGGACAGTTGGAGAGCATGGAAAAGCTCCTGTGGAAGAGTCTGTCTTCAGATAGCCCGGCCTCAGCCCTAGCGATCTTTCTGGCTCATCACATTCCGCAGAACTTTGAACTGAGCCTAGAAAGGGGCCGCTAACCCGCGGAGCTGTTGCAAGGGAGGACTCGCATGTGCTTTGACGTCCTGAAGCGCGCCTCCAAGGTGCTGAAACATCCCCTGTGCCTCGGAAGGAGGCGCGATCCGGGTCGGAGCCTAGAATGGGGCCCTCGAGTCCCACGCCCAGGGCACCCGCAGCAAGAGCAGCGTCGGTCCTTCCCTCCTCTGCCGCCTTCTCGTCCTCGTCCTCCTCCCTCCGGGGGAATCTCCAAGCCAACCCCGGAGAGAGGCGGGAAGAGCGGGCGAGCCAGGCGCGCTGACAGCAGCGGGAGCCGTCGCCGCGTAACAGCTGCCTGCACTTTGCTGACACGAGCGATTCCGAGTTGAACGCGCCACGTCCTTGAGCCGGGGGTGAGGGAGAGGCAGAGGGATCCGTCGCTTCCAAAAAAGACACACAGGCAGAAAGAGAGAGGATGAGAGAGAGAGAGAGAGAGAGAGAGAGGAAAGGAGTCCAGGTTCGCTTTAAGGGGGCCGGACGCAGGGAAGCAGCTGCCAAAGAGCTGAAGAGCATCTTTTGCTCTCCTCCTTTTCTTCTTCTCTTCTTTCTTCCGGACTGAGAAAAAGAAAGGAGAGCGAGTACTCCGGTCTGAACATTGGGGAGCATGGAGAAGCTGCTGAATGTCGCTGCTGGAGGAAAGGGGAGAAGAGGAGGGAGGATTGGCTAGCCAGGGTGACCTCCCTCCTCCTCTCTTCCAATCCCTCCTCACCTACTAGAGTTTTGGGGGGAGTCCAGAATGAAGCCAAGAAGAAGGCCAGCGAGGCGAAGCAGCCCGGAGCGTCAAGGAACAAGGCTCCTCTGCTTGAGGGGAGAATTCAGCATCTCCTGACCTTTAGGGGATTTGTCTGCTGGTTGGTGAGTGCTTTGAGGAAGGGTTGATGGGCCAGCGAGCGTGGATTTGAACTCTGTCCTCCGCCATCTCTTGGGGTGAAAGGTGTTTCTGGGGTCTCCAAGATGCACTCGGGAAACTCCGAGGTAGTGGGACCCTCGTCCCTCGCCATCCCATCTCAGGAGAGCATTTCGAGAGGAGCAGAGCCCACCATGGCTGAGGTGCCCACCACTGCCCCCACGGTCACCCAGTCCAGGATGGAGAACTTCCGGAAGGTCAAGACGTCAGAAGAGGAGAGCCCCCTGCCCTTCTCGGGCTTGCCTTCAGACGTGGTGGAGATGAAGGTGAAGGAGGGCAGCAAGATCCGAAACCTGATGGGCTTTGCCATGGGCAAGATGGCGCTGGGCGAGACCCGGCAGATCACCTTCAGTGGCTGCGGCCGGGCGGTCACCAAGACCATCACCTGCGTGGAGATCATGAAGAGGAAGTTGGGTGGTCTCCACCAGGTCACCAAGGTACAGTACAAGACCCTGTTGGAGGTCTGGGAGAACAAGGACCCTGGGCCCGGGGGTGGGGTGGAGCACCTCACCGTCCACAAGAATGTGCCCTCCATCTGCATCCTCCTCTCCAAAGACCCCCTGGATCCCAACCAGATGGGCTACCAGCCCCCAGAACCTCCAGAGGGGATGTGGGCTGGTGCAGGCAACAACCACGAAGATGGATCTGGAGGAACTTCTACAAAGGGAATCAAGAGGAGGCTCACCATGACTCATGGAGAGGACCAGGGGAATGAACTCTGCCCCACAGGGAAGACCAAGATACAGGAGATCAAGGAGGACTTGGGGACCAAGGTGGGTTATGGACACTGACAGTGCCTCCTTCCTGACCCACACCATTCTGAGAAACCCCAGGCCATATGTTACATATACAGAGATGGGGGAAATATATGCACAGGTACATACTGATACCTGGAAGGCACTCTAGATTTGTAGCTGCTTTGCAATCCAATAAAAGGGACCAGACGCAGCCCGTTCCTGCCTTTGTCGTGTGGCATAGCTCCCTTGGACAGGCATGCGCAAAAGAAAACTTGGCTTAAAAGACACTCCATCTATGTGTCTGGTTTCTGTCTGCCTGACAGGTAGTTTCAGGGAGAAAGGGACCCTGCTGCATCGCCCCAACAGGTGAAAGAGGGTCAGCAGAGACAGAAGGCTCGGGTGGAGATGAGACACAGCTTGGGGGGAGCTGAGATGCGGAAAGGAGGGAAATGCTGGTTTTTGTGTGTGTGTGGTTGTCCCCAGGAGGTTTTTTAAAAACATGTCAGAGGGAAGTAGGAAGCATAGGATGTGTGGCATGCTCAAGGGCCATTGACAGCAGCCCATGTAGCAATCGGTTATGCTTCCCCAGAAAAGGGAAACATGTTTGCTGTTAACTTGGAAAGGGAATCTCTGGCTCAAGAGACAATTTCCAGATGGGCAGCTAGTCAAAGCTATCGCAGCAAAAACAGCCTAGGCTTACAGCACCTTAAACAATACATGAAGGTGTAAGGTCTTGTATTGCTTTTGTAAAATATAGTCCACTTTAAGCTCTGATGAAGTAGATAGCATCATGCAAGGGTGGGCAATGGTGACATGTTTGGGGCCACTTTTATGCCCTGGGATACCCTGGGACTCTAGATTACTATTTTTTTTTAAGAGGCTGCAAGTCTACTTCTGGTTCTCAAAAACTGGTATTTTTAAAAAATGTTTAACAGTACAGGGGCCATTTCTGCACTAGACTGTTACAGTGCCGTTATTCCACTTTCAACATCCTGTGGAATCCTGGGGTTTGCAGTTTAGGGAGGGGCTTCAAATAGCCAGGGAGACCTTTCAACCTATTGTAAATGAAAGCTGTTACATCAGGAGCAACAATTTGGTATCTTTTTTGTCTAGAAAAAAGGGTCAGTCTGAGAATTCTGGATGTGGCAGGGGGCAGATAAATGTCCACATTTGGCCCCAGGGCTGTACTTTGCTCACTCCGGTATCAAGGATGCAGCATAGAAGTCTTTTCTTTTCTTCAGTTAGCTTTCTGGAGACCAGGTACCCTAGTGTAAGAGAGAGGGCTGGAATAAAAGCAAAAGGCTTTACCTTGTAGACTCCTAACCCTGAAAGTGTATTCTAAGAGTTTCTACATTTTATTAAACCCATCTCCTTGTCTGTGGAGATGGTTAAAGGGGGACAATACAGAGGTTTTATAACCATGCATGATGTGGAGAAAAGGATGCAAGAGTATTTCCTCCCTTTTCCATCACCCTAAAATTCATGGTTAGGTCACTCAAAGCTGTCAGTTGTCTGTCAGTTTGAGGTGTACAAAAGTGAGAAAGACAACTACGCAACTTCCTCTGGCTACAGAAGTGGTGTGTGGATTCCAGGGCCTCTAGTTTAGATGGCTTTAAAGAAAGAGGGGATTTTGAGATGCTCGTAGAGCCAGATCAAGGGCAATCCGGAGGAAACCTCCATGTTCAGAGGCAGTATAGCAGTGAAAACCAGTTTCTAGAAGAAAGTAGCAGAGGGAGAGTAGTGCCATCTTGTACTTCACATGGGATTTTAGGGAACATCCAAGCATTTACTAGTGAGAAACAAGACTAGAAAGATTTTTGATCTGATCTAGCAGGGTACTTGTTTGTTCTTAATTCCTCTTCCTAAATTGCTGTTTTGACTGATGTTCTGGGATTCCCAATGGGACAGATGTATTATTTGTACACTTATCATTTAATGTAAATATTTCTATAGTGTTTTTCTGCCTGCCAGGGCATTCAGAGAGATGCAAAAAAACAGGGATGAAAACATGCTTTAAAAACAAAGATGAAAAATATGCTTTAAAAACTTATTAAAAGCATTCTGTTTAAAAAAAATTAAAAGCCATCTTTTTTCCCCCCAAACAAATGTAAAGGCCAATTTTAGACCTATTTTCAAAGGCCACAGAAAGTAACATAGTCCATTTCCGCACTACACTGTTATAGTGCCATTATTCCACTTTCAGCATCCAATGGAATCCTGGGGTTTGGAGTTATAGGGAGGGGCATTTAGAATTCTCAGCCAGAGAACTCTTTGGCCTCCCGTAAACTACAAACCCCAGAATTCCACGGATTGTTGAAAGTGGGATAATAGCACTATAACAGTGTAGTACAGAAATGGCACTAGATTTGTGTGCCTGCTGGAAGCTCACTAGAAATGAAGTCAGCCTTATTTTTCCTTAGATGGGAGTTCCACAGTCAAGGTGCTATTGCAGAGAAAGCCCTGCCAGGTGTACTCTGTCATCTGAGCCTCTTGGAGTAGCGGAACATGCAACCAGATATCAGACTCTGGGCAGCTTCATAAGGGAGGGCTGGCCTTTCAGATATCCTGACTCCAAGCTGTTTTGGGCAATACTTCTCAGGCTATCTAATGTGGAGGACTGGGTAATTTTTTTTCCAGTGTTCCACAGTCTGGTGCTAAATTTGCACTCATTGGGTACAGATATATCTTTTTCTTTCTTTCTTTCTTTTACTAAATTTGCACTCATTGGGTACAGATGTATCTCTTTCCTTCCTTCCTTCCTGGAAATTTGCAATCAATCAATGGCTTAGGACAAGCACTGGTCCAGGGATCCCTGTTTTGAGTAGCCCTGGTTTTAGGGCATTGAAGGTCAAAATCAGCACCTTGAATTGAACTGTGCAAATTGGAAGCCAGCAAAATTCATTGAGGACAGGTGGCATGGGGTGTCCAAAGTATTCATCAGCCAACATTCTGTGACTGTAGCATTTTGCACTAGCTGGATGCACAAGCAAAGTCTGTTGAGGCAGAAATGAGAAAGAATCCGGTGGCACCGTAAAGACCGATCATAGCATGAGCTTTCAGGAACTATCCAGAGGCTCATGCTAAAATCAATGTGTCTGCCATTAAGATGTCACCAGACTCTGGGATTATGTCAACACAGAGGTGTGCGTGATCTGAGGGAAGGGAAAGTTAGTTCTTTCTGCTTCCCCTGCCTTTATTCCACGTTTCACAACGGCTCTCTTTCAACTACTAGACCTTGCTACAAACTATTGGAGACACTTTTCTACCTCTGGCAAAGATGAAACAGGATCAAGGAGATGAGCAAGCATATATATAATATGTTGCATCAACTGGGCACTTCTATATCTCTTATAAAGTCTTGCAATGAGATTGCGGTTATCAGATGCTTTGAAGCAACCAGAGCTATTCGCAATGGATTTATTCCTTTCTTGAGCTCAGAGGACGGAGGGTAAGCCGTATCGATTCAGAGCGGGATCGCTTTAACCAGAGGATGCCCCCACTCATTCAAATCACAGCTGATGCTCTTCACTTTCCTTTTCTTCCCCTGTTCTGGAAAGTCTTTCCTCGGAACAAAGATATACTAACGTGTGCATCAGAGATGACTGGATCTTCTCTCCCACATGCCCACCCTCGGAAATGCATCACTTGGGAAAGCCACTGCAATATGGAAAGCAAAAAGAGAGTTAAATTGAACATTCATTCAAGGGGATATATGTTTTTCATTAACTTTTAACAGGTAGAGCCTTAAAAAAAAAAAGGTTGACCAATTTACCAGCTTTGCTATAGAGCAGTGGTTCTTAACTCGGGGTCCAGGGACTCCAGGGGTCCATGAAGACTTCACAGGGGTCCACGAAGCCCTGCTGCTGGATTCCAGCAGCAGCAACAGGGATGTGGCAGCAGAAGGGGTTGCGGGTGCTAAAAACGGTCTCTCATTTGCACATGAGGGAGTTAGTTTGGGCACATGTACACATATCCCACTGCTGTGTCTCTGACTAAAGGGACACGGTGGCAGGTGTGTGTGTGCACCCAAATCATGACTCTAGAGACCGGCATCTGAATCCCCACTCGACCATGGAAACCTACTGGATTATCTCAGGCAAGTCACCTTCTCTCAGCCTCAGAGAAATGCAAAGGCAACAAACCTTAGCAAGGCTTTCTTTTGAAAACCATATGTCAGGTTTTCAAAAGGAGAGGCATGACAGCTAGAGAGAACGTCCTTCCGCAGCGGCACTTTGTTGTTGTGTGCCTTCAAGTCACTTTTGCCTAATAACAACCCTAAAGTGAACCTCTCACAAGTTTTTTTTTTTCTTTTTGGCAACGATTTGTTCAGAAGGGGTTTACCTTTGCCTTCCTCTGAGACTGAGAGAAGGTGACTTGCCCTCACCCAGTGTCTGAGCAGGAATTTGAATCATAGTTTCCAGAAGCCTTTAATAAATAAATAAAATTTGAAAATGTAAATAAATATTTGAATATTTAAATCTGTAAATCTTGAATTAAGTCTTGGGAGTCACCAGCAAAAAAATATATTTCGAGGGGGTCCCTAGTAAAGAAAAGGTTAAGAACCACTGCTATAGAAGGTAGTCAAGTCTGTTTGTAAGATGTAATATGCAATGCAACCAGTAGAATGGGAAACTGCTTTATAATGGAGTGTATTATTATGCCATTTGGTTTGGTATTGTCCAGGTGGCAGCAACAGTATTTTGGGTTTCAAACAGGAAATTTTCTAAAACCTCCCTGGTGAAGTTTGTCTCCCTCTTTCTCGATAACAAACCCCACGGTCATTTAATCATGGGGTGTTGGAAGGCAAAGGTGTTTTATGACAGATGGCCTGTCTTGCTACCTGTTAAGCAAGTCTGTTTCTACCAAGTGCCATGGAAGATGGTGTACCATTGCCAACACTGAAGGAAAATGCCACTAGAACGTGAAAAATGTCCTTGTTGCACTCTGTGTGTGTACGTGCCTTTAAGTCCACCTGTCAACTTATGGAAACTCCATGAGTTTCATAGGGTTTTCTTAGGCAAGGAATACTCAGAGATGGTTTTGCCAGTTCCGTCCTCTGAAATACAGCCTGCAGCATCTGGTATTCACTGGTGGCCTCCCATCCAAGTACTAACCAGGGCTAACCTTGCTTAGCTTCCAAGTTCAGATGGGATCTGGAACCTTTAGGCCCATAGCTCCTAAAATCCCCTAGCTGGCATGGCTGTTGGTGAGCAACCTGGGAGTGGCCCTGTTAGTTAAGCGGTAGGGGTAGTTGTACAAAAAAAGAAATTCCTTTTCTAGACTCTGGGCTCAGCTGCAAGTCCAGCTGGCTGTTATGTGTTGGATAGGGAGAGAATCTTGGCTTTAGTCTCAGGTAGCAAAGCTGCAAACTGCCAAACTATCTTGACACTGTACAGTAGTTTTCTGAATGGTACTCTCTTTCAGAAATTGCAAGATGCAGTTTAGCTCCCTCCTTCCTTCTGATACTCAAGAGTGACTTACGCACCACTTTTGCCTTCCTCCTGAGAATCTAAAAAGAGCTCTGACCTTGAATTCCTTGGAGGAAAGCTAACAGGGAGAAATGAACTAAATGAATACATTTCAAGTCCAGGCTGAATGGCCCAGTCTTAGCAGACCACTGAGGATAATGCAGCAGACAACCCATAGCATCTTCAAGCGGTTCTCCATTTCCTACTGGCACTTTGCAAAGTGCTACGTTTTGATCCTGACCGCAGCCTGGATTATTTTCAGGTAGCTTCACAATGACCGCAGGGATCAGCTCAGAGGTCTGAAGGATTAAACCCCGTACGTTGACGCCGCACGCCACGAGAGGGTCGCCATAAGTGAGAGTCGATTTGAAGGCATGTGACAACAGACAGACTGTCTTTCTGTGCCAGGCACCCTGAAGTAGATGCAGAGAATGTGCTTTTCAAAAACAGCAACCCAAAACTGCTAACTGCAACCAACTCTCTCCTCTCTCTCAATCTTTCTCTCGCTCGCTCTCTGTCTGCACACGGTGGCAGGGAGTTGACAGGCTCGCATTGAGACGTCTGGGCCCGTCAGAAAGGATGGCTGGCTCGAAGCCTCCTGAAGTAACACCTTCATTATCGTCAGGCAGAGAGGAGCTGTCAGGGTTATTAATGGACAGCTCAGAGCTCAGGGCCAAATGATTTGTTTTGAATAAAACACACAAACAGGCAGATGGGCCTTTCCTTCCTGCCTGCCTTCCTTTGCCCTGGAGCTCCAGGTCTGGATGGTTGCCACAAGCCAGCAGCGGCAGGCCATTAAAACATTTGAGGCCGCTGCTGATATATGTGTGTGTGTGTTGCTTTATTATGGAAACTATGGGCTGAGGCTTTGTATTGTTGCAACCACTGCTTAGTTAGTAAAGACAAGAAATCCAGAGGCAGCTGGTGGCTCCTGTTTCAAGGGGATCTGTTCCAGGTTTTAGTCTGAACTTTAAAGAAGCTATTCAGGTTGTTGGACTCTGTCCTTCAAATAAGTTGCTCCTTCAAAGTTCGGACTTAATCCTGGAAGAGATTCCCTGCTAAATTGACGTGGGAGCCGGCCCCTGCTGGAATGATGCTGCATAATTCCCATCCCTGCTACACAGGGTGTTCCACAGATGGAGTTCAGTCACCAGAAAGGCCCTGCCACATCCGGCACGTGGTACTGGGGAAAGCATTCCTCCAAATACTTGATTCCTGAGCAGAGATTGGAAGTGGAACTTTTTTGGACTGCAGTTCTGAGAGTTACACGCTGGCTGGCAGGATTTGGGGAGCTGTAGTTGACCTCCATACCATATTCCTGCAACAAAAACGGTATTTCAGGGCTGAAAATCACAAGGTCATCACAAGTCAGTAGGTGACTTAAAGGTGCGAACACATATGTGCACACACATGCACTAACTGATGGGGAGAGACGGTAGCAGTCCAGTTATTTGTCTTGGTCCTTCCTGCTCCTAATTCCAGTTATTTGGGGACAGGTTGTGTTTACTCCTTACTGAAGGGGAGAAGGACGTCCACTCTTCTGATGATCAGAGCATGGTTGAAAGACATTTCTGTCAGATTTGGGAGTGGGATGGGCCAGGAGAGGTTACTTCGCCAAGTATGGCTAAGTGGCTGATACAGGATTCTGTCGAAATGTAGCGGCCAAGAAAGTGGCGAAAACCAGGTTTCAGGGAAAAATCAAAAAGCCAGCTTTATTACAATACCTTGCGCAAGGGGCAACAGTTAATTCAGAGCTGTTGTGTCGATTAATTGAGGTAGCATCACTATATACCTTTTGCATTCTATGTCAGCAATCAATCATTTACTTAGCCCGCCCATCACTGGAGAAAAAGATCTTTGGTTAACTTTCCATTACATCATTGACTGGCATACACGTGTACAGAAGAGAACAAAAGGGTTAGTTTACAAGGTTACTTAGAGTGATACAAATTAATGGTTACAGCCAAAATGAGGGAGTATGCTTACTCCCATTTAGTTCCCAGACCTCTGGATGTTGCAAGGCTATTTCTAAAATTTGAGATAAGACAGACATCTGCTATTTACTCAGAAGCACAATTCAATTCGCTTATTTTTCCTATTCAAGTGGCATTGGACTTAACCCCTTCAACATAGAATAAAAACCGTTTCAAATATATCCATTAAAAATGAAGAGGGGAGCATCCCTTGCTCACAAGAAGTGTGTTTTGTATGACAGAGCATAGAAGCCTTTCACACTTTGCCAAGGAACACAGCCATGCAGGTGGTATCAAATTCAACTCTCTTCTATGAAATGTGTTTCCCCACCTTGCCAACTGGGCAAGTGGAATTCAGCTGATCAGGTATCCGGGCAAGGTTACCAGGTGGACAGATGCCAGATTCCCCTGGACTTGAGCTATAATAGGACAAGTACATTCCCTTGAAGGTATAGCTGTATACTACACCGGAGCTCCTTGGGCTATCTGATGTTGGGGTCCAGTTATTTTTTTCCCCTTTTCTCCAGTGTGCCAAGGACCAGTATCATATTGGTCCTTACTGGCCATCACAGTTTTGTTCTTTCCTGGAAACTTGCTGCAGACAATTGCTAGCAGCTCTCTGACTGACCCCGGTCCATGGATCACCATTAGAGTAGCATTGGAGTACACAATCATAGAAATTTGGTTTCACTTTAACTGCTACGGTTACATTCTATGGAATCCTGGGATCTGAAATTCAATGAGGTATTTAGATTCTGTAATTGAGAGGACTACAGTTAGCCCCCCACTTTTGCGGATTCAGATTTTGCAGATTTGATTATTTGCGGGTTATTATATTTTAATTTACTTAAAAAATTCTTACTGTATTTGCTCCTGCCACAGAAAAGATATGTTCTCTCTAGGTCTTCTAGAACAATTCTATGGTCCACTTCCACCAGAAATTTTGCCCGCTCCTTGCTCTGAAATATAGCCTACAGCAGCTGGTATTCATTGGTAGTCTCCCATCCAAGTACTAACCATGGCTGACTCTGCTTAGCTTCCAAGATCAGACAGGCTCTAGTGCTTTCAGGGTATTTAGGACCTTGAGTGTAATGACAGTCCCCTTTTTTTATGGATCCAACTTAGATCTTTGCTAATCTGTTTTAACTTCCTAGCTTTTCAAGCAAAGGAGGACACTGATAGACAGGGGAAGAGACTGGGAAAACCTGGCTCTGTTTATCCAGTGCAAGGCAAAACTGGAATTTCTCTGGAAGATACAGATGGTTGAGAGGAGGGAGGGAAGGAGATATGCTCCTCCCTGCTCTTCCATCGCTCCTTTAGCCACCCTAGAGCTGCAAACTCTGCCAGGGGCACATCCCCGCATGGTTAATTTCTCATCAGAGTTATAAAAAGCAATCTCTCCGTGAGCCTCTGGCTCTGCTTGTCAGCTGGGGTTGCAGCTCAAGTGGGTTTTTTGCTTTCCCCCATTCTCCTTCCCCCGCTCCACCAATGCATTTCATCAGTGGACTTCCGCAGGGCAGGAAAAGGCAACAGTGACAGCAATGTCATCCGATGTCAAGAAGGTGGGTGAAAGGGCATGAAAAGAGGTTGAGCGAAGGCCCAAGCGAAAGCTCTCAACTCAGATTAGCATGGACAAAACAGCCATTATCATCATCGCACTAATGAGGCTTGGAGCACTTTGGAGCAGGGGGGACACGCACAAACTTGCATGATAGAGATGAAAAGAACATGCAAAAATATTTGGACAGTGGCAGAAAAATGGATTTCTCAAGTGTTGGGAAAGGCTGATGAGGAGAACCCTGAAGGGTAATTGCAGTTTGGGATATATTCTACACAAAATTGACACCTGGGTTGTTGTTTTTTTTTGTGTGGGAAACAGTACTCACTTTCTGCACCGAAAATGTGGTTAAGAAAACAACATTTTCTGTGCCAAAACACCACTTGAGAATTTTGCTCTGAATAAGTCCCAAACTGCAAACAGTGTATTTTTTGCAGACTTTTTATTTCCCAGTAGGAAGAAAATAGCTAAAGATTACTCTTTGCTTCTTTTGACAGGGAAATTAGTGAAGAATTACATCCCTACTTTGTAAGCAAAGTTTTCAGCCAACCCTGGCCAGAATCCCCTATGCCAGTTACGAATGCATAACCTGGGCCATTTCTGCAGTACACTGTTGTAGTGCTATTATTCCACTTTCAACCTTCTATGGAATCCTGGGGTTTGCAGTTTAGGGAGAGGCATTTAGAATTCTCAGCCAGAGAGCTCTTGGACCTCAGTAAAGTACAAATCCCAGAATTCCACAGGAGGTTGAAAGTGGAATAATAGCACTATAACAGTCTAGTGCAGAAATGGCCCTGGAGTTGGGTGCTCATGACTGTTCTGTATTCACTGTCCTTAAAAAGCTGTCTGTTTAGGGGCTACAGAGGGACCACGAAAGTCCCTCAATGCCGACTAACCAGGAAGCAGCTGCTGCGAATGCTGGGCTGGATGTCTGTTTTTCTGGCAATTGAGAAGCAGCTGGCTGCTGTTTGCGCACGCACGCACACACACACACACACACACACAC
This sequence comes from Iguana delicatissima, assembly GCA_948472985.1. NCBI lineage: Eukaryota > Metazoa > Chordata > Lepidosauria > Squamata > Iguanidae > Iguana > Iguana delicatissima. The sequence continues at coordinate 42,843 of CAOKZL010001819.1, forward strand.
ACACCCCACCACACTCCACTCTGCATGAGTGGTCCCTGGAGCAAAGAGGAATTGCCACGGGGACACTGTTTCCACCTGTTGCACTAGAGATGCACTCATGGGGAGAGGTTTGTAAATAACAGCCAGTTGTTTCCCAAGTGATGGGGGAAGAGACTCCTGTCAATTGCAGCAGCTGCTTCCTGATAAATAGGGATTAAAGCTTGGATTGGGTTGGGATTCATTGCATAGCACTGTAACTACATAAATCCTATAAAGGATTCTAGGCCCTGGCTTTTTTTCTTTTTCTTTTTCTTTTCTTTTCTTTTCTTTTCTTTTCCTTCCTTCCTTTCTTTCTTGGCTAGGCCATAAAATTTTTTTCCTTTTTTCCTTTTTTCTTTATTTTTTGAAAAAGTATTTCTAACATAAAATTCTTGAAAGGTAACACATACGTACATACCTATAGAAACAATTCACACTTAAATAGGAAGATCTCTAAAGGCAAAGTTTAAATATAGTAAATATAATCGAAATAATTTAATAATACATATAATATTTAACCTAATTTAACATGTCTTAGAACATATTTACACACCTTTTTACTTCTTCCCTTCATTTCCAATCGTTCTTCCTCTCTGGTTTCCTGACTAGGTTGTCCTTGAGATAGCAAGTTAGCTAAATAACTGAGAATACGTTTCCTTTCTTTAAATACATCAGGGTTCTACTGATATTATCTCTTATATAACATTGAACCTTAATACTCTTATTATATAACAATATTATTTATATTACAGATGGTTAACATAATTTTGATTGTATTAGCCTCTTCCAATCTGCTACCCTCTAGATCTATTGGATACTATATCCCATCATCCCCAGACCACATTCCAAGTATTTGTTGTGTCCTTCAAGTCATTTTCGATCTATGAGAACCCTAAGGCAAACCTACCGCAAGATTTTCTAGGCCCAAGAGTGTGTGAAGCACCCAAAGTCACCCAGTGGGTTTCCATGGCCAAACGGAGAATCGAACCCATTATCTCTAGGGTTGTAGTCAATGCTCAGACCACTGTATCATAGTGGCTCTCATTCCAAGCATTATAGTCTCCCAAAGGGGAACATATCCAGGCTCTGGTTCTTTGTGGTTTTAAGGTATTTAAAGCTCCTCTCCCTCCAAATATTAAACCATCCTCTCCTAGGAGATAGTAATCCAAGACTCAAAGGTACTGCCTGTCTCCAGTTTGTCTGCTTGTTTCTCCCCAGCATCTGTTACTGAGAGATACATTGCCTTTGGACATGGAGGGTCCATTTAAATGATCCTGGCTGATAGCTTCTGCTGCAAGCAGATCACCTTTCTTAAGCACTGGAAGTGTGAATATCTCATACCGTGGAAAATGTGATTCTTCCTTAAGATAGCGGGGATGTTGTTATTGCAACGCTTGCCAGCATAGCTCCTGTCAAAGAATGCTGAATGCTGCATCCCAACCCAATCCAGTCTCCCATTTGAGTATTAACCAGGGCTGACCCTGCTTAGCTTCCATGATCAGACAGGATTTGGTACCATTGTTGTTCTGTGCCTTCAAGTCATTTCCAAGTTATGGCAACCCTCAGGTGAACCGATCACAGGGTTTTCTGGGGCTGAGAGTGTGTGATGTGCCCAAGGTCACCCAGTGAACAAAGCCAAGGATCGAACTCTGGTTTCCAGGGATGCTCAAACCACTACACCATGCTGGCTCTCTGGTACCTTTACCCTGCTGTTATTGGAAGGGTGGATCCATTTGATTTGCCCATAGAAATGCTCAAACTATTGTCCTAGTAGCGTACCCACCTAGGGCAACTGCGCACAAAGCTTCCTGGTAGTCTGAGCATCTCTTTACAACTGGTGATTCTCACTTGCCACTGTCTGCTCCTGGTATGTCTGGCCCAGGACATTTTGCTGCCTGAGGTGAAGAGCAAGTTGGACTTTTTCTCTGTTCCCTGTACAAAACCTATCTGTACTGTCAGCTGAGTCTTTCTTCAACTCTGGCAGTGAGAGAGGACTCTCCGCTGTGCCTGAAAGCTATAGATGAGATGCAGGGCAGGCCACACAGCTTCTTTGTCGCAGCTCCCAGCATCAGCCGCCAAAAGGCAATGGCCAGTCTCTTCCAATGGTTACGTCCCAGCCTGCATATATGTCCTTTACCTTCCCGTCCTGACTTTGCTTTTCCATCCTGCATCCAACTCTGTCTTTTCATCATGTCTCCAAGCTTCATTCCATAGTTCCTGGTTCCTAGCTCATTTCGCTTTGCTGCCTGACAAAGTGAGTTGTTTATCTCTTTCCAAATCGTAATAGCCTATGCAACCGAGTAATTCAAGGTTAGCTGCTCATCAGCAACCCCCATTTTATTCCCAAAGTGCTCTCTTATTCAACTTTGTGACATTGTTCCTGTGCAGGGGAAAAGCCTTGAGTGTACAAAACTGAGCCGTAAATCCAACCAAATGAAATAATGAAACCCCACAGCCCTGAATACCTCCTCCTCTCAGGATCAGCTGATATCATAGGGACTGCTGTTTTGCCAGATCTAGTTTAATATTATGTACTGCTGGCCTTGGAAACATTGTTTTTTCAGACTGCAACTTCCCAAATTTCCCAGATGGTTTAGCCAAAAGTTGTTTGTATGCATGTATTTACATCCTGTCTTTTTCCCAGCCCAGAAATCAAGGCTTAAAAAGGAGCCTCAATCAACCTGGCTAATGATCAGGCATTCTGGGAACTGAAGTCCAAAAAAACCAGAGGACCAGAGTCTGAGAACCAGCCATGGGAGGGACCCTGCAAACAAATCCACAGGCTTTCAAAACAGGCAATTCACCCCCCCCCCTCTTTTTGGCCAAAAAATGGGCAATGGAGGGGTCGAGGGCCACCCAAACTGCCTCGAGGGCCACATGCATCTCCCTGGGCCGCCCTTTCCCTGCTTCTGATGCAAACCTCTCCCGTACTTTTGCAGCAGCTCTGTTGTCCTTATCCCTGCATCTCTTGCCTTTTGGGGATGATTACAGTTGGCAAGTAGAACGGAATGTAAAAATGGTGCATAGACTGGCAGCATCTTCTCTAGAGCCTCCCTCCCCACCACTGCCCCAACCGAGCCACAAATTCAGCCCGCATCGCACTCTGCCTGCTCCCTATCAGCATCCACAGGCAGTCAAATGCATTAATTGTTTCCATAAGCCCCGAGCCAACAGAGAGATACCAATCCTCCCAGCTCAGCCTTTCCCTCACCGTCTATCTCCCCATTCATCACCCAGCTTCTGCTCGCTTCTAATCCCGCTACAGGCCGGAGAACCACGGGGATGAAGAACGACAGATCTGCAAAAGCTTTCGGGTGGGAGGAAAGGCGGAGGAGAAATGTGTGTGTATGTGTGTATGGAGAGAAGAGATAAAAAGGAGATGAGGAAAAAGAACCTCGAATTCCCATTTAGTCTGTCTATGTGTGCCTGACTCCTACCCTCAAGGGCTCCCCCTCCTCTGAAAACGCCAGCCCTGCCGTATAGGACAGGGCAACAAACTGAGGGAAGGAGGAAGCAAAGAATGGCTTTTGTTCCCAGATCTCCTTGTTATCTTCCACCCAGCAGCAGGCTCCTCGGGGTTGGAGGAGGCTGCTTATCTCCTCACGGCATGGATTTGGTTCATTTCACTTATCTGGTGTCTGCATAATTGAATATTAATTTTCAGTTGTTGTGGTTATTTTTTAATCCCCTACAAGGGGTACAGCTACGGGGGGGGGGTGCAAAATGGCAGCCTTATCCCCTCCAGGTACAAATTCTGTTCCACCCCGCATAAAATTCTCCCTTTGTCTCCCAATTTTTAGCATGTCAGGAAGTGGAGCATTTAGAAATACCTTCAGGCACCCAAAGGAAAGGAGGGCAGGCCAAGTTCCCAAGGGAATGCAAACACAGCACATAGAAGAATTTCTAGGTGCGAATGATTTTCAATGTCTCTTTTTCTGCAATGCTAGGCATTTTTTAAAATTTTATTTTAATATTTAATTTTGGAGTGATTAACACTGATATACCTCAAAAACATTCCAGCAATTAACACCATTATATTAATACAATTAATACAAACTGATTGTCCCAATAAATATATTACTGCTATAACCCTTCCCTCCTTCCCTCACGTCTCCCAAGAAATAAAGTCAATTTTTATTTAAACCCCCTTCCCTTTGACTTGGAAAATTGTATTAATTGTATCTTTTAGAACTTTGTACCCCTTCTTTTCTTTGGACATTTCCGCACTAAATTGTTATAGCGCTATTATTTCACTTGCAACGTCCTATGGAATCCTGAGGTTTGCCGTTTCGGGAGGGGCCTGCAAACCCCAGGATTCCATAGGATGTTGCAAGTGGAATAATAGCTCTATAACAGACTAGTGCAGAAATGTCCTTCGTTTTTATTAGTTTGCTCCATTTCCTTAGCTGATCACCTTCTTTCAAAATACCCTGTTCAGTACAAAATCAAACATGCTATGTTCTGAAATATAATATTTCCACCCTCCATTTCCATTAGTCTTTGCAACGCTAGACATTTAGGCGCTGAAGGAAAATTTTGTGGGAAGGACAGAATTCTTATTCTGCCCCCCACTGTCGCTTAGACCTGTCCTTCATTCCTTCCCTTGCTCTTCTTCTAAGCTTCCTTCCCAGCTAGGCCAGGGCAGGACAGAAAAGATGTGTTTATGAGGGGTGTAAGCCTTCCTCCGACTATGTTAGGGCCTTGGGGACAATGAGGCAAGCGGGAGATGACAGATGGAATTGAAGGTTGGGGAGTTAATCTCCCCTCTGGGTTTCTAGAATCCAATATCCCATCAGTCACTGGGCTTTCTTTGCCTCCCTTCGCTTCAGGTTAAGAGTAAATGAGAAATACCAACTGTCACTCTCCAGGAACCGACATCCTTTGTTAGCCGAGGGTATAGATCCCACAAAAGCAGAAGGAGAGCACCACAGCTTGAGGAAGTTACCTCTCGGACTACAGTTCCCAGAATCCTCCTACCTGGCACCCAAAAATGTGATTTCTCCAAGCTCTGAGAGGCCAATTTTTTTTTCTCTTCAATTCATCTCATGATACAATTTGATCTATCAGAGGGTAAGTAGCAGAGATGCAAAATTAACTTTTCTGGAAGATTTTGTGACCTCACGTGCACAAAGAAGCCCCTCTGGTTTTGGAAACTATGCTCTTTGCTATGTTCCCTTTCCACGGAGTGCAGAAAAATAAATGTCTTTGGTCAGCCCTGCAACCAGGGCACAGAAATGATCTGGTTTCTCCTCCATCCTTACAGAGAGAAAATCTAGCATCCTGGTCATTACTCTGCATCTCCCAACAAGTTTACACGGAAACAGAGCTGAACTGATTGATGGATTTAATTTGTGGCGTTTCAAGCCATGTTGACACGGTCGAGAGAGATGATGGATGTCTTTCTGCCTGTGTAAAGGAAGGTTCTCTGCTGACTTTTAACCTTCATGGAGGATGCAAAGAGATGGTACACTGGCATACTCTCCAACATTTCACAGAAGAAAATGGAGACATGCGGCCAAACAACATCAGAGCATGGTCAAGATGGCAAAAGTTGTTATTGAGGAAGAGCATGCAAGCTGTGAGAGGCTGCAGCAGTTTGCTTTTGTCTGCGAGAGAAAAGGGCCAGATCTGGAAAGGGGCAGATTGTCTGGGAAGAGCCAAACTCCACCCCACCTCTCTTTTCTGAGGCCATACCCGCACTACACTCTTATAGCGCGATGATTCCACTTTCAACATCCTCTAGAATCTTGGGGTTTGCAGGTTTGGGAGGGGCTGGCTGGCCCCTCCCAAAACTGCAAACCCCAGGATTCCAGAGGATGTTGAAAGTGGAATCATCGCACTATAAGAATGTAGTGCGGAAATGGCCTGAGTTGAGCAAAGACTACTTTTGCACTTTGATCTCAGTATGCATCACGTAAAGTGAATTGAGGACAAAGGGGAAAAGGGAGGGACAGAGAGAGAAACTGAGACATTTTAAAAGCAGATGAAAAAGTGAAGTGACAGAGAATTAAGCAGTACCTTCCCCTTCACATTGGGGCACTTGGAGCACATCCAGTGAAGTTTATAGCTCAAAATGTAGCAGGAGTGATGAGGGGCAGAAAGATGGAAAGGGATAGGTCAAATGAACTGCATCTGTAGGTCGATTCTAAGCACTTTTGCACACAAGTAGAGTCATCATTTAAATGACACTTCCTCCCAAATATCCATAAAATCAACATAAAAGGCAACTATGGGAGCCACTGTGGTGTAGTAGCTTGAGTACTGGACTATGATTCTGGAGATGAAGGTTCGAATCCTTGCTCAGTCCTGGGAACCCACTGGGGGAACCTTGGGCAAATCACACTTTCTCAGCCAACAAAACCCCATGAAAGGGTTGTCATAAGTCAGAAATTACTTAAAGGCACGCAACAATAATAAGAAGGTAGCTAGTGCTAAAGTTATTTCTTCACGTTACATATTTTACCAAAGATTACTGCGCGTGTGTGCGTGTGTGTGTGTGTGTGTTTAGAGAAAAGAAATCAGCATCCACATTCTGTTTAATATTTTGCAAATGTTTCAAATTATTATTAATTGATTTCAGTTCCAGGCAATTTCAAGGTATGAAAGCACCAGGGCTCTGGGGATCTAAAGCCCTTCACCGTGTTGGCTGAAGATCAAAAATTTCCTGCCTGAAAGAAAGAGAGAGGGAATGTTTGTTTATATTAAATCTGGAACCAAAAATTTAAAAAGCATCTTAAGATAACCTAAAGGCCCACAAGGTCCAAAGAGACTTTTCTTCATAAAACCATCAAATGCCCGGAGCTTTAGAGATATGGAGAAGAACACAAGGGTTGGCAAAAAAAAAAAAAAAAAAATCCTCTGGCTATGTTCAGGTGCATAAAGTGGAATATAGCACTATAACAGTGCTGCTTCTCATGACATGGAAACACAGCAATTGGGAAGGTTTCCCCTGCTGAATTTCTGCCTTGCCAAACAGTCAGGGCTGGACTGAGACATGCAGTGACGCCCTAAACTATGCCAAGTTTTGTAATTCCATGGAATTACAAAAAAATGAATAGTATGCCAAGTTTTTTGAAAGAAAAATAAAGCTGATCAAAAGCCAAAATGCCGAGTGAGAAATAGGCAAAATATAGCCCTCCAGATATTCAGTTGTAACCCCCAGCATTTCTCTCCATTTGCTATACTGGCTTCTGGGAGCTGCAGTCCACTGGAGAGCTACTCCTGCCCTGAGCTATAGCTTATTTAGCCTATATACAAATCTGGCACTGGATCTACTTATTAATTACCTATTCATGGCAAAAGAGTTCTGTGGTACCTTGGGAATGACAGAACTCTTAGAAAAGTCCCATTACAACCTAGAAAGCTGAAAGGTGTTCGTTATTTATGCACATGTTTATATTCCCTCCTTGCAAAATACGGAACACAGGTGACATTACAAAATAGTCGAACATTCCAAGTTAAGTTTAGGTCATTTCCGTACTACTCTATTGTAGTGTTGTTATTCCACTTTCAACATCCTGTGGAATTCTGGGATGTCGTTTACTGAGGCCAAAGAGCTCTCTTGCTGAGAATTCTAAAGGGCCCTCCCTAAACTTCAAGCCCCAGGATTCCCGAGGAGGCTGAAAAGTGGAATGATAGCACTGTAATAGTGTAAGGTGGAAACGGCATTAGAAAACAGAAGTTTGAGATTTACGTGTTATCACCTGTGGCCTAAATCAAGATAGTGGATGTTTATCCCTTTCCAGCGCTAATTAACTTACCAATGGCCGTGTGTTTATGCTACATCACCAGCTTTGCGGATGGTAACAAATGATGCACACATTTGGGCACTAACTTAATTATTATGACAGTTTGTACTTTTGGCATTTGTGGTGGGAGCAAATTTGGTGATGGAGGTCAGATTTCGGTGCTGGCAAATACGGCAGAGATTCAGCCCTCCACATGTCCTCTGGGTTCCCATAAAGCCCACTGGGGCCAGAAAGCTGCCTGTCCTGTGTCTAATGAATGTGTAAAAATACGTGCGCTTATTAATGTTATTTTTTTAAAAAAAGTTACAACATGGCATTGGGAGAGGGACTGTGATAGTCCTTACGGTGATATCACAGACTGTATCCACCTGATACTTTAGACTTGCAGTGGTTCTCAACCGGTGGGTCCCCAGATGTTTGTGGACTTCGGCTCCCAGAAGCCCCAGCCACTGTGGTCAAAGCTCAGGGCTTCTGGGAGCTGAAGTCCAAAAACATCTGGGGACCCACAGGTTGAGAACCACTGCACGGTCCACAGGGCATATGTAAATAGGATAGCAGAGCCTGATAGTTACTTTCACAAAGCGATCAGTTGCAACTATTCAAATATACTTAGTTACAATTACCATTACAGTGTTTTTAAGAGTAGGATTTCCTTGTTTTTCCAAAAGTAGCTAGTTATTGTCTTGAAAATCAAAATGCTACATGCCACTGGTATGACACCTAGGTAGTGAGGCCACATATCCTTTATAAGAATAAAAAGTGACTATAGAACAGTTGCAGATAGTCTGTGAAGGGAGAGACGCAATCCCTCCTTAAGTTACAATAGCAATCTAACTTGGTCATACCCTAGTTATTAAAAATGAATTAATCCCAAGTAACTTGTTATATGTAACCACATAGTTTCAAGTTCTGTGAGATAGCTGACAAGGGCTTTGCTAATGGTTTAAGGAGAATGATGTATTCTCATCAACTCGAGCTTGGAGAAGTTACATTTTGAACAACAGATCCCTCAGCCAGCATGGCCACTGGATTCTGGGACTCGTAGTCTTTTAAAAGAGACAGTATAGTGTAGTATAAGCACTACCGGACAAAGACTCCAGGAGACCAGGGTTCAAAGCCCTGTTTGGTCATGGAAATCCACTGGGTGACCTCGGACGAGTCACATTCTCTCGCCCTCTGGGAAAGGCAGTGGCAAACCCCCTCTGAACACGTAGTTCCAGGAAAACCTCATGATAGAGTCACCATTAAGTCAGAAATCTCTTGAAGACACAGCAACCATAACACTATAAACAACACTATAAAAGCAAGCACACGTATAAACGTCTGTCTACAGGCACTGATGTCATGGACTCAGTCTAGGAAAGCTTAGGCTATGAACTCCTTTCTTGCAACTAGACTCAAAGGTGCTACAACATCCCTTCGGATATAGATCCTGATTAACACAACTACTTACATCTTTGAATTCTAACACCACAGTTTTGGGGTGTTTTTTTGAAGTTCTTCACTTCTGTCAATGCAGCATTATGGTCTGTGTTTTGGGGAAAAGTGGTTCAACTGCAACATATTTCCTGGACAAATTCTGGCACGCCCTCAGGAATGGAAAGGTTTTGGCTCTTCAAGTTTATAATAAACAATCCGAAAAGGCCCTTGCAAGCCACAAGGTGGCAGCTGAGGAACGGCTCATACAAGAAGCCCACGAGAGAGGCAGGCTCAGTATACGAGAGAATGGGCCATAGTTTAGAAATCAAGTGCTTTCTTTATATCCCAAAGATTTCAGGCTCTACCCGGGAGGCCCGTTCACATTACGGAATTATAGCAATGTCATTCCACTTTAACTGCCATGGTTCCATCCTACGGGATCCTGGGATTGGCAGTTTAGGGAGGGGCATTTATCTAAGAGTTCTCAGTGCCCCTCCCTCAACTCCCAGTCCCAGGATTCCATAAGAGAACTCTATTGATTCCCTAGGCTTTTCTAGTACTGTGATTCCATAGGATGGAACCATGGCAACTAAACTGGAATAATGTTGCTATAATTGCATAGTGTGAATAGGCCCCAGGTATTTAATACCAGTTAAGAGGGAGCAGGCAGCAGCATCTTTTTGCAGTCAAGTATGGCTTTTGCAAAAAGCCAGCATGTAGTGGTTTCAGCATTAGATTGCAGCTCTGGAGACGAGGGTTCGATTCCCCGCTGGCCCATTGAAACCCACTGAGTGACCTGGGGCACATCACACACTCAGCCCCAGAAAAGCCCGTAATAGGTTCACCTTAGGGTCACCATAAGTCAGAAATGACTTGAAGACGCACAACAATAACATGGCTTTTGGCCGTGGTAGTTAGAGATTATCAGGGTTGCAGGGTACTAGGCTGAGAAAAGCTGAAATAGTCCAAAAACAGCCCAGATTTCTTCCAGACAGCAGCTCTCACTCACAGCACAAATAATGGACCTGGTATAAGACAGTTGCTGATGAACTAGTTATGTGCAGTTAGGGCTAGAGATGCAAATGGCTCACCCCCCCGCCAAAAAAAACAACAGAAAACCAAGGAGATTCCTTTTAATTCAGGCGATCCTTACTATATGGCAAGGTATGGTTTGGTATGCCAAACCAAGTCACATACAACACATTCTGTGTTCCTAAATAACAAACTGCCTTTCATTTTGTAAAATGTGCTAATATTACATTTTTCAGTTTTTCTGAAACTTCCCATTTTTTCCCAGGTGAAAAAAACATTCTGGAAATTTTACACTGCTAGTTAGGTCCAAGTTCCCTTTTTCCATCTACTTACCTGATTCCCAAGGCACGATTTGGACTGACTCGAGCAGTTCAGAGTGCCTGAGTGGAGAATCCAGCTGTCTGATGTTCTTCACAACATAACTCACATTGTCAGCAAGCACATGCTCAGCTGAAGTTTCCGCCTTGGAGCTGATAATATCAATTTGCTTCCCCAGCATTTTGAACTCATGATGAATCAACTGGATGACGGCTCTGCTGCAGGCATTGTTTTTAGGAGTGTTTCAGCTTAAAATTAGTACATGAATGACATATTCTCTAACATTTCCTGGATGACAACAAGGACACATATGGCCAAACAACATCGGAATGTGGCTAACTTGACAAAAACATGTGGATAAGGAAAGCCACACAAGCTAGGAGAGGCTGGGGCCATTTGCTTTTGCCTGAGCCCACTGGGAAAGGGAAGATTTCACCTCCTCCTCTCCTCTCCCCCTGCTGACTTAAATGAGCACAAACTTCTCTTGCACTTTGCATTCAGTTTGCAGCAGTTGAAATAAGCTGAGGACAAGAGAGGGAAGCGGGAGGAGAAGAAAGAAGCCGGAACATTTTAAAAAGAAGCTAGAAAAAGTGGGAATACAGGGGACTGATCAGGACTGTCCTTGCCAAATTGCAACAGTTGGAAGGTATGGAATGAGCATGTATCCCCACAAAAGGCAAGAAAAGGCAGATGGCTTCAAACTGAGCCACAGTGATTTCAGAGAAATCCAGCTGAAATCACTGGAGCTTGCTTCTGTGTGAACTGGATCAGCTTGTGGGGCAATTCCTTTGTCAGTTCTTAAACTGATGGGAAGAAATGGAGTCTTGGAGTGTAAAAAAAAAAAATGTGTTATGTCTGTAAATGACCTTCAGGCATTATGGCTAAGAAATATTTCATACCTCTCAGCTGTCCTGATTTGGCAGTGGCAGTCCAGGCTACCTCTCTACCATCCCAATGTTTCAGCTGCCTCTAAATGTCCCACTTTCTCTTTCCTCCTTCACTTTCCCCCACCCCTTTGTTCCTTGTCCTCTGTCCTGCTGCAGGTTTTTCATCAGCATTGCAGGCCCTGGTAACTTGAACCAGTGAATACCCAAGCAGCAATTTTAACTGGAGTCAATACTTTCAGTCCTATTTATAATATCTTTCCAATGCACCATTTCAATACTGTGTGCCTGATAAATTCATTGCTTAAATTCCTCCCACATCTTCATTTAAAACCTATGAGCCACAAAAGGTTAGGCTTTCATCCAGTATGTTTGAATGTTTAGGTTTTCTTGCTGTTAATAAGTGATTTTCTGTCTCTGTTTCTGTGTAGTATGCCTGTTTGACAGGAGAACTTGAGAATTTCTAAGGGCCAATGGCCTAAAGAATGTAGACTCGCTGCTCAACCCAGCCCCCACAAAGTCTGCATTTCTTTAGCCTTAACCATCCTGCCAATGCCCATGATGGTGAAAAACCTGCAGCAAGACAGAGGAGAAGGACAAAAGGGGTGAGGCTGATTGTGGGTAATAACCTTTGTGGGTAGAAAGATTTTGTAGAAAGGAGCTTGTTGGAAGCCGTGTTAACTGAGATATGCCTGTATCTTATTTGTTAATTGATGTGTAAACTGTTCTACATGGAGGGTCTTTCCATGTCTACATATCCACCTGCGCAACATAAATGCTATAAAGAAATAAAATATATATATATTCCTCACAAAGTACACATGTACACTGTGTAATTCAGCTATCAGTTTTCAAGCACAGTATAGGAATTTATTTTTGGCCATTTCCACACTACACTGTTATAGTGCTATTATTCCGCTTTTAACATCCTGTGGAATTCTGGGGTTTGTAGTTTCCTGAGGCCAAAGAGCTCTCTGGCTGAGAATTCTAAAGGCCCCTCCCTCAACTGCAAACCCCAGGATCCCATAAGAGGTTGAAAATGGAATAATAGCACTATAACACTGCAGTGCAGAAATGGCCTTTATACCCCTCATCGCTTCTATCAAATACTGCACAGTATCTGTAACAGCCCTGCTGATTGGCTCCCGCCTCAAAAAGCCCGCCTCTCTGAGCCGACTCTCATTCAACTGTATGAAGCTAAGAGACTCCGCCCACTCTAGGAAAATGGCGCTTCCTCCGCCCCTCACAAGCGGGCCCCGCCCTTTCCTTCTGCGGCTCTCCCTGACAGGGCTGGGGGAAGCCGCCGACGCCTGCGCAGTTACCTAGCGTCCCCTTTTCCCCCTTCGTGCCAAGTTTGTCCGTCGCGCCCTGCCGTAGAGCGGCTCCTCCCACTTTCGCCCTCGGTCTTGTCTCGGCAGCGGGGAGTTAGCGGCGCGTGGCCGACTGGCGTGTGAGGGGGACGAGGAGGAAGGAAGGAAGGAAGGAGCGAGGAGCCGCGCGGGCGCGCGCCAGCCAACCGGGCGACCGACCACCCGCCTCCCCGCTTCCCATCCGTCGGGGCTTCTCCCTCAGCCATGTTGGCCGCCGCTCAGCTCCTCCGCCGCTGCGCCGCCGCCGCGCCCGCCTTCCGCGCCGTGGTCCCGCGGGCGTCCCCCGCAGGTGAGTCGGCCCCCGTGAGCGGGTGGCTGAGGCGGCGGCGGCGGCGACCGAGGCGGCGGCAGCCCCGCCCTCCGCCCTCGCCGCTTCCCTGGCGGCGCCGGTGCCGGCTCTCCTTCCGCGCCAGGCCTCGGCGTGTCCTTGCCGTGACCCCCGTTGCCTCAGGAGGAGGCCGTCGAGCGGAAGGCGGCACCTGCGGCCTGAGGCCAACCGCCTCCCGGCCCTCGGTCGGCTTGCCTTGCTCACCGGCCCTCGCCTCACCGGTTTTCGCGTTTAGCACCGAGGCAGAGAGGGGTGAGGGAAGGATACCCGTCTTCCCTCGAGCGCCACGAGCGTTTCTTTCCCCTTTTACACGGCCACCTGTTTATTGGGACTTTTCCGCACTACATTGTTATAGCGCCGTTATTCCACTTTCAACATTCTGTGGAATCTGTGGATTCCATTCTGGGGAAGGGAGGGGCCTTTAGACTCCTCAGCCGGGGAGCCCCTTGGCCTCAGTCAAATACAAATCCCAGAATTCCACAGGAGGTAGAAAGGGAAATAATAGCGCTATAGCGGTGTAGTGCGGAAAGGCTCCAAGTTTCATTCATGCTCCGCTTTTCCTTCAGCGAAACTCAAGCCGGTGTACGTGGTTGTCCTCGGCCGCCCTTTTATCCTTGGAGGGGAGATCGAAATAAAAAAAGCTGGCCAAAGATTGACTGCAGGAAAGGAGATTCCACCTGAACCTCAGGAAGAACTTCCTGAGGGTCAGGGCTGCCCAGTAGTGGAATCTGCTGCCTCGGAGTGTAGTGGAGTCTCCTTCTTTGGAGGTTTTTAAGCAGAGGTTGGATGGCTGTCTGTCGGGAGTGCTTTGAGGGTGTTCCTGCATGGCAGGAGATTGGACTGGATGGCCCCTGGGGTCTCTTCCAACTCTACATTTCTATGATTCTATAATGAATCTCCTAGGCTTCAGTCCAAGCCAGGTTCACAGCAGCCCTGCGAGGTAGGCTGGGAATAGGGGGTGGTTGTTTTTTTCCGTGACCTTGGACCAGCCTATAAACCTGGCCACCTTGGTGGGACAGAGAGCTATAAAGGGAGAGAGTTGAGATTGGATCTCTTATTTTCTGTGGTAGCTTTTCTGCGGCCAGCTTTTAGTCCCTCCACTCCCCTGTGTTTGCTGTCTCGGTTCGGCTTTGGGAAGGTGACATTGGGTAAGGAAAGGTGGAGGAGAAGGAGGTTAAAAGTTCAGCTGAGGTAGGATGGAGAGGTCTGTGAGCTTACTGGAAGGCGTGATTTGGAGCGTTTTAATGAATTAAACCTCGTTTGTTTTGGGCTTCGCTTTGCACCCCCCCAAATCTTCTTTTCATTTTAATTTCGTGTTACCTTTTGTTTTCTCTACTGTCTGTTTGGCAGCTTGGTTTGATAGGATACCCGTGTTGTTTCTTTTTTGCTTTTGTCTTTGCTTTCTTTTGCTCCCGGAAATAGCAGTGAACTATCGGAGGAGAATTTATAGGTTAAGAAAACATCTTTTCTCCCTTCTGCCACAAAATGCATTTGGATGCAAGCTCCTTTTAGTCAGGCTTACTGCAATAAGGCATTTTAATAAGCCTTCCACATTTCTGGCATCTCATATCTGACGTACTGGGTTGTGGTGGGTCAGTCATTTTGTCCACACCTTAAGGTATTTCACTGATTAGTTGTGATGGTGAAATGGAGTTCCTACAGTTCCATGAAGAGAGAGTGGAACAAATGTTAATAAATGCATACGTTTTCCTAGCATATTTGAGAAGGATACATAGGTTTATGGTTTTGATCTTTTAAAAGAGTGACATCTAGCGCACCTAGGATTCCAAACTCACTTATGTGTAAATTTGATCTGCAGCCATAATCTTTTTTTTTCAATGTCATTTTAGTTCTATTTGCATCTGCATTGGCTCTCTAGAGCCTTTTTTTTGCCTCTGCTCATATTCTGTAACTCCTAGTAATTCTTTGATCTGACCTTTTGCTCATTTTTATGTCAGTTCTTCTTCCATTCAAACGTCCTTACCAGGGCAGTCGTTTCTTCACAATCTTATTCATTGCGATTGCAGAATTTGCATATTACTTGTTAGCGTTACAAAATCGAATAATTGGGTCACACTCAGTTCTCATGCTGTGGTGGTTTCCTGTGCTGTATAGGCTCAAAGTACATATAACATTGAAGTACATGGAAGTTCTAATCCTGTCTACAGTAATGCATAATGCAGGGTGGCTGGGTCTGATTCTTATTGCAAAAGGGGGCCTGAAGGTATGGGTGCTCCTTCCCTCCATGAAGTTCCCCTTGCAGGTCTGCAAAGAAGCACTTCTAGCTGATTTCTGATGGTGGAACAGAGATCTGGGAAAGAACCATAGGGAGAAGCTAAGAGCGGTGTTTGCTTTTTACTGCGTAATTTTATTTATGTACTAGTGCTCTGCCATGTCCTTAAGAGCCCTTTAATTGAAGAGGCAGTCAGTGATCAGCTTCCCCGAGGAATTTGTCCCCTTTTCGACCATAGTCTTGTGGATTCTGGGGGAAAAAGAGTTGCCTAGGATTTCTCATGGAGTTCGTTGACTGCCACTAAAACACGTGCAGATGAGGCAGGACTCAACCTTAGATAAACTATATAGAAGGGTATAACCCCAAAGCATCTGTTACTCCTACATGCTCATTTTTTTCCAAACTCATTCAGTAATTGCTGCTGTATTTAGGCTCATGGAGACTTTATTGAGCTTTCAGAATTATGCCAGTTCTGGGCAGTTCACTGAAAAAATGTTTATTTGTGAAAGTGGTAAAAGCTGTATATGGGCAATATAGGAAGAAATCTTAACTTTTGCCATACCTTGAAGTCTTAACATAACTGTTATGGCAAGTAGTTTCTTTTTCTGAACCTGTTTCGTGGGAAGGTTGCTGCACTATCCTGGAAGGTAGTATTGAACCTGGTCTGGCCATTCATTCATTCATTCATTTATATATTTTTTTAATAGTAACCATTTGTATGTTGTACATATTTGAAGAATAAGTGATTACGAGAGCCACTTCTGTTTCCTGAATACTGATTCATTAAAATTACCTCTTCCACTGGCAGTTTTAGGGTCTGGTCTTACTTCCCAATAACTAGTTATTCGAAAGTAGCAAAACAAGAGCTTTCATCACATGGCCCTTGAGGTCTCTCTAGCTCTATGATTCAGTAACAGTGCTGTTGCTGCTGTGCCTCAAACTTCATTCTCCCTATTGTGAAGGTAAACAGCAGTGCTGAAACCATTAGAGCAGTGGTTCTCAACCTGTGGGTCCCCAGATGTTTGTGGACTTCAGCTCCCAGAAGCCCCAGCCACTATGGTCAATGCTCGGCTTCTGGGAGCTGAAGTCTACAAACATCTGGGGACCCACAGGTTGAGAACCACTGCATTAGAGAAATAGGAGGGGAGCAAATTAATGATGTCTGTAATAGCATTTCAAAGAACTGGTTATTAGATAAAGGAGAAGAACTTCTTTAATTGTAAGGGTCAAATTCAATACCAGAGAACTTACTGAGAGCCATGTTCCACTGGTGAACAGGAACACAATCAGAAATGGGACCAAAATGCTAGATTGCTCTAGCTTAAAGGTCTTCTTGCTGACAATGACATTTTAGTAGAAGCATTTCAACATTTTGGAATGGGGAGGGCGCAAATACTGTGCAGAAGCTAGAAAACAAATGATAGTATCATCATGGAAGTAGCATGGGTGTGGCAGTCTAGGGAAGCCCAGAGGCCATTCAGGTTGTGATATGAAGTTTTCTGCCTTTTCAGGGAACAGATGGAAAATCCCAATGTTTAGTTTGTCAACCATAGCCTTTAAGATATATCCTATAAACCTGTCTGTTTATAGAAAACAGAAGTTGTGCAGCTCCTAAAAATAGAAATGAGCATCTTAAAAGACTTAAACCCTCAGTGCAGTAAATCTGAGGACATGATCCCATGGTGTCCTTATGTTGGATTCTAGTGCTTCAACCACAACTGGGAATCTGCCTTCCTCCTGCAACTTCCCATATACTCTCTAGACTAGTGGTTCTCAACCTGTGGGTCCTCAGATGTTCATGGACTTCAGCTCCCAGAAGCCTCAGCCACTATGGTCAATGCTCAGGGCTTCTGGGAGCTGAAGTCCACGAACATCTGGGGACCCACAGGTTGAGAACCACTGCGTCTAGACCTTGTTTGAAGGATGATAGACTCTTTAGGAAAACAGACAGGTGACATTGGAGGGGTACAGTTGTGATGGGAGACAAAGGGGGTAAAGCCCAAGTTCCTCAAGTGTTGGATAAGAAGTACATTGCTGCGTCCTGAACTTATACTTTAAGGTATGCAAGATTCTTGAATGTAAAAGGAGTATCTAAAACAGTTCTTCATGGGAAAAGATATGAGCAGGGAAGCAGGGATGGTAAACCACAATGACATTGCATTGCAGAATGCTTTTGCTGATGAGATCCTAATAATTGTCTAGCTCAGTGGTTCTCAACCTGTGGGTCCCCAGATGTTCGTGGACTTCAGCTCCCAGAAGCCCCAGCCACTATGGTCAATGCTCAGGGCTTCTGGGAGCTGAAGTCAACAAACATCTGGGGACCCACAGGTTGAGAACCACTGGTCTAGCTGAAGGCCTGATTAATTGACAAATGCTGGATCGCCTTTGATCCTTGTAAGTATTTTATAAGTTGACAGATTGAGGAACTGGAAGTTGTGTGGTACATTTACATTTTAAAAAGCAGACTTTATAGTAATTTAACAGACATAGCTTGCTTCAAAAGCTGTGGAATCTTTCATTAGTGCAGTGACTAGACATCGTCTTAGTCTATTACAAGGCTGCTGTTTTTCTGTGTGAGGTAGTTAACTGTAAAACAGCTGTTCTGAGCTTGAAGTTTATGAACTTAAAGAACAGAACAATGGATAATTTTCAGCCTGTTATAAATTACGTAATTCCAACATTACATTTGTAGTCAAACCTGGAGTTTCTCAATTTTAAATCTTTTTTTTTTTCTTGGATGGTGCAGCTGGGCAATTTTCTGGATAAAAGAAGCTTTTAATGTTCATGTTTTAGTTATCCTACTGAGTTAGATTATAAGAATTAAAGTGTTGAATTGAGCAATCTTTTGGCAGCAACAGATGTTGTTGTTCCAAAGATGCATGTCATCTATGTATGGTGCAATACATTTTTTTAAAAAAAAAATATACTAAACAGCCACCAAATGAAAGTAATCATACAGGCTGTACTGAGTTGAATATAAATAGGTAATCTAGATGCAGAAGTCTATCCTGACTATTCTCTCCTAGGATTCTTAGATTATGTCTGTTATGAATATTAATTTTGTGGGTTAGTGGTACCTTATTTTTGGAACTCGTCTCCATTTATTTACATGACCCAGTCCTTCCCAGTCTTTAAAAATGCTTCCTCCTTTAAGTGAGATTTTAATTTAGTATATCTTTCTCCATTACTTTCTCTTCCACTATCCTTTACCTCATATGTCTCTCAATTTAAGCTGTTTAGGCAAGGTTTTATTGGTTGGTATATGCATTTGTATTATCTTCAGATGTTTATGAAATACTTGTACTAGAAATATTGACCTATTATCTTTCAATATCTACTCTTAATTATTCAAAATCTGAACCTTCCCGTCCCCCAAGTACCATGCTAGCTATTTCAGGCTGCAATCCCATGGACACTTGCCTGGCAGAAAGACAGTTGGGTTTAGAAATGTATAGGATTCCATCACCACCCTTGCGAATAAGTACACAGAAGTTACTAGTTTTCTGATGAAGTGAGAATCACCAGTCTGTTACTGGACAGAAATGCAACCAGGTTTACACAGAAGTCCAGTTCTTTATTTATTGTGATTAATATACATGCAGTTGCTGTCATAAACTCAATCACCACTGGGCAGAGGAAGGAACAGAGAGATTAGGTGGGCAGGCAACCAAGTAGCCCAGATTCTGATAGACCACATCAAGAACATATTGTTGCCTGCATACATTTCCTTGTTTCCTGTGTGTATATATACCAAGAGCTTGAATACAATACTGAGCTATCTAATAATCTTTAAGCAATAGATTAGCTTTTCTTGTTTGCCTTTATATATTGAGAAACAAGATACCTGTAATTCATTTCTATCCATGTGTTTTCTTGGCTGTAGAGAATATTCTTAGAAGGAACTGTCCATTGTTCTTAACCTGTCCAAGTAATAAGACTGTTAAAAGTGGAGTCTCACTGTCTAACAGGATAGAGGGATACATTTCATGTGTGCATTGTAGTTAAATGCAGTATAGTAGTGAATAATTGTTGGTCTTCAGAAAAGCATGCTTTTCTAAATGAAGAATAATTGTACATTCATTCCCTTTCTGTCCCATGAAAAGTACACTGCTGCAGAATTGCATATAGTAATGTGGGTCTAAAAAAAACTCTGCTTGTAGACACATGTAAGTGTACACACCCATCCCAATACTGCTGGGAAATGGGGGAATTCTCATATTGCAGCAATAGTAATTATTGCATTTACCCAGTGAGATGAATCCTGAAAATTGCTGCTGTTACTAGTTTTAATATCTGCTTCCTCCTTGAGTGGGACAATACAGCACTGAAACAACTGTCATCTGAGAAGAATCTGGATGGACAGGCAACTATGCCAGTTACCTTTATATGTACAACTACTAGCCTCTGACAAGCAGGGAGCTATCTTCAGCCCTTTAATTTGATGGATAAACACACTTAATGTCTATAGTTACTGTGTTGCAACATTTATTTATTGCTTCTCTTTATGTTTTTGTCTTCTAGCAATATTGCCTGTTCGCTGCTATTCTCATGGGTCACATGAGTCAGATGAAGAATTTGATGCTCGCTGGGTGACGTACTTCAGCAAACCAGATATTGATGCCTGGGAGCTAAGGAAAGGTAAGATTGAACAGAAGTGTTGGAGAGCTTGGAAACCTTCAACAAAAGCACCATGATACATTCTGCCAAGTGTCTCCTCTTAGGAGCAAGAGTTAAACAGCAACAGATAGCTTAATGAATAACTAACCTTTCGGAAACCTTCTTTCTGTCTGTTTGCCTAAATGGGCAGGAAATAGAATATTCACCAAAACATTCATAGTCAATAAACGAATATTTGTTTCTCAACTTTAGATCAAATAAAGATAGGAAAACTAAAGTTTGGCACTGAATTGACAGACTTTAAATTTAATCTTAGATTTTGCACCCTGAATATAAGTAAAATATCATGTTAATTGACTCAACAGATTTTATATGCTGTTGTTGTTGTTGTTGTGTGCCTTCAACTTGTTTCCAGCTTATGCAAACCATAAGGCAAACCTATCACAGGGCTTCCTGGGGCTGAGAATGTGTCACCCATTGGGTTTCCATGGCCAAGTGGGGAACCAAAGCCTGAGGCTCATAGTCCAGTGCTCAAATCACTATGCCACAGTGGCTCTCTCATATACTGTAGAGTTACCTAATTATAGTGTGGAAAAATAAGACTGTATAAGACACTTACAGAAAAGAAAGAGTTCAGTTTAGGATTAAACTGATCTGGGATGCTCCAGTATATTAAAAAATACAATGAGTGTTGGGAAGACGGATGGAGTTGGTGTGGGTTTATTTTTCTGTAAGAAAAAAATGAATATTTTCAAATTGTTGTTGTTTGTTCTGAAAGGTATGAACACATTGGTCGGTTATGACTTGGTTCCAGAACCAAAAATAATTGATGCTGCTTTGAGGGCATGCAGACGACTAAATGACTTTGCCAGTGCAGTTCGTATCTTAGAAGTTGTAAAGGTCAGTAAAATACTGCTGAATACAAAGCACCAACATCTTGCTTTAGTCTCAGTGTAATGTTTCTGTATTGGGGTTCATAGCTTTCCCTGCTGCTCAGTGAAGTGTCTTAGAACTTCATGTAAGGGACTTGTTGGACCAGCCTTGGTAATCAGTAGCGCATTTCAAAGGAAATGGCATATGTCTTCTTAGCTTTGTTCAACACTGAAACCTTCCAGTAGTGATCTCAGTCTGGGATGTTTTGTATTGGGAGCATGTGTGTTGTTTCAGACTTCAGCTGTTCTGGGCAATAGTCCTTTTTGCCTTTCTCTGTAAACATGCCATGCATTTCAATGCTTTTCCAAAGAGATGTGCTTATTTTCAATATGCCTCATGCATATGCATAATGCATATTTACTCATGGCTCCTATGCATATTTACTCAGAAGTAAGTCCCATTCCATTCAGTGGGACTTATTTTTCAGGTAAATATAGGCTTGCAGCCTTATATAATCCCTTACAGATTTAACAGCTGTGTTTAATTGTTTGATTAAGATTTTGTTAAGTGTATTATCTTTTGTATTTTATGTTTATTTGACTGGACTTATGACCACTGAAGTATTAATTCTTTTGGTCTCTTGGTTGGACCTATAAATTTTGCTTTGTTCTTCTTTTTATTCTGAATTCGTGTTTTCTTCAATTAGGACAAAGCAGGGCCTCACAAGGAAATATATCCATATGTTATCCAGGAACTTAGACCAACTTTGAATGAATTGGGAATCTCAACTCCAGAGGAACTTGGCCTGGACAAAGCATAAATTTAATTGGTAAGGGACAAATCTTCTGTTTTCTCGGTGGGCTGCATTCAATCTAAAATTCCTTATTGGACAAGTGTTAGTTGTGAAGGATTCTTGAAGATAAATTTGTGTGCTGCTTGGCCTGATGGAGCGAAATTCTAGTGTAAGCCAATGTCCAAAACACCTTAAACTGTATCTTATGTAGAACATGGGGCTCCAGTACTTATATCTGCCTTAAGAATTTAAAATATTTTAAAGCAAACTTTTAAAAAAATTAAATAACTGGAAGATCCTTTGTTTCCACAGTTGTGATTTACTTGAAATTCTGTTCCATGTTCAGTTTGACTGTCCAGTTGTTTGAACTATAGCTTCCAATATTACTCAACATTGGCTATGTTGTCTGTAGCTGCTGGGACTTGCAGTCCACTAATATCTTGGGAAGGAAGCATGGTTCACACCTTTGTTTGAAACATGTACTGTAGAACTAACAGAGCGGACATATTTCAAGTTAGACTTTGTATCTCCAGATTGATACAAATGCAGCTTGCTTTTCCTTTGGTAGTAAAATATTGCCTTCTTTAAAGCTTTCATCTTGGTAATGCATCCTTTACAGGGAGAAGACGATTTAATTTTTTTAAAAAATTCAGTAAGAAGGATCTGTGTGATCATTATGTTACTTCAGTAATTGTGGATGGGGGACTAAATACATGTTCTCATTGCCAAGCCACTTAACCATAACTCCCTCCTCAGACACCGTCTGCTTTCTGCTTTGTGTAAACAGTTCATGCAGATTTTAAGTGAAATGCTATAACAGTTGTAGCTTGTGTTTGGAAAAAAACAGCTTGAAACTGAATATTGGTTTTGTTAATTTCTGTTCTTCTTGCCTACCTAGTCATCCTTGAGTCTGAAGCATACCCCAGAGTTCACAAACTCTATATTGTGGAGATGACTTATCAAGAATACAGTCATTCCCTTCTTAAAGGGTAACAAGTACAGCAAATATTACAAAACAAATCATATAAGAAATCTAAACTGTTTTCCACATAAATTGTAACATATCAGTTCTTTAGAATGCATATACATTGGAGGTGTGGGTAAAATACCAGCATGTCATAGGGCAGGCATAAATGAATGACAGTCACAAGGAGATCTTGTGGCCACTTTGAGCAACAAGCAGCTCAGCCTTCAGTAGCTCCTGGAACATCTTTCCCCTATCATTGCATCTCTTTTTTTCTTTTGGAGGGACTTTGTAGTGGCTGGGATTGCCAAAGAGTGCCTGAAAAAGAATAGATGTCCTTGAACTAATTGCAAATATCTGTTTTCTTCCAGATGAACTTCCTGTGGATTTATTGTCAATGCTACCTGATTGTCCAACACTTGCCTGGATACAGACAGTTAAAATATTACCTATTTGAAAGTACTTCCTTTTATTGAGTCCTGGAATATGTATTGTGAAGCTGGACATAATAAAGAAGAAATGGTTTGAACTGAGTTTACTCCTTGTAGCCTGTGATTATATATTGAATTAAAAATGAAGTGTTACTTTCACAAAGTGAATAAACATGAAATATTGAAGAATGTAATAGTAACACATTGGACAAATGAAGTTCCAGTTTTACTGTTTATGCACACATTCATATTTAAGGACACGGAGTAGTTTTATTACATGCATTTATTCCAAAATGCCACTTCAGCATATGAAACATCAGTTCAGCAAAGTATTTGACTTCCTGCCTCTTACCAAGGCTGCTGTGTCTGCTGCTACACACAAACTACAAATGCTGAAAAATTAAACTTTGAAAATCACTGTAATTTTTTTCTGCTTCCTATGACAAAATAGTGAACTATAGAATTAAGAGAGAATAAGAATCATAACAACACATTTAACATCCAGCATTTATGTAGGGGAAGCTTTCTGCAGAGCATACAGACACAAGCATACTTTATCCTGATTCTAGATAGTTGCGTGTAACTATGGAGTTGAGAGGCACGTGATTGCCAGGAGTTGCTGCTCTCCTACATAATTACAGCTTCTGATGTATTGTTTTACTGAACCAGGAAAGAAGAATCTTAAGAAACTGATCTTAATTTCTGTAGCAAGATGAAATTTGGTTTTTGAGAGAGTGCAGGTGTAGGTAGGAGAATACTTTTATCTTGACATGACTCTTTGCTTTTTTGTCATATTTGTTCTCTGAGCAGGAAGAACCTTAAGCCCACACCTTAAATTCTTGCTATTGTAGCACAAATTGCCAAGTTTACAAGGAAGTCATTTTAGAGTTTTGCACTAGCTATTCTGAAAGCAATGTTCTTCTCACACAAGTATGGTTTATACCTACAATTTACAGTGAAGAGAAATGTTGGGATGAGGCATATTTTGCACATCCCACTTGTTGGTTCTTTTTCTGTTATATCAGTGTTGGAAACTGAATAAAGGAAAGTGCTTTGGAGCACTGAAATCCCTGTTAACTTGGTATTCTGGGAAGAATCTTATGGTTACTGAAATCAAAAATTCCATAGAGCAATCCTTTTCAGTGCCTTGCTATTAACAGATTAATATGTGGAGAACAAATACTTTTCTCCATGTATGTTCACATTTCACTGATCAATTGCAGCAAGCCGTTAGATATCATATCAGTTCCTGATAAGCAATGTTATGTAAGGCTAGTGAAAATGATTTCACTATTTCCACAAGAGCATAAAGGAAAAATAGTTTGTTTTACCAGGAAAGAGACTAGAAACAACACCAAGTTTGCAGGAACTCTCTATTAGTCTCAGGCATTTAATGTGAAAAGATGGTCAGTTTTTTGCCTCCAGATGTGTTTGGATTGCATCTTCCATATGCTCACTAGAGCTATTAGAGGAGCTGTTGCTGAAAAACATCTGTAGAGCCAAAGTTGCCCATGCCTGATTCAGAAACAATTCCAAATAAATATTTCTGTAGGCCTCTGGCTATTATTCACAAAAGTTAATCTCATACTTGAAAAAGGCCTGTTCTGGATTTAGGGAAGGGCTGTTCTTCAGTTGCAGAGTACATCCTTTACATGTAGAAGGCTCCAGCTTCAACCCCTGTCACCTACAGTTATTACTAGAGAAAAGTCATGCATGAAAGTTTAAACAACCCCTGCTCCCCCAGTGTCAACCGTGGTGGTCTTACATGGATCAAAGGTCTAACGAGATAAGGCGGCTCCCCGTATAATTAACATTTTGTACAGAACTTTTCACCATATGCAAACAGGGATCTGTGAGCTCTGTAATAAACAGAGAGAGGCTTGAGTTTTCAAAAGGTTTTTTGCATTCTCAAATAGAGAATCAAATTTTATTGCTTTTTTATTGGCTTCGTTCTTGGTGAGCTCAGGACTATGGAGTGTGCCCTGGTGGTTCTGCTTTGATAGACTACAGCCCATTCTTCCATGTCTTTTTAAAACCACGTGCCAAAGCCGTGATGCTCATTCTGTTACTTCAAGCCTGCTTTTCTCTTGCCTGCCTTTAAAAAAAACCAGTTTGATGAGCATGGTGGTTTTGAGAGTTTGCAAAGACAATGTTGAGCCTTTTAGTGGTCTAATTCAAGTTTAACAATATGACTTAAGAATATAGATATTTTACTGTAATCATATGGCTTTGTCAGAGTCATGCTTGGGGAACTTGCAACCCTCGAGCACTGTTGGCTTGTGAGAGGGAGGGGAACATATTCTCCAGATATTGTTAGGCTGCAGTTCCCAGCTCTCCTCACTAGTGACTACTCGCTGAAACTGATGAAAGGTTGCAGATGAACAACATTGGGAGGGCCACATATAGTAGCCACTTCTAGTCTGCAATAACAATTGGATATGGAGGTGACAGCAACCAGCAAACCCACCAAAAGCCAATGCGTTGTCTTGTGAGAACTCGCTTTTCTTTAGACTAATCTGGAAAAGCTGAAGGACCATTTCCAAAGTAATGCACAATTAATTTTTCATGTTTTGCTCTCCCACCACAAATGAATTACTTTCGTTCTGTGAGACAAGGTGATTTAATAGCTGCTTTTCGTATCTATTTCAGCTATTTCTTTTAAAAAAACAAGCTTATTTAGTGAGGACATGGGAGAGAGAGTGTTCTCTGTATCTGCTCCCACCTCTCTGGAATTCCCTTCCATGGGAGGCTAGTCTAGCTCCCTCCCCACTTTTTTTTCCCCACTGACAGGCACAGACCTTTTTGTTCAAGTAGCTTTTAATGAATAACAGCAGGCAGGGAGCCTGTGTGCACACTTGCATGCTTTATTTAACTTTTGCATGCTTTGTAATAATTTTATACTGCATATATTGTATTCAATTGAGGTCATTTTAGTTATTGTCCTGGATTTAGCTGATTCTATTTTTATTTTTATTTTTGAGTTGCCTAGGGTGCCCTTCCTGGAGAAAGGTGGTATACAAATGACTTTTTTTTAAAATGTCCTTTCCCACTGGTAATGTTGACTGGAGCTGTAGTCCCAATATCAGGAAGGCAATCAGTTTGTTGACTGATCAAGGATTTTTCAGAGATCATGTGTGATTAACGGCTTTGCAAGTTGAATGCCCAACTTAAAATTGCACGATTTTAGCCTTTCTTACACTTAGTTTTCTATCTGCTTTTTTCTCCTGGTATTTTTTATAATGCACATAGAATGAAGCGCCACAGCCCGTGCCTCTCCCCAAACTCACCTGTGAGATTGTGGCCTTAATTAGACCTCAGAATTGCAACAACCGGATCCAAAAGAAGAGCCTGGATAACTTCCTCTCTGCACTACAACCCCCATTGGCCACGGTGGCTAGGGGATTCTGGGGGCTCTAGTCCAGGTTCTGTCCAAAAGGAGGACTAGATGTGGGTGAACTAAAATTCTGATTCCTGCCTGATCCCCGGCTAATGGGAGGTGGAGTCCAGAACCATCTGGAGCGTCTCATGTTCTTCGCCTCCTTTCCTAACGTGCAGCCGCTTCTCCGGTTTCGAAGCGCGGCAACAAGGTTTTGAATTATTGAGAAGCTGCTCCACTTAAGACGCTTCAACAGCAATGAAATACCATCGAGTGCAAAACCTCCAGAAGCCTAGAACGTCACAGCCAGCTCTCCTCCTCTTCCTCCCTCTCACGCCTTCCCTGCTACGAAGGGAGAGTGAGTTGCTTCCCATTGGGTCCTTCATGTCCGTTAACAGCCAATAGGGATTGACAACTGAGCAACGCTGACCAATCGGGGAGAGCGTGAGAACTCTCTCCTTTTGGACGTCGGGACTAAGGGAGAGGTTGATTCTAATTGGCGGGAAAGGGCGATGACGTTACGGGGAAGGCGTGGCTCCAAGGCGAGTCTCTGGGAGAAGCGGCTATGGCGACGGGAGACGGGAGCGAGGAGGGGCCGTCGAGGCGGAGGGAGCCGGCGGGACCGATGCCGCCCGGGCCGAGCAGCGCCACGGTGAGGGCGGGGCTCCCCTGGCCTTGAAAGGGGAAGGGGGCCTGCCTAGGGTGTGGGTGTGCGTTTAGCTGAAGAGCTTCCCACTCAAAGGCTGGAGAAGTTTCTTCTTGAACTACAATCCCCAGCATCCCCAACCACTACAATCCCCAGCATCCCCAACCACTACAATCCCCAGCATCCCCAACCACTACAATCCCCAGCATCCCCCAACTAGCGTTGCCACTGGCTGTAGTCCAAAAAGCAACTTTTCCATGCCCCAGGAAGCCGGGTTTTTTTTTAAAAAAAATGTCAGAATTTGGCTAGCCGTGTTGCCTGGGGGGTTCTGGGAAGTGTAGTTCAGAAATGTAACTTTGCTGAGTTCTGGTCTTGTGGAATAGAAGGCTTGGCCCAAAGGTTCGTAAACCGTTGTGTGGCCGGGCCTGCCTGTCCTCCCCACAGGCTGGGATGGCGGCTTCCCCACCTCTGAGTCTGTGGAAGCGCCTTGCCCCTTGCACACAGCTCTGCCTCCCCTCTAAACACCACCTTCGCATACAAAGGGCAAAGGCTTCGGTTGTTTTCTAGAACCCCTTTGGAATTTATGGTCGCATGGCCCTGTTTGGTTACAATTACTGGGAATTGTTTGGCTGAGTCAAATACTGATAAAAATATTCTGTAACCTTTATTAAAACAACAAACAGAATGTAGTATTGGTTTTGTATCTGTATCCAAACTCAAACAGATCTCCAGATGGGTTTAAACAGTTTCTTATATCTTTGGAACTGCAAAGATGCACGCACGCACGAGCCCCGGTGACCCTTTTGTCAAAGTCTTTGTTCCCAAATCTAGATCACTCTCTCTGACCAGGTTCAAAAATGAGTTGGTTTCTCTTCTGCTCCTCTCTCTAGGCTTTCTCTGAGAAAACACCCCCATTCATTCAACCCCTTCTCCCTGTTGACTGGAAAACGCTCTTGAAGGGCTGTCTTGGCCCTTCCTTTCTGAAACCTGACTCCTCCACCAGATCAGTCTGTCTGCTATAAATACATTTTTTCTGAGATCTTCAATCCCTTCTTCTCACCAAGGGGATGTTTTTTTCTTTAGAGTGGCCTTTCTGATTGCCTGGCAACCTGTTGCTGGGTTACTCTACCATTCAGGATACCATTCCTCCTATACTTTGTCACACTTTGTTTAGGTGTTGTTGGGTGCCAACTCCCGTGAGCCATAGTTTGTTTTCCACTAATATTTGGAGGATCACAGGTTCTCCTATTTCTCCTCCTAGTTTACTTTCCCTCACCTGAGTCCCTCCACACGTTTTGGAGAATAGTATCAGTCAGCATCAGCCAGAATAGCAGTGGCCAGGAACGGTGGGAATAATGAGAACTGGGTTTGAATGGCTGGCTGGACCCCCAGCTTCTAGGGCTGAAGGCAAGGGGAGAGAACTACTCCATGTTGAACCCATCTGACATTTCATTCTGTTTGTATATTATACCTTTCCAAGGGTCAAGGCTCTTCCCTTTGTTTGTTATCTTCTCAGCAGCCCTGTGAGTTGGGTTAGGTTGAGCGTGTGACTGTAACTAGGGCAAGTTCATTCAGTGAACTGAATGATTGGAGTAGGGTTGAGCTGAACTTGAATTTTCACATTCCTAACAGTGACCACTTTGCTTGGCTGTCTTTGGGTTTGGCTTACAGAGAATGACATTAATGGGTAGTGGTGTGGAAGGAGAAATGGAGGGAGAAATTACTTTGCCTTTGTGTTAAGACATTCCAGAGGAAAGTTAGGAAAAAGTCACTTCTTTGGACTGCAACTCCAAAATCCCCCAAGTCAAAAGTTTTTGTATTGTTCCTTCTCATCTTGGGATGACCCAGAGCTTATAATTTCCCTGTTTGGGTTGAGGGATTCTGAGTATTGTAGTCCCCAAAAGTAACTTTTCCAAGCTTTGTTCCAAAACTTTTGTAGGCAAAGCATTTTGAGGCTGAGATACAAAAGGAAAAATGATGCTTACTAAATGTTAGATATTGTAGACTACAAAACTCTTCAGTCAGACCAACTGGGAAGTTCTGAATACAGGTTTCAAGATGAATCCCGCCATGTACTTGCCCTGCCAGTTTTCCTCCCTTCTGAGGTCACATATATCAGAATGGACCTCTCCCCCTTTATTTCTGGGGCTGAGTATGAGCAGCAAGACTTCTTTGAGCATAGTCACATTTTGTGTGATCTAAAGCTGGCTCTTTTAAATCTCAAACCTGCAGAAGTCCATATGGGAATACAGTGATGATGTGAGCGATCTGTCTGTGAAAACTAAGGATTGTGCTGTTTCTTCCTTTTAAATTTTTATGATCACCATTTTTCCTTTGACCTAGAAACAGTTGCTGAGTGCTAAGCATTCAGAAGATGGCATGGACAGTTTGTGCTCATGGAATACACTTAGACCATTTGCACACTCAGCCTGGTCTTCCATACTGGCTTGTTGATGAAAGGATAAAAGGGGAGCTGTTGGAAGAGAACCATATATGGTACTTGTGAGTTCACTGAGAGGAAGGCCAGATAGAAACACAACAAATAAAAGAACAAATTCTCATTTTATATGGACCTTCTTCCAAGTAGTGTCCTCCACATGTTTTGAATGACAGCTTGCAGTAATTCCAGGCAGCATGATCAGAGGTCAAGCCAATGGGGTCATAGTTCAAAACATCCAGAGAGCATGTTGAAAGGGCTAGCGATAAAATCAGTTGAAAGCCTGGGGAAATAAAAGTTGGGAAGATAGACCTGTTTGTGTTTTTAGTATTCTCTGTTGAGATAGTGTGTTCATTGCAACTGCTGCTGTTGAATTTTCACTCTAATTTGACTCCCAGCAGGGACAGCAAGACAAGAGAAAGATGAGCAGGGATTCTCTAGTGGAGAAAAGGGGACCGTACATCATGAGCAAAGCTCCTTCTATTCAGGACAAACTGCGTAAGTCAGTTTCTTTGTCCCCAGTGATGAGAATAAAAGAGTTCTCATCCAGAGAGCTGGCAGGCTGTGTGTGTTGTGCGTGTCAAAGTTGCTGTTGCTTTGCATTTCCCCAAATATTCCAGCCAGGGAGTATTTTCTAGGGTATTTTCTAGTTGTGCTCCTAAAAAGTAATTTTTCCAGCACTCTGAGTTTATTGAACAATAGCTTGAATCCTGGTCTCCCAAGCACCCTAGTCCAGCACTCAAACCACAATACTGTGCTGGCTGAAGTATGCGTGTAAGCCATACTCCATGGAAGCTCATGCTATAAGAAACTTGTGAAATCTTGACCTCATCTTCAAGAGACTAGCCCCTCCAACCCTTTGGAAACCCCTTGAGTAAGCAATGAGGCAGAAAACTTTTTGGATCTATGCTTCTGTGTTGAGTGCTTTCTCTTGTATGTACAGTTTTAAAGAGGTACCCTAAGGGAAAAACAGATGAATCTTTCCATTTTGTCATATGATTGCCTTAGAGCATCTGAGTAGAGAAAAGAAGATAGTGTTTTGTTTTTAATTTTTTTTAACTACTGCAATCTTTTCATTCCTTAGCAGGATGACCTCTGTACAGGAGGGGGGAAATGTGACTTACTGGGGTAACAAAGCTAGCTGGCTAATAGCTGCAGAGCTGTTGACACAAGATTGTTTGCTAATGAAAGATAGTAGTAATAATATTTGTTTAAACATGGCACTTTTCAAAGAATGAAGGGTCAAGTTTCCGCCCGACAGGGCTTACAGAGTGCAAGAAAAGACAATAAGGAAGTCAGCAGAAGAAGAGAGTGGAAGTAGGGAAAGGCAATTGAAGTCATGCTGCATTAAACTTATTTACATTAGGGCAGGGCTGGGGAGAATGCATGTGTCAATGGTCTGTTATTCCCATAATCTTTCCTCACTGGCCTGGCTGGATGGGCACTGGCATCCAGCAACTTCTGGGGGGCTGTAGGTTCTCCAGTCCTTCAGTAGGTTCTGGAATCTATGGAGCAGTTGCAAAATCTTCAGGGGATCAAAACTTTTATAGGATAGTGGAAACTAAGGAGAGCCAGAATGGTGTAGTGGTTTGAGCATTGGGCTACAACCCTGGAGCCAAGGGTTTGATTCTCCACCCGGCCATGGAAACTCACTGGCAGCCTTGGGTGCATCAGACACTCTGAGCCTACAGAAAACCCCGTGGCACATAACAGCAGCAGCAGCAACAGACTTAAGGAGTCAGGGGAAGTTTCATTTCTTCTGGCACCAGGCAGAAAAGTGCTCCCTCTCTGGTATGATAAGAAGAGGGAAAGAAAGAACAGATCTTGCCATCTTGTAATTGGAAGATGAGCTGGCTTCTTGGAAACATTGGAGAGCTGGGATGAATTTACATTAATCTGCAATCTTATCTAATTCTTCTGGACGTTTATTCATTCATCTTATTTATATTTATATTCTCCAGTGAGATCAAGGCAGTTCACATGCCTCTCCTCCTTTGCCTTATTTTATCCTCATAACAGCCCTGCAAGGTAGGTCAGTCTGAGTGGCAAGAGGGGGGAAGAAGGAGAATGACTGGGCCTGAGGTCACTCAGTGATTTCAGTCTCAGGAGGGGCCAGAATCTCTCTTACAAGGCCTTGTCTTTCTTTATGTACAAAGATAGAGAAGGCCAATAAATAGAGAACGTGGAGTGGTGGAGTAGATCTGAACGAGGAGGAAAGATCTAGATATAAATACAAAATGCCTCCTTTTTGATGGGATGAAAATTAATCTGCAAAGAATGCAGCATAATTGATTAATATGTACCAACCCTCTAATGAAAGTTATCTCTGAATAGATATTAAAATGATCTTAAACAGTAATAAACTTCCACTTTGAAAAAAATGAAATGGAATCTTTCCTAGTGATTTAAAATGAGATTTAAATCTTAAAATTGAGTCCTTCAGAGAAGCCATTCAAACCGTGATTTAAATAATTTAAGTCAGATCAACCCTGCTGCTCACTGTCTTTGTTTTTCCATTTTGTTTTTCCTTTTTCTTGGCTTTCAGAGAAACATCGCGAGATGGCAAAGGCAATGCTGCGGAGGAAAGGAGTGCTTTCGGGAGCCGTGCGGCACCAACCCAAATCAGCAGCCAAGAGGTCCAAGTCTTTTCTCTTCTTGTTGAATGGGGATGATTGCATTTCATGGTGGCCCTACAAGTCAGGCACATTGAGGAACTGAGTATCTCAAAAATCCTGAGTACCTGGCTTGGGCAGGTGGGAGTATTAGGAACAATGTATGTAAGCTTTGGATAAATGATAACAGAAGTTGCATGTTGGACCAGCACTAGCTGATGCCACTGTGTCTTGTTGACAGTTTTTGTCCACTCCTTCTTGGAACAGAGTGCAGTCTCTTCCAGGTCATAGTTGGGGTGCCATTCGCTCTCTCTGTGCTTGGGAACTGCTCTGCTTTTAACCCGGCTCCTTTGCCCTAGAGCAGCAGTCCTTAATTTCTGGATCGCTAGATGTTTGGACCTCAGTTCCCAGAAGCTCCAGCCAGTGTGGTTTATGTTCAACAATTCTAAGAGTTAAAGTCCAGAAGTCAAAGGTCTAGAGCCGAGGTGGGCAACCTGTGGCCTTTTTGTCCTCCCTGGTTTGGAAATCAGCCATGACAAGCCAGAAGTGAAATAGGAATATCAGTGATACATCTAGGAAGGTGCATAAGAGAACTGCAGGGCTACTTAGCACAATAAAAGCTGTATTATGTAGAGCTAGGTGCATTCTGTGGTAACTGCAACTGTAGTAACTGGAATAAAAGGCAGGATTCAGTGTGATATGGACTCTCTATTCATTCTGTAGAAGGAAACCATCAGGTCAGAAATGGGGTACTGATGATTCTGTGCCTGTTTACTGAGAAGCAGGCCCTGTTTAATTCAGCAAGTTGTTAAGTGTGCTGAGGATCACGCCTTTGGTGCCCTCCCTTGCCATCCTCTCTTCACTGCTCTTCCTGAGTTGTTGGGACAGAATACATTCTGAAAATGAACCAAAACATTATTTGGGGATGTTACGTTAAGCTGATTATTCTGATAATTAAAGGAACAGCCATAGCTCAGTGGGTGGAGCATCTTTTTTTGCATACAGAAGGAACCAAGTTCAGTTCTTGGTATCTTTGTGTAGGGTAGAGAAAGCTCTGTGTCTGAAACTTTTTGGGGAGAGCCACTAGGCTCCAGGTAGGAGAGGCTTCCCTATAGCTGTGCTGGTTGTGGCTTCTGGGATTTATAGTGCAACACATCTGGAGAACACTCAGGTGGGGAAGGCTAATTTAGATATTAATGAGATAGATGGGCCAACGGTATGCTTTAGTAAAAAGCAGCTTCCTATGATCTTTTGTATGTGAACACGCTTGTAGAATTCAGCTTCTGTAATGTGGAATTACATTAATCCAGGGTACGGACCCATACATCTTCCGTTAAATCAGTGGTTCTCAACCTGTGGGTCCCCAGATGTTTGTAGACTTCAGCTCCCAGAAGCCCTGAGCATTGACCATAGTGGCTAGGGCTTCTGGGAGCTGAAGTCCACAAACATCTGGGGACCCACAGGTTGAGAACTACTGCGTTAAATACTTCTAGTAGCCGTTCTTCAGCTTCTCTTCTGCCCCTTCCACATCCAAAGTTCTTGTCTGTCCACTTTTAACATTGCCTGAAGACCACCAAGTGTGTCAGGTTGAGGCATAGTGACTTACCCAAGGCTCTTCTGACTGAAAATTTGAATGTGAGTCCGCCCCATCTGAACATGGCACACTGCCCACTATACACCACAGTGTTCTCTTTTACAATGTTTTACACAGTGTTTACTTTTACATTGAAGTCTTCCACATGCAAATACTGTATCTTGAATTGTATCTCATTTTTCTAGGTCAGTAAAGTTTAACAAAGGCTACACTGCTCTCAGCCAGACCTCAGATGAAACCTTGGTGTCTTTGGATTCTGATAGGTGAGGAGTGACCAGGACATGCTTGATGGACTGGGGCAAAAAAACCCAAAGGGATTTGAATATTTGTCATCAACTTAAATGGATTTAAAAGGGCTTCGTAGGAAATCTGTTTTTGTATTTCATTTACAGCACTCATATCTTGTTCTTCAGCTAGGAAGGCTCCCAGAGTATAAGGAGTTTTTTGTTTGTTTTTAAGAGGACAGTACCTGCCCCAGGCTTACAAGCTACAAATGCAGATCACAAAAGGACTAAGTATTGAAGAGGGAAGAGGAAAGCAAAAGAATTGACACACCCATTCTGAACAAAATCAAGTTCTTTGAGTGGCCAGATGTAATGCAGCAGTAATAACGTAATGGCTGCAGTAGAGTTAAACATTGTTGGTCTTCACAGGACAGCTTATGCTGCTCCTGCCTTGTTTCTCTCCCTCTCGGTTCAGTGAGTAGCTGCTAGTAACAATGGCCCAACAGTACCTCCATCTTCGGAAGCAATGTGCCTCTGAAGACTTATTGCTTGGGCGCAACAACGTGAGAGGTTCTTGCCTTCATTTCCCATTTATGGACTTCCTGGTTGAATCTAGTGGGATACAAGATGTTGAACTAGGTGATCAGGTTTAGAAGGGCTTTTGGGTTCTTGTGGGAGGTGTAGTTCCTGTTAGAGAACAAAGTCCACTTGTTTTTATTTGAGCCAGTAAGTTGAGAACCAGAAGTGTATTAGAAATGACCTTTGAGCCTGTCCTGATTTTTGGATCATCTTTTCCTAGTGATGGGGAGTTGGAATCTCGATGCTCCTCTGGTTACTCCTCTGCAGAGGTAAGTCTGGTACACTTTTCATACCTGAATATGCACCTATGTATTTTCCCAGGCTTTTGGATGCTAGAAGTGGCCTGACAGTTATGGGCCTCTGGTTGTTGTGGTGTTCATTCTGGATTGGGGTGGAGGAAAGAAAAACCCTTGGCTTTCATTTTGAATATTCTGGATGAATACTGGCAATGTTATTTTAAATGATGTTTTTGTTATTTATGTATTTTTTTTCTTTTATATTTAAATAAATAAATAAAAAATAAAATACACATACTAAAATTTAATACATTTCACTTATATAAAGATGAGAATTGTTTTCTGTCAGGTTGGGATATTAATTTGACATTAAACTGAAAATAATAAACACAAAAATGAAATTCTCTCAGGTAATATAACTAAATTAATACAATAAATTAAATATGATTTTTTTTTACCCTTGCCCAACCTCTTGACAACCATTTTGATCTCACACTGTTTTACGTCATATTTATCCACTCATCTTCTATATACTTCTTACTTTTCCTTTGTTGGAGTGTAATTCGTAATTCTACTTACACTTCCTTTGGTTTTATTTCCCATCATCTTTGTCTGTCTTGCTTCTACCTGTCATTTTATCGGTGTTAGTCGTATTGTATTCAACTTCTGTGCTATTCGTGTAATGATCCAAAGCACAAGAATTTATACTCGATCCCAACTTGTAATTGTGATGAGATTTTTATTATAAATTGGTTCCTTCAATAATCTATGAGCATTAAACCTTCCCACTTCTTTTTAAAACATATTGACACTGTCTCTCATCCTTCTCTGATATTCTTTGTTGCTTTTCCATTAATCGAAGCTGTCAATTTGTTGCTTTTCCATTAATCCAAGCTGTCAATTTGTCTATGTATTTTTATGTGCATTATTTTGTTATATTGATTACTACTGGAAGTACTCGGCTTTTTAAGGATTAGAAACTCTTCCCACTACTCCCTTTTCTTTTTCACTGGTCTTTGTCCCATCTCGGTGCTTTTCCGTCCATACCTTTTCATTGCTCTCTCAACCCCTTTTCTCTTTCCTTTAACTATTCATCTAGGTTGATGGGATGATGTGAGATTTATGATCCTCCCCAGTCACAGCTTTGCATGCCTAAATTTGTATGGAATGGCGTAAAACCTGTAACCACCGTGTATGCTTTTAGTCTCAACAACTTCAAATGAAAGGTGCTGTGTTGCTTGCCTTGCAACAAATAAACACTGCTGTTTAACTCTGAGTGAAGTTTGTGGGTTATCCAGACAGGCAAACAGAAGGCGTTTGCACACAAATGCACACAAAAAATAACCCTAACATGCATATACCTGGGGTTCTGTGAACATGTAATACAAAGTTTTAGGTGTCTTTCACAGTTTTGTTGCTACAGTGGAGACAGATGCCCATTAAAGATGTGCGTTTTCTTTTATTATAGATGGGTTTCTGTATTTCCCTTTTTCCTTTTTACTATGTTTCACTTCAGAGCTTCAACAGAGCATTTGATGAATAAATCAGTCTCTGAGGTGAACTAGTTCTCTGTTCCTTAAGGGAACCTCAGCAGATGTTTTTACCTTCCTCCCTCTTTTCCTTTCCAGGTCAACCAGGATCTCAGCCGCCAGCTGCTGCAGGACGGGTACCACCTTGATGAAATCCCAGATGATGAAGACCTTGACCTCATCCCTCCCAAACCCATTTCATCCTCGCCTTGCTCCTGTTGCTTTGGGGAGTCATCCTCCTGCTCCATCCAGTAAGAGGTGGTTTTCTAAGGGATGCAGTGTACAGGTCAAAACAGCAGCACTCTTCCTTTCTTTTGGGGTGTGTGGATGTTCGGCAATGGAGGCCAGCACCAACTGTGGTTGAAACCAACGGAGAGATGGAGGAAAGAGGCTTTGGTGACTGGCAAAACAGAGCATCCCGTTGCATTGTTGGCACTTGCTTGGGGTACTGAGTATTCTCTCAAAGCTGTTTTTGATGGTGCAATATAGAACTACATTAGGTGCAAGTTCTCAGGAGGCAGAGGACCAACCAATCAGCCTTGCATTTATGGGAGCTCCTTAATTTGTGTAAAAGTGAAGGATGGCAAGGCAAGATTCTAGTCTGTGAAACCTTGGATTTGCAAAAAGAAAAAGAAACTGAATCACTACCTAAGATCCGAATAAAGGGGATCTTCCTAGCCTACTCAGGATCATTTACTGAACTTCAGTGCCTGGACCACCTTCTGTTAGGACGGTGAAGTCCTTGCAGGGAAGACATCTTATTGTGACTGACACATTGAAGAGAAGCTTCTCTCTCAAGCAGCTTGATCAGTTTGTCCTTGGGCCCAGATACCTCTTGGATTCCCCTTGCCATCTAACAGCTCTGGCATCCAAAGTGATTGTTCTTATCCCACTCCCTCAAGTTTCAAACCAGTTTGAGCGTCTCCACATTCTTCCACTTGGCCTTGAGGATTCAGGTTTTGGTTTCATTAATGGAAACTTGAGAGGTGGCCATTAATGGAGGGGCAAGTTTCATCCTCCTATCTAGGAGACTGCACCTCTACCAGGCTGAGGGCTGTGTGTGGTAATCAGCAGACTTGTCTCAAGGAGGTTACTGAATGCAACAGGGAGGAAGATGGCAAATAGTGGATTTTTGTTATTCTGGGTTGTTTGTTTTGTTAGGAGTTTGTGCCTGTCAAGACAAGATTGTGTCCATCCTAACTATGGTGTTGATAACCTTCTTTCTATATTTGTGTGATCAGGTGACTTAATCTGCCTAAAAATGTGCTGTTTCTTTTGATCCATTTTGCACGTGGGGGTCTCTTTTTAAAACCTGCAGGAAACAAAAGATCCTCTCCTCACGGATTTCAGCCAGCTTGCATGAGTACGGCAGCTGTCTATTTTCTGGGTGTGTTCACCCACTAGAAAGCTGCATCCTATTCAGAGTTACAGGAGCCTATGTGCCCGGGGGGTGGTGGTGCTTGAGAAGTGTGGTCCTTATTGGTGGGTGGCGGACCAGAGTGACTGTGGCACAGTGGGAAAGTGCACAGCAGTACGACTTACTGTAGAGCTGGTTTTGCAGCTGCAGAGTCCAACCCTGCTGAAGAATAGCTGTATTTGTGTGATTTTACAGTATGCAACTGGGGAAAGGCCTCTCTTGGTCCCGATCAAGAGAAGTAACTTTTCTGAGTCCTGACAGTAATTCTAGAGAACAGGATGGGAAAATCATTCAGCATTATATGAGTTTCTGAAACCAAAAAGCAAGGAGCTTTTTTTTTTTTTTGGTTCCATGGATGACAGGGAGGAGACTACTTTCCAGTAGCTTTAGCTAAGAGGGAGCAGATCTCTATTTACCATAAAGTGGACATGTCACTAAGATGCTTTGTGAGCATCAACAAGTGGACCTGAGCCCAGCCAGTCATATCTACCTACACACGGATAGAACCTGGGCAAGTGGTGAATCTGCTACCGCAGAGGCAGCCAAGCCACTCACGCTTTTGCTGCTGCTCCTAATAGTTGCACCAAGTTGTACAGGATCTCTGTCAGTCCAGATGAACTCCTTTCAGAGGCTTGGCACTGGTAGAGCTCTCTTTAGAGCGTCTGCAGGATCTGCTGGCCCTCTCTACAAAACAGCACTTGGCAGTTTGAACAACAAGAAGCCCAGAGGACCTTGCACTAATACAACACAAAGATGCCCTGAGATTACTATTCTTATACCAAAGATGGTGGCTGCTTCTTCCTAGAAAATGTATATGTAGACATGAGCTGCCAGTGGAATAGGAGTGGTTTATTTGCACAGAGGTTTGATTCTAAATCAACATCCTCCCTACTTCTTCTTCTAGATAAGGAGTGTGGGGCCTTTGACCCTCTAAGTATTTCAGAGCACAACTCCCACAATACTTTCTCATTGGCTGGGAAGTTGAAGT
This sequence comes from Iguana delicatissima, assembly GCA_948472985.1. Taxonomy (NCBI): domain Eukaryota; kingdom Metazoa; phylum Chordata; class Lepidosauria; order Squamata; family Iguanidae; genus Iguana; species Iguana delicatissima. The sequence goes on from CAOKZL010001819.1 coordinate 81,509, forward strand.
ACAAAGTGTCTTGGGGTGGGCAGAGGCCCCTGACTCTTGATCTAGATTTTCCCTGGTTGAACATATCAAAATGGCACTTGGGAAGCTGACGGGACTCCCAGCAGGGTGACCTTGGATAGGTTTTACTATTTTAAGGGATGGAACATTGACTGCTGGTGGGAGACCATAGACAGAGTGGTGTTCATCCACGGCGCCATTGGGGAATATTGCCCCCAAGTGGAAGTGAAGACAACTCTGGTATTCTTCCCCTTCCTTTATGCAGAGTTGGTTGCTGGTTGTGTTGGAGCACACAGGCAACTGGGTTCTCTTGAGTCATTTTTTCATTTTATTTGGGTGCTGCAAGCAGCATCGTTGTATCAGCAGCACCTTCAGAGATGACTTCTTGGAAGTTGGACTTTCATGGCAGAGTTTGTGCTATTCTGTCTGGGTATGGATTGTGGAGAGGCTGAGTAGGAGGCTGAGACACTATAGACAGGGCAGGAATACAGCCACTGGCTCTCTGCTGCCAACCAAGTCTTGTTGGCAAAGGAGTATGTATGTGTGTACTTTATTTATATGACAATTGTAGGGAGAAGTGGGACTATGCCCGGTAGAGGGTTTTAAAAGCTGCCTTAAAAAATTCTAAATGCATTATATGAGGACAATCTCATTGAGTATTTAATATTATTGTATGTATAGAGAATTATTTGACTTTTGTTTTTGTACATTCTAAACAAGGGAAGTGTCTATCAATAAACCTCTATCTTGTACTATGCAGGCTGCTTTTCTGTGTTACTTGAAAAGGTCACAGTATTGAAAGGGGTATCAAGGTTGTTTATGATAATAAAATGTTCAATCAATCACTTTTCTGTCCACCAGCCTCAGAGCCATATACAGTGAAATGTACTTACAATTCTAAAAAGACATTTAAAAGCCAGTTTTAAAAAAGCTCGAGGCCATATGGAACTATACAGTTTTTACTGTCAGGAATGCTTTGATGGTGTATTCCTGCATGGCAAGCAATTGGACTCTATGGTCCTTGTGCTGTCTTCAGACTCTATGATTTTATGTTTCTGCTGCTCACTTGAGGCTCAGTAGTGAGAAAGAGTTTCACAGTCATGGTGCTGCTAGAACAGTGGTTCTCAATGTGTGGGTCCCCAGATGTTTTTGGACTTCAGCTCCCAGAAGCCCTGAGCATTGACCATAGGGGCTGGAGCTTCTGGGAGCTGAAGTCCACAAACATCTGGGGACCCACAGGTTGAGAAACACTGCAAGCCATGCTATGCTTTGTAGGTCAATACTGTCTAATGCAGTGGTGGTGGATGGTGCAAAAGAGACTGTATGGGGTCTTGGGATGAACAGAGATTCTGTGCCATTGGGACATATCATTCATCCATCTCACCCAGTGTTATCTACTCTTGACTAGTAGTGTCACTCCTGGACATTTGCACAGAATGCCTTTTGAAAACTTGTTACCTCAACTCCTTTTGACTACAGAGGCTGGTGACTTAATTTGGGTCTCTGTTGCTGGAGCCCCACTCCCGTTAGGTCAGTTAACTAATTAGGATCTGATTATGTGTTGTGGTATGAAATGACACTGAGGTTGGAGTCTTGGTGCCATTTTGCTAGTGAAATTATGCTGGCACAGGCAGGAGGAAAAAGGCCATCAGTATAATGGCTGTGAAGGAAGTAAAGCATATGGGAAATGCGCCGCTCAGATTTGTCTGTCTTATCTCACCATTGCTGCACAACCCTAGAAAAAGTGCAACCGCTAGTGTCGTGTATCAACAGGATTCCAGCCAGAATGTTCTGAAGAACTCTGTTCCAAGATAAAGATCTGAATGCATGTGTTTTTGGCAAGTGATCCAAAAGGCAATGTCTTTTCCTTTTCTCTCCATGTGTTGTAGCCTAATGGCTACACTTGGAGAGCCAGAGTGGCATAGTGGTTTGAACGTTGGACTATGACCGTGGAGACCAGGGTTTGATTCCCTGCTTGGCCATGGAAGCCTACTGAGCGAGCTTGGGTGCATCACACACACTCAGACCCAGAAAACCCCAAGAGAGGTTTGCCTTAGAGTTGCCATGAGTTGGAAATGACTTGTGAGCACACAACAAGTGGTTACTTGGGTGTCAATGCTGCAACTATAACAATTTTCTTCCCAAGCAGGATTAAAAATCGGGCTGCAAATCACTGTGACGGACTCCTTGTACCAAAATGCATAGTCTTAAGATCATGCAACAGCCACCAGGTTTCTCAAGTTCTTCTACTTTGTAGCTTCTCTTGGGAGATTGTTTTCTCTCTCTGCTCCCATTCTCCCTGCTTGCTTTAAAACTGGGCCATTTTGTGACAGCCCCTCCCCCAGGCTCAAAAGATACTTGGGGGGCAGGCGGGAAAGCTTTTTGATCCAAAATGCTTTCCAGGAGATGGAGGGCACTTTTGCTCCCTGGGCTGTGTTAGATCCCCCCACCAAAAGAAAGTGACTTATAGGTCATTTCCCATTGTAGAAAAGGCCTCTTGGACCTAGAATGGCCTGGAAGGCTGAGAAAAGCGGTGAAAATGCCATATGCCCCCAGATGGCACTTCAGGACAAGGTTGTTTTGTTTTTTTTTTTTGCTGGGGTGGGTCCTCCTAGGGGGACTAAGGTAGCCTCCCTAGTCTCCAACAGTTGCCCACCCATTTAAGCTTAATTGGTAGTGCAGTAGCTAAATTCCAGTACTGCAGCCACAATGTTGCGAGTTCAATCCTGCGGGGCTCCAGACTGACTCAGCCTTCCAGCTTTCCGTAGGTTGGTAAAATTGAGTACCCAGCTTGCTGGGGCAATTAGCTTACACATTGTAAACTGCTTAGGGGAATGCCTTCCACTGATAAGCAGTACAAAAATGTAACTGCTAATTGCGAATACTTGCACACATGTAATTTTAAAATCTGTTCCAGACCCCCCAAAAAATACACTAAACACTTGCAGTTCTTGAGGCTACTTTTGCCACAAACCTCCTTTATTTAGCTGACTTAACTCGATGTGTTGATTCTTCAACAAGTGAAGATTTTACACCAGTGAGATGATTTTGGGTTACTGCTTCCTCTGTTCCCTTTTGCCACTCCACTTTTTTTTTGTTTAATACTTGAGGAATATTAGCGTTAAATAGAGCACCGAAATATTGACTACTGTGAAAGATACAGGAGGAGTGCTGGTTGTTCCAGGGACTTCTACTGACATGCTACCTCTGTGTCACACGCTTTTCCCTGCTGCATCCTCACTATTTCAACTATGGGAGCTCCAGAAATCAAAATGCTGTTTAGTTTATATCATCTAAATCTGTATCTCAACTCCACTACTATGAAGAATTTTGTACATGGGAACCCAGTGCTTTGGGGGGCGGCAAAAAGAACCAGTGCTTTGGGGGGGGAAACAACTTCTAAGTTTTAAATTCTGAAAGAGGATTACAAAGCTTGGAATTCTTACTTATCTGGACTACAACTCCCAGAATCCCCCACTTAGCACAGCCACTAACAATGTTGGTTAAAAGGAAGTTGTAACTGTCCTGAAAATTACCATTTCTGCACCAGCCCTTGACCCAATGATTCCTTTAATTAGCAATCCTGTACTTTGATCTTTGTATATTTTTGGCACATACAGTCTCCTGCCAAAAGAAATCACGATTACGTCAACTGACTACAGTAAATTTCAAACATGCCAGCTGCAAGCCAGAGTGACTGGTGCTGTCTTGTTTAGGCTACTCATAGTTAACGTTACCCAGTCTTTGGCATTTGGAAGATAGCTGGGGGTAGTTCCCTTAGCTGTAATATAACTAAGCCATTGTTCAGTAGACGAATACTCACATGGGATATGGTATGAAATTAGAATACCAGGAGTGGGCAAACTGTAGCCCCTATGTAGTTTTTGAGGAAGGAGATGTGGCAACCTGCAACTGCCTTGTTGCCCCTTGCACCAATTTAAAAAAAAAATGAAAAACTGATGTTTTCTATTCACGGAGACCTCCAGAAAAGGTAGTTTTGGCCTAACACTGGTTTTCAGGCTCCCAAACGCTTGCAAAAAGGTGGAGGTTTTCCCTCTATGCATTTCTAGACCTGGCGTGTCTCACAATTTGTTCTGATGGTGAAAATCTGGCCCTAGACCATTGGAAGTTGCCCATCCCTGTTTTTAATCAAACTTATCCCATTAAAGGAAGTAAATCAAGTTTCTTTGTTGGGCATATTTGAATATCACAGTAAACCACCAATCTGTGGATTATTTTTCTGGGGATACATAAGCCATGCAGCCATGGACAGAAAGGGGGTGGAGTGGGGTATTTTTTCCTGCTCAAACTAGGTACTGGCTGGGGTCTTCATGCCCCCTGCCAGGTTGCACTGGCATGTTTTTGTATCAATTGACCAGTTGTGCAGTGAGAATTGGCTCAGACTATGATTTTGTGGTGTGTTTTGGCCAGTTTTTCAACTGGAAAAAAATGGAATTGGGAGATCAAAGGTTTGTGGAGTCACACACAACTCACCTCTGGTTCAGGTCCTCCCATTTGTAACAGCAGCAATCTGGCATAGTAACCCAGCCTCAAGAATCGGGTCTGTTACAATCGTAGTTTGTAGGGTATGGCCAGTACAACAAGCAGGTTAGTGAGAGTCCGTAAGGGGAATGAACAGATTAACTAAAGACAAGGATTTGTTTGCTCTGGTTCAAATTGAGGGTGCTAGTTTCCAGTGCACCGCACAAACAGCGCTGTCTGCCTTCCTGGGTGATTGCACTGCATAGGACAGGCTGGCTTAGTGGGAATGCCACAGGCTGAGTAAATAAAGCAGAAGACAGAGTCTCTTCCAACGCTCTCCCCAGTTCTTCCTACTACTGGTGGGGGCTGTAGAGAGGCAGCCCTAGCCAATGGCTGCCAAGCCCACTTGTTTTACACAATATATAGCCCAATGTCCCATGAATGTAACACAGCCAGCAGGCAGTAACATAACAAGGCTGGAATCCTGCATAGCTCGGAAAAACATAATTGTTCTAGGTGTAAAACCATGCCATAGCCAGGGGTTCTCCATCCCCTAGACTTGCCAAAGAGCTGCTGCAACCTCCCGATAGCCATTCTGTGCCTGATTTGCAGAGGCAAGTTGGAGAAGCATCTGGTTAGATCCCCACAGCCAGACACAAAATGATTACGTCACCCACTGATGTCTGCCAGGTCTCCTGAAGGCCTCAGTGGATAAGGTAATCATTTCATGTCTTGCTACAGGGATGTAGCCAGATGCTTATCTGACCCACTCCCCACCAGGCATGGAACAGCGGTAGAGGGGATAGAGGCAACACCTCTGTGCTTAGTCTAGCAGAGAGCTTTGATCATTCTGGAGGGGAGAAGGAAATAGCACGTACCAACCAAAAGACAACATACACAGACAGAATGCGGACTTGCACCTGTGTATGCCATTAACAGGATGCTAACTCTTGTATATCAGGGATGAGGAACCTGAGCTTTCCAAATGTGGTCAGATCACAGCTCCCTGACCACCAGCCATACTGCCTGAAGCTGATGGGATTTGTTCAACAACCGCTAGAGCAGTGGTTCTCAACCTGTGGGTCCCCAGATGTTCGTGGACTTCAGCTCCCAGAAGCCCTGAGCATTGACCATAGTGGCTGGGCTTCTGGGAGCTGAAGTCCATGAACATCTGGGGACCCACAGGTTGAGAACCACTGCACTAGAGGTTTATAGGCTTCCCCTCCTTCTGCCATTTTCCCTAGCCCTTGGATGTGTTCGCTGGGAACGATGGCAGCTACAATCCAAAATACCTGGAAGACTCTGGGTAGGCTAAGCAGCAGGCTCAGGATTGGTATGGGGTTCTAAGATTTTATCTTAGAGGTGGGAATCATGCAGCTCTCCCAAGGTTGTTGGACTACAAATCCCAATGGCTCCAGCCAGTGCAGCCAATGATGCGGTATGCTGGGGACTGTGGTCCAGCAATATCTGAAGGACTGGATTATTTCCACCCCTGGTTTAGATGTTGATGAATTCTCACCATCCTTCTCCTCCTGTCCATGCTGGCAAAGGCTGATGGGATTTGGAGTTTGATCAGAATTGGAGAACCATGGGTTCCCCAGTTTCACTTTAGCCATCTGTGGCAGCTCCAACTGCAATCTAGCTACTTTTTCCAATCTCACAGCAGCAACAGTTCCATCTTAAGCAGCAGCAGGGCTACCGCAGAGAATTCCTGCCTGCTTTTTAAAATACGTGACAATGTGTAGGGGCCAGAGTAAAAGCAAGAAGGATGGGAAACAGCTGCCAACCACAAGGGGTTGAGTCTTAATGAGCTGGGTTTTCAACACAGTGATCTGACGGGTGGAAATCAACTGGCAGGGATGGAGGGGCCCAGGCCAGGTTCTATTGATGTTATGTGAGTCAGAGCAAGGGAGGAAAGAGCTAGGAGTCCCCATATTATAAGAGGCAACAGGCTCGGAAGAGAAGCATCCCTTCGCCTGCAGACAGGTGTAAAGAGACACTCTCGTTGGCCGAAATGAACAGCACGGAGCCTCGGCGGAGGGCCATTTCGGATGCAGCAGCGGTGGAAGTGCCAACGGCAGTCCCTTGGATCACCAGCAGGATGCTGGCTGAGTCAATGGCCGAAACGAGGTATAACTTAATGGAAGCAGGAATCTGCAATTTAAAAGAGGGAGAGGTAGGCAGCTCAGGAGAGGAAGCAAGGTGTTTCCTGGGTGTTTACTTCTCGTTTCTTTCAAACAAAAATCAATTAAGTCATGTCCAGAACAAAGTGACAGGTAGTGGCAAATTCTCCATTCCTTTCATCTTCAAGAATGTGCTGAATAGAATTGTCAACCAGTTGCCAGAATATCAAGCAACAGTGAGAGTGAAGCAACTGTGATAATGCCACATTATTTCCCTAAAGATTTGGAAACATAGCAATACATCTTTGCTCAAAATCTCCCTCCTGCAAACGCTGGGATTAAAACTACCCAAGTCACATCTGCTTTCTTAAATTCTTCTTTTCCAAGATTCAGGCTGACAGAGCATTTGGGGTGCTGCTGAGGGGGAAAAATGAAAATGAGTATTCAAAGCTGTAACAAGTTTTTCAGGCCTCAGTACTCTGGAAGTCCCCTAAAGGATCATTTGATTTTTAATTCCAGTGGGTGAACTATTCCAGTAGAAGAGGCAAGCAAGCTTTAGAGAAGGAATAGGAAGCTGTGGGGAGAGTAAGAGGGTGAATTAGTGTCCCTTTGCAAACCCTGAAGGCCTGCATTGAAAACTTTTTAAAAACCCCCAAATGTCTCCAGCACTCTCTCAGTCATGTGGAGAGCTTTTTTTTTGCCTTTTTCGTAGCCTCCCTGGGCCATTTTAGGTCCAGAAACAGTTTTTAAAAAACATTCTGTGGCTGCTCCCTGACTTGGAACTCTCTCCCTGGAGAGACCAGGCTGGCCCGATCCACTGATCCATCCAATGGAATCCTGGAATTTGTAGTTGGTGAAGTACATAGTTCTCTCTCCTACAGTGGATCTCAAACTTTGCTCCTTTCAGCAGTGGGAGATTCAGGACGGGCATATGGTAATACTTCTAACCATGGCTGTTGAGTTAAACTGTAGGCTTCACTGCCACAAAAACATAATGATAACCTTTATCTGCATGCATCAGTGCTACTCAAAGTTGAGGCCCACAGACTGATGCCAGTCCATGAGCTGTTGACTCAGATCAGGAGCACACTTCCAGGAAAGAAAGAAATATTTGCAGTGAATGGGGACAAATGTGGTGCCAGTCCTCCACATAAGATAGCTTAAGCAGTGCTGACATACATACACTATAATAAGTTCCTTGTAGGATGGGACTAAATAAATAGAATAAATTAGGTTAGACTCTGTAGAAACCAGTGGCACAATATTCCCAAGCAGAGTGGAATTGTGCCATCTGGATTTGCAGGAGTCCAAAACAACCTTTGCTTGGGAAGAAACTCACCTCTATCTTCATGACAGCAAAGTCTGCAATGGGTGGGTCGTAGAGGTAGACGTAAGGGTCCATGCGACTCTGAACAGGAGTCAAAAGCTTGGAGCTGCTGGGAGCCGGAGTGTAGTTCAGCATTTCACACAAGGTGAGGACATCGATAAACTTGGGTGTCAGGCCAGCTCGCACGGTGTTGTCGGAACATGCCATGCATTCGATGCAGTCTGTGGAACAGAGACAGCCTCAGAAGGAAGCTACATTATGTGTGGATCCCCTCCTGGGGACAAGACATGCTTCTTCTATGACATGGCTCAGCAAAGCAAGGCCCAAAAGCTGTTTCTGGCCTTCAGAGTCCCTGCAGAGCTCAACCCTTTCTTCTCCATTTTTTGCCTCAAAATGCTCCGAAGTGGATGCGGGAGGCATTTTCGCCATGTTTTTTGCCACCCCTGGGCCATTTTAGCCTGAGAAGAGGCCTTTTTACAAAACAGAAAAATGAACAGAATTCCGGTCACTTCCTGTTACCCTAAAAAAAAAAAAGGCTTGTTCTGCGTCTAAAGTTGCTCAGGGGACCCAAAATCATGGCAGAAATGCCCCCTTGAGATGATTTGGGGGTGGAGATGGAGGGGTGGCAGCCCCCAAAGGTCTTTTGGTGGGCATTAATACAGTCTCTTAACTTCTCATATCCATGGAAAGTGAAACCACAGATAAATTTGCATCAACTCACCTCCATGGAGGTAGGCGTGAGGTTCGTTGGCTCCCAAGAACATGCATTCTCCCGGCTGCAGCGTCAGCACATTCAGGAAGTAGATGGCGAAGCAGCCGATGTCTCCGGGGTACTGGGAATGGAGTTTGAGGAGCAGCTCCCCACAGCTGGCGGAGGTATCTTTCCCTGCAGCGGCTGAGGATCAGAAGCATATGGAGAGAGGGGGAAAGAACTCAGTGAGCAGTGATGTCTTCTGGATGCGGTCCATCAGCTGTGGTTGGATCCAATAATATCTAGGGCCTGACCCATTCACATCCCCAGTCAGACCAGTTTCCGGGATTACCAAAATGAAACCAAGCTGTACATGCAACTAGACAACCGTTAGTTGAGGGATTACAAGGCAGGTGACTTTGCAGATGCAGAATATGAGTGACAAGCGCAAAGAAAGTTTGTATAAACCATATACACACCCCTTAGACTGAGGGAAGTCCAAATTCCTCTCAGAAGTAGAACTGGTTCCCTGAGGTGCTTCACTCAATGTGTCCTAGCAGTGAGCCTCTTTTCCACAGGGAGAGAACAAAAATGCATGATCCTGCTAAAATCTATAGGTTTGTTTCTACACACTCAAAGGTGGCATGAGAAATGTGGTCAGGCAGAAAACTGGTTTGCTGTCTTTTTAACAAAACAAGGCCTCTGCCTCCCTAAAGAAGGAAGCAGAAGAAGTCTTCTCAAGGGATGAGGTAAGTGGAAGACAATGTCCTTCATATATAAAGTATTCTTTGGAGGTTTTTAAGCAGAGGCTGGATGGCCATCTGTCGGGAGTGCTTTGAGGGTGTTCCTGCACGGCAGGGGGTTGGACTGGATGGCCCCTGGGGTCTCTTCCAACTCTACATTTCTATAATTCTATGATTCTATAGGTATTCCACATCTGAAGGTCCTGGCCTCCCATCCTGGCCTCCCATCAGTGAAGCTACATGACAAACCCAGCTAAGAAAGACCCACCACATGAAGCTAGCCATGGCTCTTCTGGACCAAAAGTGCTACCCAGGACATGGTGTCAGCCATTCTTCCACTCCCAGAACCAGGATTGCAATTCCCATTTTACCCACATGCCCAGTTGTCACAGCTGATGGTAGCCGGGCACACCTTGAGAAATCCTTTTGCCTGTGCTGTCTGTTACTTCTCTGCTACTTTCTGTTTCTTTTTTGAGAGCAAACCCCATTAGGATTGAGAAAATAATAGCATAAAACTCTCTCTCTCTGACACACACACACACACACACACCTGTCAAAACATCTTTCAAAATGCCCTTCTAAAAAGAAAGAGAAGAAAATAACTATGAACTGCTATTACATGTGCAGATAAAGTATGACCCACAGGCTTCACACACTTCTTGTTTTGCAGGTTCTAAATACTCCCCGGTTAGCCCAGAATGTGGAGGAAGAACTGTACAGGCATCCTTTGCTTATGTGACAGGTTAGGGAACACAACAGTGTCAGAAAGTGGAACTGGCTGAAAAGCAGAACCCAGTCTATTGTCTGTCCTTCTCCTCTTGCTGAATTCCTTCCAAGACAGAATTCTTTCCACAGGAGGAAGGTAAGAGGAGAAGAATGGATGAAAGAACAGACTCCGCTCAAAAGAATGGTACGTATCTATAATGTACAACAGCTGAAAGACTGAGATGTCAAGAAAACCAAGGTGTCGAAAAGCCAGGGACAGCTGTACACCTGGTGGAAGCCCCCATCTCTATTCCCAGGTGGGGACAGCTATGCTGAATGCTCCTGAGCTCACGTAGAACCAACCTTCTTGGGAAATCCGCTTCACCAGCATATTGAGCTGGTCCACAAAGACCTTCTTCTCACTCTTCATCATCCTAGTGAAGCAGACCCGCAAGGCGGCTGACACACCTCGGGGGTCATCATTCACACTGCGCTCCAGCTGCTCCGCCGCCACATTTCCAATCAGAGTCCGGAATTCAGGAACATCTGCAGGAAAAGCAAAAGCCATGTTGGTTTTCTCCTATCAAAACCACCTGTAAATCTGCAGAGGATCTTTCACTGACCGTAAGGAGCGTTTCTAGAGCAGCATACTAGGTCACTTTCATACTAAACATTCCAGAGCCAGTGTTGCTGTCAATGGGAATGACCTTCACAGAGTAGCAAGGCTCAACAGCATGTAACTCCTGCTATCCTCTCCTCCCAGAAGTCCATATAAGGACAAGCTTCCCTGATCTGGTGTCCTCCAGATGTGTGGGACTGCAACACTCATCACTCCCAAGCCAACCTGGCCATCAACATATCTTGAGGTCACGAGGCCTGGGTAGCACATCCAGAAGGTTCCAAGTTGGGGAAGGGTGTTTTAGGGGACAGCTGGGGAATATGGGATGCTCCACATGCTGTTGGACAGCAACTCCCAGTAGCTCTGGCCAGCAGATCTGATTAAGAGGACTCACTAAAGTTATAGTTCATCAAAATGTGGAGGGCAACACCCCTTTTCCAATGCCATCCCCTTTAAACCAAACTTTCCAGTCTGTGTGGCCTCCTGGAATATCTGGGAAGTCTGATCCTATGATAGAAGTAGGAACACACACCCAAATTCTCAGCAGCCTTAACAATTCCTACATTTCTCTGCAGGAACTAGACAACAACCTGGTTTTTGCGTCCAGTTCTAAATTCATAGTGCTGACATGCTCTTAGAATCTGGCGTTTCTAGCCTACAGAGCTGCAGAGTTTTTGTTTAAAATGTATTTTATTTGAGCAGTTTTGTCCACTTCAGGATTTCCTGCTGCTATTATTGAGCTTACTGTTTCTGTTTTAAGACATGAAAAACCTATATAGCATTTGATTCTTTAAGAAAATTATCTCTTGTGATATGGATCTTGATTACTAGCTGCCTTGAATAGTCATCTAGAAAGGCAGGACAGAGAGCCAATAATGGTGACGATAATGGTTCTTAATAACTATAATAGTTTTTTAAAAATAGTTAATGTTAAGAACAACAAAATCTTCTTCATCAGCATCTTCTTCATCAGCAGAAGAGAAGGTTAAGAGGGTACATGATAGCCATGTTTAAATATTTGAAGAGATGCCATGTAGAGGAAAGAGAGGGCTTGTTTTTTGCTGCTCCAGAGACCAGGACAAGGAGCAATGGATTCAAGCTGCAGGAAAGGAGATTCCACCAGAACCTCAAGAAGAACTTCCTGACGGTCAGGGCTGTCTGGCAGTGGAATATGCTGCCTCGGAGTATAGTGGAGTCTCCTTCTTGGAGGTTTCTAAGTAGAGGCTGGATGGCCTCTGGGAGTGCTTTGAGGGTGTTCCTGCATGGCAGGGGGTTGGACTGGATGGCCCGTGTGGTCTCTTCCAACTCTACAATTCTATGATTCTATGATCATCCCACTTCTCTATCCAAGAGGACTTACAAAGAAACCTATTACTAAGAAAGCAAAGCAAACAACACATCAACAGCAGAAATTCCACTCCACCAGAAATATAGCTCAAACCCACAAATTGCATGTTGTATATATGCATACTTTTTGCAATAAAAACACAGATGGGTGTGGAAACAGGACAAAACAGACACGAATGAAGATATGGAAAAGTGATACAGAAGGCAAAAAAATTCATCTGTCCCCCAAAATAGCCTATATCTCCATATCATTCTAGAAATCTGTTAGCTGTCTAGTTTATGATGCAAAATGGATGCTGAGAGACACAGAATAAGGAAGTTGTACTAGCAAAGGCCCACATCACTCCTGACTAAATCCTAGGGTCAGAGGGCATCCAAATATCATCCAGACCAGTAATTCTCAACCTTGGGTCCTCTAGTTGTTTTAAACTTCAATCCTAGTTAGCATGGCCAAAGATCAAAGATTCTGGAAAGTGAAATCTAAAATATCTGAATGACCAAAATTGAGAACCCCTAATTCCAATTTAATATCTAGGATCAAGGACAGAAATATTCATCCAACAAGCTCCTGCTCATTAACCAACACTAGGGATAGGATATCTTCAACCTTCCAGAAATTTCAAACGACAACTCTTGATAATTTGTCATTGTTGGCTATGCTGGTTACAGCTTCTGGGAGTTGAAATCCAAAATCCACCTTGACCTGTACGCTCCAAAACCAGCTGAATATTATGTGTGTGAAAAATCCAGGGGGAAAAACACATTAGACAGAGCACTGCAGCTATTTCTGTTAAACAAGACACCCATGTGAATCAGAGAGAGAGAGAGAGAACTAGCAGAAATTGATTTCTGTGGCAAAGAAATGAAACATTCCCTCTGAGAAATTCAGCTGCTTCCACATCCACAAATACATAAAGAAAAGACGCACTACAGTCTACAGAGAAGAGCAAATCTTCCCAACAGTCACTTATTCAGCTTTCTAAGTAATGCCCATAATACAGAATCTCACCACCTCCTGACACCTCTTATGTGCATTGTTTGATGACTGGTACACAGTGCGACATAGGCATTTTCCCATGTAGTGGTCCCACTGCATGCTTACTTTGGAGGAAAGCCACAATTTCCTCAACAGGTCGGAAGCCACACATGCCCTCAAAAGGGGTGAGGGCGATTGCCATCTCCGGCTTGTGGTTGGCATCGGGATAATGTTCTGGAGACTGAGTGTGAAGCTTCTGTGCCAGTTCCTGGGAAAAAGAAAACGAAGGGCCACAGTTGAGACCTAGGTGACTGGGCTCAGACATAACAGCTCGATTGCTTTGAATGATGAACCTGTGACAGATCACAGCCTGGTCAGTAGAACCTAGAGACTGCAGGGAGCCACATGATACCCCTGGGGGTGGGCTTAATGTAGTCCAAGATGGGAAGACAAATACAAGGAATTTATTTTTCTGCCTCTGGATGAAGTAGAAATTATCAAAGTGCAGAAGTGAAAAGGCCAAGTCCATTGAGAAAAAAAGCAGCCTGTGGCCGCTTTTGCAATCCACTCTTTAAACCCTTTTCCGTTACAGCCAGAACCAATATATTTGACACATGGATCAGACATTGAATATATGGGTTCTGGTTGTAATGGAAAAGGGCTGAAAGAACAGATTGCCAAAAAGTGACCACATGCTGCTTTATCTCTCAAACTGCTTGGTGTCATCTGCAGCATGCATTGAATACAACCCTCCTTCCACATTTGTGGGCTTGACCTTCATGAGTTTAATTATTAGTGAATGCATGTCCCTCCCCTCCCCATTCACCTCCTCCCATTCGCATGCATTTTCCCCCTACACAGAGAACTTGAACCAAGGCAAAATGGAAGGGAACAGGAGTTGGGGGAAGCCTTGTGCGGGCCTTCTTTTCCCCCTCCAGAGCTCCCCCGTTTCCTGTTCCACGCAACAGAAGCGAAGGGGTGTGGGGGAAGCCTCACTTGAGTCTTCCTTTCCCACTTGGATCACAACTCCCATCAGCTCCAGCCTGTAAAGCTGATAGTGAAGGATATTGGGAGCTTCAGTCCAACATCATTTGTGGAGACAGACAGATCCCATTCCAGCTGTAATCACTAGGCACTTTTTTTCTTATCCATCCTACAGTATGTGCCTTCAAGTCATCTGTCAACTTATGGTGACCCTATGAATTTCATAGGCTGAAGGAATACTCAGAAGTGGTTTTGCCAGTTCTTTGCTCTGAAATACAGCCTACAACATCTGGTATTCATTGGTGGCCTCTCATCCAAATACTAACCAGGGCTGACCCTGCTTTGCTTCCAAGATCAGACAGGCTCTGGTGCCCTTAGGGCATTACACCAGAGTGTTATGACTGACAGGAATGCAACTTCTGGGGCTTAGTTGTTCAAAGGTTTTTCAGCACTTCCCACTCTGGCTTTTGTCCAAAAATCCAAAGGCAGCTTCAGCTTCGTTTGTCAGCTATCTCTCATCTGGACTTTTAATGGGAGGACTGTGTAACCCATGTTCACTTAACTTTCTGGGCCTAGAATGGATCCTGTGTTTAATGTTTTACAGAACAAGGTATTTAGCCACAATTCTACAAATGCTTCTATTCACAGAGAGCAGTAGAGGATGGACAGCTTTTAAAAAGATAATAGTTCCAGTAATTTGTTTTTCTGCAAAAACTTTTCCATTTCATATCTTATCTTTGAATTTAAAAAATATAAGGGAAGCACATGCTATTGCCTCTACATGTTTAGCTGCATTCAGTAATTTATTGGTTATCATAACTATTCAGTGACATGCAACTGATTATAACAATTGCTCAATAATAACTGAATAATAATGCAAAGTTAGTGGTAGTAACCAAATCTTTAAAAAGCACAGCAGCAAAACCATGGGGGAGGGTGTGAAGTATTGGACAATGCCAGACTGTGCACTTGCTGAGCTTGGCAAAGTTACTTTTTTTAGACTACAACTCCCAGAAGAGTTCAGGATTAGCTCTGAAGAATACTCCAGACTACGACACCCAGGCTTCCCAGTCAACTTTTGCTCTTAATAATATTAAAGATATAAGATGCACTGCAGCTACCAGAAATTCTACGGTTCAGGTATCACAAACTAAGTACAAGACCCAACATTCCACACAGAGCAACCAGAACATTTCCTGAATATTAGCACATCTTGAAGACAACTCACCTTGTTGGGATGGGCTTGGATGGACAAGGCCGTGTTGACTGATAGTACTTTGAACAAGAATGGCAGCTGGTCTTGGAAAGTATCTTTCACCTTGGAGCCCAGGCATCCAGGATTGTTTGCAATCCATTGCCCTAAGGTCTTATGGCGGATACGATTATCTAGAATGACTGCATTGCCCTTGGGATGAGTACCCATCCAAAGCTAGGAAGGAAGAAAAAAACACAAAGACCTCGTTGTTGCATCAGTAGCTCTCTTCTATCAGATTGGGGCTACCATCCTGTCAAGTTCCTCACCGCATAACAGGTCCACATGTGGTCCTAGGCCAAGCTGAACAAAATACCACCCTTGCTTTCTTGAGTATCCTCCTCCCTCCCTCGACAGCTGCTCTCTGCTTCACAGGGAGTGGGAAGACTCATGGAAGCATATGGTTATGTCCTCACAGCCAGATGTGAAATGATTACAGCAGATCTCCACGCTGATATCATCATTTCACATCTGACTATAGAGATACAACTCCATGATCCTTCCCTGTCCGCATGAAGTAGTGAAGGGCCATGCAGGGGGCTTCCAAGCCCGTTCAGTAAGTCGGGGAGGGGGGCTTTGGCTGCTGCAGAGGAAGAAAGCCCACAGTGCCCAAAAAGGGACATAAACATGCATAAAGGAAACTTACACATACATATGTCCCTAACAACATGGCAGTTTGGAAGAATACGTCAGCACTTGTCAGACATTTAGGACTACAACGTCCACCATCTCCAGCAAAGAGGCAAGGATGACAGATGTTGTAGTGCAAAGACATCTCAAAGCTCAGAGAAGGTTGGTACAGAAAAAGATACGGAAGAAAAGCAAGGCGTAGCTCCATGATTAGGCTGGTGCTGGTGCAGGCTAGTTCCCTTATGCGTTTTACTGATGTTTTTCTTTCCCACAATCACAGTGCAATCAGTGTATAATATGCTTAATCTGACTCCCATACAGCAGGCTGCCCCACCCCACCAATTACTAAGTTCTTCCAGCAATGAGGCTAGTAAGATGGCTCAAAAACCTCACTAGTCCAGAATCTTCAATAGAGTTTTAACTCTGCAAAGAATGCCAATTTTGCTGGTCTGATAAAGACTTCACTGGTCACCAGTTTACCCCTGAGCTTAACATGCAATGGTTGTATTAACCTTTAAGGCACTAATGTCTTAGGTCGTGGGAACCAAATAGCACACCTATCTCCTTGCGCCTTGCTAGAAACTAAAAGTGGAATGGGCTTAAATCTGGGAAGAACTTCAAAACATCTTTGCTCATCACACAAAAGGACCCTCCAGTCTGACATGCTGTACTCTTAGTGGCCAACCAATTGCCTATGAGAAACCCACAAGCAGGATGTAAGTCCAACAAGCTATTTTTCCCTGCCACCTCCACCCATGCTGTCCAGCTAAGGAGGATGCCAGAAAGAAAGGCCAGGGCTCCTGTACCTTTAATAGTTAGATGGAAGTGGGGATTTCCTTTCTCCCCAAAGTATTAAAGGTAGAGGAGCCCTTGTCCTCTTTTCCATGTGGCCTCACTATCACTGACAATACAACAGTATACTGCCTCTGGTACTGTAGAAAATAGATATCCATCATGAAACATAGCTACTGATAGATTCAACCTCCATAAATCCATCCATTGCTCTTTCAACGCCATCCAAGTAGGCTGCCATCACCACATCTCATGGCAATGAATTCCACAGTTTAATTGTTTGCTACATGAAGATATACTTTTTTTTTTTTAGTTTCCCTGAATGTCTACCCCTAAGCTTCAGCAGATGGTCTACTGGGTTCTAGTAGCACCAGAGAAAGAGAAAAACTTCCCCTTACCTACTTTCTCCTCATCGTGCATACAGAACTTGGAAAAGATACTTCCTTTCAGAGAACACCTAAAATCTCAAACACTGTTACCTGAGGATTTCTGGGATCCTGGAGCCTGCATTTCTACGCCTTGCTCTATCATTCCTCGTCTTAGGCCATTTCTGCACTAGACGGTTATAGCGCTATTATTCCACTTTCAACATCCTATGGAATCCTGGGGTTTGCACTTTAGGGAGGCCCCTGCCTGAACTAGTGTGGAAATGGCCTTACTTGTTGCTTTTCCATCACCCTAGTAGGTGAAGCAGAGGAACAAAGGAGAAAGGGAAAATTAACAGTGGCAGGCACTGGCGGCTGGGGGTCAGGTGGGAGTACTTACCTCAGCATATGGCTTGCGTTCATCGATCTGCAGCATGGGATCGCTGCTTGCCAGGAGTTTGGCCACCTCACTGTCCCGGCCTAACTTGCCCCAGGCATAGTTTTGCACAGGGCAGGAAAGAAGAAAGACTAAGCAAGGAAAACACAGAGAAAGAGGTTATTCTAGGACACAGTGCAGCCGGACAGCATTTCTGGAATCAGACGTATGCCTTCCAACCACCCTATTTTGGCAGGGGCAGTCCCAATTAATCCTCTGTCATCGTGCTTCTTCAGCTACTTTTTAAGATGTCCCAGTTTCTCTCTCCTCCTCTCGTCTCCCCCCTTTGCCCTCTGCTTCATTTCGTTGCCGCAAACTGAGTCCAAAGTGGAAAAGTAGCTTGGACTCCATGATTTCCGCAGCGGGGGAGAGCAGAGGAAGGGGTGGATTCTTGCCCTCCTCTGTAGACCGAGGCACAAGGGAACTGCTGCACCCTCTCCCAGCATGTGTTCTTCCTCATTAGTAAATCCTCCCATCTTGACCCACTCTGATGGCCACCACACGTCCTGCCATTCTTCTCCTGTTATGCAAAGCCAACCAAGACCTTCGGCACAAATGCAGAAGCTTGTTATGTTTTGATTCTCCCCACCAAGAAAGGAGTGCAGCTTTCCCTCGTCCTGGTGAAGCTCTTGCTGAAATCATACTGGTTTTGCAACACAAAATGCAGCCCAATTCCTGTTTGCACACTATGCTAGTGCAATGATACCAGCTATAGCAGTGGGAGACTGCCATGGGTGTGGCAGCTGTGAAGGAATGAAGGCCTTGAAGGAATACAAAGTTTGGAAGTGTCAAGTTTTTTGTTGTTTTTTTGTGATTTCTCTTGCCGCTGCTGCACTATCTTAGCAAATGCGCAACCCCTGGCAAGAAAATTCTGGTTCTGGTCTAGAAGAACATAACATAGCCAGGGAATTTGGACCATGTGGTTACCACTGAATTCCATTTCTCTCTGTCCTACCCAGTCTGGCCAATGGCAAGTGGGAGGACCTGGGTAAGTTGGCTGAAGGTAGCCAATCACAGCTCAGAGAATGCTGCGAGTCCTCCACCCATGAGGAGGAAATGTCACAAAACTGAGGTTTGTCTCTGATAGAAGGCAGATAGGGGAAGACATGGCCTAGAGGTCGGAGAATCATGGAATGGGGAAAGGGCAAGATGGGTGACAGGAGTCCAGGGTTGGACCTGCAGAGCCAGCCTAGCAAGGGGATCTGTCACAGCAATGTACAATGGAAGCAGTATTTCACCAACAGGTAGAGCTTAATCTATGTGATGCGGGAGACTGGCAGAGCTCTCCTCACCGCCCAACATGCCAGATATCAGCACCATATTTGTGATGGCAATTGTTCCTTCTTTTCTGGAACCTAGCTGTGAACTGGCCACCAACAGCTCATGGACCACTCTGAGTAGCACTGATTTAGAGGACCAAAAGTTCTATTTCCCTGTGATGCAGCAATCCTGCAGAATGTTTGAACTGGATCCAGCAGTCAGGATCTCAGAAGCAAACTGCCTACTGTCTTCCAGAGGTTTTGGACTACGATTCTCATAGTCTTTGCACTATTAATTCTCCTTCAGCTCACTTTTAGCCTTGAAAGGGTCTGCTCAGCACCTGCACAAACAAATCACAGGACAACAAACTTGGCACAGACATGCCCCAAATCATCTCTTGTCCATTCTAACCTTTTCTGCCAATCTTCCATACTCATATTTCATTAGATATAGAGAAGTAGGGAGAAGCAACGGAAGGTTACGATGGATATGGTCCCAGAATGGTGGGAATACTCCGTTTACTATAAATAGCCAGAGCCTTTGAAAATCTATCATCACGTGCTAGACCTGAGCTGGATGTCTAATTTGGGAATGCTAGCAGTGTCAAAGGACATTTGCATGTCCCTGAAGGCTCTAAACACAAACACAAACACAAACACACACAAACACACCACTGGCAGCTTTCCATCTTTCAATCAAATAAACAACCAAGAAACATTCAGATGTCAGTCTCTTTTTATTTATACCTTGCCTTTCCTTCAAGCAGCTGAAGGTGATATATTGCCTTTGTTTTAATTTTAATAAGCTGGTTTGCATGCTAGCTTTAGAGCAAAAGCGGGATATAAATAAATTAATACACAGCTTTGCTCATCTCCTCTTTATCCTCAAAACAACCCCTGTAGTGTAGGTCAGGCTCAGAGGGAAGGAAAAGTTCCCAAGGTCTGTAATTCCCACACAATGCACTGACTCTTGATGTTCACGACAGCCAGCATGGCATAGGGGCTTTAATTTTGGCCTAGGATTCTAGAAGGTCATAGTTCAGATCCCTGGTCAGCCATGGGAGTCACCCTGTCTCAGCCTCAGAGGAAGGCAGTAGCAAACTTCCTCTGAATAAATCTTGCCAGGAAATCCATAGGAAAGGATCACCATATATCAGAGTTGACTTGAAGGAACATAATAATTACTAATTACTCAGTGGAAGGGGTGGAAATTGCCTTATTTCCCTCTCTCTGCCCTTGGGGTTTAAGATGGTATGGTTGGCTTTGGTCTGATAAAGTGAAGACACATGCTGAATTTTAAAATCATGGCATTAGAAAAGCTCTTCTACGAGTTTGGTATAAATACAAGCAGAGACTTTTTCCTAAAGATAATATTAGCCAACTCACCACAGGAAGCCTATGTCAGGAAAGAATAGGTTAAAAATCAGAGACAGTTGTTTTACGATGACCTTTCGTACTTTGAACTAGACAGCTTGGAGTTTAAATGAAATGAGATGCTTCCGAAGGAAGGCAAAGATCTTAATTGATTTGCTCACGTGCAACTCAGAGACAGATTTAATCAAGATCAGAGAGATCTAGCCACAGAGGTTGAAGAAAATGAGTTTTATTTAGAGGTGTGTAAAAACAGTGACCATGTAATTTAGAAAACATGCAAATGCTTTTTGAAACTAAAGAAAGAAGATGAACCTATGAGTATATAATAAGGCGGACCTAACATTTTGGACATGCCACTGGATGTACGGGGGAAAATGTGCTCTAAGGATTTAGAATTTACTTTGTACAGTAATTTAAAAGCAAACACACATAAGATGAGTACAAACAGTATCTAACCCCAAATAAGCTGTCCAAAATGTCTATGTGGTGGAATTGCAAGAAGGCCAAAACTTATTCTCTAAGATTTACATGTTAATCCAAAAAAATTTAAAGGTGGATTTCGTAATGTCACCAGAAATGTTTTGGCTAGGTCTTACGGATAAAGAATTGGATAGTAAATATGGATTTACTTCTTCACTACATGGTAGTAGCAGCAGGAATACTGTTTGCTCAACCTAGAAATGGATTGCGGCACAGACAACGGCCAAGGTTACCAAACCCAAATGGCCAATCTAACCTGGGTTTTAAAGGATAAGCCAATTGAATTTTTTTTTTTTGAAACAATTTATAGACTTTTAGGCCCTTTCTGCTCTACATCTCTATAGTGCTATGACTCCACTTTCAACCTCCTGGGGAATTCTGGGGTTTGTAGTTTGCCGAGGCCCAAGAGCTCTCCGGCTGAGAGGTCTAAAGGCCCCTCCCTAAACTGAAAATCCCAGGATTCCACAGGAAGTTGAAAGTGGAATAATAGCACCAGAACAGTGCAGTGCAGAAAGGGCCAATATGAAATCAAATAATGCAGTCATGTGTGACTATGGTTAGCAGCAATTCTAGTGGGATGATCGAATTGGATGTGTAAAGGTAGATTTATATCTAGATATATATAATTTCATTACAGTTTGCATGGAGGGGTTAGAGCCCTTTTACGTCTTAGAACCGTGCGTTGATTCTTTTTTTCTTTCCAGCCAAAGAAGTGAGCGATCCTCACACCCCGTGCAGCAAAATCCTATACACGTGCTTACAGGAAGGCACACTGCGCAAAGCGCGACGGGATTGGCTCCTGGGAAAGGTGTGCATCACTGCATCCTCCATCATCCCCACCATGCAGACGGGCTTTTTCCGAGTCTCCGCCGGCAGCCACGCAGCAGCCCTTCACCCGCACCGGCGCATCACAACCACACAACCTCGGCTCCCCGATTCTCACAACCCAAGCCAGCACCTTGGCCATTTCCGCACTCGGCTGTTATAGCGCGATGATTCCACTGGCAACCTCCTCTGGAATCCTGGGGTTTGCGGCCGGCCCCTCCCGAAACTGCAAAGCCCAGGATTCCAGAGGAGGTTGCAAGTGGAATCATCGCGCTATAACGGCCCAGTGCGGAAATGGCCCTTATCTCCTTGACCGCGAAACCTGACGCCACACCGTCCGCCCGCCCCCCTCTTTCGCGAGCCAAGACCGAGCCCATTTCCGCACTAGCCTGTTACACTGCTTTTATTCCGCTTTCAACATCCCATGGAATCCTGGGGTTTGCAGTTGGGGGGGCTGGATTCCGTAGGATGTCGGAAGTGGAGTAACAGCATTAAAACAGCCTGGCGCAGCAACGGCCCGAGAACCGTTTTGACTTCGCTTCCGGCTCTCCCGTCTAAACGCGAGCCGCTCCGGATCATCACTTACCTCTCAACTCTGCCATACTTGCGACGTTGCTCCCGCCGGCGAGAGGGAGCCTGGCGCCCGCAGTCACGCCCCTTCAGGCCCCCGTGCACACTGGGAACGGTAGTTCTTTAATCCGGATTCCCTCCCGTCGCGATCAGGTCGCTGGGAAATCCAGATCGCAGGGAGGGGAAAGCCAAACCGGGTGAATGGTGAAATCACACCCCTTGTTTTTACAAACGGGGAGGGGTGGCGATGGCTTCTGGGTGGCCATCCTCCCCATGTCTCTGCAGAGAGGCACGACAGGCAGACGTTCAACCGGTGCAGCAGAGAGCTCCAAAGCTGCGCTGGAAGCCCCGTCGGCCCGGTTGAACCTCATGCTTCTCGTGTTCCCTTTTCCCCACGTCCAGGCAATGGGGAGGGGGGGTTGGGGGAACTGACCCTCCAGATGTTGGTAGACTACAACTCCCATCATCCCCAGCACAATCAGTGGTGGGGAATAATGGGAACCCAGCCGCTGGAGAGCCACGGGTTTCCTTCTCGACCAGTGGTTCTCAACCTGGGGGTCCCCAGATGTTCGTGGACTTCAGCTCCCAGAAGCCCCAGCCACTATGGTCAATGCTCAGGGCTTCTGGGAGCTGAAGTCCAAAACATCTGCGGACCCACAGGTTAGAGTAATTTCTCTGCAGTACAAAAGGGCAGAATTTTCTATTATTACTACTATCATCATCACTATTATTTTCTATTTCCAGGATCTACCACTGGTGCCTAAACTTGTCCCTCTATTCAAGTCATAACTTAAAAGTCCTCCCCTGTGGGTCCTCACCTGGAAAAAAATCTGCCGGTGCCCCCCCTCAACTGCAAACCCCAGGATTCCATAGGATGTTGAAAGTGGAATAATCGCGGTATAACAGTCTCGTGCGGAAACGGCCTTGCTCTTTCCTTTTTTCCCATTGGAGGCTGAGACGCCCTTCCCAAATTCTTTGCCTGAGCCCTTCTTTCACACTCTCCAGGTCCAGATTTTAAAAAGCCTTTTTATCCGCCAGGATTTGGGGCAGCTTTTTAATGATGCACAGCTTTTTGAAACAGACCTATTATGATGCCAACACTGTGTCTCCCTCTCCTTTATTTTTCTCTGTTTCTAGTAAGTTTCATAAAAATAACAGCTGTGCAGGTATTAAATAGAGAGGTGAGATCAAGTTTAAGGGTGTCCTAATGTTTTCTTGGGGAAACCAATAAAATCATATTTTTTGATCAATGGAAGGTCAGAGCTTTTTTTTAAAAAAAAGCCTATGAATATAATTTGAAGAAAAAAATAGTTTCTATTTAGATGACAATTCATTATTTAAAATAGCTGCTGGAGAAGTAAAATAAAATTCCGTAGTTCTTTTTCAACTACATAAAATTACTTCTGAAACCAGATTACGAAGCATTAAAGCTAATACAATACCGTATTACTAACGTTCCAAGCTCACCTAAATAATGCTGCGCTCTACACGCTATACTACGGTAAAGAAGAAGCCGGCTGATTACTCAGCGCGCATGCCCACTTGCCTTCCTTCGCTCAGCCGGGCTTCATTGGTCGCTCCCGAAAGCAAAAGACCAAACCTTCCCCGCTCGCGCATGCGGCCTGCTTGCCTATCCTTTCATTCTCTCCTCCCACCTCCGCCTGCGAGTGAGGTCACAAGGGATGGGTTGGAAGTTTCCGTGTCATGTGACAGAGGGCCGAAGCCGCGTCGCTCGGCCCGTACTGCGCAGGCGTGACGGTGGGAAAGGAGGCGGGGCCGCCCTCCCGGAAGTGGGCGCGTGAGTGTGTGGTATCTAGGGAGCAGGAAGCGGACCGGGTTGGGAGCAGGTGCGGAGGGGCGTCGTCGTCTCCGGAGAAGCGGCCATGGCGGCCTTCGACGCCAACCCCTTCGCGGACCCGGTGGATGTGAACCCCTTCCAGGTAGGACGAGCCCAGCTGCCAGCCCCACTTCGGCCATTTCCGCACTAGGCTGTTATAGCGCTATTATTCCACTTTCAACATCCTGTGGAATCCTGAGGTTTGCAGTTTAGGCGGGGCCTCTGAGGAGAGGAGGAAGCAGAGACTTCTGAATCCCCTCCGTCAACTGCAAACCTCAGGATTCCATAGGATGTTGAAAGTGGAATGATAGCGCTATAACAGGCTGGTGCGGAAATGGCCTTTGTACGAGAGTAAGACCTGGTGCAGCTGTTCAGAGGCTGAGTGGAAGGCACGCTCTGAATGAAAGGGGGGTCGTCTTTTCCCATGCCCTAAATTGAGGGGGATGCCTTTTCCTAAATGGGGAGTGGGACCTTTTCTTTTCCCCTCCTCTTTTCTTCCCTGGCAGCAAAACCTTACCTCTTTTGAAAGGTCCAGGAGGATAAGGGAAAGATTAAAAGGGGTCAAAGAGGGGGGTGTTTGAGTCACATTGGGTGGCCATCTCTGCACGACGCTGT
Organism: Iguana delicatissima; assembly: GCA_948472985.1. NCBI lineage: Eukaryota > Metazoa > Chordata > Lepidosauria > Squamata > Iguanidae > Iguana > Iguana delicatissima. Next base: position 105,938 of record CAOKZL010001819.1, read on the forward strand.
TATAGTGCTATTATTCCACTTTGAACATCCTGTGGAATCCTGGGAGCTTGAAGTTTAGGGAGGGACATTTGGACTTCTCAGCCAGAGAGCTTTTGGGCCTCAGGAAACTACAAACTCCAGAATGTTGAAAGTGGAATAATAGCACTATAACAGTGCAGAAATGGCTGGTGTTAAAGATATGGGCATGGCTGAAGGATTCTGAAAGTTAACAGGGGGGAAAAATATTTTTTTCTGTGTTGGTGGTGGGATCAGAAACTGGTAATTTTTATACAGAATCTTGTCTCTGTTGCAGAATGTTAGTTGTTGCTGTTGTTCCCTGTTTCGCCTCAGGCACACCCATTTATTGCAGACACACACACACACGCTTTTTCTTTCAAGACCTCAAGGTGGCATGTAGGCCCACCGGTATACAGATACCAGGCATTTGATCCTCACAGCAACCCTGCAAAGAAAAGTAGAGGGAAGGAAAATGGGAGCAAAGGTCCACTATTCAGTCCCATGGTTGGGTAGGAATCTGAACCTTGGGCCGTTTTTGCCCTACGTTTTTATAGCGCTGTTATTCCACTTTCAACATCTGTGGAATTCTAGGGTTTGTAGTTTCCTGAAGCTAAAGAGCTCTCTGGCAGAGAGTTCTAAAGGCCCCTCCCTAAACGGCAAACCCCGAGATTTCATGGGATATTGGAATAATAGCACTACAACAATGTAGGGCGGAAATGGCTTTAGTCTTTCCAGTCCTCTGGTGTTGTGCTAACCATTGCACTGGTGTTCTCCATTACCAGATGAACACCAAAAGCAAAAAAGAGAGAGAGAGAGAGAGAGAGAGGGAAAAGGTTAAAGGGAGGATGCCTTTGGGAATAGGATTTGTAGCTTATGCCTGTTTACCTAGAAGGAGGTGCCACTTGACTGTTTAGTGGGCTAACTCGCTGGCAGAGGAGCCAATAGGTTGAGGTCTTTGCAAGTCCAGGTGATTCTAGTCCTTCAACTTTGAAGTGAGTCGCAAAGAGCTCGTGGGCTATAGCAATTGGTATATTAGGCTTTGACTGGAAAGAGCAAAGAAGAGATTAGCATATTTGCTATCCTGAACTCCTGAGAGGAAAGTTTGATTTAAAGACTCAAAAGAAAGAAAGGTACCTGTAATTTTTAATTTGGTATTGATTTCTAACATGAATAATCTAATTTACAATCAGAAAAAGATTAATAAAATAGAGAGAAAAAATGGGGGGAGACATAATACACAGTAGGGTTATGACCCTCCCCATTGTGACAGTAATGAAAAGTAAAAAAAGAGAAAAGAAATTCTACCATTATAGATCCAACTAAATAATCCTACTAACATTTCTAATAGTCATAACCCCAGATTATTGCATTGTTAGATTTCTTATTGCTCAAAAAAAATAAACAGTTTCCAATCTTTCAGAAGCCTTTAATTGGGTTATGCTTTGGAGCTCAGCTTAATTTGTAATTATTTGAATAAAAGACCAACAGCCTTGGTTTGGGTCCTTCTTCATCTCTGTGTTGTTGATCCTGTATAGAGAGTAAACTCTCTAGAAGCAGGTGCTGTTGTCTCATATCATGTGCAGCACCAGACACATTAATGTTAAAATAATAGCTTTCCCAGCAGAAGGGGAGAAGGAAGGCAACTGATTTATTGTCCAGGATGTGACATTACAGCAAGATCTTCTGGTCTAACTTAAGACAGAATTTTGGGGCTGCTTTAGTAATGTGAGAATGTGTCCTCTAACCAGTTCCAGCATGATGAGTTTGTTAAAGGGCTCAGGTTAGCCCTTTTTGTTCCATTTTGTTTCCACGCATCGCCCACTACCTTCTCCCTGAAATATCAGCCTGCCTTCATTACTTTGCTGGGGCATCCCCCTGCAGAACCTCACTGTTCTTTACTATGATTGTTCCCTGCTAGTTTCCAAGGAATTTTGTTCTTCTGGAGTTTTATTTGCATGCCTTAAATGTAGAGCCTGGAAAAGACCATGGGTTTGGGTTTGGTTATTTTTTTTACCATGCTGGCTTCTGGGAGCTGTAGTCCAAAACCCTAAGTTTTCCAACCTCAATTAAATTCAAAGCATATGGTGTTGTTGGAGCCACATAATCCTTAAGAGCAGTCATGTATTACAAAAGCATTAATGTCAGTGACCCGGCACAGAGTTTGCCTCTACAGCATTCTCTCTTGAATGATATGTTTTTACTAGCTTTGAGGTACGTTCATCATTGTTTCTCTGTGGCTGTGCATTGTTAAAACTGTTAAAGCAGACTGTAACACGCGCAAATCACATAGACTTTCCTGATGTTGTGATCATAAATCTGACAGTGGTATGAGACTCTTTCCTGGTTAACTGCTGAAAGTTTTGCCCTACAGGTATGTTGGAGTGCTCATCCCACTATTCCTAGCCAGCATAGTAATGCCTCTAGAAGGCGCCAGGGTAGGAATACCTGATCTTCAGGTCATTGGACTAGAAGCAGGAAGCTTTGGGTTTCAAATCCTGGCTTAATCATGAAATTTACAGGATGAGCCAGTTTCTGGCTCTCAGCCTGGCTTGATTTATGGAGATGATGAGAAGATAAAAGACCCAGAAGTGGCAGTCTTTTCTTCAGGGGAGTGGACTATGAAGGTTAATAGCAACAATAAACTGAGAAATCAAAATCAAAATCTGTTCTTCAATGAGATCTCAGTGATATGGCGAATTTGTTGCATCTTTGAATACATGGACGGTATATGATATAGTAAACCTGATGTACCTTAATAGTTTGTCCCTGCTTCCTCTCAAAAGTTTGGCTTGGGAAACACATTCTTAGAGAACTGAGCAGCAGGGAGGAAGAACTATGACTGCATTGTTTTGCTTGCTGACACGTTCAGAGAGCCATCATTCTTGCACTCTGGCATTTGTAACCATTTTCTTAATTATTTGGCCTGTACCAGCCAGAGTTTGTTCCTGTTTCATTTCTGCTTGTTATCCCTTCTTGTGACAGGGTGTGAGAACAGGGAGTAAAGCTCTACTGTACAGTATAGCCTCCCCCATTGACTAGCTCTGTTTTAAACTAGCGTTAGGGTGTAAGAAGAGACTTTTTTTCATGGTGTACCACGTTATCACATCAACAGGGCAGAGTCATGTGTGTGCATACTATAATAGTTCTATAGTACATTTTCTTTTAGACTGTAACAGTGTAAGAAGAAACTTCGGTATGTTTACATATATCTACCCTGTCTGGTATTCTTTAAGCACTTTTATACGTAATAAGCGTTTATCCACACATTGTTATCTTAGACACCATTTTGCATGGCGACTTGGATTTGAATATTAATTCTACCATTTTCATTACTTGGGGAAGTTGTAATCCACTTGGATTTCATATGATACTGTAAATGTAATTTCTCCAGTACCATTTATCTGTTGGTACCTCATCATGTCATTGCTGTTTCATTAAGATTTTCTTGCCTGTCCTATATCAGTTTGGTCCCAGCTTTATGAGAACTGAACAAGATGAGAGTGCTGGTGCCCACTGTAAAAGTTCACTTTTTCTAAGTTTCTGCTGTGAGATTGAGACTTCAGTCCTAAAAACTTCTACTAGGGAGTTAACTTTTACTAGGTGGTAAGCAAGCGCAAGATTGCGCCATCAAACTCAGTTGCTGTCTTTGTCTACCCACTTTCTTGATTGGGTGTGCTTCATTTAAAGGGGCAGAACTGGGGATTAACTTGATTCAACTGGACTAAGACCTAGAATTTATCATCTTTTCCTGAATCCATCACTATATCCACGTTTATGATTTTAACCATATTTGAACTAGATGTATCACAGAATCAGTTATATATTTTACAGTCTGAACTTATACACGCTTGCACTGAGTTCAGTGAGATGTGCTTTCCAAGAAGATTTGCATAGGAAAACAGTCTTATTCTCTGGCATAACTGGGATGAGTGGTTTCTTGAACCTGTGAGGAAAATGCTTTAAGCCAGGAAGGTTTTTAACTGCAGTTTCCATAATTCCTGAACATTGTCTAAGCTAGCAAGGACTAATGGGAATTACAGATCTGCAACTTCTGAAGGGCCACATGTTTCCCAACTGTACATAGATCACATTTAGCCTTTAGCAATGCACCTATAAAAATGAAAAGGGGGCAATAGCATTTTAAAAGAGAGCCAGCATGTTGTAGTGGTTTTAGACTATGACCCTAGAAACCAAGGTTTGATTTCCCCACTTGACTATGGAAACTCACTGGTTGGTTTGGGCACATCACACACTGTCAACCCCTGTGATAGGCTGACCAAGTCGGAGATTATTTGAAGGCATACAACAACAGGTGTTTCAAAAGAACCAGCTACTACACCTAGTAAAAATGTATGATTTGACCTTTATTTGTTTAAAGGCCCAATTCATACTGCGCTTGCACACAAGAAACAATGTTCTGTATATCACTTCCGGCAGTTCCAGGTAGTTTGGCCATCTCATTGCAGAGAGAGAAGGACTTTACTGGAAAGTCCTGTAGCCAAGTTGGAAGTGTATGTGTAGATGAGCTGTTGGCATGAGAGCTTATGGAGAGATGTCCATGTGGTCTAGGAAATGATCCTACTGGGGAAGGCATGTGTGAATCTGGCCCCTATGCCAGTCTAATAGACAGTCAGGCGCTAACCCTTTGAAAATAATTCTGCTGGCTTCTCTTCTCTTAGCAACGATGATCTGTTGGCTCATAGAGGAAGCTGTTGAAACCCCCAAGTCACAGGCGCCAGGAGGAAACAGTTGCTGCAATTGTGCCAGGCAACGGTGCCTTTGGTGTGAAACAATGCCGTCTTGAATGAGCTGCTTTTGCAGAATATGTTGACGTGATGGGATGCCACCTCCCTGAGCAGTAGAGGTTCTGTTTTTCACTGTGATAACTTGCGATTCAGAGTTAAATTGGTGAATCTACTGGGCCGTTGTCCTTTCTTAGCCACTTGGCAGGCACCAAAGGTCTCTGGGAACATTTCCGTTTCTGCAGCGCTGCTTGGGTTTTAACAAAAACTGTATTGGCAGCTTTGCCTGTCTCTTTGAAATGTGTCTTTGTTTAACAAGGGAGTTGGCAGCTCACTCCCAAACCAGCTTTTCTGTCTTGGGTGATTTGGAAGTTGAGGTGAAGGGCCAAGCTTGGGAAAGTTACTTTTTTGGACCACAGCTGCCAGATACCACCTGTGCTTTCTGAGAGTTATGCCCCCCCCCAAAAAAATGTTTTTCAAGCTCATGAGTCCGGTGCTGTTGCATCTTGAAGTCTATACTTTATAACACAGCGTGATTCAAAGCTGTCTTTGATGCACAGTTTCCATTCCAAGTTCGATTCTCCCAACCCAAGCTGTTCAGGAAGTCACAAGATTTTTTGAACTCCAGTCTAAATCAAAGTTTCTGTGTCAGCAACATCAGATGTAATTGTGAGTTAAGGAGATATAGCTAGAGAATACCAAATGGGAAGAACTGAGAGTGTGTGGGGAAAATATTTAAGTCTAAGAAGAGGTGCTGAGAATCCAGGGTGGAACACATGCTTTGGATGCAGAAGATCCCAGGTTCAATTCCTTGCTCCTTCAGGGAGGGCTGGGACAGTTCTGATCCTGAAGAGCAGTCAGTTCAAACAGCGTGGGGCTAGATGGACTAGTAGTCTGAAGTGACTGAAGACATTGTCATGTATTTGACACAACACAAGCAAAGCTCAGCCATTTGTGAAACTGTTGACTCTGCATTTGGATTCCAAAGCAAGCCTGGTTTATGGTTTTGCAACAGGAAACCAAGTGGTTCACTTTGTAGCAAGGCCCTGAGCTTCAGCCAGCTTCTTCTTGTTCCGTGGAACTCTGCATGGAACCTTTCTTCTGCCTCCTGCAGTGTCATGCTCATGTTAGCCCAATTTCCTTTCATTTAGAACAGCCTTTGGGAGCCTGTGACCTTCTAGATGTTGTTGGACTGCAGCTCCCATTCTCACTGACTGTTACGTGTGCCAGTTGGGGCTGATGGGAGTTGGGAATCCATCAACATCCAGAGGGTCATGAGCTTCCCAGTCCTGTTCCAGAGAATACTTGCGCTTGGCAGAGCAGCTTAGCTGCATCCATCTCCTCACCTGCTGCAAGTATGATGCTCTCTTTGATTGTATTTTTAATATATGGCTGCATCTTGTGTTAGTTCAAGATTTTACATGGCTTGGCTCAGTCATTAATCAGAATAGAGACTGCAGTTAAGAGATCAGAATAAGACAAATACTTGGAAGGGTAGCTATGAAAGAACTAGACAAGATCTTCAAGTGTAAAGATGTATCATTGAATGCTAACATTATGATTATCCATCCCATTGTATTTCCAATTTCTATGTATGGTTGTGAAAGCTGGACAGTGAAGAAAGCAGATAGGAAGAAAATCAACTCACTTGAAATCTGGTGCTGGAGAAGAATTCTAGGGATGCTGTGGACTGCTAAAAAGACAGATAAGTGGATCCTAGAGCAAATCAAGCCTGAACTCTCCCTAGAAGCCGAGATGACTAAACTGAGACTATCATACTTTGGACATATTGTAAGAAGGCATGACTCATTAGAAAAGGCAGTAGTACTTGCTAAGATAGAAGGCATTAAGAAAAGAAGAAGACCGCTTTACAGGTGGATAGACTTCAATCAAAGAAGCTGTGGCAGTCTTGGGTTTGAAAGACCTGAGCAGGACTGTTGGTAACCAGGTGACTGGCTTCGGGGTCTCCCATTCACGGTGTCACCACAATTCAGAGTCGACTTGATGGCAGTTAACAACACCAGTGTGCGCTGAGAATTGTTAGGTTCCCTAGTTTTGTTTCTGCGTACTCCTGTGTTTGCAGCTCTGATTCTGCAAGGAAGAGGGCTGTGTGCAGGATACCTGCTTACTGGGAAGTGAATGAATTGTGCTAATCAGATATACTCGCTCATAAGTGTGAGTTGGACTTCAGACTTTGACTGCTGTTGCTTTTACCTGTTTTCTCCTTCCTGGAGTGATTCAGTGGCTTGTGCAACAACATACTTAGGCTGGGAGTGTCTTTGCCTGGGCTATTTCTCTGAGGTTGTTCATTAAACTGGAGCTGGCAGTGCACAGGTGAAAGCTGACATACCCAAGATTATGACCCAGTCCTGTGACCTGCCTGTTCTCAGACTTACTATCACAGTGCGAACTTATCCCTGTCTTGCTTTAAAGTCCAGTGATGATGGCAACAGTTGTGTCTGAATAGTTTAATTGGGCTTGGATTCATGGCTGTGTCTGGAATCTGGCTCATAGCTATAAATATAGTAGATGGGAATGAGATGCACCCAGCAAATTTGGTGGGGGTCTTAAATCACTCCCAACCAGGCAATGATCTGAGTGGTAAAGTTCTACAAGAAGAATCTGCCCATATGGTGACTAGCCTTTAAACTTTACAGCGATGCCATGACAATGATCCTGTATAAAAGGAACTCCCATGGTACTAATGTGCTGGTGAGGGGAACCTTTGTCCCTCTGTGTATTTTTGGCTACAGCTCCTACAGTCCTTTACCATTGACCATGGTGAGTGGTGGGTAAAACATCTGATGAGCTCAAGGCTACCCATTCATGTCTAAAGGATGCCTCTTGTCCAGAGCTTGAAAGAATTCTGGTTTTGGACTACAGCTCCCAGTTCCCAGAATCCCCCAGTCAGCATGGCCAGTGGCCATGCTAGCTGAGGGATTCTGCAGGTTATGGTCCAAAATAGTAAATTCCAAGCCTTGTACCTCCATCCTTTCTTCCCACAACTTTGCTGTGACACCCATTGTTTCTTCCCTCTGCTCCTCAGATCTCTTCACAGGTTCCCCATTTCTTCTGTAAACTCACCGTCCTACTTTTAAAGGAAACCGTAGCCTTTCCTACCTTACCTTCCAGTTTGTTTCTTTATTCTCAACCCACAATTTCCATCGATCTCAACAAACCAAAGGTCTCCTGCTTCCTTAAATTACTATGTCTCTTATCTTTCTGCTTCTTTCTACTTACAAAGCTGTTTTCCTGTAGGTCATGAGTAAGCAACCTAAAGTCTTCCGGCATTTGGACTACAACTCAGATGAGCTCCATTAATGGTTGGTAGTATGGGAGTTGTAGTCCAGAACATCTGCAGGGTAATGAGTTGCCTCTCCTTGATGTTGACATTGTAACCGTGCTCCCTTTCTCTCCATTTCCAAAATATGCTTTGTTTATGCAGTTTTTTAAATTACTTTGATCTTTACTCTCTCTATTTCGTCCAGATTCTAAGTAGATATAACAGCATTTTGCTGTGAGCGTCTTTCTCTCTGCTTCTACATTATCTGTCCTAAAATGTAAACTCCATGGGAACAGAGACCAGTCTGCTATTTTTGTAACTCTTATGAAATGATGCTTACACTCTTGACACAGCAAAAGTAACAGTGAACTGTAGCTAATGGGGCATTTGGATTTGGTGCTTTACTTCCACATTAAGAGGCTGTGAAGCCATTGTGAAGATTTGGAGGATCATTCTGCTATCTCTAGGGTGTGACTGAGCTAAGATCTTCTTAAGGAAGATATCCAGCCTTAAGGAATAAGGAAGCAGCCATGCAGGCCTGATTTACCTGGATGCAAATCCAGATTTAGGTACTGTCTAGCAAGTGTATTTTGTGTTTAAATGTTTTTATATTCCTTGCTTCCCTTTTTCTCTTTCAGGATCCTTCAGTCACACAGTTGACAAATGCTAACCAGGGTGGCCTGGATGAATTCAATCCTTTCACAGAGAGTTCCCGGCTGGTAAGTGCAGTGCTGGGGTCAGTTTTGTGCTAGTTAGCATTGGTGGCCTTCCAGGGTGCACAGAGGGATCCAGTCAAAAGCTGCAGGAGATAGGAGTCTTTAAATTCTAGGATCTCAAAGCATCCTGGGTAAAAATATGAGGAAAGTATAGACCTGGGGGCAGAGGAAGGGAACAAACGCTCATCCTTCCTCTTCTCAAATATTGAACCAGGAGTGTAGTTTCTTACCCTTTCTTGAGTGAAACAGATTCTCCTTTTTTTGAAACATCACCATTGTTGTAAATAAGCTAGCAAAAATTGCTAGCCTGCCGAAATAATTAATAGCCAATTATGGGCTGATACAAGACTGATGTAGAGCTCTTGTTGGATACGCCTAAAAGATGATATATTTGAAATAAGCAGCAAATATTGTTTAGAATGGAGGGAAGAAGCAACTTCCGAGAGTCCATGGGCTAATTTTCTGTTCTCAGGATCAGCCCTAGGTCACGCCAGCCTTGTAAATATACAGGAATAACAAAAGATCACAAAACAGAAGAGGCTGGAAGTCCACTTGCTGTTATGGAGGGAGGGTGTGATGCCTTGTTTAATGCAAAAATTGCACATCCTAGAGGCTTCCCAAAGTGAAAAGCGGCATTTGTCCCCAGGGGAGGCAGAGGCTGCATAAACAGGCTTAGTGATCTATATACAACCCACAGGCTGCACTTACCTTATTCTTGGTTTAGAATGAAAAGAACAATGGTTATTACAGGAAATCCATTTAGAGATAGGAGGATACTTTGGGATGCTCAGTAACTAAGTGTCTGGAAAAGTAGAGAAGTAGACTAAGGAAAGGAAGAACTGAAACCAACCAGAGAATGTTGGTCTATAGCAGGGAAATCATGCAGCCTTCCACAGTGGAGTGTATCTCCCATCAGTCCTTGCCAACACACCTGGTGGTGAGGAATGCTGAGAGCTGCAGTCAAAGAACAGCTGGAGGAACATCTGGCTCTTCCTTTCCCCAGCCTGTAAGCAAGGAGAGCAGGCAGGCCTGGTTGTCTTCTGCCATTACTGTTCCCTGCAGGTGCATGGCCCTTAGCACAGGTATTGTTTCCTTCAGCAGCTCCATCTGTCCAAGTAAACTATTGCATTTCCATGCTGGGCACAATATAAAATATGCAATGCTGGCAGTTTGCAGGTTGAGAATGGAAGCAAGGCCATTGGATAGCAGGGGATTCTGTGTTGGATGACCAGGTGGTTGGCTAGCCTGCAGGGTTTCTGACCTTTGTAAGGATGTTGTCATTATGCATGAACAAAGCCCCTTTTTTGCTAGATCACTGCAAAATAGGCTAAAATTATTACAGAAGAACTGGCCAGAACTTCAGGAGTGGGTAGTAAAATGGCTGACGAAGCTGGATGTTGAGTTTATGTTGATGATGCAGAGAAAGCTAATGCCAGTTATGCAACAGCATGCTTATTTATTAATAGTTGTTCTTTACTGTGCTCCTCAACCCAAAAGCCTGCCAGAACAGCTTACATACAGTCGGCAAAAGACAGGCTCTAACCACAGGCTTTCCATCTAAAAAGACGCAACACGAGAGGAAAAAGGGAATGGGATGAGTAGAAAGAAAAGGCAAGTAGCTTTTTGGCTGGGCTGGTCCAATAGCCCTGCTTCTCATCTCCCTCTGCTGCAGCCTACTGGAATATCTGCTGGTAATGACACAGTCTGTGGTCTGGTATACACAGACCGTAGACTGAAGTGGTAGAATGCTTAATTCAGTTCAGGTTGCAGCTACAGAATTCTTCTTTTACTGCTCCCCTCTCAGAGCAGCAAATAGCTGAGCTAGAACTTTTGTCCCTGATATGTTGGTTTTACATCCTTTTCTAATAGAATAAGGGAAAGGAGCTTTCACTTTGGAGTCTAGTTGGAAGATTTCAGTGAAACCATCTTCTCTACTTCCTTAGGAATTGGATTGCATCTTCTAAGCCACTCCCAGAAGCACTTCCCACAACTCTAATGACTATAGGTGGCAGGAGCTGTAGGCCAGAAATATCTGGAAGGCCACAGTTGCCCACTCCTTCCTGTTGGGTATAGATCCCCTTGGCTTGGTTGGACTTGAGAAATGCAGCTAATATGTGTGAGATCACAATTGAATTAGGGAGAAAACGTAGAGAGAATAACAGTTTGCTGTTCCTCAAGAGAATAACATGTTTGCACATGGAACACTTTGATGGCTACACATTCAGTTGCCACTGGGCATTTTGGAGCCCCCCTCCAAGTTTTTTTTTCCCCTTAAGTCTTTTTGTACTCTTTGCAAATCTTGAGGTTCTTCCATGCCTGCCAATGCCTTCCCCTTGTGGATGAATGGCATCACATAAAGACTGGCTAGGTATATTGAGCATACTCTCCTATGTGTATGATGTGTACATGGTGTGTGAGGAGAAGACAAGTTGCTGCTACAAGAAAAATAGAACATTTTTGAAGAAAGGATGTTGGAATGGATGGACTCAAAATAAGGCTTTCAGTTACATATTTTTAGTAGCACTGAACCTAACCTAAATAGTGAAAATAAGCCATTTTTTTGGATGGAGAAATGAAAGTGTGACATTGGGGGCGTTTACTGGTTACATCCACAATTTCTTTCAGCAGCATCCATTTGTCTCAGCTATAAAAAAAAAAATCTTCTGCCAAATATTGTTTTAGCACCAGGGTGGGATTGTGATAATGGCTTTCCTGAGAGGAGCTGCTACAAAAAGGGATCAATTGATTTCTCCCACCTTCTGGTTCTGAATTCAGCCTCAGTTCAAATGGAAGTTTGCCCTTCAAAAACTTTTTGGCCAGTATCAAAAACTTCTTCATGTTATTCTTTTGACTAAAGCTGATGTACTCAAGGTTTTTGTAGATGCCATTGTCAACATTCTGGGATAGGAAGATGTCCAGGTGGAATATGCCTCAGAAGGCAAACCTAAAATACCTGTTTTGGTAAGATCAGCATCTTGGTGTTTCTTTTATTGCTGAACATAGAGAGAGACAGTGTGGTTAGGGAGCTGGACTGGAACTTGAGAGATCCAGGTTCAAGTCCCCAGTGAGCTGTGAAAATGGACCAGGCCAATCCTACTCTCCCAGTCTACGTATCTCACAGGGTTACTGTGAAGATTAATTGGAGGGGAAGAGAGCTGTGTATGGCAACCTGAGAACATCAGAGATCTTGTTTCTCTTGTTGCATGTCTTCAAGTTACTTCGACTTACGATGACCCTAAAGCAAACCTATCAAAGGGTTTTCTGGGGCCGAGAGTGTGTGACACTCCCAAGGTCTCCCAGTCGGTTTCTGTGGCCGAGCGGGGAGTTGAACCCTGGTTTCCAGAGTCATTGTCCAGTGTTCAAGCCATTACACCATGCTGGTTGTCTCATTGGAAAACAGGTGACATAAAAATGTAACTGATAACAAATGTTAGTTCTCAGGTGCTCTGGATCTTGCTTTTGGGGCAAGAATTCCACAGCAATGAGAAGCCATTTTGACGTCTCCTGCCACAACCTTCTAACATTTCTGCCTTTCTTTTCTAGACGAATGCAGCTCAGACTGTTCCGGCACAGGCTGGTGGGGTTTCACAGCCTGCCGTGCTGCAGCCGTCTGTGGAACCCACTCCTCAGGTAGCACCCTCCTCTTAATACTGGATTGTCTCTCTCAGGCATCCTAAGAGGCGGGAAAGTGTTGTTCTCATTAGTATTGTACTTTCTGACAGTTATCTTTGCAGGGTTCTAGAAAGGGTTTGGATTTCTCTCTCTCCCTCATTTTCCAGAGTGGAGATGGGGGTGGAGCATGCATTACACTTTTGTAATATGTGACCCCAGTTCTAGCTCTTTAGTTCCAGAGGTCAGAAAATTCCCAGAATTTCCCAGTTAACGTGGCCACTGCCCATTCCAGCTGGGGGATGGGGATTCTGGTAGTTGTCCCAGGAAGGAACATTGTCAAGCTCTGGTGAATTCAAATTGTTAATGTTTCCCTGCTGATCCACTCTTCTCTGCCAATAGCAGATTAGCCCAACCAATTCCTCAAGCATTTCAGGGATTTACTAGGCCTTCTTCCCTTCTGCCTCTTTCACTTCTACTTCCCAACAGGTCGCAGTTTTTCAGCCTGCTGCTACCTCCACTTGGAGCTTGTTGTGTCTTAGCTCCCCCTCTCCTGGCCTTTCTCTTCCCACTTAGCATTGCATCCTATCTGCAAACCCTTTTGCCACCATTCTACATCCACTAATAACTGCTTGGCTCCGTGGACCCAGAATAATGCTTTCTCTTTCAAAACTGCCTGGTGGCTTTGTTACAGAGTCGTGTCCCGTTGCTGACACCTTTCTTCTCAGCACCTTAAAATGTCCATGAACATTCCATGGCAGCAGAGCAGCTAGAGGGCTTCACAAGAAAGATTAAGTTGCCCCAAAAAATCAACCCCACAAGGTAGAGCAGGGAGTACGTAACAAAGCCCTTAAAAGCCACTTCTTTGAATCCCCAGATGTTCCCTACCACCACTGAAAATGCTGCTACAGAAGTGAATTGTTTTTCTGAGCCATTCAGTGACATACCTGTCTCTACGTCTCCTTATTAGTGCCCCTATGCAACAGAATCCACAGTAAGCCCCATGTTTTATCACTTTTTCCTTACCTTCAGCAGAAATCTGCAGGACCCTGTGTTCTGAAAATGGGTCTGTGATACAGAAAGACATTCTTGTCACTCTGAACCATGGAGCACTGCAGTTGCCATCAGATTTGGGCAGCAATGGCCACAAGAAGGAGTGAAGTCCTCTAAAGATTCTGGAAGTTGGGAAATGGTATAGTTCCCTGGCTCCCAAGGAATTCCTCTCCATGTGGGGAGTGATTAGATGAAAAATCTTTGTTTGGGCAATTAGTCTGACTCTTTCCAAATGAAGAGTCTGACTCTTTCCAAATAAGTATCCAAAAGGATACTTAATTTAATTTTTAATCTTGCTTTGCACTGCAGTAAAACAGGAGATGAGTCAAATGCTAGAGACCCTGGAAAGCATCCAGTGAGTGAAGCTGGAAGTCCTTCAAGGCCAATAAATTGACTGTGTGTGTCTCTTGTCTTGCTTCCACCCCATCCTTACCTGATGAATATGTCACTTAACTAACCTGTTAAAGCCTGTTGGTTACCTAGTTATAGAAAGCAAGCAGGAAAACCCCATCCTGTGAGCGCAGACACAGCCTAGTTGTGTGTTGCAGCTGCTGCTTAGACAGACCAGCAAGTACCTGACTCCTAAGTTCATCTCGGCAAGTTCGGAAGGTTCAGAGAGGCAGAGGTTGCTCGGAGAAGACAGCAGATTTCAGAGTAGCCATCAGGTAAAAAAGGGAGGGTAGGAAAACCTTCAGGAAAGCAGGAGATTGTAGCGTATTTCCTTTTGAACTGGGGCTTCACTGGCTCTTCAGAATTTTCTTTGTTTAGTTTACTACAGACTTAGGTTTCATTTTAAGCGGTTTAGAGACAGTGCTCATGCCAGCTGTTGCCGGCTGCACACAGGTGACAGTGGCTGCTCCGGTCCCCCCTTCTTCACCCACCTCAATCATAGAGATTCCAACCTCTGATGATATGAAGTTAGAAGAAGGAATGGACTTCAGGAGCCCCAATTCCATCTTCCACTAGCAAGGAGAGATTCTGTCAGTCCAGAGCATTTCTAGATTGACTCCTGCCACATGCGGTGAGCGTTCTCTGCCAGGATTGCAGAGAGAGCTCTTCACACTGCCATGCCCTAAATTGGAAGCCTGAGAATTTCTGTGTTTTTTAAGGCTCAGGAACTCTCTTTTGTTTCACCCTCTCCTCTATGAGCCACTTTGTCTTGCTTCTCCTGTCCCCCACACTCATGCTTTTTGCTTTGAAATGTTAATAGTTTTCTGAGGTTTATCACTGCTATGCACGCATTTCTAAACGGGTAACCAGAATACATACCACAAAGTAAGGTCTTTGAAAGAAGTATTAGCATTTATAATAAAAGGAGGGTGGTGGTGGGGAAAATGCTATTGGGAATTCTCATATTTGAGCTCTAAAATGTTCCATGAAATAAGCAGCAAGTTCTAGAAATGAAAATGGCCGTCGTTCTGTTGCAAACCAGGACACTTGACCTCAGATGAAACACCAGACAGCTCAATGCATTTGGACATCTTGAGGGTTTTTTTAAAAAAAGACCTTCCTGACCTACGGGAAAAATGTGGGCTTTCACCCAGGTGTGGTTCTTTAGGGTGCAACTCCGATTGTCCTTCAGCATCAGCTGTACTAGCTAGCATTAATGGGAGGTGCAGTCCAGCAGCATCTAGAGAGGACCCTCATCCACCACCACTGTGCAAAAAGATTAAAACCCAAGAAGACCTTGAAGTGCATCACTGTGTTATACGCTTGCATGTTACTGTAACTGAACAGAAAGCGCTGGATGTTCCTGCTGCAGATTGCCTGGGTGATGCCTTTGTTAGGCAAAAAGCAAAACCTCTTTACTCATATATGCCCTCATTTTGTTTCATTCCTTTCCCCTCAAAAATAATATGCAGTACAAGGGTGGGAACCTCACTGCCTTCCAGAGATATAGAGCAATTCCCAGCAGTCCTAGCCAGTTTAGCCAGATGAAAAGTCCTGGGAATTGCTGTCCAACAACATCCCATCCTGATTTAGTGTCCCACTCCTTTTTTTTTTTCCTTGAGGCCCACATTCTCCTTCCTTTGAGCTTTGTTCTCAGTAACTCGTCAGTGTTATCATGACCATCATTTCTTATTGTTGTTGTTTTCTGGCACGTAGGCTGTTGCCTCAGCAGCACAGGCTGGGCTCCTTCAGCAACAAGAGGAACTGGAAAGAAAAGCAGCAGAATTAGACAGAAAGGAACGAGAGCTGCAGAACAGTGCAGCCGGCTTCAACCGTGAGTAGTGACAAGGACACTCTATCTATCTATCTATCTATCTATCTATCTATCTATCTATCTATCTACTCACCCATTCATGCATTGATAGATTGATTTCAGGTGTATTTATTGAATTCTAGTTTTCTTAAAAAAATTCTAAGGTACTTTATGGTAGGCCCCTTTTTTTTTTGTCGCAGTATTAGTGTTTCAGATATGACAGTCAATACGGTTGTTTTTTCCAAATCTTAACCCACCAAGAAACTCTTCTGAGTGATGCATGGTTTTGTGTGCAGTGCCATCTCGCATGTGTCCAATGGATTCAACCACATCACTGCTACCTAGCTGCCTTATAATGGCTGAAGTTATTTGTCCATCTAACCCAGCCTCAAGTTGCTCACCAGGGTCTCCAGAAGAATTGTTTCCTATCCCCTGCAGCTTCCCCTTCTTATCTAGATTGGCTGGAGCTTCAGCCTGGGGCCTTCTGCTTGCAAAGGGTTTGTTCCACCCAGAGCTTCAAAAAGTTACTTTTTAAAACCACAGCTCCCAGAATCCCATAGCCAGCAGATTCTCTTGCTCAGTGGGACTTGATATGAAAAGCTGCAATTGGGGGCAGATCTCTAAAACAGCTCACTCTTTTCTCTTTGCAGCACGACAAAACAACTGGCCTCCACTTCCAAAAGGCTGTCCAGTCAAGCCATGTTTCTATCAAGACTTCTCTGCAGACATCCCGGCTGACTATCAGAGAACTTGCAAGATGCTGTATTACCTGTGGATGTGTAAGTCCAAGAAAATGTCATGGCTCTGCTTCTTATTCCTGGAGTTGTGCCTGTTTCAGGGACTAGATAGGACTATCAACTACTTCCAGTGTTGTAATTCAAATGTGAGTCCCTGCAGTTTCCCTTTCCCAGTCCCCTTCCGGCACCACATCCTCCCACAGAAAATTCAGATATCTCTGTTTTCCTCTGTACTCCTCAAAATGGCAACAGGAAGTGACATTGTATCATATCCTGTTGCCATTTTGAGAGGGGCTGCAGGGGAATGTGGAGCTAGTACTGAGTTCTAGAGCATTTGTGGGAATGTGGTGTTTTTGCTTGTTAGGTTATCTGTGTTTTGGGAGACAAAAAAAACTGCCCCCAAATCAGGCTCAATTTGGGTGGGAGCTTTTGAGGGTCTGATGCAGTGTTTCAAAAACCACAGAAGTGGGTATTATCTTAATGTCTTATTTTATAATTTGTATACCCCTCTTGTGCTGGTCAAAGATACATACATACACAGAAGTGGGGTCCAGAGGCTGCATGTGCCCCTCACTGTGCTTACCCCTGTTGTAACTGAACATCAGGGGAACTATAAACTATGGCTCTAGGCACAGGTCTAGGGTGTTTTTTTAAAAAAAGAAAAAGCCCTGAGAAAACATATAGTGTATTCTTCATACTCTCTTTGAAAGGAGTGAGAAATGTGAGACTTGTGGCTAACACTGCTGGGTATTACATTAACAGCAGAATCTGGAACCTGGTGCCCGCTTCCACATTCTGAATTCCTGTGGTGATTCTTCAGAGCTGGAGGGGGCAACCATGGCTTTCCAAATGTGTGTTGCCTACGATTCCCATCAGTCCATCTAGCCAGTATATCCAAGAGTGAGAGCTTATAGGAGCTGAAATTCAAAAACATCTGGAAAACTACAGTTGTTCCACCCATGCTCTAATACAGGGGTGTGGAATGTCCCCCATGCCTTGCCCCAGTGCCATCTACTTGTTAAAGAAAGATCCCTCCTTGGCTCAAACAGCCTGCCCACCCCATCCCTCTAGTGCAGCTACTCTACCTGCCAGAACCCAGGAGAGAATGTTTTCAAATTAAAAAAGAAAAGCCACACCTGGGGGGCAGGTGTGAGTGCAGCAGGGGGCCAGCCCTCTAGGATCCTGCAGGGGACTAGCCCTGGCCTCTACCCCTTGGTAATTGCCCACCCCTGCCTTAGAGTCAAAGTTCTGTTGATATTGGATATTGAAACCTCTGCCCAACACACCGAGGGGCATAACTGCAGAGCTCTTCACAAACCTTCGTCCTCTGCCTCCTTTGTCAAATGGCCAACATTTCTTCAGTTCTGCTGATATGGCAATTTTCCACAAGTCATATCTAGAGACAGAAAGGTTTAGTTTGGATTATCCTGTCTTTACTTAGAGAGCTAAGGCAGAATGAGTCTTGTGCTTGTGCACACAACCCTTTTTTCTTCCCTTCTTGGTATGCAACAGCTATCCCACATTACATCCAGAAAATAACATTTAACGGATTCAGAACAATCCAGAATCATAAAAACAAATTCAAATTTTAGGTTTAGGTCCTGGTAGCCATCAGTTCTTGGTTTGGATTTTAAGGTAAACTGTGATCCATTTAAGATATTTTTGGTACTTCAGTATGCAGAGAAGGGAGGAAAGGGTGGTTTGGGGAAGGAGCACATGGGCAAGAAGCTTGTGCATACTTCAGCTTATTAAAGCAAGATCTGATCGTCCACATAAAGATAAAAACAAATTGGAATGTGCTGCTGAGGTGAATCAGGGCTTTACATGACACATGCCGAATGCAGAACTTGGATGGCATTGATTGGCCATTGTGGTTGTTGGTATTTATGTCTACATAGAGTCTGCATGCTAGCCTTTGCCAACCCTGCTATATAGATTTATAGACAATTGAGGTCTTTATGGAGTGTTGTTGTCGCTGTTGTTGTTGTCTGCTGATTGATTTCTTTTTCTTAATCCTGGGCAGTCCACTCAGTTACCCTGCTGCTAAACCTGCTTGCGTGCCTGGCGTGGTTCACAGTTAAAACTGACAGAGGAGTGGATTTCGGCCTCTCCATCCTGTGGTTTATCTTGTTCACTCCCTGTGCTTTCCTCTGTTGGTATCGGCCAATTTACAAAGCTTTCAGGCAAGTACCGCATCCTGTGTTGAGGGGCAGGAGGAGTCTTGGATGCACATACAGTCGGCCCTGCACATTTGGGGGGTTTCACTTCACAGATTTGATTATTTTCCAGTTTCTCCAACCCCTGCACCCCCCCACCTCAAGCACTTTGTTTCTAGGGGATCCTTCCTCCAAGGTGGCTCCAATCAGGTTGTGCAGCCCTTTAAAAACCTGCCTCTGGTCCTCCGCCTCCTCCCCTGGCTGCTATCTGGCCAGCTAAGGACAGATCACAGCTCAATTGCTCAGCACTACCAATGCCTCCCATACACCCAAGGATAGTGATGGACGAGAGGGAGGAAGTATAGGGCCACCTCCTCTCCCTGACCTGGTTTGGACCCTGGGTGTCCGCTCTCCCCACCGTGTGTCAGCGCCCTTCCCACAGATGCATGTGCACATTTTGATATTTGTGGTTTTTCCACTTTTGCTGAGCTTCTGCGCCCCTAACCCTACCAAATATGGAGAGCCAACTGTATTTTGAAATTGAATGGTTTCCCTTGTTCCTTAGAGGTCAGATCCACACCTACATCTTGGATGTTGGATGACATTCAACTCTTAGAATTAAAAGCCTCGAATTAAAATTCAGGATAACAGGCAACATTAATCTTTATAGTATAATAAAAAGTAAGTTAAAGGGAGGGATTTTTTTTAATGGTCACATGTCTGTATCTCTCCCTCCTTCTGAACATTTCTGAGTGTTTTGTTAGCCTCTTGGTAGCAACAAACTGGTGAGAAAGCTTAAGCTAAGAGATGTGGATTTGTGAGAGGCAGAACTTGGGAAAGTTACTTTTTTGTACTGTAACTAGCCCACATGCCAGCTGGATAGTTGTGGGAGTTGGAGTCCCAAAAGTATTTTTTTCCAGGTGCTAGTCAAAGATTACCCAGTCTAATTTTTAGCTGAGTGAGTGTTGAAACGGAGTTTCACGTGCCAGCTTGAGGAATCAGCAAGTGACACCTCCTGGCCGAAAAAAACAGCCAAGTGAAAGCCATTGAGAGCAAACCAAGAGATAAAACCATTCAGAAGTAAAACCATAAAGGGTAAATCCCTGTGAGTGTGCACATCTGCTCTTAGTGTTGTAGTTAGCTGGGTACAAGTTGGATTCTCAAACTGGGAGCTCGTTTAGATAGCTAGCAGCATCCGTTTGCAAGGTTGTGCTGATGGTTTCTTTCTGTTAAGTAGCCATATGGCAACATGAAACTGCCTGTGGCAATACAAAGATAGTTACTCTCATTAAGAGAAAGAGTCGTTTAGAAAAAGGCAGACCTGGCCAGAGAATCTTTTTAGGGTGAGAGGGGATTGGAATGATTTTTGGCCTGGCTATAACAGGATGCTTGCTGCTCCTGTGATTAGTTCTAGATTGGTAAAGGGATTGTATAAACCAGACAAAATCCTTGCATTAATTCTGGTACATCAGAAATGATCTAGAATTCAGCAAAGAAAATGTCTCCAAGCTCAGTTAAAAATGTTCCACGGTGCTTTTAGGTTTTTACCTAAGAGGAATCTAGCTTGACGCTTTCTATATTTCTCTTGACAGGTCTGACAGTTCCTTCAGTTTTTTTGTCTTCTTCCTTGTGTTTTTTTGCCAAATAGCCATCTACATCATCCAGGCTGTTGGCATTCCTGGCTGCGGGGACAGGTAAGCCCTGTTGCTACCATTTAGGATGCGAAGCAGTGTTGGATAGTTAGGTCTTCTTGCTATGAGCGTGCACTTGCCTCTGAGGCCTCTGCAGTCGTGCTTTTCTAAAGCTTCTCTCTTTTCTCTCCTGATCTGCGGCTTCCACAGATCCCAGCTGAAGCACCTCTAACTCCATGCTTCCTGCTCTTAAGTCCTTCGCCTGAAAGGCACGTATCTCCTCTAACCTTTCCTAACGCATCCTTACCTTGCTGTGCTCGTCTTTTGCATGCTTTCTCATGTTTCTTTTCAACAACTCCACTTCTTCCTGGTTTTCTGACTTAACAGAGACTTTTACCCGCCAAATTCCAGATTGTCTGTTCTCTCACTTGTTCAGAATGTTCTAAAGTTGGCAGTACTCAACGTTAATCTTCCTGAGCCTCCCTTCCCCTCTTCAAGTAAGGTGCAAGGCCACAAAAGTGAGTCACAGATGCGTTACCCAGACCAGGTCTACATGCTAGATACGAGTTTGTATCATGTCTGTTCCAGCAGCTACCCACCTAGCTTTGAAAATGCTGAGTATCTGCCCTTTCTGTGCTTTTTCCATCATAGCCTTGACCTGTTTAGGAAACCTACAAGGCCCCAAAATAATTCCAGGAAGCTGTTTCAGAGTCTTTCTTTCCTGTGCATGTGAATAATCTTTAATATTGGTTGTGGCAGTTCCAGCTTTAGGGGCTCCTTTGAGTAAGAAATGGAATGGATTTGGTGTCTATTTTTGCACATAACCTGGAGAAAAACCTCCGAGCTGTGCCACTCTCTAGCCTTCCTTGGCTGTCACGTTGAGTTATGCTGGGAACTCCTCTCCCGCCTACATATACTTTTTTTAGCCTGACTTCAGAGTCATGCTTTTAACCATATCCAGTCCTGAAAAGTGGACAACTTTCACTGCTGGCTGAGTCTTTTTTGTAATTTTTTTTTTCTTTTATACTTTCATTTACAATCAAGTAGTTCCGGTGTTCAACTTAGACACACATACCATCTGCCCTTGGCTTTCACAACCACAGGCCTGTTGGAAGTAAGCCATTTGAACACTGCAAACTGCTTCCTTCCGAGTAAACATACACAGGATTGTATGTCAAAGCAAATCTGTGCAAAGCAGGATTTCAGATCTGTGCCAAGGATTATCTGTACTTCTTTTCTCCCCTCCCATATTCATGAGTGTGGTGACAGGTTAGAATTGTGTGAATCAAGTGGATAATATTGGATCTAGTGAAGTTTGGTAGTTCTAACCCTCCTGGTATTATATCCTCCTTGGTCATTTTTAAAAAGGAAAGGTAGTCTGCAAATCTACTGAAATATCCATAGACAGAGGCTTCATTAAGCATTTTAAATTTGGGAGAAGCTCTGTAGCTCAGTGATAGAAAATCTGCTTTACCTGCAGAAGGTACCATTTTTAATCATTGGTATCTTCAAGAAGAACTTGACAAGATTCTTTTCTGAAACCCTAAAGATACATTGTCCTTCACTGGAGGTGCCCTTACCAGACTGGACAAAATGCAACCCATGGGTTCTGTGCAGCCCTTCCCAGACTCACTCAGCCCCCTGCAAAAATATTGCCTCCATTACATGTAGGGGACATGGTTTGTCCACTGTGATATATTTTCACCTCTGGATCCTGTTCTAGGCCAGAAAAGACCTGTGGAGGAGGGCTAAATGTAATGTTCTTTTATGGCCTAAACCAGGACCAGGGTGTAAATGATTTATTTATTTACGTTGAATTGACTTATTTACTTAAAATAGCAACTGTTGCCCCCAGATGCTTCCGCAGGTAATTTACCATTTCAGAGGCTGCCCTTTTTTTTGTCAGGGAGTCAGAATGGGGTGTGTCAATATGAGTGATTCATCACAGATTTTCCTCTCATTTGAAAAACAGATTTGAGTCCTGGTCCCCCCTTAGTACCTCCAGTTCAATATATTTGCAGTGGTTTTACATATATCTTAAAAATTCTGACCAAACCAGACACCAGAAAATGCTCCCAGTCAAGTTGCAGTGTATGCCATGATTTTCTGTGTGCGGCTGACTTACAAGCATAGTAATTGCTGACTTGGAATTTGTGGGAGAGAAGCAAAAGTTACATGCAACCAGCTGTACCCTGACTAGTCCTGTCTTCCATGGTTTTGTCTATCAATGGCCATTAGCCATGATAACTAAAGAAAGCCTCCATCTTCAGATTGAGCTTGCCACTGAATACCAGGCATTGGGGCAGGACAGCAGTGAGAGGGGAATATCACCTTCAATACCTGCCTTTGTCTTTGCACTTTGGAAAGCTGATCCTTGGACTAAATAGCCCAGCCTTCCTCAAACTGGAGCCCTCCAAACCTATTGGGCTACAGCCTCTATCATGCTTAGCCAACGTGTCCTCCAGCTCCTGATATGGCTGCCTCATCTGGAGGGTGCCAGGTTGCGAAATCTAGAATTGAGCTTTGGTCTGATCCAGAGCTTGGAAAAGTTGCTCTTTTTGCACTGCGGCTCACAGAATCACAGTAGCTGGTAAACTGTGAAAATTGTCGTCCAAAAAAATCACTCTTGAAAACTCCAATCTGATTTAGATGGCTTCTGACCTCTTGTTTGGTGTCTTGCATTTGCTACCTGCACCCCATGTATCCCGTCTTCCTGACCCTTTCCCTGCTCACAGCAGCATTTCTTCTGTCTCCCTCTGTTCCAGTGGCTGGATTGCAGCTCTCTCAGAGGTCGGGCACAGTTTGCCCGTAGCAATCATCATGATGGTCGTGGCTGCATTCTTCACAGTCTGTGCTGTTCTTTCTCTCATACTCCTGAAGCAGGTGAGTGGCACTCAGAATGGGGACACTTAGCATTTTCTCCAGGCCTGCGGCTGTATCCGTACCAGTTCACCGACAGAAACAGAGGAGGGAATTTGGTCCTATGCACATGTCCTGCTCTCTTCCATACTGCCTTCAGTAACCACTGCTGGCAGGCTGCTTATTCTCCCCATGCAACTTCCATGCTTAGATGATCCATTGTACAGCTGACTCTCCACATTTGCGGGTTTGACTTTCACAGATTTGATTATTTGCGAGTTTTTTCCAGCTCCTGCCTCTCTACCTCTCAGTGGCTTCAGTCAGGCCATGCAGCCTCTAAAAACCTGCCTTTGGTTCTCCATCTCCTCCACCAGCCACTGTCTGGCCAACTAAGGATGGCTTGCAGCCCAATTTCTCAGTGCCACAAACCCTCTCTCAATGGCCCCTGACATTCAAGGAAGGAGATGGTCAAGGGACAGGAATTATAGGGCAACCATGTTGACCCACCCCCTTTCCCTCTCCTTTCCTTGAGTTCGTTTGGACACTGGGTGCCCACTTTCCCAACCATACCTTGGCCCCCTTCCCACAGGCACACACACACATTTTGATTTTTTTTGTTTTGTTTCCATTTTTGCAAGGGGTCCTGTGCCCCTAATCCTCGCAAATGCGGAGAGCCGCCTGTAGATCGCAGGCTGCCACTTGTGAACTAGCGTTTGGGCAAGGACGTGTTCTCATTTAGCCTTTTCCCTGAGATGGTAATTTCCTCCCTGCAGAGTGTTATTTGATGGGTAACAGAACTTGAGTATGGTTCTTCACTTGTCTTTTGTCCTCATGGTTATACTTTGTAAGATTTCTGAGATGCCATATTCTAAAAAAAAAAAAAAAGGATCCTAATCATCTTTGTAAAAATTCAAATATACAAAAGTTAAATATAATGCAGTGTATTTAAAATATAAAACTATAGTTCCCCTACCTCCAAGGTAAAAAAATCATGGGGATCATCAGTTGGTACAGAGAGGGAAGATGCAGTGTCTGTCTTGGTCATGGAATTGGAGGTGTGACATCCATGCTGATGACCTGCACTTTCCTCTTTTCCTAAGGTCCATTCTATGTATCGCCGGACAGGAGCCAGCTTCCAGAGAGCCCAAGAGGAGTTCTCGCAAGGCATCCTCACCAACCGGAACTTCCAGAACGCTGCCACTGGAGTGGCCTCCACAGCTGCTCAGAGTGCTTTCCGGGGGAACTGAGAACTTCCCTGTGGGGGGAATCTTATCTCTTGTTCATTTCTACACTTGCTCTAACCCCTCCCTGATCTTTACAGTTGATGATGCTGTTTCGCATGGATCGTAACTCCTAGATGCTTGCAAGAAGAGTTTTCCCTCTAGTTTGTTCTTGCCAGTATCTGGGTCTCTTTGGTGGGAAAAGGCAGGATCAGGGCGGTGTTTGGTGCTCTCTCCCATCCTTCCTGAAATCAAATATATTTCCTCTTCAACCTGATGCGTACAACATTTCTTTCAGTTCCCCATCCTTCCATCACTGCAGCTTGGGGAAGCTGATTTTGCACGCTTTAACTTCTCTTCCACTGGACGCCGCTGTGAAGAATGGCTTTTTATTTCCCTCTGACACAGCCCCTACTAATGGCAGTAGCTGCACTTTTTGATTTTTTTGGATTAGGCCTTTTAGTTAGCTGCTGATCTTTCACTGCCAGCATACAAGGGACATCTGGCATGGGCGGTTTTTGGGTGCACAGTTGCTGTGTGATAGAAAGGATATAATTTGAGAAGCACCCTTTCTAATTTTTTTTAAAAAAGCAATACAGGTGGATCAGTGGGACGTTTGATTCCTATAGCCCTCAGACCCTGAGAAGAATGGGTGTTCTTACTTGCTGTGGATGCATCCTTCACCATAGCCTTAAATTTGATGTTGATGAGAAATATGGATTATTCACCAGCTCCATTGCTTTCAAGGGAGTTACCGGCATTGAGTAAGCTAATATGTCTTTCTGAGGAAGCCTGTCTTGAGATCCAGATTATGGATGCCGGAGCGGGCAGTGATCTTCAAGCAGCCTCCTTAAGATTTTGTGATCTAGTGGTGCTTCTAGTTACTATGTTTATTTTTACCTTCATGACTTCTCTTCTATCCAACCCTACAGTGGTTCTTAACAGTCTGGGGAGCAAAGGCTTCCGGGAGATAAGAAAGATTTGTGGAAAGAGAGGGTAGTGTTCATTGAAACATGAGCTTTCTCATTGGGTTTGTGCAAATGTCCCTTGCTTCAGCTCCTCCTTGACTGCACTGTGTCCTTTTTAGCAATTGAGGGGCACCCTGCCTGAAGCTGCAGCACATTTGGTACGGTTCATGCAGTGAGCAGCTGATGCCACAGCACTCAATGAATCCCTTTCTCCTGAGAAGCTCTTGAGATGCTGGTATATGTGTTTCCACTACCCTCGATTGCTCCACTAAGAAAATCCCTTCAGTTTCTTCTCTGTATCTGTGGATACAGGACATGAAGGATACAAGATATTTCATTCCTTGTATGCCACTCCACTGTGAAAGAATGGAATGGCATCTCTTGCTTCTAAGTCGGTTTGACAGGAATGGGGATGGCGAAATTAGCAATAACCCTGGACTCAAAGTGTGGGCTGTTGTGGTGGTGGGGAGAAGATGCAGCTCTGGCAATAATTTGATCAGGGTGGGGTGGGATGGGAGGTGAAGAAGAAGGAGGTGTGTTTGAACATACTGCCATATTGTTTTTGAGATCCAAGAGCTCAAACGCAGGCATCAGAAATATTGAGGGTAGCTGGGAGTGCCGTTTTTAGCCTCTGTGAACAAATCAGTGTAGAAGTATCTCCCTGAAGGTAGCAGCTTCTGGAATCTTTGCTCTCTGAGAGTTGGTACTCTCTTGGAACAGGCCTAGATGTTCAGGACTGTTGCTCTAAAACACTAAATGATCTGTCACTCTAAGTTATTTCCCTGCTGTATTGACTCAAGTGATCCAAAGCGTATATGGAGCTCCACAAGTTGCGTCGCCAGCTGACTTCTCTTAATAGACATGAAATACAAGGGAATATTCAGAGAAGTAAGACATTTGGAGTTTTCCTGACAGGTTTCTTTTCCCTTTGCTTTTGCTCATTTGTATGAACTCAGTGTCTTTTTTCTCCCCCCCCCCCGAAAGTAGTTTCCTTGATTTGCTTCCAAACCACTCTTGTGAGGTTTAATGTAGCCGAGTACATCCCAGGGAGGTATCTCTTGGCCTCTCTCTCCTTTTTATTGTTATTATTCTTCGAATATTTGTAATGATGGCAGAAATGAGATTTTTTTAAAAAAGAAATGTTTTCCCTTCCTGGGTGTATTTTTCTAGCTCTCTGATCTTTTTTTCATGTAAAAATGTATATGTCAAACTTTTGTGCTTAAATACAAAATAAAAATGTCAAGACTGTTAGTACGTGCCCTGAATTTACTTTTACAAAGGCATTCCATGTGTGCTGTCTGGTATGCTGAAGCATCTGTTCCGAGTGGGTAAGGTGCCAAGTTCAGTCCTGGGCATCTTTAGTCAAAAGAAGCAGATAAGAGATGCAAGAAACTCTGGAGGGCCACCACCAGTCAGCATAAACAGTAGCACATTAGAGCAGAGTTTAGGAAAGGAAATATTTTAGACTACAAAGAGGGAGCTTGCTGGTGTACTCCAGTGGTTCCCAAGCTTTTTTGCTTGTGTTCAGTTAATTTCAGAAGTTTTAACTTGTGTTTTTTCTTACACTGTTCATACGTGCCTTTTTTCCACCATTATTGAAAAATGTTTGCATGCCTCCAAAATGTCCTGGTTCGTATTCCTGGGGAGGGGGTACATGTACCCCAGGTTAAGACTCGCCGGTGTAATTCATGCAGGGATGAAAAACCAGAGTTTTTCTGGTTCTGAAGCTCTGAAATTAACTGAACATTATGATGAGTGGCAGAGTGGGTTTCTTTCATTGAGAAAAGTGCCGTTCTCTCATTTTGTTATTTTGGTGAATGGTGTGTGCATGCTTGGCAGCGTGCCCCTCACAGGTCTAGTTTCACTCTCCTCCACTTCATGAACATTCAAGCGCTGTCATGCCAGTTTTGCTAATATGAAGGGTGCAATTTTTGGAAACAGGCTGCCAAGAGGTACTAATTTTTCTTAAGGCCAGCTTTCAAGTTCTTCATCAGGTTTAGCGTTACAGAATTGGGGTTGGGGAAGAGAGAGAAAAGTCTCTAGCTCATCTTGGCTGGTTGTTAAAACCACAATTTTGTGTTAGACTAAGGTCTCCAAATGGGAACTGTAGAAATTGGGGTGCAATGAGATACCCAATTTTGCAGGGCAGGAATTTAGAAATAATTGCTGTGCTCCATCTCTGTGCTGCCCATAGCTCAGCAGACTAAACACTCCTTATTTGAAGTTTGTGGTTCCTGTGTAGGGTTGGCAAGTCAGGGCCAAACTCAAACCCAAGGATGACCTTTGTGATGTCACAGAAGATAGATCCTGGTGATGGGACAGTCTCTGGTGATTTCATTAAGCATCAAACACAGTTCTACAGAATATATCATTCAATTAAAAACACACACAATAGTCTAACCATTGAGGAAAACAACTTCCAAGACATTATTCTTGCCCTGAGATTTCTCCCCCGCACTGAGGACTAGAGAAGATGTTCTGCTACCTGGCGAACCTACTCCGATGTTGCTTTGGAGCAGAAGATGGCAGTCCTTGTATTGGTAAAGCTGGAAAGTACATTTAGTGGCACATAGAGATATAGCCATCCTAATTAGAAGCTAGAGCTTAAATATCCTGAAGGCATTAGATCCCCTCTGGATTTGGAAACTAAGCAGGGTCAGTCCTGGTTAGCACTTAGATGGGAGCCAGCCAACAAATCCCGGGTGCGATAGGCTATGTTTCAGATGAAGGAACTGATCTAACCACCTCTGAAGATTGCTTGGCTAGGAAAACCCTATGAAATTCATGACATTTTAATATCTCCCCAAGATTCCTGAAATATGCAGTCACATTGTCCCAGTCTTTGATAAACCTTTCAGAATTACTCCTTTTGAGAATGATTATTATGGATTATTTTAATGGTGATAAACAATTAAAAAGAAATTCATGACATTGTTGTAAGTCAACAGGTCCTCCAGTTCGGTCAATGATCAGAAATAAGATCTGAAGTCCGAATCATCTGAAGAGCCAAAGACTGAGGCCATTTCCGCACTACACTGTTACAGTGCTGTTATTCCACTCAGCATTTTGTGGAATCCTGGGGTTTGCAGTTTAAGGAGGGGCATTTGGAATTCTCAGCCAGAGAGCTCTTTGGCCTCAGTAAACTACAAATCCCAGGATTCTACAGGAAGTTGAAAGTGAAATAATGGCACTATAACGGTGTAGTGTGGAAACGTCCATAGTCTAATCTTGCTTCCAGAGGATGCTTTTCTTGGGCAAAGGCCAGGGATGTAGACTCGAGTCAACAGACTCAGACTCAAGTCAGACATAAGTCGCTTCCTTGACTCGACTTGGCCGTGAACTGACTCGACCGGACTCCAGACTTGTATATTTTTAGCAATTGACTTGCTGCTGCCCTTGGTTCAGTAACACAGCACATTCATCCAGAAACCTTAGGACTTTGAATCCATCTCTTTTTGCCTACTGATCACAGGACAATCTCTCTCAAGCCCAAAGTGTGGGTGCATTTCTCAGAAGGGAACAGCAAACGGGTTAGGCAATTGGCTTGAGGCAAGGTTGAGGTCTGCTCAGCACCCTGTCCCTGCTGCGTATTGGAGGAGCCTTTTAAAACATTTCCTAAGAGCAAAAGACAAGACTCACCCCTAGAGTGCAGGGTGCCTTTCTCAGAGGGGAACAGCAAATGGGTCAGGCAACAGGCTTGAGGAGGAAGGATCCTTCCTTCTAGCAGTGGTTCTCAACCTGTGGGCCCCCAGATGTGTTTGGACTTCAGCTCCCAGAAGCCCTGAGCACTGACCATAGTGGTCAATAGTTCACAAACATCTGGGGACCCACAGGTTGAGAAGCACTTCTTCAGTAACGGCGAGTAAGATAGGATCCTATTCCCCACTTCCAAAGCTGCAGATGGCAAAATTGCACAGGTGGAGAACCGACTCTGCTTAAATTGTTAAAACTGAATTTATTTCCCTCTGTCCAACAATTCTGGCATTTTGGCTGGGGTATAA
This sequence comes from Iguana delicatissima, assembly GCA_948472985.1. NCBI lineage: Eukaryota > Metazoa > Chordata > Lepidosauria > Squamata > Iguanidae > Iguana > Iguana delicatissima. Next base: position 135,113 of record CAOKZL010001819.1, read on the forward strand.
AGTTGGCTTCCAGACTTGAGACTGGACTTGAAAGCATCTTGGGGTAAAAGACTTAAATACATCACTGGCAAAGGCCCTTTCTCACTCCCTAACAGCGTAGTGCTGAATCGGCCTGAGTCTTGGGGCATTTCCGCACTAGGTTGCTATAGCGCGATGATTCCACTTTCAGCATCCTCTGGAATCCTGGGGTTTGCAGTTTCGGGAGGGGCCGCGCGGCCCCTCCCGAAACTGCAAACCCCAGGATTCCAGAGGATGCTGAAAGTGGAATCATCGCGCTAGAACAGGCTCGTGCGGGAGGTGCGGGAAGGCTCTGCTTTGGCCGGGGAAGAGGTCGTCGCGGGTTGCTCTCGAGGCGTCCGCACGCGCCCTGCACTTCCACCGGCCGCCACCAGGGGCGGGCGAGCGGGCGAGCGAGCGACGCGCCTGCGCGGGCTTCCCCGCCTCCCGCTGGCCCTTTAAGCCGCAAAGCCGGAAGAAACCGCGCGAGCGGACGGCCCCTGGAGCGGGGCGGGTTCGGATCGGGGGCTCCCCGGCGAGTGCATGGGCGAAACGGAGCGGGCATGGCCGGGGCCGGCGGCTGGGCGCCCCCTCAGCTGGAAGACTTCATCCTGACCGAGAGGCTGGGCAGTGGCACCTACGCAACTGTCTTCAAAGCCTACAGGAAGGTAAGCCCGGCTTGCAAGGAGGAGGAGGACTTTCCCGGGCCTTGGTGGCTGGGGGAGGGAGGGGTAGTGGTTGGAGCAGGGGGGGCCGCAAAGTCCGTGGCTCTCGGGGCGTTTGTTGTTGGCCGACAAAGCCCATCGGCTCATCCCGCCAGGGGTTGGGGGATGGTGGGAGCTGCAATCCCCAACAGCCTGGAAGTTGCCCAGCCTTCTTGCAAAGTGTGCTATAGGACAGCGAGGGGGTGGGTAGGAGTTGCTGATGCTGATGCGGGTGAACAACGTATTCTTCCCTCGCCTCCCTCTCGCTTTGCTGGGTCTTAAAGAGCAGTGCTGAGTATGTGGATAACAAAATAGAGCCTCCCCCTCCAGAGGCAGTATATCTGTGGGTGCCCTTTGCTGGTTTCCCAGTGGATCTCGGTACCCAGAGGCGATATGCCACAGAATAACCATTGCACCATGGGGGTTGCGACGGTGGAATTGGGCTGTTGCCTTCTTGGTTTGTTTTTGGATATCTTGGCTGTCCCCGATGGAGGCAGGACGCTAGTTTGATTGGATCCTTGTGTCTCCAACTTGCTGGTTGGAGGATGCGATTCTTTCAAGTAATGCTGAGCAAACAGACCTTTGGTTTGGTCTACACAGCAAGGCACTATAATATTCTTCCAAGTGAGAATGCAGGCTCAACTTCACACATGTTAAGTCAGCAGCCCTTAGCTTTTCCTCACCTAACATATATCATTATAATATAGCACTCAATTTTCTGTCTGTCTGTCTGTCTGTCTGTCTGTCTGTCTTTCTTTCTTTCTTTCTTTCTTTCTTTCTTTTTTCTTTCTTTTTTGTTATTGTTTTTATTAAGAAAACCAGTTCTTAAAACATTCACATATGTATCTTACGGTTTTGGCATGATGCATAACAAAATCCATGCTGGGGTGAATTTTGCATTATGCAATAAACAGAATACACTAGACACAGAAAGGAGAATCAGTTAATTATATTAATCAACTTGACAACTTAATGCTAAGGAGCTAGTTGAATAGAAGATATATGAACCAAGGAAAGTGGAAAAGAAGAGAGCAGCGAAAAGAAAGAAAAGAAAAGAAATAGTGATAAGCAGAAGATATAAGCTTCCCCATATGGTGGGTAGGTAGGTTTAAATATTTCAAATATGAGTATCAACCTTCTTTATATAGGAGGGGAACTGAAGAGTATTTCTGCATTACACTGTTATAATGCTATTATTCCACTTTCAACATCCTGTGAAATTCTGGGGTTTGTAGTTTACTGAGGCCAAAGAGCTCTCTGGCTGAGGATTCTAAAGGCCCCTCCCTAAACTGCAAATCCCACGATTCCATAGGATGTTGAAAGTGGAATAATAGCACTATAACAGTGTAGTGCGGAAATGGCCTCAGTTTTCAAGTGGAGGTGTTCTGTGGCTTCATGTCATTTCAGACTTAGGGCTACTTTAAGATGAAACTGTCATGGGGATTTTTTGGCAAGATTTGTTTGGAGCAGTGGTTCTTAACCTGAGGTCCGGGGTCTGCTTGGGGTGTGCAAGGGCCCTCGTAGGGGGTCCATGAAGCCCCACTGCTGGACACCAATAGCAGCAGCAGCAGCAAGGCCGTGGCAGTCGTGTGGGTGGGTGTTGAAACCGCTCCGTCATTTGCAAACAAGGGAGTCAACGAGCACACGCCCATGCCTGTCGTCGTGGCTTTCTCATCAGGAGCATGGAAACTGATGGCCTGGCGATGTTAGGAATCTTGTAAATAAATTATAGCAGTTTTAAAAATTCTTTTTGTCTTTTCAGAAGAACGTCCGGGAAGTGGTAGCCATCAAATGCGTGAACAAGAAGAATTTGAACAAAGCGTCCGTGGAAAACCTGTTGACAGAGATCGAGATCCTCAAGACCATCCGTCACCCTCACATTGTCGAGCTGAAGGACTTTCAGGTAGGAAGCAGAAGGAAGGGTCAGGCTAGGGTGTTGCATGAGGCCGGCTGAATTCAAACCTTCTTGCAATTTTGGAGAAACTTTTTTTAAAAAAATGAGTGGATACGTCCTCCATCTGATGTCTGTCATCAGCGTGCAGCCATGCACAAAGTCAAAAGAACTAAATGGGTGCCCAAGAATGGAATGTTTAAACACTCTTTTATAGGATGAATGAATGAATTGGAACAAGGTTTTATTCTTGACAAGATTGCTGAGTTTTTGTCTCCCTCTTAGTGGGACAAGGAATACATTTACCTGATCATGGAGTTCTGTGCCGGAGGCGACCTGTCTCGCTTCATCCATTCACGGAGGATCCTTCCGGAGAAGGTGGCTCGCTTATTCCTACAGCAGCTGGGTGAGAAGTGTGAGACGAAAGGGAGGAGAGAAGGAGAGGCTGTGTAACTCATCATGCAAAAACATTTAGATGTGGGATAGAAATCAATAACTGAAGGAAAGTAGGTGGCCAGAGGTCCTGGCAGGTCTTCATTCAAACAGAGCAGGACGCATTTTGAACTGTGGTCCTCCTCAGCAGCAAGTAACGTTCTTCTAACTCCCATTTCTTTCCTGTAGACGAAAGCTGACGTGTCAGTATAAATTCCTGGAGATAAAAAAGCCTCTTTGAAGGAGAAGAGGCATTTTTATTCCGTAGCAATTTATTTGTTGTTGTGTACCTTCAGGTTGTTTCTGACTTACGGTGACCCTAAGCGGATGTTCTTGCAGGATTTTCTTGTTCAGAGGAGGTTTGCCTTTGCTTTCTAAGGCTGAGAGGGTGTGGCTTGCCCAAAGCCATCCAAAGGTTTCCGTGACTGAGCAGGGATTTGAACTGTGCTTTCACAGAATCCTTGTCCAACACTCAAACCAATACACTATTCTGACTCTGGGAATTTATACCAACATGTTTGGCTTCATCTGGAAAGCAGAAGAATTTATTTGGCCGCTGAGGAAGACCACAGGTAGAAACTGTTTTTATGAGTTAGGTCGCACATCCTGTTTCTTTTGTTGTGCATAATGGATATCCCAGGCATAATTCTTGGCATCTCTGTTCAAAATGCAGCTTGGTCATAGCATCCTGATGGAGCTAGGAAGTAATTTGAATGTACAGGTGGCCCTCCACTTTTGTGAGGGTTCAGGGCTCAGTACCCTTGGAAAAATGGGAAAACCATGAATAACTCCCCCCATATGTCCCCTCCCATTCCCTTGCCTTTTGCTCTGGTGCATGTGCCTTCCATCTCCATGCTGGGGCCAAAGAGAAGGAAATGGAAACAGGAAAGCATTGGAGGCAGAGAAGGAAGGTGGACATGCCCCCTGCTTCCCTTGCTTCGGCGTGCATTCTCTGTGCCAGGACCAAAGGCAAGGGTATGGGAGAGGGGAGCACTCCACACAGGGAAGGCGGCACAGGCATTTCCCCAAACTTACAGGTGTTTACAAGTTTTTCGTCCTGGGAGTGAGAACAGTTACCTGTATCCGTATGCATGCATAGCTGATTCCCATAACACCATCCTGCTATTTTGCTGTTCTCCCCTTTTGCTCTTCTTTCTCTCCTGCCAGATACAAAGTGACCTTGAATATTACATCAATTAACCATTTGGAGCCTTGGGATTCTTTAAGAGTTTCAATCAGATATATATTTGCAGGTAGCAATTAGTAATGGATATATATAATAGCACTTCAGCAAACAATACCTTATCTGATCTCATGCCGCTATTCTAATACATATACTGATGAATGCTTGTGACGGGAGCTATGTGTCCTGATCGTTGCTTTTTTTCCTTCTGTGAAGAAGATGGTCACTAGGGCATGAGACCTTAACATCCTCCTCTCTTTTGAGATGTCTTCTCTGTTTGTCCTAACAGCTTGTGCCTTGAAGTTCCTTCATGAGAAGAACATCTCCCACTTGGATCTAAAGCCTCAGAACATCCTGCTAAGCTCCTTGGACAAGCCTCATCTCAAACTGGCAGGTTGTTTGGAGAGCTGAGCTCAGGTGTTGGGGACAAAGTTTGGTCCGTCATTTTCAGAGCTTTGGAGGCAATGCCAGTGGTTTTCTCAAGCCTTCTTTTGACTTCATTCATTTACAGTGTTGCGGGGGAACTGTGCAGGGAGCAGGAGCCCATTTCCCCGCTCCAGCTCCCCCAGGCCATCCTTTTCCCCAGCGCTTCTGAATATCTCTGTTTTTTCAAGAGTCCTTCCCAAAATGGCGGCCAGAAGTGACATCACATCACTGCCGGTCTCCATTTTGAGAAGGACTCTGACAAAAATAGCAGTATTTAGGAGCATTGTCGGGGAACCCAGGTGGGCTGGATGTGTATTTGAATACTTTGAGGGCTTTCCATACAGCTTTGGGGTGAAAAACTCTCAAATTGTGCTGAATTTTTTAAAAAAATGTTTGGGGGGCTACGAGAGACCAGCAGGGACTTTCAAGGGCTGCAAAAGTGAGAGTTAGAAGCCCCATGTGGCCCACAGGCTGCACTTTCCTTGCCCAGAGTACCACATTCAGTTTCAGAGAAGATGTTGGGAGCCACATTCCCTACAAGGTGGGGCCAGAGGTCAAAGGGCAGGGCCTACTATGTGTGCAGATACCTTCAAGTCCTCTGCCAAATTATGGCAACCTCATCAATTCTGTAGGTTTTTTGTAGGCAGAGGTGGTTTTGCCAGTTCCTTCCTCTGAAATATAGCCTACAGCATTTGGTATTCATTGGTGGTCTCCCATCCAAATACTAACCAGAACTGAGCCTGCTTAGCTTCCAGGATCAGATGGCATCTGGTACCTTTAGGGTATTTAGGAGCTAAGTCTTATTGGAGGAAGTGGGAATGTGCAAAGCCTGGGAACCACCAGATGATGGTCTAATTGGGAAGAGGGTGTTTCTCCTGGAGACCCCCAAAGGGTTGGATTTCAATGATTTATAAGCTGCTCTGGGATCCTTTTTGGCTGGAGAGAAAAAATACATGTTCTAAATAAATTTGAAAAAAACCAACCAACCCAAGGAGAGTCAGATTTGGCTCTGGGATCTGATGTTTGGTCTAAATACCCTATAAGTCCCCTGTTCCTGTCTGGTGTTGGAAGCTAAGCCCTGGTTAGTACTTGGATGGGCAGTCGTCAGTGAATACCAGGTGCTGTAGGCTACATTTCAGAGGAGGGAAGAAATATTCATTTCTGAATAATCCTTGCCCAAGAAAATCCTATTAAAAATCATGAGATCCCCATAAGTTGACAGATGACTTGTGGGCATATACACACATATCGATGTTCACCACCACTGATTTATAGCTTGCTTTTTCCAGTGTTCCCAAGTAGTATACATTATTTGAAAATTGTCTGAATGGTTTGTTGATGGGGAGTAAAGATGATAGTGGTGAGCATTTAAAAACAAAGCAATTCCTCCAGAACCTCATAGCCAACAAACACCACTCCAGAGATGGCTGGAACCCCTTTTGACTGTGGAACCCTGTTTTAAAGTCACTCAAACCATAGGTTTGGGGGTTATTTCATGTGACAGGGAATGTTCTGTCACTCCTCCGTCAGGCCATGTATTATAGGTTTGTAATTCTTTGTGGACTCATTTCCAAGGTGATGTGATGTGGTCCTTCTGCACTCTTATTTTCCCTCACCCTACCTTCCCAGATTTTGGATTTGCTCAGCACATGTCCCCAAGGGATGAGAAGCATGTCCTAAGAGGGTCGCCACTTTACATGGCCCCAGAGATGGTGTGCAGCCGGCAGTATGATGCACGAGTGGATCTGTGGTCTGTGGGGGTGATTCTCTATGGTAAGTCCATCTGTTTTAAGCTGGAAATGACTGCAGTTCCACACACTCCAAGACTTCGTTTGGTACCCAAACTGACGCACATCACTGTTGTAAAATAAGTTTTAAAGGAATACAGCAGGTAGTCTGTATCAGAGAAAGCATTCAGTCTCCCAGATCTCCCAGTTTTCTTTCGTGTCTGTATGCGTGCTTGTGTTTCCTTCCCTAGAGGCCTTATTCAGACGGCCACCGTTTGCCTCCAAGTCGTTTGCTGAGCTGGAAGAGAAGATTCGCAGCAATCAGCCCATCGAGGTAGGACTGCAACTGGTGAGGAAATGGTGACTGCTGGATCTGATGTAGGTGGGAGCGGTGAATCTATTTTGGGTGTCAGTCAGAATGTTTAAGGAGCAATTTAAGGGGCTTGAACTCTGTCCCCAAAATAAATTCAGCACTTTGGCAGCTCCTTTGAAATGGGAACTGAAAATTGGAACCACCGGTCACCACTGATTGGAAGGGGGTGTGGGGTGCTGGGAAGGGAGATCTAGGGCTGTTTGACCACACGGAAGGAAGTAGATTCTGAGAGCTTTGCCACATCACCCGGTGCCTCTTCTGTGTTCTCTGGTGTTGGATTTTTATACATCATCATCATCAATGCCTGTGGCTTTTGGCTCAGGCTGATTCAGCAAACCTTAGAACAGTTGTGTGAGTTCTAGCTGGTTTGTTAATTGATCAGTTTCAATCCGTGCACGTTCACACATGAGGAATCCATTCTGAAGAGGAAACAAACCATAACTTCCAAAGTTAAGAGATAATCTGTCATCCAACAAAAGCTATCCTGAAAAAAAAATGTAAAGAGAAGATGATGCCAACAGCTTGTCTGTTTTGGTTCAAAATTTCAAGCCTTATGGTATTTAAATTTATGGCATCTGTGACTGGAACCTTGTTTTGACTGGTCCCCAAGACTCCTCTGTTTAATTTGGATCACGACAAACTGTTTCGGGAGCAGGGGTGAAATCCGTAGACAAGCAGAGAGGGAGCAAGTGCTACTTCCTTTTGGCTCCCTGCTTAGACTGTGTAAGTTCCTTGGGACAAGCATCTTTTGTTTCCTTTGTAAATTTATGCCACTCTTTCATCACCATATTCAAAATGGTGGCACTGTATAAATCGCAAGTGGACAACATATATGACCCTCCAGATATTGTTGGACTGCAGGTCCCAACAGCCCTAGCAAGGATAGCCAATGGTGACTGAGAATGAGAGTGGGAGTCTGGCAGCTTCTTATGGACCTCAAGTGACATCCCTGTTATTGATAAATTGATGAAATTGTTTTTTCCGTGACCAACTCAACTCATAATTCCCTACAGTAAGCAGTGATCTCCATAAAGAGACCTCTTCATTGTGCTTTCAGTTTAACATAACAGTTGCTGGGGACAACCTACAGCCTGGTCAAAGCCTGAGCAACTTTCTTTTTTTTCATGACAACTCCCAAAATCCTCAGTCATCATGGGCACTTTGGGGGATTACAGCTCCTAGAATCATCCCCCCTACTTGTATGACCATTAGCCTCATTCTAGGTAGCGAATTCTGGGAACTGTAGTCTAAAAAAATGAACTCTTTGAGCCTCGAGTCCACCTTTTCATCATCTCCCTTGCTTCCCTAGCTCCCCAACCGCCCCCAACTCTCACCAGAATGCCGAGACCTCCTGCAGCGCCTTCTGAAGAGAGACCCCCAGCAACGCATCTCTTTCCAGGCTTTCTTCGCTCACCCTTTTGTAGACATGGAGCACATGCCCAGCGAAGAGAGCCTGGGCAAAGCAGTGAGTGGAAACGGTATCCGGAAGGAGCCCACTATCAAGAACTGGATGGGGATTGTGGGCTGCATGTAGTGGGGCAGGTGGCCAAGCTTTGCTGGAGTAGGGAGCTGTTAGATATAGACCTGATGTAGTAGTCCACGTTGGCTGGTGTATTATGGGAATTGTAGTCCAGCATATCTTCAGTGCATCAGGTTGGGGAGGATTGTTCTGTGGCATAAGACTGCCCCTTCTAGGGGTGGAAAGACTATTAAAAAATATTCCAAGCAATAGTGAGAAAAAACGTGTTCCCAAGCATTGGGGAAACCCAACAAAAGTTCTCCTCCATTGAGAAATTTCTCCTAGAATCATAGAATTGGAAGACACCACAAGGGCCATCCGGTCCAACCCCCTGCCATGCAGGAAAACATAATCTTTACCCCCCAAACTAGGGTCTTATTATAAGTAATATTGTTCTCTACACAGGCAAAGACATTTTTATTTTGGCAGGCATTTAATCTGTGATCATTGCCTACCAATGAAAGTTGCTGGCTATTCTTGTTTGTGTTTTTAAATATATATTTTAACTCTGTTTTAATTGTTACTGGATTGTTTGATTTGTGTTTTAACTTTTGTATGTTATGATTTTTTAAACTATGTTTTCTCTTTTAAAAAAACGCTGTAAGCCGCTTTGAGTCCTTCCGAGGAAGAAAGCAGGATACAAATAAAGATGATGATGATGGGGATGGTGATAATAAAACATCCCTTCCGAGTTTTGACTCTGTCCTCCTCACCTTCATCTTCCTCTTCCCTTTGAAGACCTCTCTTGTAACGGAAGCTGTGAAGAAGGACCAAGAAGGAGATGCTGCTGCCGCCCTCTCTCTATATTCCAAGGCTCTGGAATACTTCGTCCCTGCCTTGCACTGTGAGTGACGCGTCCTCCATTTTCAAGAGAGACTTCCTCAGGTTTTCTAGACGGTCCTTTGTCCATGTTGTCTGGTGTTGACCTTCCTTCTGACTTAGACTGATGGGGTTGCTGATGTCACTCCCTCTGTCCTCCCTCTGTATTCCAAGGCCCTGGAGCACTTTGTCACTGCCTTCCTTTTTCAAGAGGAACCTCCTCAGGTTTCCTAGACTGTCCTTTGTTCACTCTTCCTGGTGTTGACCTTCCTTCTAAAAATGTAGCTACAATAGCATTGTTAGGAGTAAACACAAATTTAAAAAATGATGTTTCTATTAGCCCTGGAAAAAAATTAAACTATTGAGCATGAACTGTAAAATACAAGGAATGTAAATTAAAAAAAAAAGTAGCATTAGTATTATTGAGAATTCTTTTTATTGAAAAATCTGTCCCATGTACATTACTCCCTGCCATACTAGATGTACATACAGATGTGTAATTTACTACCTCGGTATCTCACTCTGATAACTCAAATTAATTTTGCTTCTCTGGATAAAATGCATGGTCTTTTCTCTCTCTCTCTCTCATTCTCCCTCCCCCCTCTCTTAGATGAAGCTGATGCTCGTAAGAACGAAGCAATCAGATCCAAGGTCAGTTATTGGCCTTATATACTGCATCCACTAGGAAGGTTGGCTCCTGCAACCTTTGGGCAGGAACACTTTTGGGCTGAAATGTCATTTATTGGTGAGATGCTTTAGCTCCACACAAGATCACAGACACTTAGGGTTCTCAAGGGGAGAGAGATATTTTATGTCAGTGTACTTTCAAAAGAAACCAAGAAGTAAATCAGGAAGCAATAGAAGAAACAAAAGTTACTGCCACTGCCTCTGTCCTTCTTTTTTGGATGATCAGGCAAATGAATCTGTCATTATTTATTTTATATATATATGTAGATATATATATATATATATATATATATGTATTGCTATTTTCTGAAAAAGGCCTTGACTTTCTTATACAGTAACCTGAGATGGTTAAGAACATACAATTAAAGCAACAGCATAATGCAATCAATTGAAACAAAGTTCAAAAAGAGGAAGGGGCAGAATTTCAGAGTATACGAGTGACACAAACAAACAGAAAAGATGCATAAAAAATCCATAGCACATTGGCGGCACATCTGATGCAGCCCTACTGGCCCTAGAGATGTATCTGGAGTGCAGTCCCTGATGTTGAATAGAGTGCTCAGGGCTGGACTTATGGAAGAAGGCAAGCTTTATTTATTTGTTTACTGATTACAGTTTTGTTCTGGCTGTACATTTCTGATCATAACAGTTCCAAGTCACAAACTGTGCAGCCTTACCCATCTATCTGCTCAGATGTAAATACCCCTGAATTCATTGTAGTTTAGCTTTTATATGTAGTTAGTGTGCAGAGTATATGTGTTGGAGCTTTTCTCAACCTGGCATCTTCTAGCTGTGTTAGTCTACAAATCCCGTCACCCTAATCCTGCATGACAGGCTAGAGAGATGGGAACTGTAGTCCAACCCATCTAGGAAGGTGCCAGGCTATGGAAGTCTGGGATGTGTATTTGGTGAGAGGTCTGTTAACTGTTTCTGTTGGTGATGGCAAAAATCACCCATTTCAGTGCCTGTCATTTATTTTGCTGAAAACTTGACCTGATTTGATGACAGTCCCATCAGATGAGAAAAGTAGAAAAAGTAGCTGTAATAAAAAAATAGTAATTCAGTATTCCTTCAGACAGGACTGAGCCCCCTAACATTGGAAGGGGATTCTGGGACCATGCGTAGCTCTGGTTTAAATGATGGTGTTCCTTCTTTTGAAAATGAAGTTTTATTTGGGCTTTGTGTTCTTGCTCAGGTGAGTCAGTACATCTCACGAGCGGAGCAGCTCAAAGTGTTGGTCACCTCTAACAATAAAGCCCTCCTGCAGCAAGGCTGTCCGGCCAGGGACGTCTTGAAAGGTAATTTCCAGAGTGGAGGGCGGGGGGGACGCAGACTGGAAATGTTCTTTCCTTGGACTGTTGTCCCCAGAATATTCCAGCCAGCATGGCTCCTGGAGTTGTAGTCCAGAAACTGGACTTTTCCAGGCTCTAGGAGGAGACAGCTGGGTTGGGACACTTTGGCCATGTTTCTCCAAGGTAGTTTGTGCAGTTTAAATGTCTGTGTGCAATCATGCTTTGATGGCACTACTCAGTCCCTGTGTTGAATGGCAATGTTGTGGAACTGAACATGCACCCGAATGCACAACCAATCACACATCTGTGTGTGCTACAACAAGAAGAGCCAGTGTAGGGGAGTGGTTTGGGTGTTGGACAAAGATTCTGGAAGCCCAGGGTTCCAGGCAGAAGGGAAAGTAAATTCTCTTGGGAGGGAACACTATTCCTCACATGTAAGTTGATGGTGGAGTGATATAAATGTCCCTCACTTTAAATAAATTTTCTTCCCCTCCCATTGCCTTTTCTCTCTAGGGATGTGTGTGTGTGTGTGTGTGTGTGTGTGTGTGTGAAAGAGAGAGAGAGAGAAAGTCACAGCTTGGAACGTTTGTTTGTTTGCTTGTTTGTTTTGGACAGCAACTTCCAGCATCCATGCTGGCTTGGAAATCCTGGGAGTTGGACTCCATAAAAGGAACTTTCCCAAGTTTTGGTTTATGCATAAGCATGTGTACAGTTCTGGATTTTATGTCTCTGATGCAGTCATCCCTAAAGCAGCATTCTCCATGGAAATGTTGAGGGCTGGAACTGCAGCTCGCATCATCTGTAGCCAGCATGGCCATTGCCATGGTGGGAACCATAGTTCAGCATATGTGGAAGGCACATATACGGGGGAGGCTCCACTAAGGGTTAATGCTTCTAAACATATAAAAGGGTTTTACAGGCCACCAGAGGGCATTACTCCACAACCTCTGGGTTCACATGTGCGCTACTCTCTCCCGTATTTACTGTGATAGCAGAACCTTCAAAATAGCATCTGTGTATTGCATTCACCTACAAGTTCTTTCTAGACAAAGCTTTGTTGCTGTTATTTTCAACTGCTCTGAGCAGGAAGTCAGAAGCGCACTCTTTTCAGAGAGTTGACTCAGCATGATGAGTGCTCAGTGTGGTTTGCTCATTGTGCATGGTATCACTGTTATTGTTGTGTGCCTTCAAGTTGTTTGCACCTTATGGTGACCATATGGTGAACCTGTTATGGGGTTTTCTTGGGCTGAGAGTGCGTGATACACTCAGTGGGTTTCCATGGCTGAGCGGGGAATCCGATCCTGGTATCTAGGGTCTTAGTCCAACTCGCAAAACACTACACCGGATCTCGCAGCATCATTATTCTTACCACTTAATGGATAAGCAAATTAAGGTTGGTCATGATATAACCCAGCAAGCCTCTTTCTGGCCTAGAACCTTTTCCCATGAAGCAGGGAAGTCTCCGGCTTGTTGATTTATTTTGGGTCTTACAGCACAAGAGAAGGTTTAAGAAAATATAGTCTGAAGTGATATAGAATCATAGAGTTGGAAAAAACCACAATGGCCATCGAGTCCAACCCCCTGACGTGCAGGAATGCAAAGTCGGAGGATCCCCAGCAAATGGCCCTCCAGCCTCTGTTTAGAAACCTCCAAAGAAGGAGACTCTACCACATTCCGAGGCAGCACGTTCCACTGTCAAACAACTCTTACCATCAGGAAGTTCTTCCTGATGTTTAGGTGAAATCTCTTTTCCTGTAGTTTAAATGCATCGCTCCGTGTCTTAGTCTCTGAAGCAACAGAAAACAAGCTTGCTCCATCTTCAACATGCCATCCTTTCAGATACTTAAACATGGCTATCATGTCACCTCTTAACCTTCTTTTCTTTAGGCTAAACGTACCTAGCTCCCTAAGCCTCTCCTCATAGGGCTTCATGGTTTCCAGACCCCTCACCATTTTGGTTGCCCCCCTCTGGACACATTCCAGCTTGTCAATATCCTTCTTGAATTGTGGTGCCCAGAACTGGACAGAGTTGTCCAGTGCTCCTCCCTTGAGACCCTGCCTTCTTGCTTCGATGCAGGTGTAGACAACTCCTCTGCTCATGCATCTTTTCTGTTTTGTTGCAGAGATGTCCAAGGACAAGCCGCGCCTTTATGCCGCTCTGGAAGTAGCATCTGCTGCTGTAGCTAAGGTCAGCCATTAGAGTGGAGATGGGAGTGGGGTTGAATTGCAGGCAGAGACTCCTTGATTTAGCAATTTTTTACTTATTTATTTGATTTTTATCCTGCCTTTCTCTTAATGGGACTCTAAAGAGCCTTAACATACAAACTAAAATGCGGAGCACCAAAGTTTTAAAAAAGCATTAAACCATACATCCAAGTAAAATACTAGTTTTAAGACATTAAGAGTTAAAGCAAATAAAACACTTAAAATATATATTACATACCAAAAACAACATGCCCAGTTGCGTATCACTCCATCCTGGTCAGTTAAGGTTGAAGGGCTGTTTAAACAAGCAGGCCTTTACCTGCTGGTGAAAAGATAGCAGAGAGGAGGGCAAATCAAATCTCCTTCAAAGCGAGAACTCATCTAAGTTTAGATTCTGAAATCTATGTACAATGGGCTTTCAATACTCACTAGGATCTCCTGTGGGTACCAAAGTCTGTGGATGCTCAAGTCCCATTATATACAGTGGTGTAGTAAAAGTGTGTCCCTTGTACAAAATGCTGAACAACTCCAAGGTTTGCTTTTCGGAATTTTTTTAAAAATATTTTTGAGGCGTGGTTGGTAGAATCCATAAATGCAGAATCTGTGGATATGGAAAGATGACTGTACCTAAAACTGGGGAGGTTTCTTTTCAGGTTGGTCAAATTCTACACATCCACACTTCCTTTGCTTCTGATATTTTTACTTTGTGTGTTTGTGTTTAGCTTAAATACTTTAAAAATGTAACTGCGTGTGATGTCAAAACGGGTTAAAAATGAGCAGAAATGCTTTAAAAAAGATTGCTTTGTTAAAGATGATTAGATTCACTACAGTTCCCCCACTTGTTATTAACAAATAAAATCCCACCCGCTCACGCCTGATTAATTATTGTTAGATTTACGTCTAAATGTACTTAGATTGACTTTAATATGACATTAACCGCGATGCTATTGATAGTGAATTCAATGGACTGTGTTATTGAACTAAATAGACTGTGACACTGGCTAACCTTTTGAGTCCACTACATTCGGTTGCCCTTTGCCGTAGACAGTAGTGCATTTAGTAGCTTGTCACTGAATATCTTTGACAAAGTGTGGTGTGAAAAAGGTTTTAACAGAAACATTCCGGGGAGCACAGCAGAGCCACAGAAAGGCTGTGGGAAGCCATAGGTGGCCTGTGGACTGTATTGGTCCTAAGCTAAACTATTTCTACCCCACCTCCCTGGCCACCTATTTGCAGCTAGGCCATTTCTCCATTTTGTCCATTATGGTTGTCAGTGACTGGCAGTGGCCTTCCAGCATTTCAGGCAGGATTCTTTCCTAGCTGTGTAGGAGGTTGTCCCATATCCTTCAACATTTCAGTGATAAAAACTGGGAACGCTATCCACCATCCTCCGTCCTCCCCTCCAAAGCAGCAACCAGCGTTGTTTTTGTTGCGGTCGTGTGCTTGTTGCCATCACCCCATCATCCTGTTCCCTCTAAGCCCTGTCCAAGCATCTTTGCGTGAGTTTTACATGAGTTTTTGCTGGGGGGAAGTACAAGTTCCCTTCCTCCTTGCAAGTTCCCCTCTGCATCTGCCCAAAAACTCTGTACCTTTTTTTGTTTTGTTTAAGAGCTAAGATTTGATATTCTGCATGCCATGCTGTAAGGTTTTTTTTTTCCCTTGGTGCCGTATTGGGAATGGATCTCTCCCGATCTCGTTCCAGCCAATTGTGTTTCCGTTGTATGGCTGGGTTTTGCATTTTCTGCAATTCTGTGCTTGAGAAGGAGGATTTTTGTGATGGAACCTCTCCTTGTCTCTGAACTAGGAGGAAGAAGGCAAAGATGACAGCGAAACTCTTGACCTGTACCAGCAGAGCCTGGGGGAACTGCTGCTCATGCTAGCTGGTAAGTGGGGACTTTTGGGGGGATGCTAGGTGAGGAAGGGGTCGTGATGGAAGGACCACTTATGAGGAAGGGGCTGAGTATGAGAAAGTGTGCGTGTGTGTGTGAGCAAGAGAAGGGGAATGGAGAGGGAGGGAAGAGAGAGAAATGTGTGTGTGAGAGTGAGGGAGAGAATAAGTGTGCGAGAGAGATTGTGTGCGAGAGAGAGGGAGAGGGAGGGATGGTGTGTGTGTGAGAGAGAGGAGAGTGGGGAGAGACTGTCTCTGTGCAAGTGTAAGTGTGGGAGGAAGTGAGGAGGACAACAGGTATGTGAGAGAGATTGTGTATGTACGAGAGAGAGGGAGAAAATGTGTGTGTGTGTGGAAGTGAGGGAGAGAATTTTTGTGCAAGAGATATGTTTTGAGAAAGAGAGAGTGGTGTTTGTGAGAGGGTAAGTGTGTGTTTGGAGGGAGGGAGGGAGAGAAATATGTCTATACATTAGTATGTGTGTAGGTTTGTGAAGGACAGTGGTTGAGTGAAAGAATGTGCGTATGTATGACAACATGAGAGAGTGTGTCTGTGAGAGAGACAAGCTGAGTGTGTGTGTGAGAGAGGGAGTTTGTATAGGAGTGAAAAAGAGTGAGTGTGTTTGAGTGTGTGTGTGAGAGAGAGAGAGAGAGAAACAGAGACAGAGAGAGTCTGTGCACACCTTTGCACATGTAAGAGAGAGTCCCAGAGTTGGGGCTGAGGTGGAGGAGAATTCATAAATCAGATAAACGTGATTGTTTTGTGGTCAAGCTGTGTGCACGATTAGTGTGTAAGATCTCC
This sequence comes from Iguana delicatissima, assembly GCA_948472985.1. NCBI lineage: Eukaryota > Metazoa > Chordata > Lepidosauria > Squamata > Iguanidae > Iguana > Iguana delicatissima. Next base: position 151,055 of record CAOKZL010001819.1, read on the forward strand.
AGTGACTGAAAGCTGCAGCCCTACACCAGCAACTGCCTCCACTGTCAGACTACTCTCTCTCTCCCTGCCTTGGCTTTTGTTTCAGTATAGACCCCAAATCTACCACTAACTCTAGCCTTGTGGGGCAGAAGGAAAAGGTCTTTGCCTTCTTCTATACAACATCCCTTCACTATTTGAAGAATGCTGTCAGTGTCTATTCCACAGTCTTCACTTCTTCAGAGTAAACATACCGAGTTTCTAAACCTTCTGTCCATATTTGGTTTTGTTACTTATTTGCTAAAAAATATTTTTATATCTCACCCTATATCAACGGACCTCAGGTCTCTTCCATTCCACTGTCCATCTTCCTTGCTCTGCTCTAAACCTGTTTTAACATGTCTACGTCTCTCCTGTTCATTTGCCTAAATACCCTAAAGGCACCAGATCCTATCTGACCTTGGAAGCTAAGCAGGGTCAGCTCTGGTTAGCACTTGCATGGGAGACCACCAACAAACACCGGGGGCTGTAGGCTGTATTTCAGAGAAAGAAATTAGCAAACCCACCTCTTCCTTCAGCCTATATGAAATTCATGGGGTCATCAAATGTCAACAGGCGACTTGAATTTGCACACACACACACATCTGTCTTAAAGTGCGGTGGCTAGACGTGGACACAGCAGTCCAGGCTGAAGTGGCCCATAGCTAGTGAAATATATCTAGAGTCTGGAACAGCTCCATTCATTCAGGGCAGTCATTGGCTCTCCCTGACCTTTAAGGAACTATAAAGGCTTCTGGGTTAAGCTGGGACATTTCCTGGCTTAGAGCAACATTTTCTGTATCAGAAACACTTTCCAACTCCTGGTTCCTTATTGTTGCTCCCCGGCTGCCTGCAAAGAAGCAATAACAACAGTGGAACTGAGTACCTGCCTTTGATCTGACCCACCGTGTTAATTCTTTACTTTGTGTGCCGTCTCTAACCCCTTTTATTTCCCTATCTCCAGCTGAGCCTGCAGGGAGAAGACGGGAGTTGTTGCATGCCGAGGTAGGTTTCTTATCTCTCCCAGGCACTGTCTTTCATTTTTTTTAAATTTCTGTTGTAATTCAGAAATGGGAAATTGTATACCATGGGTTACCAGTGCATCATACAGAGATACTGAACAGTGCATGCAGCAGAATTGCAAGGTACAGTTTTTGCTGGGCTGTTTTCCTCCAGATTGAAAGTGAGAGAACTGTATGTTTGGAAACACCCCACGGTCCTTGTCTGTAGGAAGTTAGTGTACTTTGTGTGTACTGACATACATATATACATATATATATATATATATGCCTCTGTCTATTTGCCTCTTTGTCTGTCCATCTGTCCGTCTTTCTATATAATTTTTTTGTCTATTTTGTCTGTCTGCTCTGTCTAATTGTCTGCTATCTTACCAGTCTCGCTAACTAACTAGCAACATTTTCTGTATCAGTTTCCCAGGTCCTGGGAAGCACGACAGCATATTGCAAGTCCAGAGAACAGCAACAAAATATTGCAGTATGAAGTGCTTCTGTTTGTATTCTAGTCAAACATACCTTTTTAAAGGATGTTCTTTTCAGTTCAGGCTCCTTACCTCTTTTCCTTTCACAGCCTGAATATCAAAATGATGGGAAATTCTGTGTCCCCACCCTTCCCACTGCTTTCTTCCTTGGAATTCAAGGCACCATACATTGACCAGTCTTAGGCCAGCTTAGCTTCAGCAGCGATGTTGAATCGCATGCCTGTCAACCATGCCCTGCTTTGAACCGGAGTTCCTTTGCCTGTTTTCTTCTTAAGTTGACAGCGTGCATGATGTGACAGCTTGAGTTTTGTGTTGGCAGATCCAGACGCTGATGGGCCGAGCAGAATACCTAAAAGAGCAGATAAAGGTACAGCTGAACAATGGGACTCAGCATATACGGACTGCAAATCAGAGCATGCTTGGATATTGTGGTGTGGGGGTAGCAGAGCACTGGGGTTAGTGCTTGTGAGAGTTGCTCTTTTGGACTGCAATACCTAGAGCAGTGGTTCTCAACCTGTGGGTCCCCAGATGTTTGTGGACTTCAGCTCCCAGAAGCCCCAGCCACTATGGTCAATGCTCAGGGCTTCTGGGAGCTGAAGTCCAAAAACATCTGGGAACCCACAGGTTGAGAACCACTGGCCTAAAGCATCGCTGGTGGAGGATTCTGGGAGTTTGTAGTCCATAAAAGTAACTTTTACAAGTTCTGGATGGGATGTTAGATGTAGATAATTGAGTTGGGGAAAAGTTTTGTATAGCTTTGGGTGGATTTTCTAGAAATATTGGTGTAGGAGTTCAGTGGGGCGAAGGTGGAGATTGGAATACAATTCTTCTTGGGGTAAAAGAGGTCTTGAGCTCAGTTCCGTCATAAGCTGGTATCTAGAAAAACAAGGATGCTTTTGAAGCTGGCATCTCTGTCTAAGGATGTAACTCTCACTTTGAGTCCTGGATTCAAATTCTGGACAAATTAAGTATTTGGAAGCCCCTGCTTCTGGGCTGTCCATTAATTACTAGACTGTCCAGTGTAATTTCTCATGTAGACCTAGATCTGCCTACACCAACCTGGGATCAGTCCCATATTTTGGACTGACTACAGCCATTGTCATCGTTGATCACTGCTCATTTTATCTGGGGTTGATGAAGAAGCCAGCATGAGGAAGGATGATATAGGTCGAGTTCTTAATTATGATTGCTAAGAATGAAACCTCCATTTTAAGAGGAAGGTTACCTGTGAATTCCAGTTATTATTAGGGAGAAACTTTTGAAGAGGGCCATTGTTTTTGAGACGCACTTACAGGCTTCCAGTGGACTTCTAGCTGGCTGGGAGATACGATATAAGATCGTATAACATCGCTGGTCTGATTCAACAGTGTTCTGTAGTAATAAAGCTCTGAAGGCATGATCTCCTTCTTTTGTTCCAGATGAAGGAGTTCCAATGGGAAGCCGAAACCATAGGCAAAGAGGGAACGTTGGATTCTGTGAGAAGCTGTGAGTGTGATAATGTTCTCCTGGTGTTTTCACCCAAAGTGCTCTCAGTGTTTACCAGAGCATGAATGACAGTTGCAAGGTTATTTCTGCCCTTACCAAGTCCAGCATGTGTTCCAGTGGCATTTTGGACTTTTCACATCATTTCTGTTGTTCAGGATCGATATTGGGCACAGAGACCCTTTCTCAGTTTCTGTCTTGATTTTTTGTTTTTAAACAACAAAATTAGCCAGACTTCCTGCTGAATGGAAGGAATATTGTACAACACAAATGAGAACTGGGGAAATTTTATGCATAAGCATTTGGAGTGTACCATTAGACCTTTGGTTCTAGGCAGATAAAATGAGGGAGCTGCAACAGAATGTTGCAGATCGGATGCCGCTATTCAGCAGTGCTCCTTCTATAGCAGTGGTTCTCAACCTGTGGGTTCCCAGATGTTTTTGGACTTCAGCTCCCAGAAGCCCTGAGCATTGACCATAGTGTCTGGGGCTTCTGGGAGCTGAAGTCCACAAACATCTGGGGACCCACAGGTTGAGAACCACTGTTCTATAGGATACTCCCACAGCCTTTAGTTTTTGCATTTTCATCAAAGAAAACAACCAGTAATGAGTCACATGAATTAAAATGCTGCTTGCCTTTAAAAAAAATGTGACATTGACATCCTGAACCATAACAGTTTGGGAATGCAGCTGGAAAACTGTATGTCTGTTTGCCTTTGGAAGAAAGGAAGATGGGGAGGCAAGAGGGTGGAAGGAAGGAGTTTATGATACACAAGAGCACAGGAGGGAGATGGGTGGACTAGAACCATTAACTTTCTATTGGAGGAGAATTTTCAAGCTGGAAAATATATTCAGTTGTGTATTCAGGGTCCCAGTTGTTGAACTGCGGTGGTACAGTCCATGGGGAGCTATACCATGTCTAAATGTGTCCTTGTTTTCTTCCTGATTGTGATCACCGTCAGCTTCATCCCCCAAAGAGAGGACAAAGTAATTGCGTCTGCTCCTCTTTCCAACACACACAGACAGACATAATTACAGTTTCGCTGGGAAGACACTTTGGCTACTGTTGAGTGCTGTGCCCTCTTGCTTCTGGGCTACCTCTTCTCTTGCTGATTCAATTGGCCCTCCACATTTGCTAGGGTTAGCAGCTCAGAACCCCTGCAAAAGCGGAAAAGCTGCAAATATCAAAATGCGTGCATGTGTCTGTGGGAAGGGGACCAGGGCATGGTGGGGAGAGCCAGGTCAGGGAAACCAGGTCAGGGAAAGGGGTGGCTCTGCATTACAGGCCTATATTTCCTCTCTCTCTCACCTATCTCCTTCCTTGGGTGTGGGGGGCATCGTGGAAGGTTTGTGGTGCTGAGAAATCGGAGTGCAAACTATCCTTACCTTTCCTTAACTGGTCAGGCAATGGCTGGTGGATGAGAAGGAGAATCAAAGGGAGGTTTTTAAAGAGCTGTGCAGCCTGATCGGAGCCACCAAGAAGGAAGGCACCCCCAGAAAAGATGGGGGCCAGGGGTTGGAGTAACTCGCAAATAATCAAGTCTGTGAATGTTAAACCTGCAGATCTGAGGGGCTGACTGTACTTTCCTTGCTTCTTTCAGATCCTTCCACCACCGTGCCAGTTTAACTCTGTTCCCTACCATTCCTCCCCCCACCATAGTTTATCTGCGGTGACACTTTGCACACATGCTATTTTTGGTGGAAGAGAAATTAGGTCAATTGCATCTCGTTGTGCGTGCATGTATGTGAGCGTGCAAATAACGTTTTGTTTTGCCTTAATCTGGGCTGAATGTCAGTTAAGCATTCTCCAATCTAATTCAAAATGGGGAAGATAACTGTTTCCACTCCCCACTGGCCTGGGGATTGATTCTTCTGTTACAGTGAAGCATTGGATAGGCGGAGGGCAGCCAAAAGTACTTCGAGAGGCAGATTTCTAAGATCTAATGGATGTTGTCTCCCATTTGTAGCCCTTCCCTGCTTTCCTGCTGTTTCCACCATCTTTTTGTTGCTGTTGGTCATTAAGGGGGAAAAGATGGAGTAGCTGTGCACTGTCTTTTGACTGGTAGTAATAATAGCACAATCTTATCTTAAGCAAAGCTTGGAAAAGTTACTTCTATGGATGACAGCTCCCAGAATCCCCCCGCCAGCATGGCCACTGATTGGAATGCCTTGGGGATTGTCCTGTTCCAGAACTGGAGGTTGTTCCAGGCCTTTCCAAGGGTGCTTTTGGTGCTGGATGCCAACATGTGATGCTGCTGCTATAGCATGAGCTTTATTGGTAGTAAATGATGCAGCAGATGGTATACGGCAGAGAAGGATTCCAGCCCTTTTGCTGATGTGGCCAATGGTACTGGGGCCCCAAGCAAATTCTATCCAGACTTATCTCTTAGCTGATGATCAAATTCAAATCCTCATTACTGGACATATAGGGGGCCCTTGGGCTGGGATGCAAGAGGAGAACTGACAAAAGACTGAGTTCTGTTTTTCAACCAATGCCATTTTTTGACAGCATGTTGGTCCCTAACCCATTAGATAACTGGGAAGTGCCTATATATCTTGAGAGTCCTCCTCTCCTATTGTGTGAGGTAAAGCAAAGTCTCTGCATTTTGGTTGAAAGGGGCATTGGGCCGCCAGCAACTGCCCTGTTCTGTGGCTAAGGTTTCTGGGATGGAGAGGAGAATGACAACAGACATCTCTTTCCTGCTCCAGAGGGCCAGGAGTCCTTTGAGTCTGGCTCCTTCCATCTTGAGGGAGTCCACAGGTAGCTCTCTAATCTCCCTCTCTTTTCTATTTGGTTGGTTAATTGGAATAAGCTGTCCGGTGGGTCCCCTCCCCTCTTATTTTGCTCTGCCTGGGAAGCAGTTAGCTTCACTAGGAGAGGAGACAAAGACCCCGCTAGTGCAACGACCCTCCCTTTTCTCCCCTCCGTGGCAAAGGGGCTGGGATTGCAAGGAGCAAGGCGAGGGAGCGTCCACCCGAGTGCTTGCATGCTTGAGGGATCACAGGGGGTGGCTTTGTCCTGGACAGAGCGGGCAGGCAGGTGTCCAGAAGGGCTGAGGGAGGCTGCCCTTTGAAGCGGGGAGAGACTGAGTTGCTCTGACTTGATGTCACTCTGGTAGCCAGCTGTGGGAGAGGGGGGTATGCAGATGGGGAAGGCAGGCCTGCTGGGGAAGAGTATGCCCAGGACTTTGCATGTTAAGGAAGTTTATGCCTGTCCTTCACATTTTCCCTCACTGACACGCTGCTGCTTCCCCCCACAACACACACTGGCCATTTCCACACTACACTGTTATAGTGCTATTACTCCACTTTCAACCTCGTATGGAATCCTGGGCTTTGCAGTTTAGGGAGGGGCATTCAGAATTTGCAGCCAGGGAGCTCTTGGGCTTGAGTAAACGACAAACCCCAGGATTCCATAGGATGTTGAAAGTGGAATAATAGCACTATGACAGTCTAGTGTGGAAATGGCCTTAAAAACCCTGCCTTCCCTATCTATCTGTCTGTCTGTCTACCTGTCTACCTACCTACCTGTCAGGAACGATCCACAGTCACAATCTTTTGCATGAAAGCATTGTTTATTGGTACTGTAGTACACTGCACTAACTTTGGTGCTCCATCTAGAAGGACAGGATAGAGCAAGGTAGTTTTGCCACAGACTCTCCTAGGCATTCTTCCCAGGCTGACTCTCCCTTATCTCTCTGCAGATATTTCCAAGACCTTGGTGCCAACCTAGAATCTTCTGCATTGTCTCCACTATTACTACTCTAAATCCCATGCTAGTGGTGGCCACAACCAGCTGGCTGACACTCTGTCTTTCTGTCTCTCTCTCTCTCTCTCTCTCTCTCTCTCTCTCTCTCACACACACACACACACACACACACACAAACTTCTGCACCCCTGCTTCCCACCTGCCCAAACAGATCCTCCAATAATTTCTAAAGTTTCTAGAAACTAGAACAAACCAATGAATTATAGTAGCATGAGGTTTCACAGTGCCAGCTTCGTCAGATGGCACAAGTTGCTGTCATACTTCTAAAGGTGTGGCTCTCATTCAGTTACAGTTGCTAGATTAGTTAGTTATGTCTTAGTGTTAATTCCAAGCAACTCGTTGCTGCTAATTAATTATCTGCATGTTCTTCGAAGAGATAGCAGTCAGCTTGCTGTCCATCAGAAGCAGATGTAGTAAAAGAAAGAGGAGGAGTTGGGATTGATTATGGTTTAGTTTAGGGAAAAACACCAATTCATTTGGGGCAGAGAGGGAAGCATTGGAGTAAAACATTTTAAATAAAATCTCAGAGGCACAGAGAGTCCCTTTTTATGATCATGCTGATGATGATTATTTTAATCCTTCATCTTCGTCTGCGATAAGCTCTTGAGCCCCGAAGAGTCAAATGAGGTAGCCGCAGGAAGGCGGCAGGCCTGGTGCCACAAAACAAGCTGGTTTCCTGCACATAATAGTTTTTCTGGAATTAACAAGGTTCCACACTACCACCACGTGGTTGCCAAATGGGTGAGAAGTGGTTTAGCTGCATTTGCAGGATAAGTGGCTTCTCTAGTTCATTTCAAAGCAAGTTATCCTCAGATGAGCGTGATGGATTGCATCTTGGAAGTTGTGTCCTTTTGGTCCCCTGACTTTAGCTCAGATTTGAACCAGATAGTGCCAGTGCAGTGTAGCGATTTGAGCATTGGACTATGACTCTGGAGTGCAGGGGTCGATTCCCCGCTTGGCCATGGAAACTCACTGGGTGATCTTGGGTGCATCACACATTCTCAGCCCCCAGAAAACCTCATGGCATGTTCGCCTCCGGGTCACCATAAGTCAGAAACAACTTGAAGGTATACAACAACAACAAAGTGACTACTATCCGTAATATTTTGCTGACTATTGCTGTCTTGGTTAGATGGAATTATTGCTGCTTCTGCTGTTGTTGTTCATTTATTCCCCACCACTACCACCAAAAACGTACTATCTTGGTCAGATGGATTAACAACAAAAACAATAATTCATTTATTTGCTGCCAATTCCCCATAAACTGGGACTTGGATCAGCTCACAAAAATTAAAGCAAGCATAGGCCATTTCCGCACTACGCTGTTATAGTGCTGTTATTCTACTTTCAACACCCTACGGAATCCTGGGGTTTTCAGTTTCGGGAGGGGCACTTAGAGGGCCTCAGTAAACAACAAACCCCAGAACTCCACAGGGTGTTGAAAGTGGAATAATAGCACTATAATAGTGCATTGCGGAAATGGCCATAGATAAAAGCACATACCAAGACGTAAGTAAAAACAGAATACAAGAAGTTATTGTTAAATTGTTTAAATTAATTAAACGTGGCTCTATTTTGATGCTAATAAAAACCCCACCTTCCCTCCACCCTTCTCTTTCTTCCCTACCACAGCCTGTACTCTGCAGTAACCTGTTTACCTGGACACAGACCGGTGGATTCAATACCTCAAAGTCAACGGAGCAGCAGCGGATGGTCTTCCTTTATCTAGACACTGTGTACCCAGCTAGGACTACTGATGATCAAGACAGAATTATATTTGGGCGCTAAACAGACACGTGGACACAAACAGGGAGCAAACTTTATTGGGCTTGAGGTTGTGCGTAACCTGTCGGTGTTTGTATAGTGTAATTTATTTATATGCAATGCCTTGTAAAAATTTAATTTTATTGAGTAGCACTAAAAACGTTAGAGGCGTTAAAAAGCACTTAATATAAAACTGGGGTGGGAGTCATGCAGCCCTCCAGGTGTTGCTGAGCTGCAACTACAGCAACCTTGTTTGGCATAGCCAGTGGTGAAGAGTGCTGGGATTTGTGGTCCAACAATATCTGGAAGAGTGCGTGATTCTCATTGCCGATACCCAGGGATTGAGCTCAGGGTAGCTACCCTTTCCTGAGATGTATAATATAAAACTGAGAAAGGGGCTTACACATTTGATAATCCCATTGGGCCTTTTAAACAATGCAGAATTGGGTGAATTGTAAGGATGCTGACGCTAAGACTGGAGGGGAGGGTTTGTGCAAAGTAGCATAATGGCTTTATCATGTGGGCAACTTGTGGTCTTCCAGATGGAACTGGACTGCAGCTCTTGTCTTTCTGCTCCATTAATAGTGCTAACTAGGCCATTGTGAGTTGCAATGCCCCCATGCCTGCTAGTATTTTTGGACTCTGAGAGGCCCCAGGGAGCTGCATGTGGCCCACAAGTACACTTTCCTCACCTCCGGGCTGGACAGTGACCCTCAACCTTTTGATCCACCCAGTGTTTTCAGATTCCCAAATACCCAGCTGGCACGGCCAGTGGTCAGGGAAATTCAGATCATTGGAGAGAGAGCCACAGGGGTTGAGAACCACTGGGTTAAAGCATGAAAGGAGAATGGGCATCCCTCCAGATTTGTTGGACTGTAAATACCATCAGCCATACCCAGAATGGGAATGAGGGTTGTAGCTCAGCATGTACAAGACCACATGTTGCTCACTCCAGTCTCTTAACTTATGGCCATTTCTGTACTACACTACCTCCTGTGGAATTCTGGGCTTTGTAGTTTACTGAGGCCCAAGAGATCTCTGGATGAGAATTCCAAGGGCCCCTCCCTAAACTGCAAACCTATTCCATAGGAATTGCATTCCATAGGAAACCCATTCCATAGGAGGTTGAAAGGGGAATAATAGCATTATAACAGTGTAGTGTGAAAATGGCCTATGTTTTGCTTTATGCCGGTGGGGAGAATGTGCTTATTCTGTATTTCCTTGCACAAAACTGACAAGAAAAAGAGGCATGGTAGCACTACATCTGATCATTATTGTCTGACAGACTAAAAGCACTTAATTCTACTTTTAAAAAAAAGGCACGGGAGGAGGGAATGGCTGCAGTTACATCATTGCTTAATTGGGATGCGACACAACGATTTATCGCTGGCCAGGGCACGCATTTCTCTGAGAAGCTGACATGAATGGGGAAAGGCAAGCTGATTTGCTCTGCTTTGGTTGTGCCCTGCACCCACGGAGCGTGCCCGCCTGCCGTAGCAAAGAGTTCCCTGCCAAAGCCATCTGCCACGTCTCTCTTCCCTGGGCGATTGCAGGCTGTTTATTAATAGATCGCTGTCTGATCCTTGCCAAGTCCCTGTCCATCTTACCACAGACAAGGGAGCCCCCATTTCACTTGGGTAGGGCTTTTTCAATTTGTGTCTTCTTCTCCCCCCCATTAAAAACTAGGATGGATCTTTCTCTTGACATCTGGCTTGTAGAAGATTTCCCAGTCCTCAAGCAAGATCTGTCTTGGCTTTCTCAGCATTAGAGTCAATTGTTTTTAAAAGCACCTGTGGTCTTTGCTTCATGCCACACCGTTCCAGCACTTTGATACCACTCTAATTGCCACAGCTGCATCCTGTAGGATGCTGGGATTTGTAGTTTGGTGAGGCACTATAGCTCTCTGGCAGAAATTCCATTTACTGCATGAAACTGCAAATCCTAGAATTTCATAGGAAGGAGCCAAAAAGTCTGTGATACCACATTGTTGTTACTTCGGAACATACCTACGAGGAAGGAATTTTATAATCTGTTAATTTAAATTTAAATCTTATCTTTCCTTCCATGACATCCAGTGAGTATACAAGTTTATCCTTGCAACAACTCTGTGAGGCAGGTAGGTTAGGCTGAGAGTGACTGGTCACCTATTTAAGCCCAGAACCTGGATTTTCTGAGTACAATGTTTGCAGCATAACATTCTACAGGCTCTATAATCATACCTGTATCTTTGCTCTATTCATCCAACAGTGGGTTTCATGTTTGGGCATCTAGCCAAAGATTTGGGGTCTCATTCCCCCCCCCAGCAATTCATACTATCAACCAGGCATTGAAAAATTAACTTTATTAGGCATGGTTTTGTAAACAGAATGGAGAAGGGCCTAAATGTCTTGTTTCAGTCTCTTCTGTCAGTGTCTTTTATTTAGTCTGGGCTAGATTATATGTGTATATGTGTGTGTAGGTAGGCAGGTAGACAGAAAATCACTATACTTTTATGAGATTGCTTGAGAATCCTTGGTCTGCAATGACCTCAGCTTCCATCAGCCTTATGTGTCATAGCCCATACATAGAGAGAAGGATTTGGAGATCAAAACCTCTAGAGAGCCAAAGGTTCTTTAGTCCTGGAGAAAGACTTAATAAATCAGGGTGGGCAAAATGTGGGACACATGAGGGGCCTCCAAACTTGGTGAAAATGCCCCCCCGTCACCTAGGGGGCATGTGGAGGTGTTTAGAGGCACAAATAAGGTATTTTTTAAAAAAACAAGGCACTGTTTAACACAGCATGTATTGTTGCAAACTTATCCGTCCCATCTGGTAGCAGTCAGAACTGCAGGGAGAGAGGGGTTAACGCTTTCCTCCCATTCCGTAGTCCCCTCCCCAGCTACTTTTTATCCACAGAGAAACAGCACCAACTACTGATACCTGTTAAATAGGTAAAAGCTGTCCCTTTTGTTTTGTTGCACCTATGTTTTTTTCCACCCAACTCTCAGGGTTTTTTTTTGTCAATATTATGACATTAAATGATTCGACAGTCCTTAACCAAAAAAATGCCACACCAGCAGCATCCATTTTGCACCAAACTTTATAAAAGTTACACTAAAACTGCCCCCTTCACTGTTGACACATTTCAGCACTTTCTCTCCTGCCACAAAGACACAATTAATTCCAGAAATTTTACAGCAAACAGGGGAAGGATTCACAGGTTCCAGCAGCAGCTAGCGCCTCCTAAACACACCCAAAAGAAGAGCGGAAAGACAATACGCATACTCACAAAAGAATAAAAATGGATGGAAGGCTGGGTCCTTTAGGATAAGAGGTGACATGACAGCCCTCCTTAAATATCTAAAGAGATCGTGTGGAGGTTTGAGCCAGCTTTTTTTCTGTTGCTCCAGAAACCAAAAAAAACCAGTGGATTCAAATGACAAGAAAAGAGATTCCACTCCCACATTAGGAGGAACGTCTTTGCTCTAAGGCAGTGGTACTCAACCTGTGGGTCCCCAGATGTTTGTGGACTTCAGCTCCCAGAAGCCCCAGCCACTATGGTCAATGCTCAGGGCTTCTGGGAGCTGAAGTCCAAAAACATCTGGGGACCCACAGGTTGAGAGCCACTGCTCTAAGAACTGTTTGACAGTGGAAAAGACTGTCTCAGGGGTGGGTGGTTCAGTCTCCTTTGGAAGTTTTTAAACAGAAGTTGGACATCTGTATCCCTGCATGACGGGGTTGGAATAGGTGGCCCTGCTGTCTTTTCCAGCTCTAAATGATTCTACAAAAGGCAGGAACCTCTTTCCTCCTAAGAGCCAAACTCAGGCCGTTTCCGCACTACACTCTTATAGCACAATTATTCCATTTTCAACATCCTATGGAATCCTATAGCCGGCCCCTCCCAAAACTGCAAACCCTAGGATTCCATAGGATGTTGAAAATGGAATAATCGCGCTATAAGAGTGTGCGGAAATGGCCTCAATTTCAGTATAAGAGCCACATTCCAGTGGGTGACAGGGTCAAAGGTATGGACCAAAACATGCCAGCACAGATTAATTTAGCCAGCAATTAAACTTTGGGAAAACTTTCGATCTTCTAAAACTGAAAGGGGTGGAAAACATTCAAAGGTTTGGAAACTGCTAAAATGGGTGAAGGGAGTTAGGTTGTCTAGGGGAACCCAAAGGTCTGGTTTCATTCCATAGGCAGGCTGGATTCATCTTCAGAGCCTTCCATCCATCTTAGAATGACCCGAGCATGTTGTAATTCAGACTCTTATGATCAAAGCCTAATCTGAAAACAGCCAAACTTGGTTCAGCTGCTGGTCATAAATGCTGAATCTTACAGAAGGGTGTAGCTCAGTGACAGAAGTTGTGGATGTGCAACAAGTCTTGGGTTCAAATCCCAGCATTTCCAGCTTGGAAAAAACACTGACATTGGGCCAATGTTCTGATTGGCTATAAGGCAATGTGCTATCTATCACTGCTTCCCCCAGCTGGGGAAGCAAAGAGGCACCTGGAAGACAGAAGAAGGTAAGAGCAGATCTCTTTGAGCTGGTCAGATTAAAACCACACCTTCATTGTTCACTCTAAAACAGTGAGAATTACATGGCCCTTGAAATGTTGGACTACAACTCCTAGCGCTCCTGAGCACCAGCTGTGCTGGCTACCAATGCTAGGCCTTGCAGCCCGACACCATCTGCAGGGATGCACAATTTTCATTCCTGTTCCTAAGTGGCATTTTGGTCTGAAATGAAAGCCACATTTAAGACACTGTGAACAGTTCAAAAACAAGTTGGGATGATATAACTTCAGTCAGGATGGGGAACACCTGGCCCTCCAGATGGGGTTGGACTGCAACTCCCATACAGCCAGTAGTGAAAGGTGATCGGAGCTGCAGCTCAACAACATATGGAGGGTCACGTGTTCAAGTTCCCAGCAGCTGCTTCCCTGCTTGCAAAATAGAAAAGGCACATGGCTTGGACAACAGAATGTCAAGATGCCATCCACTTGACAAATGAAGTAGCAATTATTTTCCTTAAGGTCACTAGGGGAAAATGATAGGAATGGGAAAACAAGTGGTGTGTGTGTGTGTGTGCGCGCGCATATGCGCAGGGATCCACATTCCAAGGCTTGAGCCCTTTAAGGCACTGGCAAACCATTTAGGAGAGTCAGTGTGGTGTAATCATTTGAGTATTGGATTCTGACTCTGACCAGGCTTCAGATCCCTGCTCATCCATGGAAACATGCTGGATAACCTCGGGCAAGCCACACAGCTTCAGAAGAAGGCAAAAGCAAAAACCCCCTCTGAACAAATCTTACCAAGAAAACCCCATGATTTGCTCACCTTAGGGTCACCAAAAGTTGGAAAGGTCTTGAAAGCACAAAACCATAAAAACTCTTTAGTCATAAATCCTTCTGCAAATGAAGGAAGCAACTCATTTGGGGTGAGGATTCTCCACCCTGTCCTGTTCAAAGACCAAATCTGGTTGATGTTGTCATGATATTAGTGCTTAAGTCTTTTTCAATCCTTGGAAGAATAATAAAACTAGATTCAGAGACCCAAATCCAAAGATTCCAGCAGGCGTCACCTGATTCAGCAAGCATGGGGAACCTGTTTTCCATCTGAGGGCCACGTTCAGGCCATTTCTGCACTACACAGTTATAGTGCTATTATTCCACTTTCGCATCCTCTGGAATCCTGGGGTTTGCAGTTTAGGGAGGAGCCTTTAGACTTCTCAGCCAGAGAGCTCTTGGGCCTCAGGAAACTACAAACCCCAGAATTCCACAAGATATTGAATGTGGAATAGCAGTATAACAGTGTGGTGCGGAAATGGCCTTACTGTCAGAGGGCTACATTTCAGGGGCAGGGAAGGTAAAAAGGTAGGACCAAGAAGAACAGTTTAGTCTCAAGGTCCTCTGTGTGTGTGTGTGTGTGTGTGTGTGTGTGTGTGTGTGTGTACACACATGCCTTCAGTCACTTGTTGACTTATAGTGACCCCATGTATTTCATAGGCTGAAGGAACACTCAGGGGTGGTTTTGCATATAGCCTACAGCATGTGGTATTTATTGGCGGTCTCCCATCCAATTGCTAACCTAGGCTGACCCTCTGTTGCTTCCGAGATCAGACGGGATGTGATGCCTTCAGGATATTTAGCAGTCAAAGCTCCAGGAGGTGTTTCTCAACCTTTCAGATTGGGAAAATACCATACAAAAAAGGGAAAACCAACAAACAGTGGGGTCACACCGAAGGGGATGTGGCCATGTGTGGAGGCCCAAGATGGCCAGATCTGGCTCCAGGGCCTGAAGTTCCTCACCCCTAAGATGAGATAAAGGTCTCTTCCATTGACAGGCTTTTTCACAAGGGACCAGAAAATTCAGTTTGTCATTCAACCATTCTTGAAGTCAGAACTATTCTGGATGATTCACAGCCATCCGATGGACAAGAGGAAAAGCCTCCTTTGTGTGGCACACCCCTTAACAGAAACTGCCCTGTTTAAAAATGCTGATCCAGTTCTGAAGGAAGTCCAAAGGGTCAGTGGATGTCCTTCAGGCCCAAAGGCACAAATCTGACAGGCAAATACATCCCCAAAGGAGGCAGGTAGCCAGACAACCAGCATTTGGTGTCCCTTTTAAAAATGTCTCTTATATTAATAATTTTTATTGCACATTGAAAACGGCACAGAGGTCATTCCAGAGAAACTAAAGGAGGGACTGGCATCCCTCCCTCCCGACAACCAGAGGTGTATCTAGGGTGGTGAAAATAGGGCACATATCCTGGGTGCCAGTGTCAGGAGGGCACAAAAAGCTGTGCATGTAGGAGCAAGGATAGGGGTAAGAAGGTAGGAGCACAATTTCCACATTTGCTATTTATGCTAGAGACACCACTGCCAACAACCACATCAGCGACCCACCAAAGCATGGCTAAGGAAAGGTGTTGCCACCGGGGCCACCACCAAGCAGGTGGGTAGGCCTAAGGAAGCCTGGCTGCAGCCTGAGGCATATCTAGCGTCAACAGCGCCTACGGCAAGTGTGGAAGTAACTGCCTCTGAGGCTGCTTCCTCCTCCTCTGCTAAATCTTCTGGCACAGCTTTTTTGCGCCTCCCTGGCATTGACACCCAGGACATGTACCCTACTTGTCCCATCCTAGACACGCCTATGACCACTGCCCCTCTGCCTTAGGCTAGGCCCCATGGATCCCCAAAAGTGGTCATAAGGCCAAGCTAGTGAGGAACCACTCCAGTGGTACCAGCGCCCCTGAGGAAAGGGCATTACAAATCCCTATAGAAGCCCCAGCGGGAGGATGCCCAAGGCGAACGCATGCCACGACGGGGAGAAGCAAGCTGGGGCGTCGGAGCTGATCCAAGCACCCCTGCCGGCCGCCAGCCCTCCCTCGTCGTCCTCCCCACTCAAGGGCCGTTCGTCGTCGTCGTAGTCCTCCTCGTCCTCGTCCTCCGCGTAGTCGGAGGCCTCCAGCAGCGTCGGCCCCGGTCCAAAGCACAGCCGTCCCATGTTGGCTTTGAGGACCTGGCAGAAGGGCCGCTCGGCGCCGTCGCAGACGCAGCGCTCCAGCGCGGGCCCCCCGGGCGCGGCCAGCAATTGCCCGATGGCGGCCCGGCATCCCCCGTGCAGCGCCGCCCGTTGAACAGCTGCCCGCAACGGGCCAAGTAGGCGGCCAAAGGCGCTTGGCAAGCGGGCTCCTGTTGGCATCGGAAGCGGGCCGCCGTGCAGCCCAACCCGCTGCGGGAAGGCCGGGGCAGGCAAGGCTCGATGGCGGCTTTAAGGCGCTGGCATCGCGTGTCCGGACCGCACTCGCAGCGCTCCAAAGCCGGCCCGCTCCGGCTCCGGTTCAGACGCACCAGGGCGCCGATGCAATGGCTGGGGCAGACCAAGACGCCGGGGGTGGGCTCCTCCGCCCCGCCCAGGACTGGTTGGCAAGCCGTCTGGGACTGGCTATAGGCGGAGCCGCAATCCGGCTCGTCCTGGCACCGAAGGAGCGCTTCCCAGCACGGCTCTCCATCGGCCTGGGCCCGGGGGACCTCCTCCAGGAGCAGCAGAGGGAAGAGGAGGAGAAGCGGCAGAGACCGCATGGCCCCAGGGGGCCCCCATGCGTCCCTGGCTCGGGCTCCAGTTCTGCAGGCTTCTTGGAGAGGGAAGGGAGGGGGGTCTTCTCGAGGGGTCCCCCGGGCCAACACTCCTTCCGTGCCAGGCGTGGGCGCGCAAGCCTAGAAACAGAAGCAGTTGCTTCCAAAATATAACCCTTTCTCGGAGTTTTGCCCACGCGAACGCCGGTGCCGTCCCCTCCCGTCCAGGCGTGGGTCTCTTGCTTTCAGGTGGAATTTGCCTTTTGCAAAAAAAAAACAAAACAAAACGGCAAGGGAGCAAAATTGTCTCCGAGGTCCCTCTTCTCGCGCGCAAATTGACCCTCGACATGCAACTTTCCAACCCCGCCCCTCCCCAAAACAACAACTTTCGTCTTACAGAAAGTCCTCCGAAAGTTCACTTTGGTCTTTGCGCAGCGTCTTCCTCTCTCCAGAATGCGATTTGGCCCGTTCCTCCTCCAAAACAACTTTCGCCTTGGGGGTATGTCCAGGCGAGGTTCAACTGTTTGGTCAGGCAGCAAATCTCCCGGTCACTGTCATCTTCAACGCGCGCCCGCCCTCCCCAAGGGAACTTTCGTCTTGTAAAATACCTCCGGAAGGTAATGTCCGTCTTGCAAAAAATCTGCAACTTTCCACGCCGCTGCCGGACTCTTGTGCGCTCCAGAGTGCGCCGAATGCTCGCTCGCTCTCCTGCTAGCAAACTCTCTGGATTTTGGCTACCCGGGAGAGAAGCAGGCGAGTCAGTCTGGGCTTCTGCCGAGGATCCAGGGAGGTGCACCCGCTTCTTTCGCAGAGGGTGAGGGAGAAGAAGCTGGTGAAGTTGCAAATCCGTTTGGGGGGTGCATGGGTGGGCGGCTGGGCAAAAGAACCGGACGGTCTCCCCTCCCCTCTTCTCCCGGATGGAGGCCTGGACTCTCTGCAAAACACCACGCTTCCAAGGGGAGGCTGGGGAAAAATGATGCTGCCCCCCCGCTTTCCCCTTCGGGCGCGAAAAGGGAAGAGGGGCGGAGGAGGGGTCCCATTCATCTTCCAAGCGACAGCTCCAGGCTGATTGTTTCTGGACGGGGCCGCGCCATCGCCCCCTCCTCCTCTTCTTCTTTCCCCGCCTGGCTCGCTGCATCCCGAGCATCCCGTGTAGTCTGACCAGGCCTTCTCCAGATACGGCTGCGGAGGGCGAGGGAGGAAGACCCCAAGAAAGCCTGCCTCGATCTGCCGCTCTACATACCCATTTGTTGTTGTTGGGTGCCTTCGAGTTCGATAAGGGGTTTTCTGGGGATGAGTGGGTGTGACGTGCCCAAGGTCACCCAGTGGTTTTCCATGGCCGAGTGGGGAATCAGTCCTTGGGGACTTTCCGCACTGCGCTGTTATAGTGCTATTATTCCACTTTCAACATCCTATGGAATTCTGGGGTTTGGAGTTTGCTGAGGCCAAGGAGCCCTCTGGCTGAGAACTCTAATGGCCCCTCCCTAAAATGCAAACTCCAGGATTTGGTAGGATGTTGAAAGTGGAATAATAGCACTACAACAGTGCAGGGTGGAAAGTCCCTTGGTCTCCAGGGTCAGTCCTGCGTTCAAACCACTAACCACACTGGCTCTCATACTGCCCAACTGTCCTGATTTGGCAGGGACAGTGCCAAGTTAATCCTGTGTCATCCCACTTTTTCAGCCATTTTGAAAATGTCCCAGTTTCCTTCCTCTTCCTTCCACTTTCCCCCTTTGTCCTCAGCTTATTTCCTTTGCTGTGGACTTGAGTTCAAAGTGCAAAAGTAGTTTGCACTCAATTCAGCTGGAGGAAAGGGCAGAATCTCGCCCTTCCCTGTAGACGCAGGCAAAAGCAAACTGCCACAGCCTCTTCTAGCATGTCTGTTCTTCCTTGTTAACGTCTGCCATCTTGGCCGCACGTGTCCCAGTTTTGATTTGTGATATGTTGGAGGGTATCCATACCCGCAAGGGTTGTTATCTCCTCTTGGTCTGCTGCAGCTGTGATGGGTATAGGGGCCAATTTTTGCTCCCCGGGCCCCTGTGGAGGGGGCCTGGTGGACTCCCCAAAATGCACAACAAAGCTGGAAACCGGAAGCCTACTTCTAATTTTGAAAAATGGCTATTGTGTGGTGTAGTGATTTGAGCATTAGACTACAGACGTATACTTATGCAATTCATTTATATGCATACGTGTAAATACATATTTGGAGTGTGTACCATATGTATATACTGCATATCTGTATGCAAAGATTTCTTCCACAACATGTATTACACATAAACTCCATGTATATGTGCACATTTATATTATGTTTCTATTCCTCTGCTGAGTTCAAGACAACATACATGCCCTTCCTCCCTATTTTATTCTCAGGCGACAACCCTGTGAGGGAGGTCAGTCTGAGAGAGAGTGGCCCAAGAACACCAGCAAGACTTGGGCCACTGTGGCCTGTCTTTATTTCTCCCTCCCTTACCCATCACTTGAGAGTTAGATTCCCATTTTGCTTTTGACGCACAATTCCGAGAACTGTAAAAAAACTCAGTGATGCTCTGAACTAGGCCACTAAATGAACACAATTTTTTTGCCGTCAAATGTCTACGGATGGGGAACACTTGGCTATTTTTATATGTTCTTTGCCACCCTACCCCACGGCTGGAGTCCCACATGTCCATAGCTTATTTTAGATCAGCCCCAGGGACAGCGTCTTCCCCAGGGAAGTTTCTTTATAACCATTTCCTTCTTTTTTTCCTTCAAAGTTATTGGGACAACACACAAGATTTTCTTCTCCCCATCGTTTTACCCTCACAACAATCCTGTGTGGTAGATTGGGCTGAGAGTTAGTGATGGGTTCAAGGTCCCCTAAAGAGTTGCATGGCTCCCAGATCTCCCAAGTCCCTGTTCCACACTCTAACCACTACACAATGCTTCTCTCTCTTTCTCTCTAATGTGAATGAGATATCTGTAGACCTTTTTGCTAAACTGCTCAAAAGCAATTTTGGGCCAGCTCCAGGTTTCTCCCTCAGCACAGTGACCTTAGTGATGGCCCCTCTTTGGCAACGGTGGCTTCTTCACCCTCCACGCCATGAGCGACCGGGCACTTTCTTGGCAGAGGAGAGCATTGTGCTGACAGGCTTGGACCTGTCATTTAAATCTCTTGCAGATCCAAGACAATCCTATGATGTGGCATCACTGCAAGGTGTTGTGGGAGGTAAAAATCATGGCACCAAGTCACTGCAGCATCCAAATGCTGTGGACAAAGACAGCTTTCAGGACTAGGGTTAGCTACAATCTGTGCCAGGGTGCTGGGGCTGCCCTAAAATGCTGGTGATTAGCCCTGGATGGTGAATTATTATATAGTCATGACATAGCCAGTTGGTCTCCATCCTTAAGCAAAACACAGAGAGTCACTGGTAGATTGGTGGAAAGCAATACAGACATGCTAGGTTTTATTGTGAAGATAATTTTAGAGAGTGTACTGAACCAGCAGAGTGCAGTGGTTTGAGAGTGGACTATGGCCATGTCCGCATAGACTATTATAGTGCTATTATTCCACTTTCAACATCCTATGGAATCCTAGGGTTTGCAGTTTAGGAAGGGGCCCCAGGAATAATAGCACTATAACAGTCTAGTGTGGAAATGGCCTATGACTCTGGAGACCAGGGTTTGAATTCCAGTCAGCAATTGCATGAAGCTGGTGTAAACCAACAGTCCTCCCACCCCTGCCGTCCCCACAGAAAGCCTCAGAGCTTGCCAGTCAATCTTGAACTTGCACAAAAATGTACAAGGGCTCACCCTCTGCTCTGCTCTGCATCCGCCTTCTGGCTAGAAGCAAGTAGGCTGGATTAGAAGCTCCTTTTCCCATCATCGATCAGAAGGAGCAATCTCATCATTTCACCTTGGTCCGAGAACAGCGCCTTTAGATAAGGTTTCTGTTTTAATTTCCAAACATATATTTTCAAAAAGCGGGGATGTTTTAAGGGGGTTCTTTTCAAGATCACAATTTTACACAATTCCATTCTCTATCCAGTATAGAAAAACATGTGTTTTTTTTTCCCTGAGGGAGATGAACCTGGACTTTTCGCACACCTTTTTGCCTTCCTTGCGGTGGAAATTCTACCCTGTTTCGGAAGGGATTTTTCTTTTTTTCCAGTTTTATTTTCTTTATCTCTGCCCGCCCACCCCCGGCATCACGACAAAGGAAACTAGCCTTTGTGTCTTTGTACAGCTGCCGAGGCCCCCACTCCCTGTTTTCTTGCTTAACTGCTCCACTCCCATCGCCCTCTTCCCCGCTTTCTGAAAGCTCCCCCAAAGGGTGTGGAAATGGCCTTCGTTTCCATCTCAATGGCCGGGAGAAATGGAGTGAACTGCGTTGGGCTTTGCAGCTTTTCTCAGTGCGCTTTGTCAAGGCTGTGGCAGCCGAACAGAGCCTGTCAGCAGAAGGCCATTGGTAGGCTGTAGGGCGTGAACAATCGACTGGGCCATAAAGGCGCCAGCTCGCTGCCTGGCCCCAGCAGGACAAAGGAGGGGAACCGGTCTAGAAAATGCTATTCAGCCTTTCATGGAGGCCAGCCATTAAAAAACACCCCTGTATCCTGCGCCCAGATTGAACCGTCCTTCCTTTATAACCGCCAGGAGCACTGCAGTGTTTTTTGCCTCTGGAGTTTATCTCTGATTGCCTTAAACCACGGGCTGGTGCAGAAGGTGCACGTAACTTGATCCAGGTCATGTATAAAAAATGTTTTAGCCAGTTGGGGTTGCTGGTTCTGGATCTTCCCAGGGTCTGACCTTTCCAGGCGAAAACACTGAGACCTTGGTGATGTCATTAAGCGTCATGCGTTAAATACCAGCCCACAGATGCTCACAGCTTGTCATTCAAACACACACACACAGAGCGTACAAAAAAAAATTCTATCTGTAATTGGAAATGAACAAAACACAACCTTTGTCAAGTGATCTGGCTGGAAGCAGAGAAGGTTTTATTTCTAAAACCTGGAACCCCAGGTTGTATTATTGACAACATTATAGCAACTGGTAAGGCTCAAGATAGACTGAGAGCCAGCAGCGTGGCCTACCTTGTAGGATTGTTGTGAGGATCAGAGGAGAGTTAGGGAAGAAGAACCATGCAAAGCTTGGGAAAGTTACTTATTTTTTGAACAGAACCCCCAGAACTGTTCAGCCAGCAATACCACTGGCCATGTTTGGCTGTGAGGTTTTGGGAACTGGATCCAAAAGCTTAACTTTCTCACAATTTAAGCAGAGACTTGCCTCCTGGAAAAGAAGACATTGCCTGGGTTGATGGATCGACTGTGCCAAGGTGGCAGCTTTCGTCTGCAGCGTGGTGAACTCATGCTTTTTTTCAAATAGAGTGGAATGAGCAGTTATTCTTGCCCTGAAGCCAACCAGCATGTGTGTCTGTGCAAACTCTACTTCTCCTTTCCATCACACATATGAGTAACGGCTGATTTCCTCTGGAGGCGTTTTATCACAAAACAATTTTGAAATGACCAGCTGATAAAGGCACCATCTGGGGGGTTTGGATTTTATGTGGTACAATCCCACATTTCTTATTGTGAAGAAATAAAGGAAAGGGGGACACACACACACACACACACACACAATAATGGGATTATGCTGCCAAAGCTGGGGAAGATGCATCCTTCCTTACAATGCATAATCCCTTGGAGTTATTTTTTATTTTTCTTGTTATGTAACTCTTTGATCTAAGGATAATAATATAGACGATCAGAGATTAAGTTTTTGTAACAGCTATCCTCTCTTGAGTTGTGTTTCCTTGGGGCTGGGGTGTAACTCTCCCTTCCTTTCTTCTCTGGTTACATTAAACAACCTTTCCGCACTATACTGTTATAGTGCTATTATTCCACTTTCAACATCTTTTGGAATTCTGGGGTTTGTAGTTTACTGAGGCCAAAGAACTCTCTGGCTGAGAATTCTAAATGTCCCTCCCTAAACTGCAATCCCTAGGATTCCATAGGATGTTGAATGTGGAATAATAACACTATATAATGTAGTGAGGAAATGACCTCAGTTGTCCCAAATGACACCGTGTCTTTAGAAGAAGAAGGTGTCATCAGTTTTGTGGGAAAGCCAATACCTAAAGGAAGTGGGAGAGAGAGTAACTTAAAGGAGGAAATTGGTAGGAACCCCAAAGCAGTCTAATGAGGACTAAGTAAGCTCACTGGCTACAGAATGCCGGGACAGAATGGAGTATCTTGGAAAAGGGGATATGAAACGGGTGCTCCACATAGCAATGTGTTATTGCAGAGGGCTTTCTTGTCCCTGTCATCTAGAATTTCAGCTCCAACCTGCATTACCAATGTCCCTGTTAACTTATGGAAGACCTGACTGTTGTAAAGAGAGCAATCAGCAGGCTGGTTTGGTGTTTTGTTTTTTTTACCCCTCCAGCGATCTGTTCTCCATCCCCATGGAGTTGATAACGGGATTCAAAGAATGCATTTGAATGTCTTTGTACTGGGGCAGAGATGATCCAAACAGTCTCCTTGTCTTGGGGGCATTTTACCTCTTAACTTTAAAAGAATGCAATGGAAGGAGAGCCTGTGGCAGCTATAAACTCCCTCATTGCTCAGACCGCTGTCCGGCGGGGATGAATCTCTACCTTCCCAGGCCCTGACAAGGAGGTAACCTGCTCTGCCCTGTGCGTTCTGGGGTGATGCGGCTTGCTTCTGTCCGAGCAGTTCCCACTCAGTGTGCAATGAGGCCTGAAAATATATGTGTATTTCTTGAGAAGGGTGGAGAGAAGTTTGCAAAATGTCACTGCGCATACTGAAGCTAATGATGTGTCGGTTGCTGCAACCGAATGAGCATTTTGTGTTCTCTGGCAGCGTGGAGTCAATCCAGGTGGCAGGGACCCGGGGCATCTCATCATTATAGGCTGTGACTCCTGCCACTCGGGATCAGAAGGTGGGTTCACTGAGCAGGAAGTGGCTTAACTGGTACCAAAGCCCTGCCGAAAAAGAGAGAGGGGCCCATCGTCTCTTTCGTTTGCATTGTCTAAGGAGTTCAAGGCAGTATGTGTGGCAACAGCAGCCGGAGGTTTCCATCGCAGGCGTGGTGGTGAATCCGCTCTAGGTCCTGTTCCAGACTTTAAAGGAAATGTTGAAAGTCCTGAAGGGGGGATGAGATTTAGCACTTGGATAACTCTGGAATAAAGCCTGAAAGAGATTCACCACACCCCTTCTACTGGTTGCCATTGTGTGGGACAACAACTCCCACAATCCTTCACTATACAGAAGCACAACTCTCACAATCCCCTAGCCAGCAGGGCCCCTAGTTTTTTTGGGGGGGATTTTGAAGGTGTGACCCCAAAAATAAATTTTGTGAGCCTTGTATGATTGTCTCCCCCAACTCTCATTTTGTCGTCACATCGGCCTTGCGAGGTAGGCTAAGCTGCATGTTCTTGGCTTTTCATATGTTAAGTCCCACCAATCACTCTGTAAAAGAGATTGGGTCTCACCCTGATGGAAGCAAAAAGACCATTTTTTCTGAGATAGACATTTATAATATTTGCATTTCTGTTATTTGTCATTTACAATCAGTTCTTAAGGATGAAAAAATTTTACTGGTGTTGTTGGGAATCAACAAAAACAAAGAATTAGCTCATTAGCCACAAGCAATGGTAACAATACTATCAAGCATGACATTTACTGCTATAGCTACTGTGAAATACAAAGAATCTAAAAGAGAGTCCAAAACTGTGGTGAGTTCTGCCTGTTTTGTGCTAAATTTCAGAGTGACAGCACATAGAGCATAGACAGTAGGTGGATAATTTGGCAGATCCTCTTTTCAAGGACTGAAAAGTGACTCATTTGTGGATTCTCCCCGTGCTGTAGGCAAATGCCTTCTGAGATATTTCAGCTCAGCTCTAAGCTACCTCTTGATTTCCTCCAAGCTGACCCAAAAGATCTTGCCACCTGAGACAAAAGACAGAAGGGCTCCCTGTCCCCATCCTGTGTATAGAATTGTTGCCATTTGACTTTTATCTAGATGATGGTGATGATGATTTATTTATATAGTGCCATCCATGTACCTGGCACTGTACAAGTAAAACAACCAAAAAAAAGCAGGTCACGCCAAAGGTGTACAATCTAAAATATATGTATATATTCCCAAACAGAAGGGGAAGCAAGGAATGAAGACACCATGGCCATTTCCACACTACAGCGTTCTAGTTCTATTATTCCACTTTCACCATCCTGTGGAATTCTGGGGTTTGTAGCTTACTGAGGCCAAAGAGCTCTCTGGCTGTTAATTCTAATTGCCCCTCCCTAAACTGCAAACCCCAGGATTCCATAGGATGTGGAAAGGGGAATAATAGCACTATAACAGTGTAGTGTGGAAATGGCCTACGCCATAACGTTGTAAAACAAATTATCCAGATAAGATGGAAAAAATACACCATAAAGCAAACCGACAAGTGCATGTAATTAAACCATACAAAATTAGAAAACAAGATTAAATTAAAACTCCAAAAGCTTTTGAAAACAAGAAGGTTTTAAACTGAGATTGTAAAATAATGAGAGAAAGAGGCAGGCTGCCAATGTTTGGAATTCAACAGATCCTCTGCTATACCTGAGGGGAGCCCCCTAATTTAGGGGTGCAGAATAGGTCCTATGGTCCAACAGAGGCAAATGGCTGGGAAATGGCAACTTCCAGCTCTAGCTACTTGGGGCAGTTGCCTAACGTTAGAGCCGGCCCTATAATTTACACATCCTTTCTTTAACTCTGGCATCCCCCTGTTTTCTTCTACATGGTTTTTGAGGAACATTCCTTTTGCAACTACAACTCTCAGATGCCCTTGGTCATTTTGACCAGTCCCCACAATGGCGGGGGGATTTTGGTTGCTGTAGTCTAAACAAGCAAGCTTCCTATGCTACAATATGAAGTGTTTGTCACACGCCCCTCCCCTGTTTCGGTGCATTATTTTCTAGTTTTGCATTACGGTCTCTGAACAAGGCACTTGGGCAACAGGGCTAGATGCTAAATTTAGAGCAAATTACACTAACACCCTCTTCAGACCAGCCTTTTTTGGGAGACGTATTGCAGGATGAGGTCAGGGAGGGGGCTTACTTTTACAAGCTTTAAAAGGCAGGCCAGCTTTTTGGGCTGCAGCTCCAGCAGTATTTCCAGTCTTTCCAACATTGCTAATCCCAAATAATCCAAAAGGTTTTTTTTTTGTTTGTTTTTTTGCAGACTCAATGAATCTAGCAGCTGCAGAGGGAGAGACAGTGACCGCTCTGGGCCCACATCCAGCAAGTAATACTTCCCTCTCTGCGAGTGGTAGGTTTTGGCTCCTGTTATGGGGTAGGGCGGGGGAAGGATACATTCCAGGTTTTAGTCTGAACTTTAAAGGAACAGCTGAAGCAGTTCGGGAGAAAAGAATTGGGCTTCCTGATTAGCACCTTTGAAGTTCAGGCTGAAGCCTGGAATGGATTCACTGCTCCCACTGACATGGAAGCCACGAGCTGTCACTGCGTGTGATCTAGTGAAATGGAAGGATGGGAAATCTGTGATCTGCTGTCCAAGCCAACAGAATTTCCGATTCTCCTGTAAAGAACCAGATGCAGAATTAAAATCCAACAACCTTCTGTCATCTTTTCCACAGCATGCAAAAGTTCCTTTTTAAAACTACAACTCCCCAGATCTCACTGACCTTGCTGGCTGGGGGAATTCTGGGAGTTGTAATCCTAAAAGAGGCATGTTCAGGCTACAGGCAATCATGTAGCCCAGCCCAAGAGGGCTCATATTAGATTATATACGTCCCTGTGTGTGGCACATTATAGTTCCAGACAGAATAACATGTGCTGCTTTCTTCTCCACAACTGGAGGTCATGTTGACTCCTAAAATAAACCAGGGGAACAT
Source organism: Iguana delicatissima (assembly GCA_948472985.1). Lineage (NCBI taxonomy): Eukaryota > Metazoa > Chordata > Lepidosauria > Squamata > Iguanidae > Iguana > Iguana delicatissima. Next base: position 177,537 of record CAOKZL010001819.1, read on the forward strand.
CACATGGTATCAGCAGAGATGAGGTTACAGCTAGTTGTGAAAGGGGAAAAAGGGGGAGGGACAGGGAAGGAATGTTAAAATAAGAGAAGCTTGGAGAGTAGAGAGAGAGAGAAAGAAGAGAGAGAACTGGAAAAGACACGGAGTGAGATGTCTTTTTCTTCTGAGAAAAAAAAAATCATGCCAGGGACACAATATCAGGAGTGGTGGGTATATTTAAAGAGTGTTTTGCCTCTCACAAATAGATCCATGAGGTACAGTGCTTACTCCCGAGTCATCCTAGTAACACAGTCAAGGGAGCATCCTGCTCGCTGATGCCAAAATGGGACTTTTTCACCAGCCGCTCAAGAACTGATGCTAAGGAATGAGGGAATCAGTATCTCCAAGCTACTAGAAATACTGTTTCCTTATGAATAAAACACCTGGTGTTCAGATTAGCTGGTAGAATTAAAACAAGGGAAAGCAAACAAGAGGAAAGAAGAAGAGGTTTTTAACAAGATTTTAATATTCGGATGGTTTTAATTCTTGGGGTGTCTTCCAGCGTTCCAGCTCTACAGTAACAGCTTATGGTTTCCATGTTACTGGGCAATGAATCCCTGCTGGGGTCCAAACTTTGGCCTAAACTTTCAAAGAGCCATCCAAGGTATTGAACATTATCCCCCAAATGGGTTCCAAACTAGGTATAGTTCCTCTACGGCTTGGATGAATCCCATCATCATCATCACCATCATTTCCACGGACATGGGAACTACCAGCTATTGCTGGAGGCTTTCCTGAATGCTGAGATCCTACCTTAAAGAAACAGAGGACAGTTTGGTGCTCACGGAGTGAAATGGCAATTGTGCAACACCACCCGTCTAGTGAATTCAGCACTGCACAAGCAAATGCACAACTAGGTTTGCAAGCACCATGCATGTCTGGCTGCGTAATGGCACCATGTGTGAAACTCTTTTTTAAACCAAGGCAGAATGAGGTTGGACTGGATGGCCCTTGTGGTATCTTCCAACTCTACGATTCTATGAACTATTCACTTCACTGGAGAGTGTCCAGGCTGCAAGACTGCAAGATCTATTTTGTGTTTCCTTCTCGGAATCCGGGGATCATTAAAAATGAGGCGGGGGACTAAAGCAGGAAGGGGAGATTGTACACTTCAACTGCACATGCAGAACGCCTTTCTTATTTTCAGTAGCAAAACTGCATCTACTGTCCTTTCACACTGAAATCATTCTGGGATTTCTTTATTTTGTCAGCTGGGCTTAGGAGAGGCGACTGTGTAGCAGCATATCCGCCCCCCTCTGCTGTTTTTTTGGCCCTTGACATTTTCAGAATCCCTGGACCAAGCTTTTTTCCGTCCAGAGAGAAAGAGATTGAGAGGATGAGAGAGGGAAAGAGAGAAATTGTTGTTCCCAAAATACTTAGAATCATAGAATCATAGAGTTGGAAGAGACCCCAGGGGCCATCGAGTCCACCCCCCTGCTATGCAGGAGCACCCATCAAAGCATTCCCAACAGATGGCCATCCAGCCTTTGCTTAAAAACCTCCAAAAAGGAGACTCTACCACACTCTGAGGCAGCATATTTCACTGCCAGACAGCTCTGACCATCAGGAAATTCTTCCCGAGGTTCAAGTGGAATCTCCTTTCCTGCAGCTTGAATCCATTGCTCCTTGTCCTAGTCTCTGGAGCGGTAGAGAACAAGTCTGCTCCCTCCTCAGCTTGACATCTTCGAATATTTAAGGTGTAGCAGTTTACCTTTTAGATAAGTTGCAAGGTGTTCCTGTACTGTTTCATGTAACAAGCCAAATTAAGCATTTTTGAGAACCATAAGTGGACTCCCAGCAATTTTGTTTTTGTTTTTTAGTAGTTCCTAAGCTATAAAAATGGCCCCTGGCCTTGCCTCGTTGTCCACCTCAGTTTAGGAAGAGCAAGAGGCAGTTTTTACCATTGTTGTTGTTCTTGCCTGCCTTCAAGTTGTTTCCCCAACATAGGACAACCTTAAGATGAACTTATCAACAATTTTTGGGGCTGAGAGTGTGTGACATGAGTCCCCCAAGTGGTTTTCCATGGCCGGGGGAAAAATTAAACTGGGGGTCCCCGGGGTCATGTCCATCTAGATCCTCATCACACTGGCTCACCCTTTTCTGTGGGGGAATTTTCCTGAAAAATTTGGTGGGGGTGATGGTAAAGTCCCCCAAAGGGCAGGGGGGGGCGTTTCCCCCGGGGGGAAAAATTTTTTTTGGGGTCCCCGGGCCATGCCCCCCCCGGGCCCCTCCCTGGCCACGCCCCATGCAGCGCAGCCATGGTCCCATGTGCCCTGGCCAGGGCCCCCCTTGGCCCTAGCTCCACCCCTCTCCGGCCCCCCTTTCCCCACACTCCAAGCTCTGCCACTGCTCACATCCACTGTATACAGGCATTTTTTTTTAAGGGAAACATACCACAATGGGGGGGGATCCGGCCCATTAATCAAGCAGACCTTTTAGGACAAGAAATAATAATAATAATACAGCTCTAGTAGTTGCTGAGAGCAGACTGTGCAAGGTCAGCCTGCCAAAAGGATGGGTAAGAATGTTTCCATCTCTGCGTGCCTGGGAAACTGTTCCTTCATTAGCTAGAATGGGGTGATCCCCCCACCATTGCCTGTGAAAGTTTTTAGCAGCTTCTACAAGGGAGAAAGGGTATTGGCAATGCCGAACTTAGCGTGGACCTACGATTGGCATTACCCACTGTAGCCGAGAACTTCTGAGCTCAAGCAATCCACCATCCTCAGTCTCCCAAGCAGCTGGAAGGACTTCCATCGCGTACTGACTGTAGTTAGACTCAGATAACCAATCTATTAAAAATCACATCTCGTGCATAGTGGAGATTCTGATGAACAGCAGCTGCAATGAAGGATTTATCGAACCACTAAGGGACCTGAACTAGCTTTTCCTTTGCTTTGGGGTTACGGCTAATCCCATCTGAGATCTTCATATATTCAATAAACCATTGTTTTTTATGCCAACCCCTTTACTATTTTTCATTTTACAAAACCCCCTTTCCAAAGGGGCCAAGGGAAATAGCCCAAAAATCAAAGGGTGGGACTGGTGGAATTTTTTTTGGCCCTTTTTTTGATTCCAAAATTTACCAGGGGTTCCTTGGCCCCGAAATTTTCCCCCTGCCCCCTTTTGCTTTACGTCTATGCTACATTAAAAGCATTGCCACCTCAGTGCACTGGGCTGTTTAAACAGCTCTCTCATATCCCCAAAGACTCTACATCAGTGCTCACAGCATGGCGCACAAAGGAAATTTTAAGGTCCCCATTTCTCAGACTGCACACTGCCTTTTCCCTTTTGCCAACAGCTGTTGTACAATTTTTATGCTCCATGTGCACAGGCAATGCAGATTCACACACTATGTTAAAGTCCAAAAAAATCTGTACTGTGACGTGTTGCTGCGTGCGAACCTCCCAAACACACAGCTCCGCTTACACTTTTCCCCCAGCTGGATAAGTTGCTGTGCTTTTGTGATTTTTAGCTGCCATGAAGCTAAAAAATTCCCTCCGTTGCCAGTGTTTTGATATTGACATATGCATGCATAAATTGCTCTATGCATGTGGGGTGAATTATATGCCACAGTGCATATATTCTGCAGACAGTGATGGAAATGGGGTTTCACATACATACAGGAAAAGTGCATATTGGAATTGCAGACTGCACACTAACAGTTTCACGTTTCACATTGCAGTTGTGCTTCACGGTTGCACATAGCGCATTGTGCAGCAGCACCCATTGATTGATGTGTTGTGCGACCTTGCTATTCTACATGAGGGTTGTGTAGTGTTGGTGTAGCATATCTCTGCTTGCAGATATTTGGGCTGTACTGAGGGGTTGTTGGTTTGCAACCATAATGTGTAGCATAGCTACACATGAACAGGATGCCAGGCATTTGGCACACTATGATTTCATTTCGATTCGTTTTAAAGCTGCCTGGTTGCCTTCTTCTCTTTGCTGAAAAAGAAAAGAGACAGTGTCACAAGTTGTTATTTTATGAGATTGTATTTTAATCCAAAGCCTTTGGGAACAACGTTGCTGAGAGGACTTATATAAATGTTGTAAGTAAATCAGTAAAGAAAACTAGGAGTTCTAGAGGAGAAACTATGAGCAGGGCATTGAATTAAGGCCACCTCCCAATTACAAATTTGTTTTCTGGGAACTCTGGGAGAATTTTGATCCCATGACAGCATTGTCTGAGCGCTTTGCCTGGATGAGATCAATACTCGAAAACATTCCTATGTTGGAGAATGTGATGCTGAGAGATGTTCTGAGTTTGGAAGTCATCTGGTCTGCTTGAAAAGATGGGTTTTGCTCAGATGCTTGTTTTGAGGAATGATTCATATCGGGAAAGCAGTGCCACTGCTATTTTTAGAGCAGACAATTCTCCAGTTCCCCAAAGGCCACTTTGCACTCTTTGCACTGAACCAGAAAAGAGATTCTCCACGGAGGACTGGGAAGCGAAATCTTTCTTTGTGCAGGAAGCTCCATTGCCTTGCCTGTGATGGAGAATGTGGTGTTACTGGACCATTACGGGATGCTGCTTGGCTCCAGGAGTTACTGGACTTCAACTCCCATCATTTCTCAAGACTGCCCAGAGCTGATGGGACATACAGCCTGACAAGATCTCAAGGTGCCTGCTGTTGATGGTTTGTATGCCAGTTGCATGAAGAATCTGCACTGGGCATAAATCAGAATCTTAAAGAAGCTATTTACCTTGCTGAAACCTATCCTCAAAACAGAGTCAGCATCCTAGAGAACTCATTCAAAGTTCAGACTAAAACTCAACATGGACAAGGAAGCCACTTGCTGTCATTGTCTGAAGAACCTCTGGACTCAAAGGAACAGGTGTAAAAAGGAAGAGGTACATGAAACTGCTGTATGATGTAAGCAGGAATTTTGGTAAGTATGCCCTGTCCAGTAACAATGACCAGAACAGGAAAAGATGCAGGAACATCTGTCTGTCTTGGCCACTGGAAAACCTACATGCTGGTTGATTGCCATGCAATGTGGACACTGTGCTTAAACCAGGGATAGGAAACATATAGCCCATCAGACGCTGTTCAGCCACAGCTCCTACCAGCTTTCACTTCCACTTCCACCGCCGTAAGGGTGCAAAACAGACCCTGCAATGGCAGACAGATCTCTTTTCCAATCTCTTGCTGTCTCTCCCAGTTTATGCTGTTTGAAGCAGTGGCCTCACTCTGCCTAATGCTAGTGGTCTCCCTGCCATGAAGCTATAATAAGGTCTCTGAAGTCCACTTTGCCTTCTGCCATGATTTCCATGAAGGAAAGGACACTCACCTGTGACTTTTCACTGCCTTTGTCTAATTTTTAATAGGAACCCTACAGGTCAATACAACATTGCAACTCACTGAGCAAAAATCTCAAGTCCTTCTTGATTTTGAGGGAGAGGAAGAGGAGAGAAAATATGGGGAAAATCTTACATTGTAGTTGCATACTATAGATTTTCACGTTGTTATAGAATCATAGAATTGGAAGAGACCACGGGGCCGTCAAGTCCAACCCCCAGCCATGCCTTCCAGTGGTTTTTGACTTACGGTGACCCTAAAGTGAACCTACCACAGGATTTTCTTGGCAAGATTTGTTCAGAGCAGGCTTGCCTTTGCCTTCCTCTGAGGCTGAGAGAGTGTGACTTGCCCAAGGTCATCCACTGGCAGAAGACCAGGTTGCCTACCTCTATAGGAGCTGCAGTGGCAACCCTACAAGACTGCTGCTGTCCTTTATTATTTCTAATCAGGCTGAATAAATGAGTTGAAGGATTTATCTTCTTAGCTCTTAGAGGGGGAATAAAACCAGCCTGTATATAATTGAAGGTATGCAATTTGTTGTTATTTGTTGTCAAGTTGATTTTAGCTTATGACAACCCTATGAACGAGAGATCTTCATGAACCCCCGTCATCCAATAATCTTGCAGACTCAGGGGTCTGGCTTTCTTGAATGAGTCAACCCACCTGTAATGCCCTCTTTCTCTTTTGCTACCATCTTCTGATTTCTCCAACATTATCCTCTTTTCCAGTGAGTCATGTCATCTCAAAGAATGATAGCCTCCGTTTAGTCCTAAGCTAGACCAAACCTGGTTTCAGTACAAAATGGCAGGACGAAGGAATGCATAGAGAATTCTTGGTATTTATTCCACCAGTTTTAACAGTACCATGGAAATGTAAGGAAGGGGGGGGGTTGTCATAGCAGGTAGAGGGACACTGCATAGTCACGGCACAACATACAGACTGACTGCCACATTCATTACACGTAGGTAAATGTACCCTTTTTTTTCTCCTGATACTGGAAGCAAGGACAATGAGAGTTCCCACAAAGTCATGTTACACATGGAATCAGAACAAAAACAATACCCACAGGGCATCCGTTGCCTTTTGGTTGATTGGGCACCAACCAACTGGGGCTTCCGTTCTTGTCCTGCAGCATGGCTTGGAAGCATAGAGCTGGACTGCCTTTGTGCCTCAGTTTTTCCCATCTGTAAAATGGCGACAACACAGCTATGCTTCCCTTTGTAAAAACCTCTAAGGTGCCGTTTTGTTTTTTCCTTAAGTGCAAAGTATTGTCATTGTATCTCTGTATTGCTATGGATCAGTGTGGGTCTGCGGGAGGGGGGGAATTCTCACCCTCCAATGTCTTGAATTTGGAAGACATAACAGAGGCCAGGTCATCATTTGATTCCTCAAGTTCAGGTTCCTTGGGGCCCAATGACTCCCCCCTCCAAGGAACTAAATGTCTATCTTTGACCAACCCCCTTGCTTTGAATGGAGAACAAAGGCAAAAATTAACAATTACAAAAAAATTAAATTCCATTAGGAAGGGGAGGGTGTTGGCCCTCCTTCATTTAACTACACATTCCATATGTTTGTAGTTCTGGAAAAATAAATGGCTCTCTTCCTTCACCACTGAGAGGGTAACATGTGGGACAGGAAAGGGACAGTCACATTGAGATGGGTGGCACTTGGAACAAAATGTGCCAAAGAAAACATCCATCACAGAAGGAGGACAACAAGACTTTGGATCCTAACCTGAGACTGTTGAAAACACACACTTCATGTTCACTTACAAGGATGGCGACAGGGAAGACATCCATCATAAGGAGAGAACTGTGGCTTATAGAAAAGAAAAAGGGTATCCAGCACACCAGCAAAAAAGACACACTCAATGGGAGTTTGCTGGACTGTTTTCATAAACCATGAACCACACTTGCTCTCCCACGGACCACTCTCTTTCCACATTGCCCCCAATCGCCCCACCATGGAACAAATTTTGGGTTTATTTTTTTTTCTCCTGCCAGTGAGCAACGTTGGGGTCACATGACGGTGCATTTCTCCGCGGATTGCTTCAGGTCGTCCAGTGTTGCCTGGGCCTTGTCCTTCAGGGAATCTATGTCCAGGTTCTGGATGTTGGTTAGCTGCCCGATAACAGAGTCCTTTTCTTCCTCTTCTTCATTGTCTTGCTCGATCATCTTTGCCAGCTCTTTAGGGAGCTCCACGTCACCCCCGACCATCTGGATTTGGTTGTCATCTGTTTCGTTCTAAAGAGAATGGTGTTAATTAGGGAAAAGAGAAAGAGAGAGAGGCATTAGAATCTGGTCTTTGGATAGTGAGTGGAGCTGGAATTTAGCCACACCTGAAGCAATGTGACCTTTCCCAGATAGGCACACTAGATTTCCAGTGCACAAGCAGCTCAACCCCAGGATTCCATTCACACTACAGAATTATAATTCTGTTATTCCACTCTAATTGCCATGGTTCCAGCCAATGGAATTATCAGATTTCTAGTTTGGTGAGCATCGGAGCACTCTGGCTGAGAATTCTAAATGTCCCTTCTTATACTGCAAATCCCAGGATTCCATGAGATGAATCATAACAGTTAAAGTGGAATCATAGAGCTATAATTCTGTGGTGTGGATGGCCCCTGGTTTACAGTGGAAGCATAGCTGCATCTCTCATCTCCAAGGGGAATCAATATGGCTTCCAGGAAGGATCAAAGAGGCCATATGGTGACCATGGAGACATAGTCCCCCAGCACTGGCCATCATGGGTGAGGTGGGACAGGAAGTGAGAAGATGCAAAGCTCTCTGCTACATAATTTAAAAGCTGTGGAGTCAAGACAAAGAATGACTTGTGGACTATTCTTGCTGCACTTGGGAGGTTGGAACACATGGCGTGAGGGCTGAGAGAGGAAGAACATGACAGATGGATTTCCTTCTCTATAAACGCTGAGCCTCAGGGAAAGAAAGAATAGGTTCTGGGCCCAGATTCTGTCTTTCTGTCTTGTGTGTGTATCTATTAGAAGTACTCTGCAACAAGCTCAAAGCAATATAGATAGCCCTTGACTTGTATCCTACATCCTCACAACAACCCTGTTAGATAGAGAGACTGGCTTGCCCAAGGACAGTCAGTGAGGCTCACAGCTCAATGGGAAGACAGTCATAGAGCTGAAAGGGACCACAAGGGCCAGGCAGGAATACACAAACATGAAATTGAAGATGCTGGACCTCTGAAACCTCCATCCACTATATTGCACTTCCAGTGTTCTTCCAGTGTTACTGACAAATGATGTCAAGAATTGGAAATAAGAGGAGGAAGAGGGGAGAAGGAAGAAGTGATTTTCAACCTTGAATTCTCAACTGATGTCTGTCTGCTTTGCTCAGACCCCACATGGAATTCTGTGTCCAGTTCTGGGCACCACAGTTCCAGAAGGATATTGACAAGTGGGAACACATCCAGAGGAGGGAGGCGAAGATGATGAAAAGTCTGGAAATCAAGCTTTATGGGGAATGACTTAGGGAACTGGGTATGTTTGGGAGAAAAGGAGACCAAGAGGTGACATGAGAGCTATCTTTGAACATCTCAAGGAGATGAGCCAAGCTTGTTTTCTGTTGCTTCAGAGACTAGAACATGGATCAATGGAGTCAAATCACAAGAAAAGAGATGCCACCTAAACATTGGGAAGAAGTTTATTGTAAGAGATAGTCAAGAGTGAAAAACAATTCTTCAGAGGGTCATGGACTCTCTTTCTTTGAAAATCTTTAAATAGAAGTTGAGTGGGCATCTTTCAGGAGTGCATCAGTTGTGTACATCTGAATGACAGGGGGTTGGACTAGATGGCCTTTGTGGTCCCTTCCAACTCTATGATTCTATGGGCCTTTCCACTCTACACTGTTACAGAGCTATTATTCCACTTTCAACATCCTGAGGAATTCTGTGGTTTGTAGTTTTTATTGAGGCCCAAGGGCTCTCTGGCTGGGAATTTTAAATGCCGCTCCCTAAGCTGCAAAGCCCAGGATTCCATAGGATGTTGAAAGTGGAATAACAGCACTGTTAACAGTGTAGTGCAGAAATGGCCTCCGATTTGTTGAATTTGCCATAGATAGATGAATGGAAGGGTCCCATCTTAATAGTTAAGAGCATTAAATGCTGAACTGGAATACCAAGCTTCTAAGTTGGCTTGCAGAGAGGAAATCGGAATAAAGTAGCATGGCAGCAGACAGTTGAGTGCAACAACCTGTTGTGTGTGATGAAAAGCTGCAACATTAGTGTACAGGACTAACAGAGGGAAGCAGAATGATTGAATTAATGCCACTGTAGCTAGATGGTTGAATTTAGACCACAGAGACCCAAGTTCAAATCACTCAATGATGAAACGCGTTGGATTTTGGGCTTCCTCTCCGCCTCACCTGCCTCACAGGGCTGTTGTAAGGATGAAATGGGAAGAGGGAGAAGCTCTGTGTAAGCCACCCTGAGTACCTTTGGGATGGATGTAGAGTGAGGAAATATAATAAATAAATGATCAACCACAAGTTCATGGAGAAGAGCAGGGTTATGTGGTCCTGTCATCTGTGAAAAGGGGAATTCTAAGGAAGGTGTGAATACTTGCCATCCTCCCCAAGCTATATACCTGATTATCAGCAATAAAAGAGATTATCTTGTTGGGCTTCACATGCAGAAGATTGTTGTTGAAGACTGAAAAAGGAAAACTAAGGACAGCAACAGCACTTTTGAAAAAGCCATGCTTGGTTTTTTGGAAAAGTGCATCAAAGAAACCTTTTCTTCAGCCGGAAAGCAGCTTTAGCAAATGATCTGACAGTTTTCTTCGGCTGTCTTTCAGCGTTGCCAAAGCCCCTAGGTTTGAAGATCAACCTTTGCATATCTTTCTAAATCTTGCGGGCTTTCTTCCCCTTTTTCCTGAACTTTTTTTTTTTGAATTGCCACTGCAACTTGCTAGGATGGTTCGAAATGCTATAGAGGCCATATTTTTATTGCCTTGTCACTTCAATGAATAAAACATGACGACATGCCAAAAAAAAAACCCACAGTTCAAATTGAAAAGGAAAAAAAGATGCTGGATAGTTATGCTTTTTTTGACAGATGGAGACCTTAGGTGCTGGTGAGAAGATGTTCACTCCCTCCCTCCCCATTAAGGGGCATACGATGTTTTTGAATGAGAGATATGCCCTTAAGAATGAGGCTCTTTGTCACTTTGATCCTTGGGTACTCCAAAGCAGAATTTTAAGAGCTGAAACCAGACAGGGCTGGAACACTGGAATTATCTTGACAGACTCTTGACTTTGGCATAGTGCAATCCCATGTACTTACTTGTTTTATTTTTGAAATTCAGCAGAGCATTCCGACAGGTGAATCTGTATTAGGGTGTAGTCTTTAAATGGGCGTGGGAAAAACTGTGGTCCAAGCCCGTGCATTGCCCACAGGAAGGTTTGTGGCTCCTGCCCTGCCCCCATTACCTAAAGTCCTTGCTGCCCACACCCCAAAATCAAGGAGGGAATTGGCCGAAATTGGTAGACTGTGACTGCTAAAGTCTTCTAGGAGTAGCAGTTCATTTAAGAAAAGCCTGATGTCTCCAAAGAACTCAGAAGAACTACACCCCCACAAAGGAAATGAAAAAACAACATTATGTCTAGGGTCCTGCATCAAAGTCTAGCACAATTTTAAGCTCACAGAGATATACCTTGAAATTGCACTAAGCCACTTTTTTACAGAATTGCAACATTTCATGACCAGATGTATGTTACGGAATAGCGTGCAGTCCCAACCATGTGCAATGTTGGACCTTGTGCAGCATAATAAGTACACAAGGTATAACGTACAATTTGCCATGCATCGCTATGTGTGCAATGGCCTCTCATGGTTGTTATGTGCCTTCAAGGGGTTTCTAACATCACTTCCGCACTACACTGTTATAGTGCTGTTATTCCACTTTCAACATCCTGGGGAATTCTGGGGTTTGCAGTTTACTGAGGCCAAAGAGCTCTCTGGCTGGGAATGCTAAATGCCCCTCCCTAAACTGCAAACCCCAGAATTCCATTGGAAGTTGAAAGTGGAATAATGGCACTGTAACAGTGTAGTGCGGAAATGGCCTAAGTTATGGTGAACTTAAGGCCAACCTATCATAAGGGTTTCTTGGCAAGATTTGTTTGGAGGGGGACTGCTTTACTCTGATGCTGAGAGAGTGTGACTCACTCAGGGTCACCTAATCGGTTTCCATAGCTGATCAGGGATTCAAACCCTGGCTTCCCAGAGTTCTAGCCCGACACTCAAAGCAATATGCCATGCAGGCTTTCTATGTGCTATGGCACTTCATGCCTAACTCTGCTTTCATAACCTTCAACAATTAGTAACAACAACAACGTTGCCCAGAAATCGGCCCAGAAAAACATTTAACATGGGGTGTGTTGGGAGAGTTTGGGGAATTTGTGCGGCCTTAAGGGCCACAGAAGTGATGCGGGGGATCCAAATGTGGAGCACAGGGTTTGCTTTCCCTACTGCAGATTTATAGAAGAAGACAATCAGGTTGACATCTCAAGGTTAGAACAACTCTAATAAGATCAACAGAAGGCAACCAGCAATGATGATGATGGTGATGATGGATGATGATGATAGAGTTGGTTAGAGACCAACCCCCTCTGCCATGCAGGAATACACCATCAAAGCACTCCTGACAGATGGCCATCCAGCCTCTGCTTAAAAACCTCCAAAGAAGGAGACTCCACCACACTCCAAGGCAGCAGATTTCCACTGTTCAACTGCTCTTACCATCAGGAAGTTCTTCCTAATGTTTAGATGGAAACTCTTTTCCTGAAGCTTGAAGCCATTGCTCTGTGTCTTAGGCTCTGGAGCAGCAGAAAACAAGCTTACTCCATCCTCCAGATGACATCCTTCAAATATTTAAACATAGCTATCACGTCCCCTCTTAACCTTCTCTTTTCCAGGCTAAACATCCCCTCCTCCCTAAGCCACTCCTCATAGGGCTTCATGGTTTCCAGGCTTTGACCATTTTGATTGCCCTCTTCTGGATACGTTCCAGCTTTTCAATATCCTTTTTGAACTGTGGTGCCCAGAAGTGGGCACAGTATTCCAGGTGGAGTCTAACCAAAGCAGAGAGTAAAAGAAGAGGACCCTATTATAGGTGGACAAACTCACTCAATAGAAGCTATAGCCCTAAATCTTCAATACCTGAGCAGGGCTGTTGAGGATAGGGTAACTTGGACATCCCTCATTCATAGGTTCACCGTAAATCAAAGTTGACTTGACAGCAGTTAACAACAACAAATAGTGTCCAATCCAAACCCAGATGAGCTTTACGGCTTGACACCAGTTGGAATTAATGGGCATAAAATAGCTTTAATCTACACATTCAAGTGCCATGGCATTTTCACAAGTGACCTTTTTGTTAGCAGGCATGGGCAAGTGCTGGGGGAATCTGTGGGCCATTTTTCTGATCTCAGGGCCCTCTAGGAATTCCACCAGCCTCTCTAAATGAAATGGGAAATGACTGAAAGAACACTTTGACCTTTTTTTTTCTTTAAATCTATTTCCTTAAAACTTTTTTTTCTGCTAAAACAAAGTGTAGGATGATATGCTTTGTTTTATATGATCATTGTATCTGTGGAGATCTACATTCTCTTGTAGGTTTCTTTTTTAAAAAAAATTGATCCCGAACACTGTAAAAATGACCTGGGGGCAGGCTGAGGGCTGAATATTCTCCTCCTGCTTTATAGACCAGCAGCCCATTCACGCTATATAGTTATAGTGGTATTATTCCATGTTAATGGTTACATCCTTAGGAATCCTGAGGTTTATAGTTTGGTGAGGCACCAGAGTTCTCTGCTGAGAATTTTAAAGGTCCCTCCCTAAACTGTCAGTTCCAAACCAGGGCCATTTCTGCACTAGACTGCTAAAGTGTTGTTGTTCCACTTTCAACATCCTGTGGAGTTCTGGGGTTTGTAGTTTACTGATGTCCTCTAAGTGCCCCTCCCTAAACTGCAAACCTCAGGATTCCATAGGATGTTGAAAATGAAATAAAACCACTATAACAGCTTAGTGTGGAAATGGCCCAGGTCAGTTAAAGTGGAATCACCGCACTATAACTGTGCGGTTTGAATGGGTCCCTGGTGACCTATGGGTTACTACAAGGGGTGGGAATATATGCTTTTTGTCTCAGGTACTAGCCCCCCAAAATTTGGCTGGCAATGATCTAAATCCTATTGTTTGTTCCAACTAGAGTAGATCTGTGGAATCAAGAGGGTCTACCTATGTATTGACCATCCAATGATTGATTTAGCGGGTCTTCTTTGGTGGAAGAGCGGAAGGAAATAACAGTAGGATTGGGCCACCATGGAAGGCAACAAAGCCATGTAAGCTTTCTAGGAAGACCACGGTGGGCTGCACCTCCCCACTGCACCTCTTTTAAAAGATCAATTTTGCCCCCCCCCAACACCTTCTAGGCCCATTTTAGGTCCAGGAGAAGCCTTTCTTTTAACGATAGGAAGTGAGTGGAAGTCGCTTGTGGTTCACTTCCTGTTTCAAAACCCGCCTTTTTAAGGTCTAAAATAACTGGGGTTGTGGGGGGAGGGCAAAATACATGACAAAAAAAAGCCGCCACATTCTCTAGAGGGCATTTTGGGGCACAAAATTAGGGGGCATGCACTTTGCCCACCCTGATATGAATAAATAAAAATGCTTTTATATGGAGATTGAGCCCTGAATCTAGGTTCCCAGGTTTTCATGATGCCTGAGAGGGACTTGGCGTAACTGAAGCTGGTGGACAAGTGTGTCCATTCCTGGAGATGTTAGATCTGGATACAATGCCACACGGCCAAGTTACACCCTGTCTGGGCTACTGTAACACACTGTACATTGGACTGCCCTTGGAGAGTGTTCAAAATTGTAGCTGTTTAAGAATACCACAGTTGGATTGTTGATCAGGGCTGGTTTTAGAGAGCACCAACTCATATCTGGAATGGGACTATCATTCCACAGTCATGGAAGCCATCAGCCACTACTAAAGTGGCTTTGAATTGGTGGGTGCAAATTCTGATGCTCTCTTAATTTTTTACTTCGGTAAACACAATTATTGGTTTAATTATTTTTTAGCATTTGGGTGTACATGCATTTTAATCTGTACCTCTTATAATTTGATAGTGAGCCACCTTGAGTTCCAGCTTTGCGATAAAGACAGGATATAAATACACACTGATACACTACGTTGCCTATTTAGTTTTGAATAAGTACCTAAGTAATGTCTCCTGACCTGACTCTCCAAACCTACCTTAACAGCCATCAGCTGCATCAAGCAATGAAAGTCTGTTCTGCTGGTGATCGGAGCACGAGAGGATGATGTTCCCAGACCCCTCAGTGTTATTGATCCTCCTGCAGGCCGACAGCCAGCAGAACAGATTTCCGTGGCTCGATGCAGCTGCTGCCTGTTAAGGTAGTTTAGGGGAGCGTTGGCAATTGTGGCAATATACCACAGTCATGAATACGCAGTGTTACTCAATACTGCATTTGTAACTCTAGGTTATGAATCTGTAACTGCAACACAGGATGACAGCCTAAGCAAATAAATACAACCCTTATCACTGGCGATGCCAAGAACCGGACCTGGGGCCTTTTGAATGCACGGCATGTACTCTACCACTTGAGTTACAGTCTCTCCCCCTCGGGGACTGGCTAAACAGCTTCATCCCCATCTGGGTGACAATGTGAGCATTAGAAGAAGGAAATGACACGCATGCTTCCATTAGCCATTTGCAAGTGTGGGAGGTTGCTGACACTTTATCAACACCACTCACTCTTTGTGTGGCTACTTATAGGATCAAGGTTACCATCTGGCTTTCCAGTCCTCACACCCTGCCTCCCTCTAGAGCATCAAACATCATTATTGCCTCCTCCACATCCTCTGGTATGTAGCTGTTACTCAGCCCTAGTACAGTCACACGCTGAGGGATCCGTAAGGTAACAGCTCAGGTTCTTGCCGTCCCGTTGCCAAACCTGCAGACAAAAGGGCCAGCCACGCACCTTGGGCAATCGGTATTTGTCTCGAAAGTGGGTCCGCAGCGTTGCTCTCTCTGCCTTGCGCTGGGCGAACTGGGCATCTCGCTCCATTCTGCAGAGAACATGCGGGAGAAAGTGTTGTTGTTGTTTTTTAAGACAACCTTCATGATCCACTTGGCAAGTGAAGCAAATTCTACCTGAGACTGATAACAAAGTCAGAGAAAGTCAGAAGGTTTCCTGGTGGAAGTCATTATCCTCCACCTCAAGCCTTGGTTCATGTGGCCCAATGTGACGCTAATCGGGGTACATCCGCAAGATCTTCCTCTTTTTAATCATGCTTAATTCATTTGGAATAACTGCTAGACTCCTTCCCTGAACCTGTACTCTATCATTGCTAATGAGAACAGCCATGCTGTTAGGCACATCATTGTGTGCGTGCGTGTGTGTGTGTGTGCGTGTGTGTGCGTGTGTGAGAGAGAGAGATCTTGAATGTAAAATTATCCTCTTGCCTGTACAACACCCCCAGTAGGTCCTAGCTCCTTTGTGGCACACACACACATGCACACACGCATGCACACACACACACACACAAGATGCCAGTCTCTTTGTTATATAATCAAGAATACCTATCATCTCACTGCTCTGTAGTCACAAGGGCTAATATGCATTGGAGTGCCTACACTGCTCATTAGCGTGCATTCAAAAAGGTGAGAAAAATCCCACTTTTTGTAGTTAAAAAAGAGTAACAAATGAATGAGCCAAAGAACCAACTGTAGATCCATATTTAGTGTTGCTTAGAGGAGCAGACCCATTGGAATGAATGGGACTTTAGCAATCCATGACTGAATGCAGTTCCACTGATTTCAATGATTCTTTCCTAACTATGGGGCAGATAACTTTAGCCCCACTGATGTCTAGGCAACTGTTCTAAGCATTACTCAGTCTGAATCCAAGCAGTGGATTATGAGACACCAATAATTTAAATTCCATTGTCATTAATATAGAGCTATATTAATAGAGAATCATGAAGGTAATATTAGCTATATAGTGGTATGTAGGATGGTTTTGGGAATTCTTTAGTCTCACATATTTCCTTTGCTAAATGAATCAGGATCAGCTTGAAGATATCTCCATTCCATGACTTCTCAAGAAGACAGATAGGAGATACATGTTTTTGGATGAAACAAGGAGAAGGATAGTCTACCGGGTTTGAAGAAACTCTTGCTTGTTGACATGGATAGACAGCCACATGGAAATCAGACAGTCGGTAATATCTCCTACTTCATTCTATTTCCTAGATAAATATTTTTCTGGAACTTTATACAAACCAAGAGCTTGATTCACAACAGCAAAGTGCTGGGACAATTTATTTTCGGAACCATCAGTGGGACAGCCAAATAATTTTCATGTCAAAAACTCAGACTAACTTCATTTCTCGTTCTACAAATGTTTAGCAATTATTGGCAGTTGTGGAAAAGATTGAGAAGTAGATGAGTTCTTCATGACAGTTATTAAGGAGAGACTGGACAGCCATATATCAAGGATGCCATACAATGTATTCTGCATTGTAGATCCTGCATTGAGCAGGCGGTTAGACTAAATGACTGTCCCTTCCAACCCCAGAATTCGATGACTCTCTCATTATGGGAGCAGCTACTTCCCAGGAGAAGTTGGAGAGGCATTGCTGGTCTTCAAGGGGAGAGAACGGAAGAATGCCAAGCAAAGCAAAGACCGATCCACTTTAACAAGTTAAAATGAAGGAAACCAAAAGAACTTGTATTTCACTCTCTGGAGTAAATCCAATTTTAGTCTCAACTAGAGTAGATCCACTGAAATAAATTCAATGAATCCACTCTTGTTGGAATGAGATATGAATTTAGTCCTTAATGAGAGGTTCTTTGTTCCTCAGCTAAAAAATGTGGAGCCATCTCAAAGTAATTCCATGATTTTTGTGGGTGTTTGTGAACTCACATTGCAGTGTCTTCTATTTTTTTCTGGAAATATTATTACCAAAATTCTGTATGCCCAAATCTAGCTAAATCTTTCTGAGAGCCAGATCTGGTAATCAGTCAATCACTCAATTGATCTAGAATCTCATGTATTAAAGATTCATGAAAAGCGTACCTGGATCACTCAAAGAATCGCTCAACTAATTCATAAGTGCGGAAATCTTTATCAACTATGGTCCACAAAAAGTGATGGCATAATAAATGCATTAGTCTTTAAGTTTCCACAAGTCTCTTTTGATGTTTTTTGTGGCAGTACACTAACACAGCTTTCTGGAAATTGCTAACCATATAAAAACTTAAATTATGATTAAAATTTGGTCATGTCTAGTGGGTAGATAGTTGGTGGCTGGCTGGAACGGTATTTCAAAATAAAATTAAGGAGGATTCTGATTTAGACCTTTTAGCACTTCACAGGAGTTTTTGCACTCCTACACATACAATTCTTTCTTTAGTACAAGTTGGGTATTTCAAACAAATCCAAGAATAGATCTGAGTTCCCCAGAATCTCTGTGCTGAACAGCTAAATTCAGTGGGGCTTACTTACAGGTAAGTGGGTATAGGATCCAAGCTTAAGGGAGAGCGGGAATGCTCCCTGTTCTTTAGAAGGAAAAAAATTATACCTTCGTACAACATCTTTTTCAAACATGGATTATTCTGCAGTGATTGCATAAAATATCCAGATAAGTTTGCTCAACACATAAGGCAGTCAGAAAAGAAGTCATTGCTGAAGTCCAGAACCACTCCGTGCTCAGAGGTCTTTTGAAAGTGAATAGTTATTGCAGGAGGAGGGGAAAGAAAAGCATTCAAAAGTAACGTGTGAATGCAGTCTTCAGTAACCCTGCTTATCTTTCCTCACTTTCAAAATCGGAAATGATAAAGCACACAGCCCCAAACTTCCTGGGGGGAAATCTGTAGCGAGAGGTACGTACTTTTTCCTGAGAAAACAATCCCATCTCTTGAAGGCAAAAGCGGATTAAAAGATTAGGGGGTTCATTAAAATGCATTACTGACATTCCCCGCCTTCTGCAACAAATGTAAAGTCCTGCGTTCACTTCCCTCATTTCCCCTGCCACTTATTTGAAGGAACAGTGGCGCAGGATCGATTTAACCCAGCTTGCACTTAAATAGGAAGATCAGCTTCCCGAAGGTGCAGTCTCTAGCCCAGATTTTTAGGTCCACATCTTTAAAAAGGCAGGATTTGGATCTGAACTTTGCATAAAAACTGCTTAGAGTGGGGGATTTATTTGTGCACAGATACTGCTTAGAACTATTTTTAATTTATCTTTTAAAAATGCCCTACATTTATTGCAGGCATGGTCTGGTGAAACGTTCTGCTACAATCCATCCAGAGTCACCAGCTGGAGGCTTCAAAATCTCCTTTTATCTCTATAAGATTACTTACGTATTTGTTTTGCTTGCTTTAAAATATACGATTTTAAGAATCTCTTTTCTGTTTAATGAGACCTGTATTTTACTCTGTGTGGAATGTTCTCCATGTACAGACATGTGCAAATCTGTATTATCTTCTTGGTTTAGCTCCATCCAGCTCTAAAAATCATTATTTTCCTTAAAAATCCAGTCTTAACCATATTTTCAGGAGAGCTATTGAAATCAGTGGAAGTTACTTTAACCATGACTAACTTAAGTCCAATTGATTTCAATAGATTTGCTGTAAGCATATCCATAAGTCTACTCTATAAGCATAAGCATAACAGCTGTGCTGTCTAAGTCTACTTCCAAATCCTAAAATGATGTGTCCAGCAGAACAGATTTCATGTATTAATATTCAAGCACGGACTCACCAAATTGGCCTTGAAAAACTCATTCGGTTCCTGAGATTTTCCTTTGTACAAAAGAAAACACGTATCGTTTACTGTAACAGGACTGACGGTTGAATGAGTGTGAGACAAGGAAACAATATTTCCTGTTTCATCTGTGGATTTCAGTTTCATCTCTTTTAAACCTTAAATTTCATCTCCAAACACACAGTTAAACACATCATATGTACTGAATTGAAATCACCCACATTTTTACAAGATGATGGCAATTTTTTGCTTATGAATATTGTTGTAAGTGGGGTATCAAACATTTTCTTTTTCTCCTCTCCACTTCTTCCAGTTTGCTAGGGAAAGACCTTAATAAATGCTTAAGATTATGCTTCATGAAGCATACATGAGAATCATATTATGTCCTTCAAAGCAGCCTGTGGCCTTTGATACAAGAGAGCACGATATACCTGTTAGCCTGTAAGATGCATTGGGTGCCAGTGGACTAAATCCAATCACTGGTCCCAGGTAGAGCGGGGTGCTTGGATCAGTGTGATTTATGTAAGCTTTGTGTTTCATTTGGCAGTTAAGTCAACTGGTCTCTCTTTGTTAAATGCTAGCAATTATGTTTAAGCCAACATATCCTGCTGTATTATATGAAGTCAGACCATTCGTTCAACTAGACTGGTACTGCTAACTCTGCCTGGTAGCAACAACTCTTCTGGGTTTAAGATATTTCCCATTTACTCGTATCCTGGAATTCCCTGATGGTCTCCTATCCTAGTATAACTAGGACTGACCCTGATTAGTTTCCAAAATGGATCACAGACTGTTATGTTCAGGGCAGACGAATGATGTTCAGCACCATCTACTTACTTTTCTTCCACCAGCTGCTTCTGGTACTCTTCATACTCTTCTCTCGTCATCCCTTGAGCTTCCGCAGGTGACTTCTCCCCTTCTCCTTTCTCTTCTCCTCCTAGCCCACCCGTGAGATTCTTCAGCTGCCCACCCACCATAGATTTCACCATGAAAGCCATGGCTCGGTTGTATTAGGGAATGGGGAAAAGCTAAAGGAGTCCAGTTAGTGCTGAGGGAAGACGAGAAGGTGGTGCCGGCAGCAGCGGTGACCCGAGCTTGGCCGGCCGGAGGAAGCTCAGCTGCCAGGTTCTCAGTTCAGATGAGCATCGTCCTCTCCCGCTGCTGGGGCGCGAGTTTTCCCATGGAAGAAGATCCAGCGGGGTGGTGTAGGAGGGAGGGACGGAGAAGGGAGCCGCGCTTCAGCACCAGCGGGCCGTGGACAGCTCCTTCCTCGCTCGCCCGCCCGCTCTCCGGACGGCGGCGCGTTTCAGCACCGCCGAGGCGCGGACAGCGACCGCCTCTCCGGGACGCCTGCGCGCGAGTGCGGCCCACGGAGCCGACCGCGGGGGAGACTTCCTCGCTTCCCCACAGCCCCGCGACGCGCGCACACGCCCCGCCCCCTGGCCGGGGGGCCGTCTGTTCCTCCCCAGGGAACCCTAAGCTCGCCCGACCTCGCCTCCAAACGCGTGACAAGAACGACTCCGCCCCCCCTCGCTGCCCTGGCTCCACCCTCCTCGTTGCCTTCAAGTTGTTTACTGGGGTGAGGACGGGCCAACCTCACGCATCCTCCTCTGTGTGCGCCTGGCTGCCAGTTGTGCGTTTCTCTGCTGCAGCAGCCATCACCACAATGTGTCTTTTTTGTGGCCTTTCTGGTTTGATTTACACTCAACCGTTGCTGTTGTGTACAACGCAAGACCCTGGGGAGAAGCTATTACCTGATTTTCTTGGCAAGCTTTGTTCAAGGTGGGGTTCCTGTTGCCTTTCTCTGAGGCTGAGAGAGTGTGACTTGCCTAAGGCTACCTAGCTGGGGGATTCAAACCCTGTTCTTCAAAGCCTGTAAGCCAGTGGTTCTCAACCTGTGGGTCCCCAGATGTTTGTGAACTTCAGCTCCCAGAAGCCCTGAGCATTGACCATAGTGGCTGGGGCTTCTGGGAGCTGAAGTCCACAAGCATCTGGGGACCCACAGGTTGAGAACCACTGCTGTAAGCCATCCTCACTCTCACTCAACAGTTAGACCTGTCAAGATCAATTGTCTGCGATGAAGTTAAGTCCCACTGATGTGAATGAGATCACTGTCTTTAAGGCCGTTTCTGCACTGCACTGTTATAGTGCAATTATTCCATAGAGGCTTGCAGTTTAGGGAGGAGGCTTTAGAATTCTTGGCCAGAGAGCTCTTCGGCCTCAGTAAACTGCAAACCCCAGAATTCCACAGGACGTTGAAAGTGGAATAATAGCACTGTAGCAGTGTAATGCAGAAATGGCCTGTTATAGTGTTATTATTCCACTTTCAAACTCCTAGAGAATCCTGGGCTTTGCAATTTAGGGAGGAGCATTTAGAATTCTCAGCCAGAGCCTCAGTAAACTGCAAACCCCAGAATTCCACAGGATGTTGAAAGTGGAATAATAGCACTATAACGGTATAGTGTGGAAATGGTCTAAGTCTCCGTCCAAATCATCATATGGTGCATTCAGCAAATAAGGCTGGATTGAGACCAAAATGTAGAGCAAGGGTTTTTTAAATCATGTGTGTGACCACTGAAGTTCTTTTTAAAATGTCGTGCTTTGAACCTGGCTTTTAATACAGCTGTGTTTTATTATTATAATTTGTCCAAGTGGGTTTTAATATTACCTTTTGTCCACCTAATTTCTATGGTTATTCCCAAGCAGAGTAGAACCATTGAATCTATGGGGTTTCTCTACATGATAACTTACCATCCAATAACCGATTCAGTGGATTTACTTGGAAGGATTTCTCTCAAATCTTGCATACTTAAAAACAACATGCTGTAACTCAGGAGCAAGAGAAAGACAGTCTGCACGTGCCTGTCTCTAATTTTGACTTGCTGTTTTCAAGGGCCTAGTCTCTAATGCTGGACTTCAGTTTCGACAGTACAGGTCTATTGTTGACTTGCGTGACTGATTGCTTTAGGCCAGCTGCGGGAATTGTGCTGAACTGCTCTTACTGTCAGAAAGTTCTTCCTAATGTTTAGGCAGAATCTCTTCTCCTGAAATTTGAACCCATCCATCTGTAATGTAGTCCTCCTCTTTTCCTGCTGCCTTCCACATTACCAGGCATTATTGTCTTTCCTCGTGAGTCATGTCTTTTCATGATATGGTCAAAGTACGACCGCCTCAGTTTAGTCATCTTGGCTTCTTGGGAGAGTCCAGACTTGATTTGTTCTAATACCTATTCATTTGTCTTTTTACCAGTCCAGGGCATCCATAGAACTCTTCTCCAACACCACATTTAGAAGGAGTTTATTTTCTTCCTATCAGCTTTCTTCATTGTCCAGCTTTCACAACCACAGAATCTGGAGATATGATGGCATGGACAATCCTAACTTTAGTATTCAATTATACATCTTTACACTTCAGGATCTTGTCTAGTTCCTTCATAGCTGCCCTCCTAGTCCTAGCCTTCTTCTGATTTCTTGGCTGCAGTCTCAATTCTGATTAATGACTGAGCCAAGGGATGGCAAACTGCATGGCTAGGTTAACTGCAATCAGTTCTTTCACTTGGTATTTAGGCAGAGCAGAAATGTGTACGTAGCTGTTTCCTCGTTGTCAACCCCGCATCTCATGAATTTCAGCTGTCCCTTGTTGCTATTTTGAAAACCTGGCAACATTATTTGACTCCAACAATTACCACTGTCATCTCCATTCCCATGAATGGATGTTCATATATATTTATATCTCTCTGTGGGTCCACTCCTCAATGCTACTTGAACAAATGTAGAATACTTCCATCTTTGAACTAAGCACGTGTGTTGAGACAAAGATATTGTCGAGTTTGTTGAGACAAAAATATTGACACTGTGGCCCTTGTTTTGTTCTTTCGTTGCTTGTTTGGGAAAAGTTAACTGTCCTTGCATTGCTGTCTCAGCCAGGGCATTTCACCAACCAGCAACATTTTTAGCAAATTGACCAGCAATATTTTTAGCAAATTGCTATTAAAGAACGAGCTACAATAATGTGTCAAGTTTTAAATGGCACAGTTTTATTTTTAAAGGTATCTAGTGAACTTGTCTGTAATGGCTGAAATCCCTCTTTGGCAGATGTGACTACAATGGTGGAAGTCTCTTTCCTGACCCATGCATTTGAGAAAGTGCTTGATCATCCACAAAAGCTCACGCTAAAAGCCATCTTAAAGGTGCTGCAGAACTCTATTATTGTTGTTGCTGTTTGCAAAATCCACCCAATGCTTAGTAATAATTCCATATTTGCAGTACCATGAGGCTGTGCCTTGTCATTAGTAGGGGTACTACTGCCTAGGCGAGTGAAGTGTCATCTTGGTTTGCTTCTAAGAGCATCCACTGGAAAACTTGCTCCAAAGTGAGAGGGAAATGGCTGCAGATGGAAATTGCAAGTGATGGGCACAAGGCAGACTCAGGCTCCGAAGTCTCTTTCTGCTATTTTTGTCCATGGATGGAATCTAAATCTGCAAAGAGGGGAACAGCAAGGATGGAGGGGGTTGGGAGACACCAAGCAAAGTCCAGACTACTCTTTAAAATAGGAATCATCTCAAGAAGACAGCCAGATCTTCTTCCCCCAGCAGAGACAGAGCAGACTTCAGTTCGAATCAATAGCTCCGTAGAGAATGTGCTCTCTTGGATGAAACTTCAGCAATGTCATGGAATTTAATCACACAGAAGGCGCAGCGTGGGTATCTTCTTCTCCCATCTTTGGTACGCTTGTTTGCAGAGACTCTTTAGCCAAGATCCAACTGTGAGGTTATTCGGCATAAATCCCCAGCTGCAGAGTCATGCATTGATTATGCCATGCAGCCATTGTGTCGAATGGCAAAGTTGTGCGATTGAACCAAAGCACCAAATGTGCAGCAGGAGGAACACCCAAACATACACGAGCATCCATGCACAATGTACAATGCACATCCAGGCACAGGATGCTATGGCACTGCGTGC
This sequence comes from Iguana delicatissima, assembly GCA_948472985.1. Classification (NCBI taxonomy): domain Eukaryota; kingdom Metazoa; phylum Chordata; class Lepidosauria; order Squamata; family Iguanidae; genus Iguana; species Iguana delicatissima. Next base: position 201,653 of record CAOKZL010001819.1, read on the forward strand.
ACAAACTACACTTCAGCAACCTGGGACTGAATGCGGAGTTTCTTCATTGGACAAAGATGTCTGACCACTTCTGTGGGGGAAGTCGTACATGCACAAGATACTGCCAAGATTTTGGTCTTTCTGTTATAGAGGCAACCCCCAGTATTTATTCTGATCTACTTGGTTTTGGAGAAGGGGGCAAGAGATAGGATCGTAAGAAGTTCCTTATACTGAGTGAACACCTTGGCTCATCCAGTTCAATATTTTCAACCACACGGATGTACAGATTTGGATAAAATCAAAGAGGGCCCCAAAGCTTTAATAAACAGCCATGTTTGAACTTGGCCACAGAATGAAGCTGGGCTCAGTGCCAATCAGGCTTGCAAAGGGAAGGCCTTCGACAACTGTAGTACCACATCTGCTCCCCCAACAGTGTATTCTTCACACTGGAGGGACATGGAGGAGGTCCGACCCGGCAGACCTCAGTCCAAGAGCAGGTGTATGGAACAAAGGCCTAATCCTAACAGTCAGTATCTCAAAAGAGCCTCTGTCCCTGAGACACACTCCAATATGGTAAAGATGGTCATGCTTTGCCTTTAAACACCTTAGAAGTTAGAGACACTCCCTGCAAAAATAGGTCACTATTCATTAAAGGTTTACAAATGGCACCTTTGGGAATAAACCCCATTGTCTTGGCAGAGGCCATATTTCAAGCTGGGAGTCAGTCTGACGGAATTGTAGTTCAAGGAGGGGAAAAGAAATGGGAAAGGCAAGCAAAATGATGGCAGTGTAAAGCAGCAGGTGGAGAAAGTGTGGCCCTCTCCAGCTGGTTTTGTGGCCCTCAGCCCCCCTAGATTCCTCTAAGCATTCTTTCTCTGGCTGAAAAGGAAGGGAGGGAAGGAGGGAGGGAGGGAGGGAGCCTTCCTGCCTGCCCAGCCAGCCTCTGTGCATTGGGAAACTCCCCACTGCATACCTGGACACTGTCTAGGAAGTGCTAGAACATAACCAGAGCATACGATGTGCTTCTCATGTGCCCAGTGCACACCAGAAGAGCCCAATGTGCGTCAGAAATGTCCAATACCCATCGCAGCACTCTTGCTGGTGCCCTGAGGGTATATATTTGCAATTTACTAATGGAATGTTCTTGCACCTCTGCGGCATAGCTAAGGATCTGTAGCATTACACAAGGTAGATGGGATGTAGAATTTCAGCCCACATCAATGGAAAATACGAACAGCATTTTCCAGACAGCACCAGCATTCTTAGTGTTCTCCTATTCAGCAACTTCCTATTCAATGACTCAGGCTGCAGTGAACAACAAAGAGGAATCCATTAATATCTGCTTTTTGGGATTATGATGCACTACGTCTAGGGATTAACACATCTAAAGAGATACAAATCTACAGAGCCAGGCAAGCTACTGGAGAGAGAACACCACCTTCTTATGGTTTGCTCCTTGCGGTCCTGCCATAGGTCAAATGTTCTCAGTTCAAAGCACCAGAAACTTTTTGCATGAGCAATTGTTTGGATCTTGAAGGTCATCCCATAATGCTCAGGCAACCATGCTGGTAAAAGCAGGACTCATCATGAAGATAATCTCTGTTGTTTCTAATAAGTCCTCCTGGTCTTCATTTTCTGAAAACAGTTTGTGGTTGTTTCAGCATCACAAAGCAGACTAGGGAAAAAGGAGACAGGGTTGGCAACCGTCTTAGTTTGCTATAGAAAAAATAAAAGGAAGCATCTTTTTGTGCCTTAAAGACTAAGGCTGGTATTCTACTTGGGATTTAACATCTTTGCGTGTGTGTCTTCAGGTTGTTCCTGACTTACAGCAACCCTAAGGTGAATCTGTCATAGGGTTTTCTTGGTAGAATTTGTTCAGAGGGGGTTTGCCTTTGCCTGACTCTAAGGTTGAGAGAATGTGACCTACCCAAGGTCACCCAGTGGGTTTCCATGCCACCTCTCCAAAACCACTACACCACACTGCCTCTCTGCTTCCTAAGGAGTCTCCAATAAACCCCTTCTGAAGAAATCTTGTAAGGAAAACTCCATGATAGGGTTGCCTTAGTGTTGCCATAAGTTGGAAAGGACTCAAAGGAGCCTCCAGGCAATGATATAGGCTCAAGTTGATTGACTCAGACTCAAATCAAACTTAAGTCACTTCATGGCTCGACTTGGACTCGACTCAGCAATAAATGATGCACTGACTTGACTCAACTCATGATTTGTATATTTTCAGTGACTGACTTGCTGCCCTTGGTTCAGTAACAGAACCCATTCATCAGGAAACCTTACGACTTTGAACAAGGCTTCCATCTCTTTTTGCCTACTGGCCACATGACAATCTGTCTCAAGCCCAAAACATGGGTACATTTCTTGGAAAGGGAGAGCAAATGGATTAGGCAAAGGGCTTGAGGCAGGCTTGAGATCTGTTCAGCAGACTTGACTTGAAAGCATCTTGCAAGGACTTGAGACTTAACTTGAGACTTGGAGTAAAAGACTTAAATACATCACTGCCTCCAGGGAAGGGAAGGATTCCAGCCCCCTCCCCTTCTCTTCCTCCTACTGAGTTAAGGAAGTGCAGATTACTTTTGCGCTTGGAACGCAAGTTTGCAGCAGCTGAAATAAGCTGAGGACAATGGGGGGAAATGGCAGGAGGAGAGAGAAACTGGGACATTTTAAAAGCAGTGGAAAAAGTGGGATGGCAGAGGACCAGTTGGGACTGTCCCTGCTAAACTGGGACAGTTGAAAGATATGGGATTATATCAGACTGAGAACAGTGCAATGGGAGTGATACTGGATCTGGGTCCCCCCCCACAACCTTCTTGTTTCTTAACATGGTACAAATTACACGAAAAGATCATTTCTAGCTTCTTTCAGCAGGCCATCTATTAACACAATTTCCATTTCTTTCCTTACAGGTTAAAGCCCTGAGCTTAAGGATGAGTCATCCTTCCACAAGAATATGTCATGGATGGAGAAGAGCTTAACTACCTAGGAGGATGGGGTGGGGGGAGAGAGAGCAATATTTTCCCACCTTAAACTTACCTACTTAGAGTGGAGGGAAATCACAAATGTGTGAATGCTACAAAGGGAAGATTTCCAAGATAGGAAAGAAGCACTGCCCTTCACACTGCAAACTTTGTTTTTTTCACATGCTCACACAAATCCAGGAGGCTTCTTTTCTGAATTTCACACATTCGATCTGTTTTCTTTGCACAGCAAATCCCAAATGCTTCACACACAGTCCAGGCTTTGACTCCAAAGCTTAGATTTTGCTGTTAGTTTTCATTCTTCAGGTAGCAGAGGTGTTTATGATCTGAGGTCTGAATCTAATTGTAAGGCCATTTCCGCCCTACACTGTTATAGTGCTATTATTTCACTTTTAACATCATGTGGAATTCTGGGGTTTGTAGTTTCCTGAGGCCAAAGAGCTCTCTTGCTGAGAATTCTAAAGGCCCCTCCCTCAACTGCAAATCCCAGGATTCCATAGGATGTTGAAACTGGAATAATAGCACTATAACAGTGCAGGGGGGAAATGGCCTTCATCGGCCTGTGCCCTGATTGCCATCCGAAAGGACCCTTTGTTCTCCATGCAACTGATAACCAGCCAGCCTGGTCTTGACCATATAGGCCTTTATAGATCATAACCAGCACTTTGAACTGGGCCTCGATACCAGTTGGGAATCACGGAGCTGTTTTAACCGAGAAGTTGCAGAGTCTGTGTAATCTGCTCCATTTAGGACTCTCTGCAGCTCTTTGAACTTTGGAAACTCTGAAGTTTCCAAACACTCTCCAAGGGCATCCCCATGCAGAGTATGTCGCAGTAGTCCAAATGGGATGTAACTAAGGCACGTGTCACCATGGCTAGATCAGGCATCTTAAGGAAGGGGTTCAGTTGCCACACGAGCATTAAGTGTGCAAAAGCACTCCTGGCCTCCAGAGAAACCTGGGTCTCCAAGTTCAGAGTTGAGTCCAAGAGTACACCAAAACTGCGAACGTGGGTCTTCAGGGGGTGTGTAACCCCATCTAGCGCAGGCTGAATGACCAAGTTAATGCTAACCCCTACATAGCCATGGGCCCCACTCTTGGCTGTCCATGTTGCTACCTCTCTTGTTGAAGAAAGGAATCTATTTAAAACACAGCAGCTGTCTCCCTATGTTTGGCTCTCCACACAGCTCCGTTTCCCCACTGCCTTGCCTCTTGCAGTGCGCCAGGGCCGAACACTGAGCCTCCAGGGCTCTGTTGGTGTGTACTGGGCAAGCTGTCAAAGGGAGGTGCATACAACCCTTTGAGCAAGGAAGGAATGAAGTCACCGCCTCGGCTCCTCCAATGTCATGGGTTTGGGAATAATACACCATCACTGCCAAGTGCATGGAGGAGGAGGAGGAGGAGGAGGAGGAGGAGGAGGGAGCATGCACCCAAAGTGACACAAACATGCATGGACAGACACACGCCGTAGCAGATCAAGGCATGTAAACAAGCACATGGGGGAGACATGTGCTCTTGCCATGCCCTCTGGCTGGGAGCGACCCCTTGGCGGAGTCACATGTGCATGAACCCAGAGACACATACAATTTGGAGGCTCTGCCTGCAGTGGATTTTTCCATACTTCTCTGATTTTCCTGGAGACTTAAGGAGAGCAGGAGAGACCTCCCAGATGGGATGTTAGTTATCTTTCAACATCGCTGTACTAGAAACAACCAGGCACAAAGAGAGGACCCATGGAACGACCCAAAGCAGGAGAGAATTACGGAAGAAGGCAGCCCTACCTCCACTCGCTCTGGGAAGGTCCTGGAGCATGGCCGTGGGGATGCGACAGAAGGTTTCTGACGCTCTTAGACTAACCGGCCCTCATTAACAGCGGCAATTAATTAGGGAGCCAGATTGCAAAAAGGAAGCTGAGCGAAATCAACCACAATAGCAACAACATCCGGCCCACTCCTCCAAGTCAAAGTAGGGCAAACCTTCATTGTGCAGTGAAGGAGGCTCTCTTTAGATGGAGAACTCTACCGGGCTTTGGAAGGGAATGGGTCTTTTTCAAAGAAGAGAAGCCATGGGGCTGGGTATCTGTGGCTCCACACACCTATTAGCCCTTGGCCTGCCTCACATCCCTTGGCAAATACAACCATCCAGGACCTGATGCGGCTGCCGCATTCAGGTGGTACATGGCAGGAGGAGGAAAGAACAGGGGTTTCTCTACAGTTTATGTAACAAGGTGGATTTTCTTTCTGTCCCACCCCTCTCACAGGCACATCTGGTGGGAACACAGGAGAGGGCCGCCTCAATGGCTGTCCCCAGCCTCTGCTACTCCCCAGAGAAGTTGGACTGGCGCACACACACACACACACACACACACACACACTTTCCTTTTGCAGATAAGTAAAGACTTTTATGGAGAGCCAGTGGTTTTAGTGGTGTTATAGTTTTATAGTGGTTTAAGTGCTGGATTAGATCAGGGTTTGTATTGCCTGCTCAGCCACAGAAACCTACTGGGTGGCCTTGGGCAAGTTTTTACCAAAGGCACCTGTTTTGTTTTTATTTAACATTGATCTGTTTATGCTTGCAATTCCTCCATTCTAAAATCATAGAATCATAGAATGTTAGGGCTGGAAGGGATCGTAATGGACCATCTACGCCCCCGATTTTGATTTCTGAAGCTGTGGTTTGGGGATGGGACATCCAGGTTTACGCGAGTGTTGTTTCTGGGTATGTTTAATCTGTAGAAAAGAAGGTTAATATGGGACATGATAGCCATGTTTAAATATTTGAAAGGATGCCATATCAAAGAGGGAACAGGCTTATTTTCCACTGATCCAGAGACTAGGACAAAGAGCAATGGATTCAAGCTGCAGGAAAGGAGATTCCACCTGAACCTTAGGAAGAACTTCCTGATGGTCAGAGCTGTCCGGCAGTGGAATATGCTCCCTGGGAGTGTGGTGGAGTCTCCTTCTTTGGAAGCTTTTAAGCAGATGGATGGCCATCTTTTGGGAGTGCTTTGATGGGTGTTCCTGCATGGCAGGAGGTTGGACTGGATGGCCCTGGGGTCTCTTCCAACTCTATGGTTCTACGATTCTCCATTATGGTGTTCACCCTCCTGAGATTAGGAGGGCCCTACTTGATTAAGATCAGTATTTTCCCCAGTGAGCTATGAATTCTATTGGGTGACCTTAATTGGTATCTGTCAGGCTAACCTGCTTGCAGGATTGTTGTTGGGACAATGGAATGGTGATGAGGAAAGGAGGAAAAAGCTGTGTGTGTTGCCTTGATCACCTTGAGGCCAGGATGAAATAAAATTGAAGATATACCCTTGGGGAAGCCACTGTCCATAAGACTGATCTAAAATAAGGCAAGGACATGTGGAATTCCAGCCGTGGGATAGGATGGCCAAGAACGTATAAAAATAGCAAGTGTGTACCATCCTTAGACATTTGGTGGCAAAATATAATACCTAGTTCAGGTGTATCGCTGGGTATTTTACCATCCTAGGCACTGTGTGCCAAAGGCAAAAGAGGAATTTAATCTAAAACTGAAGGATAAAGGGGGACAATTGCAACACCAGAATAAAGGGAGGTCATTGGACGTCCACTGCGGCTGGAACTCCTCAAGGAACAGAGGAGTATTTTAATTTTTTTTTCCTCTGAGGGTGGTGGTGGTGGTGGTGGTGGTGGGACACACTTGGCACATACATCACTTGGCAGGCAGAGCTGGAAGAAACCCAGAGATGTTTTATTACAGGCATCTCCAAAGACCTTCTTGCAGATACCTGTTGCAGCACTGCTAGCTATAGTGAGAATGCTGAGTGTGTCTTTGCTCATCTCCTCTGCTCTCTGTCATGGAGCTGGCCACGTTGTGCAGCGGCTGGAGAAACTGGGCTTCTGCAAAAGTAGGTTTTAGGAGTGGTAATATCAGGAGATGTACTGACAGAAACGTAGCTACAGAGATGTAGCTATGTCTCCCAGAGCAGCGTCTCAGCCAATTTTTCTGCACATAAATGCACTAAATGCTGTTTCCTGCAAAGAAAAGCTGCAGTTGAGGGACTTATTTTGGCCAACATTCACAGTTGTTATTGTAGGGGTGTGTGTGTGTGTGTGTGTGTCACAAATTTGTATGTAGGAAACAGTATTTTTTGTGCAGAAGTATCATTTTCTCCACAGAAAATGCTGCTTTCTGCACAACCCCTCCTTGTGTTTTTTGTGGACAATTTCTTTTATTTAGAATTTATTCTGTGCAGACTTGTTTTGCACAGAGTTAAGTCCTGAACTGTGAAGATTCTCACCAGTCCAGGGCCATTTCTGCACTACACGGTTATAGTGCTATTATTCCACTTTCAACCTCCTGTGGGAATTCTGGGGTTTGTAGTTTCCTGAGGCCAACGAGCTCCCTGGCTGAGAATTCTCAAGGCCCTTCCCTCCACTGCAAACCCCAGGATTCCATAGGATGTTGAAAGGGGAATAATAGCACTATAACACTGTAGTGAGGAAATGGCCCAGGTTTTACCTCACCAGGGCTTCGTAGCACTTGAGAAATGTTTTTTTTTTTTACTGTTTTCCAAATATTTCTAAATATTCTTTCCATCCCTGCGTGTGTGTGTCTGTGTGCACTCGTGTGCCTTCAAGTCACCCGTTGTCTGATGGTGAGCTCGTACATTTCTTATGGTTTTTTTAGACCAGGAATACTCAGAGGTGCTTTTGCCAGTTTCTTCCTCTGAAATATAGCCTATGGCATCCAGTATTCATTGGCTGTCTCCCATCCAAGTGCTAACCTGCACAGTTTCCCCAGTCAGATGGGATCAGATGCCTTAGGGGAGCTAGCTGATCAAAGACCAGCCGGGGAGGCTGCACTTTCTTTCTCCAAGGAGGAGCAATTTCAGGGCCACATATGTAGGTCAAGCTTCCCTTTGAATAGAGAGGAAAAAAGATTTGAACACAGCGGTTGTTTATGAGACCCTCCACACATAATGAGTGCTTTATTTATAAATGCTACAGGTTGAGCAGGTGTTATGGGGGTGCATCGGTGAGCACACAAGCAGGTGGTGACTTTAGGAGAGCAACATCGCTTCAGTTCTCTACAAAGTCTCTGTTTTCATCATTTATGTCAAGGGCCAAATGATGCATTCACTCCGGTGCAGCAGTTTTGCCTTTGTGCATGTGTGTGTTTTACTTTTGGAACAGCAGATGGGAGCCGGGGAGAGGGAGAAGCTCACCATCATGATACACAGGGAGAAGTTTAACCCGTTCATGACTACATGATCCTCTTGAAGCAGGTTGCTTTGAGAACACGAACCAGCAATGTGATGCGATGTCCAAAAAAGTGAATGTGATCTCAAGGCTCCATGCATTGATCCTGAGGCACAGTGGTCCCTTTCTATTCTCTAGGGGGGTCAGATCACTTCTGTTCAACTCTGGCCACTATGGCTGAAATTCTTCATGTGCTACTGCAATTCTTCATGTGCTAAGGTAGCTACTGTAGCTACTTTAGTTGCATAGCTAAGTAGTGTCTTCTGACCCAACCTCCCCTCCAGCTTACTCTACTAGATATCAGTTGTATGAACAGCAAAGAGTCCTTTCTGTTGGCAATCAGGGCACAGGCTGATGAAAGCCATTTGTTATAGTGCTATTATTCCTGTTTCAGCATCCTGTGGGATCCTGGGGTTTGCACTTTAGGGAGGGGTCTTTAGAATTCTCAGCCAGAGAGCTCTTGGGCCTCAGTAAACTACAAACCCCAGAATTCCACAGGATGTTGAAACTGGAATAATAGCACTATAACAGTGTAGTGTGGAAATGGACAAAGTTTCCACACACCTCCCACCAGCCATTGAGGCTGAGATGAGAAAGTGTGACTGGATCCCGCTTCTGATCATTATAGCCTTGCTGGCTGGCAGCAGGAGGCTGGAAACTTCATTTTCCCATACCCCAATCAATAGCAGAACAGACCCCCTTCTCTCTAGGGAGCTGATGCCCAGTAAAGTAGGTCTGGAGGAGCAGTTATGATTGTGATAGTAGTCCCACAATTGTGACTATGCAGACACAGATCCCCTGTGGATGAGAAACTCCAGGTTATGCACCCACAAATCTGATCCTGAATTTCAGCCCATGTTTAAGTGAGGACAATGGCTAACTGGAGTATAGCTAGAGCAGAGGTGGATAAAGTGCATCCTGCAGACTCTATCTCTTTCCCAATATGTTTTGCACACTGCTGGTGGCAGGGGTGTGTGTGGGTGGGGGGAGAAAATATCGAACAAGAACTGCAGCTTCGAAACCCATCCCAAGAGCATTTATTATCTTGCAATGCAAGGTCATCGTAATCTTTTGTGAAAAATAGTATTTTAAAATTTGCTTTAAAAAAAGAATAACAACAGAAGTCACTTCTACTTTTTTTAAAAAGACCAGAGACGGTTCAGCTCCTTGTGCAGCCTACGGGCCGTATCAGACCCTCCATTTCTGAATGAGAGTTGTCCACCTCTGATCTAGAGGAAATCAACCAGGAACTCCATCAGTGAGTTATGATAGCATTTAGCCCAATTTATGCTACTGTCACCCACCTTTTTGCCATCTTGGAGGTTGGGATTCTTCACCCACCATGCAATCATCAAAATCCACCCCCTAAACCTATCTATGAAGGAATGTAACCCCCAATATGGCCATTTCCATATCACTGGAGACCAGAGGGAGTCAGCAGAAATACATCCAGTTATTTTCTTATTGCTGGATGTGCTGCTAGGATGTTACCGCTAGGGATGTCGGAGACCCTGGAGGAGTCTTGTTGCAGGGCTCCCAGCCACAGAAAAGAACTGATTCCTCCCCTCTCCATCAACATGGAAATGGCCGTATTGAGGGGATGTGTTGAGTTCGGGGACAGCAACAGCAGGCATAGCTATAACTACATACCAGACATACATCTTGCAATGCAGGATTCCAGCCCAGGTTGGTGAGGCGCTATATAGACCAATGTAAAAAATTGGTTGAATTTAGCTAAGGAAGAGAAAATGAAGGGGAACAAAGGTAGCTGTCTTTAAATATCTGAAGGGCTGTCACGCAGGAGGTGCAACAGATGTGTTCTCTTTGCTGCTCCAGAAGGCAGGCTAGAACCAGTGGGCGGAGAACGCAGAGAAGCAGATTTGGGATCAAAATTAAGATTTCTAATGGTAAGAGAGGTGTTCCCATGAAAGAAACTTCCTTGTGAAATGCTAACTTTTCTTTCTTGCATGGCGCTAATCTTGCTGTGTTTCAAGACTCTTCCATTAAGCAAGGGTGGGGGGAGCGTTAGTCTGGATGCCCTGCAGGATGTCTTCTAGTTTTATGCTTCTTTTGAACCTTTCTCAACACTCCAGAGCTAAGGAGAGCCTTCACGTTACAGGGCAGGGTGGCTAGGAACATGTCTTTTTATTTTTCATGGACTGCGCCACCTGTGCCAATCTTATTGCTTGTTTATTTTTATCACTGACATTTCTACTAAACTTTCCCGTCACAGAGAGATATTTAAGGCAGCCCAAAAAAAAAAAAAAAAAAAAACCAAGAAGAGCTCAAGATGAACAAAGCATTTGTCATGGAAATTAATCTCAGAACAAACGAGCGCAACAAACCAGGAATTCCAAAAACAGGGTAAAAAGAATAGCAGCAGGTGATTTTTGGACTATTGTTGGGAGGCATCCAAGTCCAAAAGTTACATTTGGGAACTACAATTCCAAAAGTGGCCAAGTGTAAGGACAAGCCCCTCCTCAGTTATCCTTGGTGATTTGTCAGAGATAACTGGAGGATTTCACAAAGCTTGTGGAACAGTTTTTTAACTGCGATTGCCGGATTGTGCCAATTGGCCAATTGGAACTGTCATCCAAAAAAGTAACTTATCCAAGCACTTGGGTTTCATCCCCACAAAGGACAGAGCTTAAGAGACAGAGTAAGGTTTGGGAGTAGGAGGAACTGGAGCTTCTGGTGAGCCAGATGCTCAACTTTGTTTCAACCTGAGGTAGGTGGCCCCCTGGTCTCACTGATTATATAAGGCAAGGCCCTCTGTTCCTAACCTGGGATAATGGAACATAGAGTCATGCCGTAAAGAGTAAGAAAATCCCTTTTTCTTGAAAGCTGCCTGCTGCTTTGATGCTTTAAAGAACAGCTTTGTTCTGCTGTCCGAAGCTGAAGAGGCCCCAGCAAACGGCCTTGAAGGCAAACGGAGAGTGTTACTTAGAAGGAATGCAGCATGTAGATAACAAGGGAAGAGCTTAAACTTTAGTAACCTATAGCTCATTAAAATGGTAAAAATCAAACCCAAGGAGGAGAGTTTAGTATGTTAGTTGCCCTCTCCACTGCTTATTATGGGATGTTGGGGACATGACTGGCTTAGCAGGTATTCCCTGATACCTGATGCCCACCAGATTTACTTAGAAGTGATATAATTGCAAATCACAGAATCATAGACCTGGAAGAGACCCCAAAGGCCATCTGGTCCAACCCCATCCTTCCTTGCAGGAATGTACCACCAAAGCATTCCTGACAGATGGCCATCCAGCCTCTCTTTAAAAACCTCCAAAGAAGGAGGCTCCACCACACTCCCAGGAAGCACATTTCTGTTCTGCCTAATGGTAGAGCCGGCCCTATGCATAACCCACAGAGGTGTCCAGACAAGATGGTGACAGCAGCAAGTTTCTTTGCAAATGATCTTGCCACCCCACCCTTGTTGCCCACCCGGCTCAAGGCTTGTTATTCCGCCCACACTGTACATTTCTCTCCATCTCTGATTGCTTTGAACCAAACCTTGCCCTGCTTTGCCTTCCTCTTACAGAGACTGGCAGGCGGTTGCAATGCTGGTATCGTCTCTCGCGCTGAGCAGAGATGAGGTCACATGGCCATCTGGAGTGCGCTAGGAAGGGTCTAATCAGGGGTGCAGAAACAATTGCATCTGATTATGTGACTGATGACAATAGCTGCCGAAGAGGCCTGTGACTGCTGTGCTGGAGTGATTGGGGGGCCCACCCAAGGTCTCCTGACGGAGGGTTCGATCAACCTATCATTATTGATAGAGTTTTTATTTTTTAACTTAACGTAGGAAAGGCCAGAGATGGTGGATTGTTTTTGCAAATGGCAGAAAAATATCAAAGCTGGGAAAAGTTAAGATTTTGGACCACAGAGTCATGGAAGACCGCTTCATCGTATGATTACAGCAATGAGAGTGTTGTACGTGCAAAGACGGAAGAACTCAACACTACCCGCAGTGGAAGAATGGTTGCTGAACCTGATTGGCAGAAATCACAAACTGGCGAGTTTGAGTAGAGAAAGTGATATTAGTGATTAGTGACATTTCTTGAGGACTGGAAACCCCTTGCTGACAAAGAAAATGATTTTGTAACTTATGGTTCTGATGATTAGAAAAAGTAAGCTACGGAAAGAAAAGAATTGGTTGTAATTTTAGAGGGAGAGGTATGAATAACTATAAGAATTTTTATTATTATTATTACACCTTAAATTACAAAAACTATACGAATATATAACCATCAAAAGGAAGATCGGAAGTCACTGTTCCCTCTTCTCTCTCCTTTTTCTTCTTATCTTTTTTCCTCTTACTTTTTTCTATTTCTGTATTTTTTTGTAAATTTAAATATACTTTTTAAAAAATTCTCCCTAATAAAATTATTTTCTAAAAACTTTTCGGACTATAACGCCCAGAATTCCCCAGCTAGTTTGGGGAGTCTGGATAGCCATCCGTTGGGAATGGTTTGACTGTGTATTCCTGCATGGCAGAATGGGACTGGACTGGATGGGTCTTGTGGTCTCTTCCAATTCTATGATTACAGAATTCTGAGAAGCCAAATGTACAGCTGAATGTGCATGCACATTCAAAACTGGTTGCAAGGTGCAACATGTATCTATGAGTTTTGCACAATGCACACCCATGCTTAATGCACCATGTATACACGTACAAAGGCATCATGTGCACAACTCAACTTGAGATGGATGCAGAAATTCCAAGGCATTTTTGAAGTAGGAATTTTTTTCTCCTTTGGATGGGGCACTAACAAGCGCAAAGGCAGGCTTTTGGAGTTGTTCATGATCATAAACATGAATTCTAGCAAGTAGGATACTCCAGGAATAACACCTTCTTTTTCTCTCTCTAACCCCAGATTGTTTCTTTGTTAGTTTTAGAACCAACCGACAGTCAGAGTCACAGTTAAAAGCACACTTGTAGCCAGAGAGATTTATGTTCAAAGAAAAAAGAAAGGAACTGAAACCTGAAACTAACACATAATATTAGCACACTAAACTAAAATGTTGAACAGTAACTAAAACACTAATGTGCGATGCCTTGAAACGCACCAGGGCAGAGAAATTCAGCAGTGTAAAGTCCGATCTTGGGAAGCTGCTGCGATGGTTGATGCCACCGCCTGTTGTCGCCAGTGATGCTTCATGTGCCACATGCTAAAGCAGAATGGGAAGCGACATAATTAGGCCCAGCTGAGACAAAGGCAGCAAAAATGTAGGGAGAGGTGGGCAGCGGCAGGAGAGGAGAGGAGAGTGGCATCTTGAGATAAAGCGAGCTGGAAGGTTACACATCCGACAAAGGTTAGCCTCATCTGGCTGGGAAAGATGTTGCTGCCTCTGCAGCACGCCATGACCAGGAGCGATTAGGCAGGCTTAACACCTTCTCCTTCGGAAACACTTCAGCAAGGGAATGTAGATCTTGTAAAAAGAGCGACTCTGGTCGAGCTGGCTTTGCCATGAGGCAAAGTTGTCTCGGGCAACATATTCCTGCCCATGGGTAATGGCAGAAAGACGTCAGAGGAAGGCGGTGGGTAAAGGCCTGCTTTGGTCAGATCTCACCTGGAGTACTGTGTCCGGTTCTTGGCACCACAGTTCAGGAAGAATATTGATAAGCTGGAATGTGTCCAGAGAAGGGTGACCAAAATGGTGGAAGGTCTGGAAACCATGCTCTATGACAGTAGTTCTCAACCTGTGGGTCCCCAGATGTTCGTGGACTTCAGCTCCCAGAAGCCCCAGCCACTATGGTCAATGCTCAGGGCTTCTGGGAGCTGAAGTCCACGAACATCTGGGGACCCACAGGTTGAGAACCACTGCTCTGTGAGGAGTGGCTTAGAGATCTAGGTGTGTTTAGCCTGGAGAAGAGAAAGTTAACAGGTGACATGATGGCCATGTTTAGCTATCTGAAGGGATGTCATACAGAACATAGAAGCAAGCTTGTTTTCTGCTGCTCCAGAGACTAGAACGCAGAGAAGTGGATTCAAACTACAGAAAAAGAAATTCCATTTAAACATTAGGAAAGACTTCTCAACAGTAAGAGGGAATTCAACAGAGGAATAGGCTGCTGCCTGGGAGTGTGGTGGAATCTGCTTCTTTGGAGGTTTTTAAACAGAGGTTGGATGGCCATTTCCAATTTCTATGTATGGCTGGGAAAGCTGGATAGTGAAAACAAGCTGATAAGAAAATTAACTCCTTTGAAATGGGGTGCTGGAGAGACACTATGCCCTGGATTGTTAAAAAGACAAATGACTGGGTCCTAAAACAAACCAAGCTTGAACTCTCCCTAGAAGCCAAGAGGGCTAAACTAAGGCAGTTGTACTTTGCCTGTGTCATGAGAAGACATGACTCACTAGAAAAGACAGTAACGCTTGGTAAGGTAGACAGCAGCGAGAAAAGAGGAAAATCACAGTACAGATGGATGGACTCAATCAAGGAAGCCATAGCTGCCCTGAATCTACAAGACCTGAGCAAGCTGTTGATGATAAGGTGACAAGGAGGTCTCTTTTTCATAGAGTTGCCATGAATCAAAGTCGACTTGATGACAGCCAACAACAAGCAAAGTTCCAAGCAGGATGCCAGCCACTGATAATAATGGTGATGGCAATGTTGATGGTGATGATGATGATGATGATGATGATGATGATGTTGACGACGACGACCATGATGATGATCACCATCATCATCCTCAGAAAAATAGGCAGCAAGTGAAATGGAGCTGGGTGGGAAGAAGAGGGAGAGAAAGCTTGGCTTATTTTTATCCCGAAAGGGCAAAACTGCACTCAAATATTCTGTATCTTAAACATTTCAAGCATCATTTGGGTGGCTTTGAGTGGAAATTATTTTAATCTTCATAATCCCCCAGAAGGAAAGCTGCTTACGCACTGTGGGCTGTCTGGGCAAAGAATTGGGGGGGGGGTGAACGGGGAAGGGTCTGTTACCAGCACTGAAGATTGGTATTGGGGAGGAGGGTGGGAAGCTGTCATATACTGATCCAGACCACTGTACATTTCTTGTCCAGTTGGCTCCACAGGCGGGGGACCTGCAGCTTTCTATCTGTTGTTCTAAGATTCTGATTCCCATCAGCACCTTCCAGCCTGGCCATCAGTGAAGGATCAGGGAAGTAGAAGTTCATCGAGAACTAAATGGCTCACCTGTTCTCTGCTTCAGTCAAAAAGCTGGGCTCTAGCTCCCTGTGACTGGGAACCCTTGATAGGATCATCTTCCTCCATAGCCTTTCTAATGCCAACTCCGTGCTAAGGGCTGTCACCACACCAAGACCTAGAGTCTGCATCACAGACCACAATGAATACCTTCACAATGATGGAGCTTGGTCACTGACGTGACAAGCAACTGTAATAAGGGTGAAGGATCCTCTTTCCAGTTCCAGCCCTGGGTTTCTATCACTTACCTTCCCTTTTCCCCACTTAATCCCTTCCTGGACTGGGTGCCTAGGCCTCAGGTGACCCCTTTTGTGAACCAGTGGCTGTGTTGTTTTGGTCAGTTTGCTGTAGTAAGCATGACCAAGCCCTCCGCCAAACTCGATATGAACAGACTAAAACAGTGGTTAAGAAAACAAACAAGTGGAAGTTTATTAAGACACAAGGAAACAATACACTAACCCTTGAGCAGCTAAATCATTTACATCTCCTCAAAACCATAGTCAGTCCTTCCCTCTGTCTGATTCTCCTGTCTGTATTCTACCTATTTCTGTCTCTCCAAAATGTTTCCTGTCTCTCCGTCAGCTTTTTCGTATCTGCCTTCTGCCAGACACAAGCCTAAGGTTTTGTAACATTTCCTGCCCTTCAGCCACCCCCTTCACAGCATTCCCCTGAGATGTGATTGGCTGTCTTCAGCCACTCTTGCCCAGCTCCTCCCATCAAACAGGGAATTGTGATGATGCGCAGTGGGGAACCATGAAAGACGTGCAATGGAGGCTTCCATTGCTCAAAGTGTCCTGATGCAGGTGTCTCAATGTGCAATGTGTCCCGATATGCAACATGTCCTGGTGCAATGCATAACCTGTCTCAATGCACAACACGCCACATGGTACATTGGAACGCGTTGTACATTGAGACCATTGCAAAACGGCCACACTTTTCACAGTGGTGCCAGAGACAGAGCCACATCTCTGCTCCCCATCTGAGAATGTGAGTGCTGTGCAACATTGCAATTCAGCTTTATGCGATTGTAAGGCAGTGTATAATGATGTAAATCCCTAAGAGGATGCCAGCCTCTATCTTGTGACAGCGTGTTCCACCATTTAATAGTAAAGCAGGTAGGAAGAAATATGCCCTTTATATCTGTCCTATATTTATATCTATTGCCCATTGATTCCTCTCAAGTTCGATGAGGCCAGAAATTCTGTACCCTAAAAATGCTTTAGGTGAGTCAAACTCTTCACAGGGCTTTCATTATGTGCAATTTCACTACCACCAGCGCTGCCCTCATGATCCATCCTTTTGCAAAATGCATGGCTAGCAATGGTTACTGTTAGGGAAATGCAGAAGTAGTGGTGGCAAACTTTAAAAGAGAGGTCCAAGGTTCTGAAGGCAACTTCAGTTCAGTGTTTTGGAGAGATTCGTTTAAATTCAAACAAAAAACCCAGAGTGCAGCTACCACCCCAATGACATGGAAACCACCAGCCACCATGACTCAGAAAAGAAAACACAGAAAGTGCAAGTACTGATTCAAATGAACATGGAATAGCATTGCAGTGTGGGGTTTGGGTAAGTGTGCCAAGAGTGAGCATGTGCTAAAGCTGGGGAAAAGTTAGTTATTTAGTTAGTTAGTTTTTAATTACAACAGCCAGAAAACCCCAAACCAACACAACCAGTAATCATGCTGGTTTGGGGTTGCTGGGAGTTGTCGTTCGAAAAAGAAACTTGCCTGAGCTCCGCAGTAGCTAATTTTTCAGGCTTTCAAGTCACACACTTTTTTAGCACCCTTGGAGACTTTTATCATGATAGGTGTGGAAGCAGTGGATGTTGGGCAGTGGTATGTTATTTTGCAAAATGCCCCTCGTTCGACGCCTGGCTTCTCCAGGTAGGTCTAGGAAAAGCCCTGTCTGCCACATTATAGGGTTGCCACCAATCTGTATAAGCATTGCTGAGCAAGATCCAGCAATCAGGAACCTGTGGTATTCCACATAACTGATGGGCTTCAATCCTCACTTCCCCTGTCCATTGGCTAGGCAGACTAGGGATGATGGGAGCTGGGATTTGACACAGGCTACCACCTGTGAGATGGAATCTCGGTGGTTCTATACCTTTAATCTTCTGGATGTTTGGGACTTCAGCTCCCAAATTTGTGATTACTAGCTCTGGTAGCAAGGATTTCTGGGAGCTGAAGTCCAAGACATCCGAAGGACCAAAGACTGAGGAGCGTGGAACTAGATGAAGTAGTGCTCTGAGAAGGCAGAGTCCTATATTCTTTCTATATTGCTAATAGCAGGGCAATACTGCCCCAGTTTTTTTTTAAAAAACCATATTTTTTTTTTAAAATAATTAAGTTTGAAGTTTATGGTAAAACACTGATATGCAGCCTTCTTGCATCACATTGAAGTTTGGAAGACAAACATAGATTTGCATGCTTCGTTGTGTTTTTAGATTAGAATTCTGTGCATTGCCTCCAGCTTTCTGGAGTGATCACTTTGCATGAGTCTGAAAAGCACGTTTGAATCTCTTGAATGCAGTGTGGGTGGTGTATTCAGGCTAGCAATCTGGGATCGACACGGAACAGAAACTACCAGTGCAATCTTACAGACATTTATTAAGAACTCGGTCCCATTTTGTTCAGTGGGGCCTACAGACATACGAAACGGATTGGAATCAGACAACATGACATGAACTATATAGATTAGGAAGTAAATCCAACTGAGTTCAGTGGGGCTTATTCACATCCCTGTGTGCACAGGGATTACAGTCAAAACACACTTTTGCAGCTGGAGGTTTTACATTTACTTCCTACAGATTATAGCAGGAATTCTGCTTGAGACTCACATCTTTGCAAATGGCTTTATGTGTGTGCAAAATTGAATGGCATGACTTCGCAACACCCATATTCATCTAGGGGCTGCCATGGCGTTACCACATCTGGGCATCCATTGCATAAAGGCGGCGTGACCACTGTGCCATGGCCCAATGCACCATGAGCATACTCCAGTATGCATCTGGACATGACTTGGAAGCATCTGAGCGGCCTGATATCATGTCCCTCCTTGAGGGTTCATCCAAGCCCTCTTTTGGTTAAGCAAACCAGGTCTGATTTAGAGCAGGAAGAGGAGATGGGAGACCTCCAGTCCCAGAGCAAGGCAGAGGTTCAGGTCTCTGGCTTCCCTAAAGGCTGCAATAAAGGCATCAGCAGGAACACAGCTCTCCCTAAATACTGCTTGGGATCAGGGTGTTGGCTAAACATGCTGCCTATATGGTCATCCCTCCACATTCGCTAGGGTGGGGGGCACAGGACCCCCCATGAAAGTGGAAAAACCGTGAATAACTCTAGGTCCTCCCAAACCATATTTAACACACCGAAATGTGTAATCACCATATTCAACCCACTGTGGATTCCTTTGAGGCATCAGAGTTCCTTCCCAAGGCAGAAGTGAGTGGGTGGTGGGGCTCCCTGTCACCTCCACAGCTGCCCCACACCATTTTTAAGAGGGACTTACAAGCCTCGTTCGCAGTTTCTCAGTCTCACGAGGCTTGCAGTCACTGTTAAAAATGGCCTAGGGAGGCAACAAAGGTGACAGCAAATAATCAATGAATAATCAAATCCACAAAAGTGAAACCTGCAAATGTGGAGAGCTGACTGTACAAGGAAGTTAAATTCACCAGCCACCTTGCTGAGTACAACTTCCTCTCAACAGCTCAGGTTATGCATGTGTCTGACGGATTTAGGACCCTCACATTGTAAAAAGACTCAGCTACTGAAGCTCCCAAGACCTGTCTTTGATTTCCAGCTTTCTTGATGCTAGTCTGTTTCAACAGCAAGATATCTCTTGCTTCCACAGCTTCTGACTTGGGAGCCCAGAAATTTGAAGTTGAGAGCAGTACACTCAACGCACATCAGAAGTGCCCAGTGCACATTGCAGCCGTCTTGCCAATCCTCACACGTGCTTCTTCATAATTCAATAACAACATTTGGTTGCATTTCTGCAAGATAGTTACTAATATGTGAAGTTAAGAAACATAGACTGTGATACAGGATCTTGGCCCATATGGGGTATTAAATATTTAAATAAATTAATTAAATATTTAAAGAAATAAAAAGCACAGCCCTTTCTAGCCTGCCATACCCTGAGATATTGGTTGGAGCAAAGTCCCCATTATCCACAGAAGAAATACCCATAGGGATAATGGGAGCTGCAGTTGAGCATCACAGGAGTTGGCCCGATTGGAAAAGGCAGTTCTAGGAGGACTTCAGCAGAAACAAACGGAAATATTTGCATCTTCCAGAATCTGCGACAAGACAGGATGAGGCAGTTGCCTTAAGCTGCAGACTCTCAAAGGTGCAGAGCAGCAGCAAAGTCCTGTGGGAAAAGATCTATGTGTATCATTCACGCCTGTCCTGTCAATCCAGCCAAAGTTGGACTCCACTGTCAATTCATTTAAAATCTGTATGTGGATGGAGCAGAGGCACTATCCTGTCCTTTGTCTTGGGTCCGGCCTGCTAAAACCCCCTGAGAATTCCATACCTTCTAGTGCAGCCAGAGAAATGCCATGACCCTGGGAGCGTGACCACCATGATAGAGAAAAACTCACACATCTTGATTCCCCTGCTTTGTGACAGCTTAGCTCCTGTAGTCTTAGGCAAAGCAGGAAATGCAAAAGCGAAGCGCTTTAGGTCACAGAATATTTGTTTAACACTGAATAATTCTCTCCGGTGGAAACGGAACTATTTTAATCCCCTCGTGCTGCGTGTGAGAGAGATGCTCTCTTGCAGAGCTGGAATAAAGGATGCTAAGGGGAGGGGGTGCCCCATGCTCAACCAACTGTTGGGCCTCAGACTTCTCCCTTGGCCCCCTATTTTCTGGGGGGCCAACATTTCTTCCCAACCCAATACACCATTCTTTAGGGTAGCACAGAGGAAGCAAACCTCCAAACAGTCAGGCTGTAAGCTTCTACCTCTTTACTTACAAGCAGGCCCTATTGGAATGTAATGTGGCTTCACTTTGAGTAGACCAGCATAGGTTTGTGGTGCTAGATCTATTTTACAGCAAATGCGAACACATCTTCCCCATTTTACTCTTACCTACATTACTCTCCCTTTCTCCTGCTGTTAGTCTCATTTTGGTTTGTAAGCACCGTGAAGCGGGGACCTATACACCTCTGCCCCATAAAGCACAATGCACATTGATGACCATGACCTGTCTCTCTCTCTCTCTCTCTCTCTCTCTCCCCTTCTGTGCACTCCTTCAATCTGCCTGTCAACTTACAATGACCCCCATGGATTTCATAGGATTTTCATAGGCAAGGAATCCTCAGCAGTGGCTTTACCAGTTCCTTCCTCTGAAATATAGCCTACAACACCTGTAATTTATTGGTGGTCCCCCATCCAGTCACAAACTAGAGCTGACTCTGCTTAGCTTCCAAGATCAGATAGGATTTAGGCCTAGAGGGAACAAGTAACTCCCTTGTTTAAACAACCTCACCGGCTGCCGTTTTATTTTGGGATGCAATTCAAAGCACTGGTTATGGCCTGTAAAACCTTCTAAGTCTACAAGGCAAATGATCTGAGAGATCCCATCTCCATAAATGAACCTGCACAAGTCTCAGTATCCTCAGCGAAGCTCTTTTCCTCAGTCTCACCATAGTTTCAGGGCTGTCTAGTGGAGACATGGAAGACGCCTTCTTGGTGGCTTGTCCCACTGTGGAGTTCTCTCCCATGGGAGGCTAGCCTGTTCCCTTCTCTGATCAACTTCCACAGGCAGGAAAAGACCTGATTTAAGAAGACACTTGGTGAAAAACTGGATGTGCTTTTGACAGTGTGTGTGCATGCGTATGCACATTACTTTTTACTCAGTGTATGCACTGTTTTAAATTTGTGGTGCTGTCCAGCTTACAGCATTGTAACTGCTGCATGGGATGCTAGCCAGTGCTTTTAGCAGGATTGCTTATTAAAAGGTATTTATTGTTAGCCTTTTTGCTGTTTTAATCTACGTGCAAACCATCTCCCATGCCAGGAGAAAGGCGGAATATACAGGGCACCCTGTTTTCACACAATCTCCACGTGAACAAATGTGAGGTCTCACAAAGTGTTGCGTCTTGCACTGCTGAGGGTGTTGTGTCTCGCGCCCATTGACTATAATGCAACACGGCGCTCACTCTTTTATGTTTTATGTGGAGGTTCCTGGAATGAAACGCCCACAAATAGAATGGGTGCACTGTAAATTAATAAATCAACAGTAAATTCAAAACTGAGGCTGGAATTTGAACGATCCCAGTTGTCATCTTCACCGAGCCTTAAAACCCATGGGTGACCTCGGGGCAGTTCCCCCTCTCTCTGTCAGCCTGCCCTACCTCACAGGCTTGTTGTAGAGGTAAAAATGGGGAGAAGGAAAGGCCGGTACAGTTGGCCCTCTGGGTTTGATTATCATGAATTTGATTATTTGTGAGTTTCTTCAACTCCTGGCCCCCCTGCCTCAGGTGTTTCTTTTCTGGGGGAACCTTCTCTCTCAGCAGCTCTGATCAGGCTTTAAAAACTCACCTCTGGTCCTTCTCCTCTTCCATCACCCGTTCCCTAGCCAGCTAAGGATGGATCACAGTCCAATTTCTCAGTGCCACAAACCCTCTCCCAAAGCCCCACCAGCACCCAAGGACAGATGGGTGAGAGAGGACTCATAGGGCCACCATCCCAACTGACCCCCTTTCCCTCTCCTCTCCTTTCCCAGACCTGGTTTGCACCCTGGGTGCCTGTTCTCCTCACCATACCTTGGCCTCCCCCCACACATACACATTTTGATATTTGCGATTTTTCCACTTTTGCAGGAGTCCTGAGCCCCTAATGTGGAGAGCCAGCTCTATGTCCTTCTAAACTCACTGGAGGAAAGAAAGGCTAAGCACCCTGACAGCTAGCCATCCCTAACCTTGTCACTCCTGTGAAATTTTCAATACATAAACGGGGTGTTTCAGGCAGTGGCTTTTGCCTTATGGGTCTTATGGCTAGCCTCATGTGGGTGACATTGTGTGGGTCACCCAGCTGTGCATACAGGTTCATTCCCGGTTATCTTCCTATGCAGAGCTCATCCACCATGTGCAGCTCGCTTTATTGAGAAAGGATTTCTGTGACTGAAAATGCCCTCAGTCCCAAAGCTATTCTGGGAACCAGGGCTGTGCAGCAGCATTGATTTTTTTCTTCTTCCAGGGGAATAGAAACCCACACTCTCCCCGCTCTGTGACCAAAAAGCCTTTCCCCAGGATACCCCATGTCTTCTGGGGTCTTGCCTGAGTGCATTTCAGCATGACATCTTCCAGAGAGAGGGAGAGCTGCATCTAATCTGTTGCAAAATTAAAAAAAAGAAATACGGCTTAGAAACAGCGTGTCCCAGTAGAGTTATATGTCATGTAATTATTATTTTTTTTTGTTCTTGCAAGAGTGTAATGAAGTTATGTTTCAAAAGTGACAGAATGAGTAAGAGCAGCATGCATGTGTCTGTCTGCATCCGTGTGCACGCACATGCTCACGAGGGACTGGATTATCCATGGTTCAGTTGATGTAATTTCTCCAGGCGCCTCGCTGGCAAGGGACCCAACTGATGAAGGAAAAACAAGGGGAGCTTGCTTTCTCTTCTCCCCCGGTGACTTTCCTGAATCTTCTGATATTTCTTTTACCGGTCACATTTTGCGCATTACTTAAGTAACCAAATAAAAATGCATAGGACGGTCCTGTTCATTCCACTGAAGTTGCAGGGCTGAAAATGAATTTGCATGCAAGACAGGTGCTGCTTTCTACTGTAATCTATGTTGGCTTCTCCGTTCATTCATTTATTCAATTTCTGTGCCACTGTTTCTAGAATACCTCACACAAGTGCAAAAAAAAAGAAGGGGCACTGTGATTTTTGGAACTACAGGCAGTGAAACTTCTTTTTACACCTGCCTGGCTAACCTTTTCCTCATCCTTGGTTTAGATGGGAGCATTTTTAGCAGCATCAGGACTGCAAACATGGTGAAGGAGAGCTGGAAAAACACATCCTTTCAGTATTGGGTTGCAGCAGTGTCTGACAGAACCAGTATGGGGTAGTGGTTAGAGCACTGGACTACAATTCTGGCAAAACCACCTCTGAGGATTCATAGGAAACCCTGTAAAATTCACTGTAGGTCACCAGGTGGCTTGATACACACACACACAAACACACTGCAATGCTCCATTGTGCACGGGTTAAGCAAAAGCGACACAGAGAGAGGATGTAAAGTGAGAATTACAAGGATGCACACAGAAGATGTGTTCCCATAAAAGGAATGCCAGCTGTGAATCAAAAAACAAGTAAATAAATGTTGCCATAGGAGGGGAATGTAGATCTTTACCTGCTTGGCAAAAGGTAACTAGATCTCCTGGGGAAGGGAGTTTTACAACTTGGGAGAAGCCCCCCCCGAGAAGTCCTCATCGGATATGCCTGGGATGTGGTAAGATCAGGAGAAAGCCTTCCACTGCTGATCTTAAAACTGTTTTAAATTGGTGTACAATGCTGTTTTTTTAAAAATTATAATATTCATTGTTTTAATTGCATTTTAACTCAGATCATCAGCAGACTTAGGTGCCATATTGAGATTCCTATATTGCATATCAATATAATATAATATAATATAATATAATATAATATAATATAATATCATATCATATCATATCATATCATATCATATCATATCATATCATATCATATCATATCATATCATATCATATCAAATAGCACCACCTAGAGATCTCCCAGTTTTGTCCAGAATCAAATGGCCTAGGCCCAGGAGCAAACGAAAGGCCCTCCCTCCATCCCAACCACCACTGCCCTGGCCTTGGAAGGAAAGAAAAAGAGGCTTCCCCCACTCACCTGACAGGTTAGAGATCAGAACATTGTCAGAAAGTGGAAATGGTTGCAAAGGAGAACTGATCCACTGTAGGGCACATGAAGGACTTACAGAGGCTCATTTGGGACTGACCACACATGCACACTGCTAGTAAAGGGTCTCACCTGGTTTGGCACCTTCTCCCCACCCCGAGCTCGCTTTGCAAGCAGCACATGCGCGGTCCTAAGGGAGCCTCCATGGGCAAGAAGAACAGATGAAGGTCTCCTGTTTTGATACTCGTAATACAGACCAGTCCCATTAATTTGACCAGGGGATCCGCTCTTTCCCTAGGCAAGACTTAGGACATGCACATGTGTGAGCGGTCCCAAGCAAGCCTCTGCAGGCAAGAAGAACTGGTGAAAAAGCAGATCTCATGTTGAATTAATGGAGCTTGTCTTTAAATTGGAAATGTCAAAAGAGCAAGTGGTCAGATAATGGGGCACCAAAAGCCAGGGGCTTCCTGTATCTGCTGGATTTAATCCCTTCCCACACTGCCATCCCCTTTTCCTTTTGTGTCCTGTCTTGTAAGCCTCAGGGCAGGAAACTGTTTTGTTGCTCTTTGACTTGCAAAGTACCATGTACAACAGTGGTTCTCAACCTGTGGGTCCCCAGATGTTTGTGGACTTCAGCTCCCAGAAGCCCCAGCCACTATGGCCAATGCTCAGGGCTTCTGGGAGCTGAAGTCCAAAAACATCTGGGGACCCACAGGTTGAGAACCACTGATGTACAAGGATGGTGCTATATAAACAAAAGATGACAACAACACAGTTGAAGTGATGCATCTAATTTTCATTTCACCACCCACTGGAGGAGGGTGGAGGGTTGGAGACTTTCTGCTCATCTTCAGATCAAGGGAAATCATAGTTCCTCTCTGCTGTTCTGCTATGGTAGGGCCCCATTAGGAGTACTGTCTCCAGTTCTGGGCACCACCATTCAAGAAAGATATTGATAAGCCAATATGGGTCCAGAGAAGGTGTTGACCAAAGTGAGCGAAGTTCTGGAAAGGACTTAGTTTGGAGTATGTTTAGTTTGGAGAAGAGAAGACTGAGACATGATAGGATAGCCATCTTTAAATACCCAAAGGTGTATTTAATGTGTAGAAGATGAGATAGCCAGGTGTGTTTAAGGTGCAGGAGGAGCAAGCTTGTTTTCTTCTGCTCCAGAGGCTAGAATACGAACCAATGGATCCAAATTACAGTTGGCCCTCCACATTCACTAGGGTTAGAACACAACTCTCACAAAAGTGGAAAAATTGCAAATATCCCTCCCCCAAAAAGTATGTGTTTTTTGTGGGAAGGGGACCAAAGCATGGTGGGAAGGGTGGACACCCAGAGTCAAAACCAGGTCAGGGAAAGAAAAGGGAAGGGTTGGCGTGGTGGCCCTATGCTTCCTCTCTCTCGCCCATATCCTTCCTTGAGGGGGGGCCCAGAAGAGGGTTTGTGGTGCTGAGAAATTGGGCTGTGAGCTGTCCTTAGCTGGCCAAGCTGTAGCTGGTAGAAGAGGAGGAGGATCAGATGCACGTTTCTAAAGGGCTGCGTGGTCTGATCAGAGCCACAGAGAGGGAAAGTTCCCCTGGGGGGGAAAAGTCTCCCGTGGTGGAAGAAATCTGCAGATAATCAAATCTGTGAAAGTCAACCCTGCAAATGCAGAGAGGCCTGACTGTACAAGAACAGAGATTCTACCTAAACATTAGGAAGAACTTCTTTACTAGAAGAGCTGTTTGACGGTAGAATAGAGTGTCAGAGATGGTGGTGAATTCTTCGTCCTTGGAGGCCTTGAAGCCAAGTTGGACGGGCATCTTTCAGGAGTGCTTTAGTTGCCCGTTCTTGCATGGCTAGACGTTGGTCTCGGTGGCCCTTGAGATACCTTCCAACTTTATGATTCTATGATTATAGGCCTCCAGCCTTGTTGAGCAGCTTTGACAGACCCAAGGAGGAAAAGAGGTGGATGAAACCAGTTGAAGGGACAATGCTGCTTCTTGCACCCCTTGTTTCGAGGGTACAGCCTGAGAAAAATGTGGCTGGAGAAGGAGTGGAGCATTCTTTTGGCTCAAAAGAAATGGTATTCCAGCTTGCAATATGGATGCAGAGAGCCACCTCGTGGTGAAAGATTGGAGGGACATGCGCTACATCTATTAGGAAAAAAACTGCTACCTACTGAATGATGCAACTGTGTTGATGGGTGACTCTATAAAGTATCTGCCAACAAATGAGTAAAACTTACTCAATTTGACTTCTGTTAACTTTTTAACCAGGCCACCACATTATACTGAGCCAGATTGTTGATCTCTGCGTTTCTGTATTGTCTATTCCAAATTAAAAGTTCCATCTTCTAGACAACAATTCCCAGACCATCACATCCAAGTGATGGTAGCAAAGCAGAGTTCTTAGTAAACCTACAGTAAAACTATAGCACCTGTTTCTCCGTGGCAGAGTGCACGTATTGCAGAGCTGTTCTTTATATTTCTAGATGGGAAGACCAATGAGCAGCAAAAGTGAAAACGTACCACCACCTGGTTTTCGTGCATGAAACAGCCATCTTGCATCAAACAATCCCCTGATGTGGCTGTCTGGAAAAAGGGAGGCTTTGTGCAAACTTCTACAATTCTTTCTCCTGCACACACAAAACCCTCATGCATTTCTGCACAGAGTAATTCCCCAAAACACTTTAGGATGTGTGCATGCCAGAGGGAGAAACTGCACAAAATTCTTACCACTATATTTTTCTTCCTGAGAAGGTTCCTCATATACCAGGAAACTCATTTTTCGGCCAAGAAGTGAATAACTGTGAATATTCGTCCCACTTCTAGTCCCAAGTATAGCAGTCCTCCCCTTATCTGCAATTCAACTTTCCGCAGCTTCAGTCACCTGCAGTCAACCGCGATCCAGAAATATTAAATGGAAAATTCCAGAAATAGACAATTTGTAAGTTTTAAAGTGCACATAAATTTGACCAGCATGATGAACCCTTCATGTTCCATTCTGTTCCACCCAAGACATGAATCATCCCTCTGTCCAGCGTATCCGCGCTGTATACGCTACCGACGCATTAGTCACTTAGAAGTTGTCTCAGTTACTAACTTCTATTACAGTATATTGTTACAATTGTTCTGCATTATTATTATAGGAGCTGTTGTTAATCTCTTGCTGTGCCTATTTTATAAACTAAGCTTTATCATAGATATGTATGTAGAAAAATCATAGTACATCTAGGGTTGAGTACAATCTGCAGTTTCAGGCATCTGCCAGGGGTCCAGGAATGTATCCCCTACTGTACAATCAAGAGGCAGTGTGGTGTAGTGGTTTGAAGGCTTGACTCCAACCGTGGAGACCAGCGTTCGATTCCCTGCTCAATCAGGGAAACGATAGGGTAACCTTGGGCATATCATATACTCTCAGCTCCAGAAAAACCCATGATAGGATCGCCTTAGGGTTGCTGTAAATTGGAAATGACTTGAAGGCACACCACAACATACCAGTTAAAAAGGATTAAGTATGAGTGCTGTGAACGATCTTTGCTTCTGGCTGCAGAAATCTGCTGTCCGTCAATGAGTTGATAACAATCATTTCCTGGCTGGGGGATTCTGGGAACTTAATGGACAAATAATCTGACCTAACATGGGTTAATTTGTTTGCTCATTCCCAAACTTGTGACTTACGATTCTTTAAATGAGGGTGGGTATCATGTGGCCCGCGGGGAATGTAGTCCCTGGATCCCACTTTTGTGGCCCTTGAATCCCCCCCCCACAACCTAATCAACCAATTTTTAAAAATTCAGCATGAAAAATTTTTTTTTTTTTTGGGAAAGAACTGAATTGCCTAGAGAGGTGGTGGGGTCTCCTTCTTTACACATTTTCAAAAAGCGGCTGGGCCAGATATTTACCTACTGGGGATATTCTAGCTGGAATTCCTGCAATGACCAGGTGGTTGGACTCAATGGTCTATAGGGCCCTTTTCAAATCTGTGATTCTATGACCCAGCGCCTAATGCAAAACCAAAAGCCTTCTCCGAAGTCCAGTTGGACCTCCACGTTTGTGGGTTTGAATTTCACGGATTTGCTTGTTTTGAGAATTTCTCCAGCTCCTGTCCCAGCATCAAGCACTTCTTTTCCAGGGGAACCTTCCCATCCCACCCTTAATTTTAAGAAGCAAAATGGACCGAAAATATTTTAAAAGATGCTTCTCACCGGGGTCAAAGAGCTCTATGCAAAAAATCTAAATGCATCCTTGCTAATGGCCACTTTGAAAGAATACAGTCAAGCCTTCCACATTCACGGGTTTAACCTTCATGGATGTGATTATTTGAGTTTCTTCAACCCCTGCCCCTCCCACCTCAAACACTTATTTTCTGGGGGAACTTTCCCTCTTGGTAGCTCCAACCAGGCTGTGCAGCCCTTTAAAAACCCGCCCCTGGTCCTCCTCCTCTTCCTCCACCAGCTGCTGCTTGGCCAGCTAAGGACAGATCACACTCCAATTATTCAGCATCACAAACCTTCTCCCAATGCCACCCCCTAAAGGAAGGAGATGGATGAGAGAAAGCATAGAGTCACCATAGAATCACAGAAATGTAGAGTTGGAAGAGACCACACGGGCCATCCAGTCCAATCCCCTGCCCTGCAGGAACACCCTCAAAGCACTCCCGACAGATGGCCATCCAGCCTCTGCTTAAAAACCTCCAAAGAAGGAGACCCCACCACACTCTGAGGCAGCAAATTCCACTGCTGGAGAGCCCTGACCATCAGGAAGTTCTTCCTGAGGTTCAGGTGGAATCTCCTTTCCTGCAGCTTGAATCCATTGCTTCTTATCCTGGTCTCTGGAGCAGCAGAAAACAAGCCCACTCCCTCCTCTACATGGCATCCCTTCAAATATTTAAACATGGCTATCATGTCCCCTCTTAACCTTCTCTTCTGCAGACTAAACATCCCCAGCTCTCTAAGTCTATCCTCATAGGGTATGGCTGACCCCCCTCTCCTTTCCTCTGATCTTGTTTGGACTCTGGGTGTCCGCTCTCCCCGCCATGCCATGCCCCCCCTCCCCTTCCCACAGACACACACATACACTTTTATAATTGTGAATTTCCTACTTTTTCAGGGGCTACTGCACCTCTAACCCCAGCAAATGCAGACGGCCGACTGTACTGCAAACCCAGTGAAAAGATCACAGCAGAGACAGGTAGGTAATGTGTTCGTATGGAATGGTTTTTATTACAGTTTAATCTCACAGTTGGCAGCATTATATGAGCATAAAGCACTAGACAGGACTGGAAAAGGCCTCTGGAGACAGCATGCAAACACTGTTTGAAGAAGAAGAAAAAAACCAACACAATCCCACAGTTGTCCATGGTGGCTTTGCAGTTTTGAACTCGCCCTGCCTACATTTGGTCAAGGGGGCAGGCGAGTTTTTTTAACAAGTTTCGGAGCAGGTGCCTGTGTGTTTATGCGTGTTTGAACATTTTTTTTTAAACCATTACATTAAAAAATAACATTTTTTTCCCCCAACTTTAGTAAAACCCAGCAAAACGGCTGATTTTCTGGTGCAGTCTGAAAAAATAATAACAATAAAAAAAAATCAACCCAAACAAAAGTTGAACAAAAAACGCTTTTTTAAAAAAAAACACACGAGGGGATATTTCGTTGGACATTTCGATATTTCCAGCAGTTTGCGGAAGTATTGAGATGGGCATGAAATTCGCTCTGCTTCCCCCACCTTGCCCCAAAACTTCTTCCTTGCCCACCTCTCCTCCTGGTGGTGTTTTGGCATAGCGCACCTTCCTTATTCTTCCTTGCGGGAACTGAAGGCACGTGAGTCTGGGCTCGAGGGAGAAACAAAAAGGTGGGAGGAAGATGGGGGAGGGAAGCAAGAGGAGACAGTTGGATGGGACGGTGAAGAACGTGCTACTAAAATATTGTCACGCCCTTCCCCAGTGAATTGGGATTCCTACGGGACAGCGGAAGGAAAGGGGCAGGGGAGAGGGGTGGTCGTTCCAAGATTTTCTCTCTTTCTGTCCCTTTCTCTCGTGCATCTGCAGATGAATTTGCCAAAAAAAAAACACAAAAAACATATTGAAGAAAGCTCTCCCTGAGGGAGGAGGAACCGCCAATCTCCCCACCTGCCAGCCGGGGCACGTGGGGGATTATGCACAAAGTCCAGTATAATTCTTGAAGTACAGTCCCTCGAGTGGAGGAATTTCTGATTCCTGGAAAAAAATTATAATAACGATATCGCTTCACTCGGTCCCTTGCCCAGCCCTACCCCTGACATACGTGCACAGGAGGTGGATCACAGGAAGTGAAGGAGAAGGCGTGTCCGACGTAAGCCCCGCCCTCCCGTCTACCTCACAGGTAAAGCTCACTGGCTTTGATATGCTCTAGCTGTTCCCGTAGTTGGTGGAAGGACGGCCGGTGGGTGGGGTCTAAGTTCCAGCACTTTTTCATCACTTCGTAGACAATCTGGGGGCAGCCGTCGGGGGCGTCCATTTTGTACCCCTTCTCTACGCGAGGAACTACATCCTTTAGAGGCTGCAAGAGTGGAGAAACACAAGTCCTTCAGGTATTACTTTTCGATAACTTGTCGTCTGTTATTTGAACAGCGTGGTTTTGCATAGACCGCTAGCTGCGGGAATTATTAACAAGCTTTCTGCAGGAAAAAAAAATCTATCGTAACATTATGGTAGGATTTGATCACTAATATTTTTGAAATATTATTGAAATATTGGAACGATATTTGTAGCTAGGGAAGTTATTTTTATACAGAACTAACAATAGCCTGCATTAGGAAAGTGGGAAATTACCTTTGTTTTAATTAGTTTTTTAGTAGTTAGTGTTAGTATTTAGTCTTAGGCCATTTCTGCACTACACTGTTATAGTGCTATTATTCCACTTTCAATAGCCTATGGAATTCTGGGGTTTGTGGTTTAGGGAGGGGCATTTGGAATTCTAAGCCAGAGAACTCTTTGGCCTCAGTAAACTACAAACCCCAGAATTCCACAGGGCGTTGAAAGTGAAATAATAGCACTATGACAGCGTTATAGCCTTAGTGTTTAGTGTTGGTATTTTGTGTCAGTATTTAGTATTTAGCACTTGTTTTTATTGCATTTCTTTCTTTTTCTTTGTGGCTGTAGGTTGTAGTTTGTTGTTTCTTTTTGTTTATATCTGTACATCTTGCGTATTCTTAACTTTAAAAAAATTAGATTGCTAGCTGCCTGAAAAGCAGTTTCTATGAGGATGGGTGGTGCATACATTGAATAATTAATTAATATTCATTGGTGAATATGAGGCAAAACCAACCAGGAGAAGTTCAGAGGCAAGGGAGACAAAATCTGTGTGGGTGGGTGGGTGGGTGAAACTTGCTGCCGCTGTCCAGGGCTCCATCCAACGGGCACCATGTTTCTCCCAGCAGCCTCCGTTAGAACCTCACTGTCTCTTTGGTACAGCTTCAGAGGATTTTGGGGAACCCTCTCAGCTGACATGAGTTCCAGACAGTGGTGATAAATTTTGCTCCCTTGCTCACAAATCCCTCTTCCTGCACCCATGAAAAATCAGGAAAAAAAGGCCAACCGACTTCACTGTTCTTGAACAGACCAACAAAATGGGAATGGGGTTTTGGATTATGCATAAACTGCCGGTCAGTGAACAATACCTGCTACTCTAAGACCTATATGAAATATCCTGCCAGGTCATTACTGCCCATTTCTGTTCATCTTCCACAAGGTATAACCAGGCAGACCTGGTAATTGCTCTGGAAAAGGATCACTAAAAGTTGCTGATGGCAAAAGCAGCGTGTCTCAGGGGGATGTGAGTGATATTCCTTGCTCCTGACAAAAAACCAGATTGCGTTGTGCAGGCTTTACTTACAATTCTTGGATAAGGCACTCGTCCAAAGGAGTAGATTTCCCAGAGAAGTATCCCAAAGCTCCACACATCTGACTTGGTTGAAAAATTCTGCCAAGAGTTAAACAACCAAGAGCCCATCACTAAGAGAAAGGTAGAAACACACACACATCTTGGGACCAGGGTAGCGGAGAGACCACCTTGTCCCATGTAATCTAACCCAAATCTGAGACCCTCGACTCAGGACCTGTTTCATTTCCCAAAGCAAACAGTATCAAACATGATAAAACGCAAAAAGATGGGATAGGTAAAATACAGTAAAATAAGATGAGCTGGGCTAAACAAAGTATGATATGATAAAATACAGGAGGATAAGATAAAGTAAAAATAGGAGAGTAAGATAGAAGACTCTAAGAAAATACCAAAACATTTCAGGGAATGATTTTGAAGCAATATGGAAGGTACTTGTGGAAAAGGAACGTGTCACACCTTCACAAGAAGAGTTACAATTTTGGAAGGTGGAGTAATTCGTGGCATAATTGGCTCTGGGGATGGGATACGTTTAGCAATAGCTGTAGGTTAAATTTAGTTTGAAAACGACAGAAATAAGAAATGAAATTACTAACAGTATATTTTTAAAATGTTAAGTATGGGAATAAATAACAACCATGGGTTTAACGAGAATGAGATTTAGATATATATAACCAAAATATATAATCAGTTGGATTTATATTATGTTGAATAAGTAATATCATGTAAATGGATTTAGAGAGAAATAGAAATGTAAGCTTTTTGTTGTTGCAACTTTTTCCCTTCACTTTTACGTTTACCACCTTATGTATTTTTTGTGTGTTTTTTTTCTTTTAATATAATTAAATTAAAAATTAAAAAAAAGATGCAATAGGCTGGTATTTTCGGCCCCTCCCATATTGCCTTTGGCTCCACCACCCCCCAAGCAATGCGGCCCCTCGAGAACTCTGAAACTTAATTTATCCCTTAGGGTGAAAAATGTTCCCCACCTCTTGTAGGGAAACAAGATGAAAGTCGTTTAATTATGGAAGGACCAAACAGAAGGCACCTCTGTCCATGCGTGATTGTACAAATGTCCACAAAATCTTAAGTCAAT
Organism: Iguana delicatissima; assembly: GCA_948472985.1. Taxonomy (NCBI): domain Eukaryota; kingdom Metazoa; phylum Chordata; class Lepidosauria; order Squamata; family Iguanidae; genus Iguana; species Iguana delicatissima. Next base: position 234,889 of record CAOKZL010001819.1, read on the forward strand.
ATGTGAGAAAAACCACCGTGTAACTTTCACAGACCTTGTCTCTAAGTGCTTCTGGTGCCGTCCATTTGACCGGTAGCTTGCCCGTGTCTTGCGTAGAGGAAGCTTCTTTCGTCAGCCCAAAATCACTGACTTTGGCAATGTTGTCCTCCGAGACTAGTACATTCCGTGCTGCCAAGTCCCTGTGAACGAAGTTGTTGGCTTCCAGATATGCCATGGCTTCGCAGACGTCTCTGGAGGGAGGGAAAAAACATACAGGCCAGTGTTCAGGAAATGAGGTTGTGTACGCGTACCAATTTTAAAAACCAAATTGCAGATGACACCAAACTAGGAAGGATAACGAATATTTGATAGTATTTTTTACTTTAATCCAGTGGTTCTCAACCTGTGGGTCCCCAGATGTTTGTGGACTTCAGCTCCCAGAAGCCCTGAGCATTGACCATAGTGGCTGGGGCTTCTGGGAGCTGAAGTCCACAAACAACTGGGGACCCACAGGTTGAGAACCGCTGCTTATAATCAAATCAAATTGTGATGGCTTTAAGCAATAGAGACACCAAAAAATCAAAAGTATGAAAAATCACAGGTCGCATTTTTGACTCATTCTGACAAAAGACCCAACCACTACCCTAGAGACACCTTCTTTTTTCCCTCTGAAATTTCCTTAACACAGGGAATGGATGTCTCCATCCCAGGCAGATGTGCTATGGTTTTGGATAAGCCTATCAATCTCTTCTCGCTGGCCAATTATTCGAGATAAGCACCAAATCTGTACTGAGTGGTATGGAAGCTGGGCTAGAGAAAACACAGTTGCCCCCTATCCAAAAAAGAAAAAGTCCCAGTGTTATTATCCGTTCTTATCAAAATAGCAAAATCATGTCAAACAGAAGATAAATTCCTATCTGAATGGAAATGTTTCATTGATTATTTAAGAAAAACTGAGGGTGAATTGACGAGATTAGGTTTTTAGCACGTACGACTGTGAGCTTTTTCTTTTTTCTGCGGAAATATGAGACAGGTATTATGAATACATTAAATTTCTTCAAATTGTTGCTTTTTTAGAATAACCATTTTATTCTTACTGTTTAGTTAAATGAATATCACAGTACATAACATTTACTAATAACTTTTAAGAATCAGTTTATTTTGATGATTTTGCAATATTGTTTCATTAGAATAATTCTTTGTTTTCGACTACAAGACCTTCTTAATAATTTTATAAATGTAACTAAGATATTGATATAGAGGATAAGCTGTTAACTTACTTCTAATAATATTTAACAATGGTAGATTTATTATTAGATTTTTTTAAGATGTGTACTTTGAGTTTAATAATATTATTTTAATATTACTATGGACTGTATAATTTTCACTGTGGTTATATGGGATATTTTTATTCTTTAAGGTATAAATATTATAAGCAAGAATAAATAACTTAGATCTTAGTTATTGGGTTTAAAAGAAAGTTAAAAACAATTATTTTAGTAGGAGCTGCTGGCCATGAGGATGGGAACCATCTTTTTAAATTATCTGTTTGTTAGTTCAGTGGCAGTTTAATTATGGGTTGTGGTTGTATTATTATTTTTGTTTGTTTTTGTTGTTTGAATGTTTTTTTTTATTGTACAGCACTGTTTGTTTTTGCTGTCTTTTTTTTTTGGCTTAATGTTAAATAAAAATTGATATTAAAAAATAGCAAAATCATTTAGCCACTTCCAAAGTCACACATGCACACAAATGAGTGTAAATGTGACTGTGCACAGGCACAGAACCGGAGCTTTGGAGAAGTTCCTTTTTTGGGGGGGGGGCTTCAACTCCTAGATTTCCCCAATAGCAGCTGGGGGGGGATTTTGGGAGTTTAACTCCTCCAGAGCTCTGTATCAAACCCATATGCAGGATCATGCATTGATGAGCAACAAACCAGGCTAGAAGTCATACTTACAGGGAGAACTTCAGCAGGCAGCCTGCCCCTAACACAGACCTCCCCCGGGAGCGAAGATAATCGACTAAGCTTCCCTGCAGACACGGACAAAGGCACAGGGGGAGAAGAAGGATTAATATTGCAAGTCCTGATGGAGGAAAGGGGTTAGGGATGACTGAATATAGCTCTCTAACTCACATCTCCAACTTAAAAAAAAAATCACCATAATAAACTTGATGTGGGGCATCACTTCCTATAGAAAAATAGGACACTTGCAACATTTTTTTGGGTTTCACCTATTAGCAACTCCCCTTACTATTTGTTATCAGGGTATAGGTTTGCTTAGAAAGGGGGCTGGGAGGAAGCGGCACTCCACCTCATCTTCTTTATTTTTTCTAAGTAACTCTGAAAAATTTATTCTACTTCCCCCTCAGCCTCCCCCTGGAATCCCCAAGAGAGCTGGAGAAACCTGATCTGATTTTTCCCCTATAAGGAGCAGCTTAGGGAGCTGGGTGTGTTCAGTCTAGAGAAGAGAAGGTTAAAAGGTGACACGATAACCACATTTAAATATTTGAAAGGACTGCATATGGAAGATGGAGCAAGCTTATTTTCTGCTGCTCCAGAGACTAGGGCATGGAGCAATGGATTCAAGCCACAGGAAAAGAGATTCCACCTAAATACTATGAAGCACTTCCTGACAGTTAGGAGCAGTTTGGCAGTGGAATGGGCTGCCTTAGAAGGAACCTTCTTTGGGGTTTTTAAAACAGAGGCTGGATGGCCATCTGTCAGGCGTGCTTTGACTATGTATTCCTGAATGGCAGAATGAGGTTGGACTCAATCGCTCTTGTGGTCTCTTCCAATTGTATGATTCTATGCGTCTTGTCCTCTGAAGGTTTATGCAGTACAATTCAACAATCTAATCCCACAAAGTCCTGCTGCTGGACACCAGCAGCAACAGGAATGTAGAAGAGGTCAGTGGGGTGCATGTGCCGAAACTACTCCCTCGTTTGCCTTCAAGTCACTTCTGAGTTATGGCATCCCTATGGTGAACCTGCCACAAGGGCTTTTTTTTTTTTTTGCAAGATTTGTTCAGAGGGGGGTTGCCTTTGCCTTTCTCTGCAACAAATTATATTTACAGGGAGTCCCTGGTAAAGAAAAGGTTAAGAACCACTCCTGTAACTCATTGAAATGGCAAAACGTCCCTTTCCTTGAACACTTCCAACACGTATCTTTCACGTTCTTACTTATTTTAGCAATTTGCCCCGGTGTGTAATACCATCGAAAATAAACCTTACAATAGTTTTCTTTTAAATTTGTGCTAATACAATATTTTTTAACGTCCCTCCAGGAATTCTCCCAACTCTGCAACAAAATTGTATGTCCCATATTCCTAGCCCATCTTATCATATTATCTTTAACTGTTTCTTCTTCCATATGCCAATTTAATAACAATTTATACACTTTACCTATAAGATGGTCTATTCTCAGTTTTAACAATTTATCAAATTCCTTCTTCCTTATTTCAAATCCTTGTATCTTCTTATCCATTTTAAACCTTTTCTCTAGTTGCCTTTGCAGTAACCAATGGGAAGTAATATCAACTTTAACCAATTCCTCTTTATTTTTCCAAATTATATTTTCTCCTTGTATTTTTATTAAATCTCTATAGATTATCCATTTATTTAATTGGGGCTTCTCTCTTCTAAAACTGCCTCATCTGTTGACACCCATAGTGGTATTTTCCCATATAATTTATTTTTATATTGTAACCAAACCTTCAATAGAGCTTTTCTTATAAAATGATTATTAAATTCTTTGTTTACCTTAACCTTATCATACTGCAAATAGGCATGCCAACCAAAATAAAGATCTGCCCCTCTAGTTTCAATAATCTCATATAGTACTTCCCCCCTCAACTTAGCTTGCTTTGCAAGTGGTTTCCAAAAAAAAAATTCAACTGCCATTGAATTAATGGAACTTGCCCTTAATCTGGAAGTCTCAAAAGAGTGAGTTGTCAGATAAAGGGGGCTTCCCATAAAATGGCTATGCATTCCTGCAAAGCCACAAGGGACAGACCCAGCCCCCTTGTATGAGAATACAGGGAGGTAACCCTGACAACAGGAAGTCCACCCCTACCTACTTACCTACCATTCAGTTTAGCAACTGAATTTGTTCCTTGCTCTCTTTTAGCCAAAAAAGCTCCCAGAGTAGCTTGCAAAACAAGACCATTCTGATATTTCAGACACAACACGCAAGGAATACGGGATGCAGAGGGAAGAGGGGAAAAAAAGCCTAGTGCTTTGCTCCACTTCTTAGAGAGAAGGCTAAGCAAGAGGAAATGAGATCTGCATACACTTTAGGAGACCCGGCATCAGGATGAATAGAATGAAGGACTGGCTTTTGGTCTGATCCAGCTTGGCTCCTCTTAGAACACTTCTGGGGTAAGCATGATTTAGTTAGGACCACTGTTCAACTCCTCTGGCTGGCAGCAACAAGGATCCCAGTGGTTCTTACCTTGGCCATGTACTCTGTGACAATGTAGAGGCCGCCCTTCTCCTCCACAATCACCCCCAGCATTTGCACGAGGTTACTGTGCCGTAGCTGTCTGCAAGGAGATGGGTGGGGTGGAAAGAACAAAAGAAGGTCACTGACCGACCTACGGGTACTGGAGGTCAGGTATGACAGTGACATTGCTGAAAAGCACAGGGCACCTCTGCACTCTGGCCCCTGAAGCCCTCCAGCAGTTCCCCAAAGCCCCCATCCCCCTTACCATCTAAAAAAAAGCTCAACTTTCAGGACCCTTTTATTCCCAATCATGCAGAAAGCCCCCAAAATGTGTGAAAATGTACAAAAACACCCCCACCCCACTGCCACAAGCACTCCAGAACCCCATGTTACCCCCCCAATACCCCTGTTTCCTTTGCAGTGACAGGAAGTGATGCCATTTTGGGAATAACTGCAAAGGAAAATGTGATTATTTGGGCATGCTGTGCTGGGGGAAAGTGTAAAGAGAACAACTGGCCCCTGGCCCCCACGGTATAAAGCAAGGGCAAGGAAGCTCTGGTTCTGGGATCAAGTCCAGCTCTTCTAAGGTCCCCGTCTAGCCCTCATACTTCCCCAGAAAACCACATCCTCATTTCTCATGACAGTACCATCTGGTGCCTTTCCTCATCTTTGGTTTTCCCCAGTTCTACAGAACAGAAACGCCATAGCTTAAGGCTTAAGTTAGTGACACAGCCAAGAGTTTTCAGCTAAAATATATCGATGCTTTTTTCACACCACCCTTTTCCATTTGGTCCTGTACACTACTAGAATGTGGCCCCCTCGCCCCACAAAAAAAAAAAAAAAAATATGGCTCTGAAATTGAATTTGGCTGTTGGGTTGAAACGATTTGCACACCCTTCGCTGTAAAACACCACCAGCCGACCCCAAAAGGCAATGATGTAAGGGCCACTATCTCTATGCAAAATAGGCCCTTCCAATTTTGCTCCCATTCAAACTCCACTCCCCAAATGACTTGGGCATCTTCGGACGTGTCATCTCTTCCATAAGCCTCCCGTGAAAATTAAGGCCATCTCCTGAGAAGGATGTCAGCTGTAAAAACCACAGAATGCAAGCAGGGAGACATATGAACCCTCCAAAAATTCACAAATTTGTTTGCTTCCCGATGTCTCTTGAGCTGTGAAGGACATTTTTGCCATGTTTTGGCCTTCCTGGGCTATTATGGGTAGATGAGAGCCCCCGCTGACCTATTTACTTCGTTTTTTAAAAAAAGGCTTCTCCTGGTGGTGGGGGAGGGGGCTGAAAAGAAGGCAAAAATGCCTGCACATCCTAGTCTAGAGGGTATTTGTGAGCAACCAAAATTCTTTTTTTTTTTTCCTGCAGGGGGTAATGGTGCTAATGTGGTCTGTCAGCTTCCCGAAGTTCCCCAACCCTGCTGTAGAAGATGCTTCTTAAAGCAGAAATCCTCTTTTCTGCACAATAACTACAAAACATTTGCTGGAAGCTCTTGAAAATTGGCTGGAGAGGACCACGTGCAGGTATGTAGACTGCCCCATCCCGCCCACTCCTGCTACAGGCATATAAACTTTCCACCTTCGCAAGCCAAAAAACTCAGGATAAAGAGTGCATCTAGGCTAGGAAAACTTCACAGGAGGTGAAGGTGCACCTCTATCAAAGGCTTCCATCCCACTTTCTCCTCCCAAGAAACAAAACAACCTAACAGATCTGAGCAAGAGTTTCCTATCACTGTCCCCAGTTTAGGCTGAACTCCTGTCTTGATTTTCATCCCCTCCTCAAGGCCCAGCACTCACGTCATTACGGAAGCTTCAGCCAGGAAGGCTTGTGCGGTGGCGTCATTTTTAACGCACTTCACGGCAACCTTGTTCCCGTGGTAATCGCCCAGCATCACATCTGCAAAGGAAAACAGCGGGCTGAAGGGCAGGACTCAGAGATGGACTGCATGTGAGCGAAGAGACCTCCCCACCGGACTAAACCAAGGGTTTATCTAACCAGGTATCTGTCTCCCTCCAAACCCCCTTTACGGGTGTGCGTGTGGTTCAGCCAGGAACTGAAAATCAATAAACCGAGTGAGCGACAACTCAGCTTGGAACGTTCCTGCTGAACTGCCTGTCATGACGCCATGCGACCAGAAGTGTGCTAACCAGGTATCCAGCCTTACACTGCCCTATTTCTCTAGCCCAGCGGAGTGTGAGAAAACCAAACACACAGCTAAAACAACAACAAAAACTCCCTTTCAATTAAACAGGGGTGGGAAAAATACAGCCCTGGAGCTGCCTGTGGTCCTTTAAGAGTGTTTTTCTTTTCTAGTCCTTGGCACCTCCAGAATCCCCAGATGGATCTTTTTCCAGCCAATCAATCAATCAATCAATCAATCAATCAATCAATCAATGAGAGAGAGAAAGGGTGAACTGCTGCATCAATTTATTTTTTTAAAATAGGTCGCAAGGCCTCCTTGTGCTGTTTAGCATCAGAACATACTCCTTCTTGAGAACCAGAAGTGGATTTCTGCCCTACAGGGTTTTAAATTTTTTTTCCAGTAGTCTGTGCTGTCCTACACCCACACCGGAGAGCCCCAGAGCACAGAAGTGACTCTCAGACCTGCCATAGTTGTCTTCCCTTAGCTTAGGGTAAAAAGAGCACAATTCAGTGAGTTTTGATCAGAGGTTCAGAAGAATTCACGGGCATTAAAGTTCATCTCTCATTTGAATTGGGCTTTTATCACTCCCCCAGCTCCAAATCTCTTATCCAAGCCTGGATCAGGCAAAATTCCCCAACAACCAAGTCACATAAACTGCCCTGCTGCCTAGAGAAAAGAGACAGGGTTGTGACATCGCTTGCCGTCACTTACCTCCAAACTCCCCTTTGCCGATGATTTGCAGCAGCTTCAAGTCCTTCATGTTGAGCGACCATCCACCTGGAAGGTAAAGAGTGAAGCAGATCAAACAATGTTATCTTGTGAGATGTGAGATATGGAAAGACAAGAACCAACCCCGTCTTTACAGCACACTTACTGCGGGAGAACTCGTCTTGAGCAGCCACAGTGCCCTCCATGACCTTTGGCTTAATGAGACGTGTACAGAGTCCGTCAGCATCCGAAGTGTAATGCTGCCACGAAAGGCAAGAGAAAGGAGAATTAGTAGCACATAGTGGGCTTTGATCTAGGATTAAAATTAGTTGCATTTTAGGCTCACTGAAATCTATGGGACAAGTTAGTCCTGGCTAAACAAAAGCCAGAGATTTGAATGGCACTGCAGATTAGCTAAATTGTAACACCATCTTTTGCATGCCTACTCAGAAGTAAGTCCAAATGAGTTCACCTGGGTTTTTTCCCAGGTTAGCACAGAAAAAGGGCTACAGTGCGGATCCAGCCTAGTTAATGTAGTCTAGTTTATTATGTGTTGTTTTGTGCCTTCAAGTTGTTTCCAACTTATGGCAACCCTATCACTGGGTTTCCGGGGCAAGTGGGGAATCAAACTTTGATCTCCAGGGCTGTAGCCTAAAGCTCAATTCTCCACACCATGTTGGCTGTCCAGTTTATTATTACACATGTGAATATGTACACATATTATTACACATTTTTTACTGAGTCATGTCTTCTCATGATGTGGTTACAGTACAGCAGCCTCCATTTAGTCACCTTGGCTTCTAAAGAGGGTTCAGGCTTGATTTGCTTCAGGACTCAGTCGCTTGTCTTTTTAGCAGTCCAGGGTATCTGTATAACGTTTTTCCAGCACCATGTTTCAAATGAATTAACTTTCTTCCTATCAGCCTTTTTCACTGTCCAGCTTTCACAACTATATATAAGAACTGGAAATGGCCATCCAGCCTCTGTTTAAAAACCTCCGAAGAAACAGACTCCATCACACTCCAAGGTAGTGTATTCCACCATCAAACAGCTCTTACCATCAGGAAGTTCTTCCTAATGTTTAGGTGGAATCTCTTTTCCTGTAGTTTTAAGCTACTGTTCCATATCCTAACTTCCAGAGCAGTAGGAAAGAAGCTTTACTCATCTTTAAATATTTAAAAATAGCTATCACGTCACCTCCTAACCTTCTCTTCTCCAGGCAGTCCAGGGTATCTGTAGAACTCTTTTCCAGCCCCACATTTCAAAGGAGTTGATTTCTTCCTATCAGCTTTCTTCACTGTCCCGCTTTCACAAGCATCCATGGAAAGAAATCTGCCACCCACCAACACAGTCACAGTGGCACCCACCTTCCACCAGGAGGGAGCCCATAGCTACGCTTTTAGCAAAACCCCAACTGAGTGCCTTTGCTCACATTCTGTGGTTTCTATTCTTATCTCCCTTCAGGGGTTGCTTGCATTTCTCTCTCTGTCATGCCAGAGGTAGGCAGCAGTTCCAAGAAAGGAGGGTGGCAGGGTTAGATTTTTCCTCAAGCTGCTGCCTCTGTTCAGGAGGAGCAGGGTTCGACATCTCTCGGATCCCACCCCACTTAGACCTCCTCCTCGGTTTTCTGCCCTCTCTCTACAGCCTGTCAACTAGCTCATGGTGCATAAGTACATGAAAAAAGGGGCCCCTGCACCTGTTTCATGGCAAGGAGGTAGGCAACTTTCAGAATTGCTCAGAGCTCCTTCCTGCCTCTGCAAAGCGAGAGACTCAGAAGCACTTCACACGTCTGAGCTTCACAGACCGTGACCTGGCCGCCTTCTTTGTGTATCGGTTGTTGCTGAGCTGGTAGACCGCCGAACAACAGCGTGCTCTCTGGCACTGGCGGGAAAGGAATGGATAGCAAGCCATAAGTCCTTCTCCCGTCTGCACGGGCAAGAAACATTTTCCCACGGAACAGATCCCCTCACCAGGGCTGAACCCAGAGCCAAAGCTTTCCCTACTCTCTGTGCTTCCGTCCTGCAAACTCAGGGTGGGATGATATGAGGCACAGGAAGAGAGGCTGAAATATCTGGGTGGCTTACTCTCCTTCCGCACCAGAACTGGGGGAAAGTTACCTTAGCCTTTTGGTGACAGATCCCAGAATCCCCCACTCCCAGTGGTCAAAGGTGCATCCACACTCCAAAGTTACTGCAACTGGATACCACAGCTTCACCCTATGGAATCCTAGGGTCTGTAGTTTGGTTTGAAACCCACTATATTTTGGTACTTTGAGTGCTGGATTAGGCCTCTGGAAGACTGGGGTTCGAATCCCCACTCAGTAACGGAAACCTACATTGGGCAAGTTACACTGTCTCAGCCTTAGATGGCACTGGAAACCCTCCTTCTGAATAAATCTAGCCAAGAAAACTCTATGATGGAGTTGTCAGAAGCTGGAGTTGGCTTGATGGCCCATACCAATGACAATGAGGGACTTGGAAGTCCTTACTAAAGAACTTTAGTCCACTCTCTTGAGCTGCAGCACTAGAGCTCTCTAGCAGGGATTTCTTAGTCCACCAAACTACATCTCTCCGCATTCCAAAGAACAGAGCCCTAGCAGCCCAAGTGGTATCACATTCCTATTACTGTACAGTATAGACATACCATGTAACTTGTCCAAGACGGTTGTCTTCCACAGAACTGAATGCATGAAGCAGACTGGGACTGGATTCATGCCAGCTGGCCCTAAACCCAGCTTCTATACTTTCAGGATCCCATCTTCACAGGAAGAAGGAATTTAATTGTGTTTAACAGGAATGGATAACTCTGGCCATCCAATTGTTTTGGGAATACATTTTATTTTAAGAGCATTGACCATTCAATATTACTGAGCTATTTACATATACACAGACACAACACACATTTTCTCAGGCTTGTTTGGTGAGAACGAAGCAAAGGGTGTTCTTGGTGGCTACGCCCAGAATTTGGAATTCCATTCTGAGGAGGCCAGGATGGTTCTGTCCTTACTCTCTTTCTGTTGGCAAATTAAAATATTTTTATGCCATTAGGCGTTTAGAAACTGACCGTGACGGGCTTTTAATGTTGTGTGGTGCTGTTTTTAGGGTTTAAATATGAATTCTAATAATTCTAACTTTACAAATTGTTTAGTTATTTTTAAAACAACATGTATATCTATACTTTTATTTTGGATCATTTTTAATCATTATTGTTTGTAAATATGTTGTTAGCTGCCTTGAGTTTCATTACTGGGAGAAAGGAGGGATATAAATGAAAATAATGATAATAATAATAATAGTAGTAGTAGTAGTAATAATAAGTGGGATAGATCTGGAAAGCCAGCTGTCCACCTTAATATATAAATCTTCAGCCTGGGGCCCTCTAGATGTGTTGAGCTACAACTCCCATCATCTCCCAGACATGGACATAGGCCAGGACGCTGCTAGAACCCAAGAGTTAACAAGGGAAAAAATGCATGTGTGCATGTGCGCACAAACACACAGAGCACTCACAAACACAAATGAGCAGGTGGAAGATTTGAAAGGCAGATTTTGCAAACAAACGCGGGCTATGTTGCTAGGGAAGCAGCTTAAATCCAAGCAGCTGCCGTGCCTGTGTGGCACGGCAGCCACACAGCTTTCCTTCCTCGGGCAGATATTGCAACTGTCCCCGTCATATCTGGGATTTTAAAAAAGGACCCCACTCCCAAAGAAAGAGCAGAAACTGGGGCTCATTCACACTACACAGTTAAGAGTGCTATGATTCCACTTCAACTGCTATGGTTCTGTCCTATGGAATCCTGGAGTTTGGAGCCTGTAGTCAGAAATCTTGTCCCTTACAGGGCTGGTATAAGTCCTTTATTATACGTGATGTCCCTTATTTGAAGGTTGGAAAGCTTTTGCAACTGAGGTGCCAAACATATTTACAGACTAAGTGAGGGTCAAAAAAGTCCCATATTTTGGGATGTGGGCCCTTCAAAACTAAGGAGGGGTACGCCTTTACCTGGGCGCGTGGAAGGAAGGCACGCGTGCCCAGGCAAAAGGCAAGGGAATGGGAGGAGAGAGCCCCAGAAAAGAATGGAAAGGGGCCTGCTCAGGCAGAGGAGAGAGTTGGCCACAGTTTTCCGACTTCAAGAAGTCAAGGAGACACTGTAAGTCAATGTTTCAGAGATTTTTTTTTTAGTTTGTTATTTAGTATTTTATTTAGTGTGTTAACATTAGCTTATGTCTATGTTAGAAATGTTTGTTGGAGTTTATGTTTATGCTGTTTTGTGTTACACAGATTTGTGTAAACACCGACAAATAATAATACAAACAAATAAACTGTGGGCTCTTCAGGGATCCTCGCATCTCCCTGGCTGCGCCACAAAACCATTCCCACCCGCCTCTGCCTGCTCGAAAGGAAGGGCTCTCCAGAACGGTCCCAGCCGCTTGGGCCAGCCCTTGGCGTGGGCTCACCTCCACCAGCTGCATGAGGTTCTCAAAGTAGACCTCCTCGTCGATGCTGAGCTTGCTGGAGGAGTAGATGATGCGGTAGTGCTCCACCTTCCCTTCGCAGCTGACGCAGAGGGTGTAGTCGCCGGGGTAGTTGGTGCTCTCTCGCACGAGGAAGAGGCCCGTCTCCGGCGGGTACAGCAGCCGCTCCGCCTGTTCGCGGGTGATCTTCCCATGGAACCAGCTGGGGGAGAATGAGAAAGTGAGACCCGTGCAAAGAAGAGAGGAAGACAGAGAATGAACGTGCCGCCACTCCGCGTGGCACCCACAGTTTCCCTAACGCCTTGTCTTTCCATTGGCAAGCTAAAACCTTATTCAAAAAGGCTTTTAAGAACTACTGGGATAGTTCATTTAATGTTCTTTTAAATTACAACCAGGTTTTCAGCTCTGGATCTCATGTGGTCCTATACTTTTTGCAAATATAAGATGTATAACTGCTAGGTCAATTTTTTTTTTTTTTTAATTAAAGAGCTAAGGGACTCAGGGATAGGTTCACAGTTGTCAGAGGATGAGTACGGTATCTGGTTCAGTGTCAGGGAGACCCCCTGTAAACCTAATTTGTTGCCAGGGACTCCCAAGACTGAACTCAAGATTTAAATATTTAAATTTAGATAGCAATGTTCAAACATTAATTAATTAATTAATTAATTAAAGGTTTCTGGAGACTAGGATTCAAATCTCCACTCAGACACTGGGTGACTTTGGACAAGCGCCTGTTGCTGCTGAGGCTACTGGTATTCAGCTCAGGTCTTTGTACAACGCCGGGGTCCCTGCACCCCAGATTAGGAACCGCTGAACTATCCTATTACAGCAAAGGGAGCCAACATGGTATAGCAATTTGAGTTTTGGATTACAACTCTGGAGTCCAGGGTTCCAATTCCCATTCAGCCGTGGAAAGCTCTTGGGAAACCTTGGGAAAGTCACACACTCTCAGTGTCAGAGGACGGTGACGGCAAGAAATGCCAAGAAAATCCAACGATAGGGTTGGAAACAATCTGATGGCACACGACAATAGGGCTATATCATTTTTTTTTAAAAAATGTATCCCTCAAAATAATGAGGAGTAGAAACAGTTTTAAGGCTGAATAGAAGCTGGAAACAAGCACAACGAAAGGCAAAACCGACACTCACGGCATCAGACTGAGCTTGATTCCGGCTTTCACGCCCTCCCGTTTCTGCACGTAGTTGGCGGGGATAATGCCCTCACGGCCCACTTTGTTTCTTGCTTTGTACCAGTTGGGATCCTGGCAAGGGAAAACCGCCGTGAGCAATGACTGGTGAGTCACAGAAAGGGATTTTACCTTCCTCGCATCTCAAACAAATCAGTGGGTAGGCAGCCATTTATTTCCTGCTTGGTTGGCCTACTTCTGTGTTGCTTTCTCCTTGCTCGAATATTACTGAAGGCTCCACCATTGTTAAAAACTCCTTGCATTAGAACTCTAGTGCAGCTAGGAGAAGTCCAGACCTCTCCCTGATAATCTGGTTTTCTACTAGCATGGAGATTTCTCCTGCTCCTTCCTCCTCTTTATGGGGGGGGGAATCAAAACAGGTGTGTGAATCTAAAGGAATATAATGCAGTCTACTGCCCAAGGCAGGGTGGCCCACTGTGGGAGGTTAGGGGCTGTGTAAGCCCCCCAGTACACTGTGGATGGTAGGACCTTCCCCATCGTAACCCTTGCAAAAAAGTGTTTTTTGCCCCAAAATGCCCAACACCCACGTCCTCTAGGGAGTATGTGAGCATGTTATCATGTTTTAAGACCTCCCCCACCCTGAGCCTTTTTATGCTCAGGAGAAGCCTTTTTTTTTTCCTAACGGGAAGCAACTGGAATTAACTTCCTCCTTACTTCCCATTTTAAAAAAGGCCTCTCCAAAGCCTAAAACAGCCCTGCTTCTTCACCAAAAAATTGTAGCAAAAATGCTCCCTACACCCCTAGGGACATCTGGGGACAAAAAATAGGAAAAAAACAAACAAACAGGGGATTTGGGGAATGCCTACAGCATACTGGGGAAATTTATTTCTACCAAGCACATTTTCTCAGCGACAATATACTGAGGGTCAGGCATAGTCAAAGCTGGGTTAGGGCCACAGTCAAAAGGCTGTGGAATTCTTTTCCGTGGGAAGCTATGCTGGCCCCCTCTTGTTCTCCTTCTTGAGTTTTTAAAGTATAATGCCAGGCAAAAGCTGGACATACCATAGTTTCGAGAAGTGAGACTTTAACAGACTGCAACTCCCAGAATCCCCCAGCCAGCATAGTATTCTGGGAGTTGCAATCCTACAAAGTAACCTTTTCAAGCATTTGGACACAGCATAAGAGCTTAATTGTCCTGGTAAATATGGATTGCAAAATCAGCCACACCTCTCTCTGGGATTTGACCGAGTGCCTTACTTTCAAAAGAATTTTAACTAACACTCACATTTAATTAAGGCATACCGTTTTCCCCCATTTCTTTTTGGGCCACAAGGGAAAGAAGGCAGGCCATGCAACTAAGTACAGAAAATTTCAAAACTTGCTGAGACGAGTGTATTACTTCCAGAGAGAATCAAACATGGCCTTCTATGAAACCCAGTATTTGACACACCTTTCTTCTATTCCATCCATGACCAAACTCTTAAAACAAAGAATTCCCCCTCCGCATACAAAAATGCACACACCATTCTGTGCCCTGATTCTGCCACAGCTACCCATGCACCGTTAACCTCCTAATTAAAATAATATCTATGCATTATAGCTGAGGACAACTGGAATCTTTTTGCAAGTTTCAATGGGTTCAAAATTTAGTAAGTGAGGGATTCACTTGGATCTGCGCAGCCAATGACATTGTGGTAGTGCCCTGTTCTGGGCACCCCTAATGCCAAGATGATGGAGGCTACTGGAGACAGGGCCTTTTTGGTAGTGGCACGCTATATCTGTGAAACATTTCTCATTACAAGCTTGTGTCTTTTAGGTACAAATGACAAAACTTGTTCAATAGGCACAAACTTTGGCAGCATCTAAACTTGGGATGCGTTTCATCCCTATTCCATTTTATGTTTTCTAGATTGCCAATTCTGTTGTTGTTTTATTATATGGAAATAATTAAAAACCAGGCAGGCTGTTCTAGGGGTTCAGTATTTCTGGAAAGGAGACAAGCAGATTTTTTTAAGTAAATGATCAATGCCCATAAACCGGCAGATCAGAGTGAACGCCTACACATCCCAAAGAGTAACGTACTACCGTGGGCCTTCAGTATCGAGTTTGGTTCCAAGATCTCCTGTGGGTACCAAAATCTGTGGATGCTCAAGTACCATTATATACCATGGTGTAATAAAATTGCATCCTTGCATACAAGGCTGAACAACTCAAAAGGTTTGCTTTTTGGATTTTTTTAAAAAATATTTTCCAGCCATGGTTGGTTGAATCCGTGGAGGCAGAATCTGTGGATGTGGAGGGCGGGCTGTATTGCTGAACTCCTTCTGAAATCCTCTTCTATAAATTATTCTGAAACAGCCCATTTCATATAACTGGAGCCACGGAACCTTCCGTGGCTACAGGTGTTACCAGAAGTGCTGAGGATCTTCTAAACCAGCAGCTCTCAGCCTTTGGTGCTCCAAAGATTTTGGACTTCAGCTTCCAAAAGTTCCAGCCAACATAACCAATGATCAGGGATTCTGGGAGTTCAAGTCCAAACTATCCGTCAGTCCAAAGATTGAGAATCACTGCTGTAGAGAAGTGCAAGAGCAAAAAGGTATCAAAAAAGGAAAGCCCCGGGGAAGGAACTAGTCCTCAAGGTTTGCTAAAGAGTAAACAAGATCCTGTCTGATCTTAGAAACCAAGCAGGGTCAACCCTGGTTAGTGGTTGGATGGGAGACAACCAAAGGATACCAGGTGCTGCGTGCTGTATTTCAGAGGAAGATAAAACCACCTCTGAATATTCCTTGCCTAGGAAAATCCTATGAAATTCATGTGGTCAACCTTAAGTCGACAGGTGACTTGAAAGCACATATATATACACAAACAAAAATTCATAGCAGCACACACACAGATTCTAATTTTTGCTTGCTGTTGGCGTCAGAGCCAAGGAGGTTACCTTGGTGACTGAGATGATGGTGAGGACATCCCCTTTGCTGAATGAGAGGTCCTGATCGGCAGTGCCATGGAAATTGTACTTGGCAATACATTCCGTACCAGATGGCCAGACGGCCTGTTGGAGAGAACCGAGGCATGTTACAGACCGACGAGTCTCTTCTTCATATTACTGGTTAACGCTACAAGGAAGGCTTTTTTCCGTTTAATAATTTTTTTTAAAGAATGCGGACTGACCTGCAGAAAGGGTTGGGACAGAAAACCAGGAAGGGGGGAACGGAGCTGGAAAGGCCACTGCAAATCAACTCCCTGCCAAGTAGGAACACACAAGGACAGCTCTCCTGAAAGATGACCACCCATCCTCTGTTTAAAGACTCCAAAAAAAGGAGTGTTCATTACTTTCCAAGGCAGCCTATTCCACTTTCAAACAGTTCTTATGGTCAGGAGGTTCCTCCTAATGCTTGGGTGGAACCTCTTTTAATTTGAACCCGTTTGCTCAAGTCTCTCCGGCAGCAAGAAAACAAATTTGCTCCACGTTCAACGTGACAACCCTTCAGATATTTAAAGCCAGCTATGGAGATGGTCTTTGATGCAAGCTGCTCAGAAAACCACACACCCACAGCACTCAAACCAGGGCATCTGCAAAGCGAGAGGCTTAGGCACTAACTTAAGATGTCACGTGCAAGTCGAACTCTTCAACCAGAGATGGTCTGCACCCTTGCACCGCATTTAAATGAAGGAGACTGTCTTCCTGCCTCCGTTTCCTCACAGTGGGGACGGCTGCCTGGGTGTGACCCCCGTCTCTGCACCTGTGACAGATTCACTGTTTGATGACGGTTTGGGTGGTACCCACAAATCTCACCACATCACTCTATACGTGGAAGTTCAGAACTGAGTTACTGTTTTAGGGAATGAGAAGCATGACGCCTGGTAGGAAAAACCATGGAGATTCATGGTCCAGGTAACAGAAAATTCGGTACCAGAGATGGAAATAACAGAGAAAGAAGAGGATTAGGTTGCAGGGATAATTTTTTCCTGTTGTTTTTAACTGCTATCAACGTATGTTGGCCTTACGGATGAGAAACCTCCACGTCACTGTTATCATTTGTCTCCCTGCTCAGGTCTTAGGTTGGAGACATTCGCGAATAATCAAATCCATGAAAGTGGAATCTGCAAATGTGGAAGACGGAGTGTAATGGTATTTTTGCACGATGTACATTTTTAAGCTTTATCCCTCTCAAGCTTTATGAGCAGCCTGGATTCCGGGGGGAAAAGTGTGATATGAAAAACAACAGTAACAACAACAAGAGGAATTGCTGGGGACTAAACTGGGCAACTTCAGCATGGAAAGCCCTCTGCTGCTTTGCAATGCTCCCTTCCCAACCGTGCCCTACTTAACAGTGTTCTCCCTGCTCCCCAAAATGTTACTTTTCATTCTTTTTCAGAATATGCATTAAAGTATTGCAATAAAATCAAGAGACAGAACAATTTTCCATTCAGTTCCTGGCCTTGGTTCTTACCTGCACTCCCGACATTTTCTCTGGGGGTTCTGGTGACTGGATCTCACAAGAAGGACACGCCACTTGGTACCATGAGACCTAGGCAAGAGAAAAGAAGTCCAAGGTCACGTTCTGTTCACCCAAGCATCCAAGCGTGCAGACCTGGTCTCTCACCACCACAAGGAGCTTTAGTGCCCTAAGAAAGCTACGAGAGCATTAAAAAAAAAAAGTATCTTTCAAGCGGTTTCCTCTCCAGCTTTGCAAAAACACAGCCCATACCTGCACCTAATGATTTTTTTAAAAGCACATTGCCCATTTGCCTCTTCTTGTATGGGCGGGTACCAGCAAGCTTCAGAAAGTAATGGGTTTGAGACTACATTTCCCAAACAAACCCAGACAGTGTGGCCACTGGGGAATTCCAAGAACCAAGAAAATTAGCTTTTCAGAGCTCTGCCCCCAACTCTTAAGAACACATTAGATTTATAACCCTAGATACAAAAGAGGGTGGTGGTGTTTTGCACTGTGGCAAGGGTTGCCAACTTGTTTCTCTGCCCTTTGCTCCTGTGCATTTAAAACAGAAGGTCCCTCTGCAGCCATTCTCAGGTCCAACTTACTGACAACTAATCCCTCTTATTTACAGTGAGTTTCCCTGGCTCAAATCTGCAGGTTAAGCTGCTGTTCAAGACATAGGCATGGATCAAACTGGCGTCAGCTGGCAATTTTGGGAAGGAGGAGGTACGAGGCATGGCTCGAGATGATGTTTTGGTCTTGCCACAGTTAATCAGTCAGGAGCATTGCTTGTGAGCCATCTTGGGTCCTTTGGCAGGGGAAAAGTGGCATAAAAAAAGCAATAAAATAAACAAAATGGGTAAGAAATAAGACATGCTTTCTGATTGAGTGCAAATCATTCAGCCATCCACCAGCAGCCGATCCTGAAATACCTCCCGTTCATCCCCAGTACAACAGTAGATGTCTCCGGAGAGCCACTCTGCATTTAAATGCCTACTTGAGTGTGAATCTCTCTGCAAGCCAGCCACTCCCCTCAATTTCAGTTTCCCCTTTTCACAAAAGACTGGACATTGATCAGCATGAAAGCTGATGCTGCTGCAAGCCCGTGAACTGTGACTGATGCCATGAAATATACAGCGGGTGAGTATAGTACCCTTTGTAGCTTTCGGATAGAATTAAACAACAGGCACTCTTTATGAACAGTCACAGTGCTCCCCCTTCCCACCAGTGGACAAATTTTTCAAGTACAGATGCCCACTCCGTTGGAAAGCCAGTATAGCAAAGTGGTTTGAGAATTGGACTATGACCCTGGGGACCAGAGCTTGACCATGGGAATCCAATGGATGACCCTGGGTGCCACCACACACTCTCAGCCCCCAGAAAACCCTGAGATAGGTTTGCCTTAGGGTTGTCATAAGTTAGAAACAACTTGAAGGTGCACAACAACAGCAAATTCACTCTGCCAGTCCCAATACCCACGCCTGTCAAGGAGATCCAAAACTCTAGGCCGCTGCACTGATCCAGATCAACAAGCCCATTCTAGTAAAGGCAGCAGAAAGCTTCCATGTCAGAAATGCAGTGAATCCATTCCAAGTTTTATTCCAGATTTTGAAGTGGCTAGGTTGCAGAACTCTCTTCCCAAAACAGGTTTTGTACTTTGGATCTCTCTGGAATAAATTGCAAGAGTAATTGACAGCACCCTGATACAGAATTCACCATCTGTGAATCTAGCAGTTTTCATTTTCACCAGTAGCAGCTCTTTTGTAAAGCTAATGGGTCCTGATTGGCCATTAAAAACAAACATTTAGCATTGCACCAAGGGAGTATCACAATAACATACCACTGCTGGGAATCAACAGTGCTGGGAGGATTGCAACGTAGTTGAGAGGGAACAGGAAAGCAAGGCGGGGGGGTTGCAGAGAAGACTATGACCCCTGCTAGCAAAAAGTCCCAGCACTTTGGTGGAGCCAAGGCTCCTGCAATGGAATTCCTTTGTTAACTGCCGTCAAACCAACTTCAGTTTCTGGTGACCTTATGAAAGAGAGCTCTCCAAGCCACCCTCTCATCAACCACCCTGCTCAGGTCTTGCAGATTCAGAGTCATGTCTTCCTTGATCGAGTCCTTCAATGCACTCTTCCTCTTTTCCTACTGCCTTCCACCTTACATTATTGTCTTTCCTAGTGTGTCAGGTTTTCTCACAATATGCCCAAAGTACGACAGCCTCAGTTTATTCATCTTAGCTTCTAGGGAGAGTTCAGGCTTTATTTGCTCTTGGACCCATTTAGTGGTCTTTTTAAGTAGTCCAGAGTATCTGTAGAACTTTTCTCCGGCACCACATTTCAAATGAGCTGATTTCCTTCCTATCAGCTTTCCTCACTGTCCAACTTTCACAACCATACATAGAAATACGATGGCATGGACAATCCTAACTTTAGCATTAAATACATCTATACAGTTTAGGATTTTGTCTTAAGTTTCTTCATAGCTGCCCTTCCAAGTCTTCTTCTGATTTCTTGGCTGCGGTCTCTATGTTGAGTAATGACCGAGCCAAGGCTTGGAATATCTTGAACCATTTCAATGTCTTCGTCATTTGAAGTTACGTAAATCACCCATTGTCATTATTTCTGTTTTCTTAGTGTACAATTGTAAACCTGCTTCTGCACTGATGCCCACACCAATATCACAGCTGATAAGAACAGAAGGCCCATGAATTAAACATAATTTTACTTCAACTCCTTCACGATTTTTTAAAAATTATTTTTATCATTAACAATATAGAAACATACAGCAGGTAGACAAGAAAAGAAAGCAAAGAATGAATAATCTTACCAAACTTCTAAACAAAAAACAAGAGTAAACAACAAATGTAATATACGTTACAATACATTAAACGGAACACATTAATATATAAAGAAAAAGAACTTCCTCCCTTAATGAGGTAAAAGCCTTATCAATTACCACACCAATAAAAATGAATGACATAATTTTCACCTCCCCAGAACTAAAAAGAAGATGACGGGTAACAATTAATAATAACTCTTATACATAACATCTAGTTAGGAGATTAAACATTGCTGATTTTACCTAAATGTTATTGCTATTTATCACTATAGAAGTTTGAACTATTTTGTACATTAAGAGTAATAATAGTGTCACTTCCGAACTCACCATAGTATCATTGACGTGAAACTAATTAAGAAAAAAAAATCAAGATGAAACTCCTTGATAATTTTTAACTACTGGGATAACAGGCCAGCTACACAGAAGCCCAAGGTTGGTCCAAAAATTAAAGACTGTCTTTATTTAAAATGAAACAACATCTTTCAAAATATCACGCTTCCTCCTCCTTCCCTCCCTCCCTCTCTTTCAAGAACCAAGGACTAGCTCTGGAATATCCTTGGACCTACACTTAATTTAATAGCCAGAGGTTGATGGATGGCCATCTTCGGGAAAACGTTGACGATCCATTAGTGCTTCATTGATTGCGTTGGGGAAAGCATGCCAAGAATGATGGTTATTGAGCAAGGCGAACGCCGTCTCAAAGGAGGCACCCAACCCTCTTATCGGCACAAAGCGAGCAGAAATTGCATGACGGTGCTGGATTTACAGACGAAGCAAGCTAGAGTTTAGGGCAGAGGTTGGCAAAGTCCGGTACTCCTGAGGATGCTGAACTGCCACTCCCAGTATTCTGCACCAATGGCTAAGCTGGCTCAGGCAGATGGGAGTTGCAGGTCAACTTCACTGGTTCAGTCTTAGACTCCAAATACCCACCAAACTTAGTTAATTTCAGGTTTTACTTCATTGCAAGCACAATACAGTTGGCCCTCCACGTTTGCAGATTACATTTTCATGAACGTGGTTATTTGCAAGTTTTTCCAACCCTTGCCCCCCCCCCCGTGCTTCTTTTCTGGGGGAACCTTCTCTCTTGGCGGCTCCAATCGGCCTGCACAGCTCTTTAAAAACCCACCGCTGGTCTTCTTCTTCTTCCTCGGCCAGCTAAGGACAGCTTGCAGCCTGATTTCTGAGCATCGCATACCCTCTGCCAGTGCCCCCCCCGACACCCAAGGAAGGAGACGGTCAAGAGAGAGCTAGCCCATCCCTTTTCCCTCTCCTTTCTCTGACCTGGTTTGGACCCCGGGTGTCCATTCTCCCCACTATGCCTCGCTCCCCCTTCCCTCCCTCCTCATTCTGATATTTGCTATTTTTCCACTTTTGTGGTGGTCCTGTGCCCCTAATCCTTGCAAATGTGGAAGTCCAACTGTACATATCCTGCTTGGTGTCTTAAATGGGATGTAGTTCAATCATTCTCAAACTCTGGCCTGCCATATAGTTTGGACCTCAGCTCCTATGGGCTGGAGAAACTTGCAAATAATAAAATCTGTGAAAGTCAAACCTGCAAATGTGGAGGGCCGACTGTACATATAAAAGGAAAGATGGAGAAGTTATGTCTACGAGGCCCTCCCAAAGAAACCATCTGGTTTTTACAAACACCCTGCCGAACCTCCATCCTACGGTGTCCACAGGCACCTAGGAAAAAAGACGCAGTGGAGCACACTCGATCTGCAGTAACATTTCTTCAAAAATTTACATCCCACTCTCCCTAAAAGGGTCCCTCCGGGCACAACCTTCCACAGCCTGGTATCCTTCAGATGTTGCCCAAAACGTCTGGCAGCCACCAGATTGGAGAAGGCGTCTCTAAGTAGCAAAAAAAAAAAAAAGGATCGCAAAGCTATATCCAAAAAACCAAAATGGAGACGAAACAATAAAACAGATGAAAGAATAATAAAAGGAATAAAAGAAAATGATGAATCGGGATCAGACCAAAAAAGATTTATTGCTGTTGTCGTTGTGTAGCTTCGCTTCTGACTTACTAAGGCAAACCTATCATGGCATTCTCCTCGACAGGGTTGCTCAGGATTTTGAGATCACTCCCCTCTGAAACTAGGAGAATGTGACTTGCTCGAGGCCATCCGCTGGGCTTTCACAGCTCAGCGGGGATTCGAACGCTTGCTTCCTGGAGTCCCAGTTCAGCATCCAAAGCATTACATCACAGTGACTCTCAATAAAACGGTAACAAGAGTTAAGAACTGCCCACAGCCATGGCATACATGGGGACATGAAGCAAGCATTTCTTACTGTTTTTTTCTGTCCTCGATAAAAGGCACTCAGTAAGCTTGGGTGTGTCACACACTCAGCCCCAGAAAACTCTGGCCATTTCTGCACTAGCCTGTTATAGCACGATGATTCCACTTTAAACATCCTATGGAATCCTGGGGTTTGCAGTTTCGGGAGGGGCCGCCTGGCCCCTCCCGAAACTGCAAACCCCAGGATTCCATAGGATGTTGGAAGTGGAATCATCGCGCTATAAGAGGCTAATGCGGAAATGGCCTCTGTGACAGCGGTGCCTTAGGATCACCATAAGTCAGAAACGACTTGAATGCATACCTCAACAAGGAGAAAAAGAGGACAAATCTCCCAATTTGACAGATTGCTGGGTTTCTCTCTCTCTCTCTCTCTCTTTTTTAAAAAAATACTTTCAGTTGATTTTATTTTTTTCAAAACCTTACCAAAACATCAGATATGACTCGCTAAGCACTTTCTGGTTTAGTCAGTTTCTGCAAGCCACAGAAGGCAGGAGTCGTTTGCACATCAGACCACAATCCAGCAAGAACTAAGGCGTGAAAATTCTATCTTCTCAGCTTCTTGTAATAAAGTTTTTTTTCTTCCATAAAATGCCAGTGCCCATGAGCACCGTCTCTATGGGTCTGTTTCCCTCCCTTCCCTTCTTGCAGTGCTGGATTAACTAGTTATAAATAATTAGTTACTCGTAATTTAATTCCATTTTCCAAGAAGGAACTACATTGAATTGCAATACCTACATCGCAGTGCAACTTCATTTCTTGTGTGGTGTAAATTTCGTTACTTTTAAAAACCTAACTGGGGTGGCCTCACTCAATAGTGGTGAAGAAATATCAAAGGGTTAGAGCGGCTCCACATGCTACACCCCATGGCTGAATGAAAGAACATTCCAATGTAACGTGTCTGAGTTATGAATCATGGGAGTTGCAGTTCAAATTCATACTACCCATCCCTGGTTCAGTCTCAGACTCCAAATACCCACGCAACAGAGGCCATTTCCGTACTAGAGTGTTATAGCGTTATTATTCCACTTTCAACATCCTATGGAATCCTGGGGTTTGCAGTTTCAGGAGGGGCCAGCCGGCCGGCCTCTCCCAAAACTGCAAACCTCAGGATTCCATAGGATGTTAAAAGCGGAATAATAGCACTATAACACTCTAGTGCGGAGATGGCTTTAGTTAATTCCAAGTTTTACTTCATTGCAAGCATATCACAGTTGGCCCTACACATTTGCAGGTTTGATTTTCATGGATTTGATTATTTGTGAGTTTCTCCAACTCCTGCTCCTTCTCTACCTCAGGTGCTTCTTTTCCAGGCGAACCTTTCCTCTCAGCGGCTCTGGTCAGGCCATGCAGCCCTTTAAAAATCCACTTCTGGTCTTGCTTCTCCATCAGCTGCTTCCTGGCCAGCTAAGGATAGTTCACAAACTGATTTCTCAGCACCACAAACCCTCTCCTGATGCCCCCCAACACCCAAGGGAGGAGAGAAGTATAAGGCCACCATGTCAACCCACCCCTTTTCCCTCTCCTTTCCTTGACCTGCACTGGACCCTGGGTGCCCACTCACCCACCATGCCTCAGCCCCCTACCCACAGACACAAATGCACATTTTGATATTTGCAGTTTTTCCACTTTTGTGGGGGTTCTGCACCCCTAACCCCAGTGAATGTGGAGGGTTGACTGTGTTTTACCTAGCTATATGTAAGCATTTTAGTTACTTGTACTTATTTACAATAATGAAAGAAACAGAATAATAGAGGATAACTTTCTGAAAGCCACAACTGCAGTCAACTTGCATCCCAACTGTAATTCCTTTTTAAAAGTGAATTTGCAACCTGTGGAGAAACACACTTCTCTTACGTCCTGGAAGTTATGGAGCCGAGGGGCCACACGCAGCCCTCAACATCATTTTTGCAGAATCTGAAGTCCCTTTGACTTCTTTCCTGAAATTCTACCCTCCCCCAAAGGAGAAACCATGCCTCCACGTGGCATCTGAAACCCCAAATACCTCTCAACAAATTTGAATAAAAAAAATCCTAACAGGCACATACAGATTTGTGCTACAGGACTGTTGTGGTCTTTGGAACTTGCCAAGGGGAATCCTCATAGCCAAATGCTGCCTGCTAAGCAGACTGCACCCCAGGTATGCACTGAGCTGACAATTGGTGGGTGTTTGAGGAGGGAATGCGGTGGGAGGTGGGGAGAGAAAAGCCACAGCTAATCCTGAGAACACATCCATCCAACTAAAGGCAAAGCCACAGAAGGCCTAAATACTCAGGAAGCTGCAGGCCATTTGACATACAGTGATATTTCTTTGAAGTTGCTCACGGTGCCTGAAA
The DNA here is from genome assembly GCA_948472985.1 of Iguana delicatissima. Classification (NCBI taxonomy): domain Eukaryota; kingdom Metazoa; phylum Chordata; class Lepidosauria; order Squamata; family Iguanidae; genus Iguana; species Iguana delicatissima. The sequence continues at coordinate 259,708 of CAOKZL010001819.1, forward strand.
TGATGTGAACTGAAGGGCTTTTTAAAAATTAATGCACCGCTCTATCATCTTCCCTTGCCTGGGCATTTGCCCTTCAAGGCTCTAAAGCAGAGAAATCTAACCATGGGTCATTCCTTTCTATTTTTACTTAACTTAACCTTTCCTATCTCTCTCTTTCTTTCTTTTTAGTTAATTCTTTCTGCCCTGGCGTCTACGCAGCGAGCAAACTGCATCCTAACTTTCTTCCATCTTTAACCCACAAGGTTTAATCAGACATCCTCTTCATTTCAGTTGCTTTGCAGCAGGACTATTCCTGCTGTATCTGTGCTTTACATCTTTTCCTGACCAAAGTGCTCACTGGTATCACAAGTGGCTCTCTCTGGATCTCTTTTTCTCAAGGACAGAATGAGAATACGACCAACAGCAATTTACAGGTTTGAATTATTTTAAAGGCGGACTTTGAAAAAACAAAATTTCTTCCAGCTAGCATTGAATTGGAAGCACTGGACTCGATCACCTATGGGGGCAGTTCCAATTCTATGATTCTAAGTGATGGAGCTGAAGGGGGAAATGAGTCTTCTAAGGGAATACACGCTGTGTTGTGTGCATGTGTGTGTATATGTGTCTCCAAGTGGCCTGTCAACTTATGGTAACCTCCATAGATTCCATAGGTTTTCTTAGGCAAGGAATCCTCGGAGATGGTTTTGCCAGTTCCTTCCTCTGCAATATGGTCTACAGCACCTTGTACACATTGGCAGTCTCCCATCCAAGATCTAACCAGGGCTGACCCTGCTTAGCTTCCAAGATCAGTCAGAAACTGGTTGCTTCAGGGTATTTAGACCTAGGATAACTCCCCATTATTTACTCAGAAATTTGCAGAAAAAATCCAGTGTTCAAAAACTGTCTTCAAAAACTGCACAGTTTTTAAAAGCCTTCTTATAGCAGGAAGAAAACTGGTAAAGTTACTCATTCTTTCCTTCAAGTACAAAATTAGCTGTGCATGTGCCTTCAAGCCACTTGTCAAACTATGGGAACCGCATGAATTTCATAGGGTTTTCTTAGGCAAGGAATCCTCAGAAGCGATTTTGCCAGTTCCTCCAATTTTGTCAGTTCCTCCTCTGAAATACAGCCAACAGCACCTGGTATCTGTTGACAGTCTCCCATCCAAGTACTAACCAGACCTGACCCTGCTTAGCTCCCAAGATCAGATGGGAACTGGTGCCTTAAGTGTACTTACACGCACGTAGTATCTAAAAGTGAAGCAAGTGTGCTTCTTCCATCAAGGCTTTAGAATTTTGTTTCTCATATCCAGATTAAACAGTTAAACCAAGGTGTAGTTTGGAACTACACGTGGACTCCACTTTTTTTTTTTAATCTTCAGCCTACCAGACTGGCTGGACTGTCATGTTTCTGGTCTAAAGAAGGTAAGAAGAGAAAGCGTACTTCTCCTCGAGGTTTCCAGGAATTGCATTATTTGCCTTTTTAAATAGGTTGCAAGGTTTCTCCTGTGTTGCTTAATTTTTTAAAAAATATACTAGTTTCGCAAAATTGAAAGTAGACTTCTAGCCACTTCTGGTTTTCCTCCCCTGCTCTCATTTTTGGGGCAATTTGGGCAGTCCGTGCAGATAAATTTCCCCTACAGCCCACCAAAATTGCCTATCCCTGAACTAAATCTGTGTAACAAAGCTTATACAATTAACTCAAGTTTTTTTTTTTTTAAAAAAAGAATACATATTTTGGTGGAAGTCCTAGTTTTAAAAACTTAATTGAACCCTCCTCTACCTGGATGTACTGGACTATAATTCCCATTACGCAGGCAGGGAAGGAGGGTCCTGCTGGGGATGACAGGAGTCATAATGCATCACATCGGCTAGGCACAGGGTAAGCAGGCACTGATCTGGAGATAAAGTCACAGTTTGCAAGATTCTGCTTCCACCATTCTATTTCCCCCATTGATTCTTGAGAAAAGATGTGGCACGCAAGGGCTGGGGCTTCAGACTTGCAGTGGGGGATGTGCAGCCCTTCAGATGTTGCTGGACTCTACCTCCCATCATCCCTGAACACTGGCTTTGCTGGCTGGGGCTGATTGGAGCTGCAGTCCAACAACATCTGGCTAGAGGGATGTACATCCTTCACACTTGCTTTAGACACAGTTCCAATCTAATCCTTCATATAGACACAAAGCTTAAACCCTGGAGGGTAGGATTCTGGGTGATTCTGCCTGTTGGAAGAGTTCTGTGCAACTCAGAAAGCTTGCACCCTTCCCTGCCACAAAGAAGACTGGTCCAGCCGAAAGCTGTCACTTCCAAGCGTGGCATCATTGTGACTGACGTTCTCCAGAATGAGATCTGAAAATGGCATCAGCCTGTTTCCCTTTCTGGTTCAATACAGAATATTTCTCACACACACACACCCTCTTTCGAGCAGTGAATCTTGGCTGCCCTGTATTTCCACTTTCTGAATGCAGAAGCCAGCTGGCCTTCCCCCATTTTCCTCCCCTGAGACCACACCGCCGCACGCGAGAAACCTCCCGCACGCAGACCCCCACCTGCCCATCCAGCCCTTTGGCTATATTTATCCTCCCCGCAGTTGCAGCCTCAAAGGAAAGCCCCCAGAGCTCGGCAGCTGCTATTAATAGCAAAGCCAGCGCTCGGAGGCATTTGCTTCGACAGGTGCATGCCACAGCCCCCTTCCAGGCATGAGGCTGAACCCAAAGGCGGCAAAGATGCCCACGATAAGCCAAGCCACCCCCTTCTTGGAAGACACGTAGGAGAAGACAGACGGCAAGAAGGGAAAAAGAGAAAGGAGGGCCAGTACAAGGGAGAGTCTCTTCGTAGCTTAGTTACGTTGACAGCTGGTACTCAGAGGTTGCCATCTGTCAGAGCAAAATGCCCGTCCGTGCAACCATTCTGTGCCAGGCTGGATTTTGGAAGATTCTGCCACTGCAGTTTTCTGCAACCAAGCAGTTCGAAAGCACTTCAAGGGCTAGGAGGTCAGTTCCCCCTCCAGCCAGGAACAAGAATTCCAGAATACAATTACGTTTTTATTATTATTTTTATCTCGCTTTCTACAAATGTGACTGAACTGGCAGGCTAATATCAAGCTACTCAAGTATTTTATTTTATTTGTACCTTGCTTTTCTTCCAAAGCTGGGAGGGAAGATGGCTTACGTAACTCCCATGATAGGTTCACCTTAAGCAGTTTCCAAAGGGGAGAGACATCATGGCTAGACAGAACTTCCCTCTGTCAACGGCGCTTTTTTGTTGTGTGCCTTCAAGTCACTTCTGACTTATGGCAACCTTTAGGTGAACCTATCACAAGGTTTTGGGGCAGGATTTCTTTGGAGAGGGTTTGCTGTGCCTTCCTCTGAGGCTGAGAGAATGTGACTTGCCCAAGGTGACTCAATATCTGAGCAGAGATTTGGATCCTAGTCTCCAGAAGATTTTAATAAAAAATAAATATTTGAATATTTAACTACGTAAATCTAAATCTAAATCTTAAGTCTTGGGGGTCCTCAGCAACAAATTACATTTATAATTATATTATATTTACAGGTGGTCCCTGCTACAGAAAAGGTTAAGAACCAACGCTCTGAGAGGTCTTCTGTAGGGTTGCCATAGGTCTGAAATGACCTGAAGACGCAGAACAACAACATTAGTACTTAGGATGCAATAGAAGTCAAGATAAATCCATGCAAGTTAGAAAATAATGAAGCACCAGTGTTGAAGCATGCAAAAAACTAGCAGGGATCAAATCCACCAAATGGTCCTCCAAACAAATATATTTTCAAAGGCTATCTAATAGTAGGAATAGAGGCATGCTGCTGGACCCTTCCAGGGAAGGTAATTTCACTAGTTTGGATGCCACCACCAAGAAGGCCCCGATAAACTATCTGAATATCTAACAAGAAAGGGCCAAATAGGCCAAGCCTTCCAAAATCAAACTAACAAAGTTCACACGAAAGAAAGCAGCTTTCAAGAGGATCTGATGCTATGCCTTTCAATTGCTTTGATTAGAAAATATGTAAATCTCCTACCCAGTTACAGATTCTCATAAATCTATTGAAAAGCAAGGTGTCTTGCATTCTCTGCAAAAGTACAGAAACTGGGTGGAGAGGTTACTACTGGGAGCATTTTTTTTGTTCCATTATTTTTAAAAAACACTATGGTTCAATTAACTTTAATTACAGCTTTTTTGAGGATCACCAGAAGAAATGAACAACACTTATCTAGACTACTTTTTTCAGGGGTTCTTAAGCTGCCTTGAGTGTTAAAAGGCGGGGGAAGAAATGATATCAATATTACATATAATTTTAAATGCTGCAAAGGAAGGCCAATAAGCAGACAAGTCCCCACGCAAATCTGTAATTCTCCAGCTCAGAACACCAACCTCAACAAATTGGAGCAGTCACAAAAGGGCTGCTGTTGTTCCACAGTTTGGATTTTAATCCCAGCCAGATAATAGCTCTAAATGCCTTTCTATTCACTTTCCCACCCCACCCCACCTCACTTGCCTGAACCTCTCCCCTTACCTGGCAGGTGTTATCAGGCAAGCAACTTTTTTTTTCTTACTTCCCTTCCTGCATAGGGCTTGTGGCTAAAACAGCGACCCGTCACCGGGTGCCCTGGGAAATGCAATTTTCCCAGGGTTTCAGGCACGCAGTCTGCTGCCCCTGCAACAGCCCACAGATGTTGTAAGAAGGAGGGAAGAAGGAAGGAAAGATCGGCGTGCAAGCAAGAGGAATCCATGTATCATTGCTGCAGCAAGGTAAATGGGGTTAAGTGGGAAGAAGCTCGCTGCTGTTGGGGGCCCCCAGGCGTGGAAGAACAAGGAAGGAACGGGGCTTAGACACTCATAGTCGTCCTCATGTTCTCAAGAGTGCAGAAGTTCTATAAGTAAACTTAAGACTCACACAAGCATACCTCAGTTAACAAAGCCTCTGACAGTGAAACTCCATTCTACAAAAGCCTTTTTATATCCACCCAGCTCCCTCCTTCTTCCTCTACCTCCTCCTCTTTCTCTGTCTAGCTGCATCACCATCAGGAAGACGCTGAAGGAGGGCTGGGGGATCAGGTTGCGACACAATGCAACAAACACAGCTTGAGCTGGGGAAGTATGGTGTGGTTTAGGATTGGATCTGCAAAGCACCAACAACTCTGATCAGAACTTGGGATTTACAGTACTTTTTGGAGACTATAAGCCCCCAAATCTCCCTAGCCAGCTAAGCCAATGCTCCTGCTTGCTGGGGGATTCTGGGCGTTGTTGTCCAAAAGGTAATTCTCCAAGCTCTGATCAAGGGCAATATGCTTCTTTCTGAGGAACATGAGTGGGAAGGTGGTTTCACCCAGGCATGTGACTAGCTCCTGGCCACTTGTGGGCTTCTCCTTAGGATATTTGGCTGGCCACTGTGCAGAAAACAGGGTAATGGAGCTGACAGGTTTCTGGTGTGATATACAAATGGACAACCTAAGGTGTGTTCTTCACAATGTATGCCACCTCTCTTCTTCTAAGCAGACGTTTTGATGTGTCCCTGAGAACTTATTTTAGGGGCCCTTTCATACTACATAATAATAACACTATAATTTCACTCTAAATGCCATAGTAACACTCTGTGGGGGCCTGGGATTTGTAGTTTAGGGAAGGGCATTTAGAATGCTCACCCAGAAAGCACCTCTAGTGCCTCACCAAACTACAAACCTCTGAATCTCACAGCATGTTGCCATGGTAATTAAACTGGAATCAAAGGGCTATACGTGTCTAGTCTGACAGGGTCCTTAATCAGATGCTGCCGGATCAAGGGGGTGGTGCAATCCTTGGCAAGGAGAGAGGAAACTTTACTACCTCAAAGCCCTTTGGAGGTTGAAAATGTCCCTCTTTTGGTGAAGAAAAGAGGCTATTAGACTCCTCCAGATGACACAGCTACTGGAGAAATTCTGGGGCATTCTAGGACTTGGCATCCAAGAAAAGAGAGAAGCCTTCCTAGCCTTTGGCTCTGACTTACCCACTTTCTTAGAGAACCTTTGTGCAACTCAGCCTTTCCAAACAGGTCTCAGGGTGCAATGAACAAGAAGTGAGCAGGGTTACCGGGCAAGGCTGCGTGGGACCTGACAAGCCCACCAGCCGGGATGCAGGTCTTGCCGCGCTGGTCTCTGAACAAGCACCACTTTGTCCGTGCCTTCTTGAACCATGCGGATGTATGAACTCACTGGCGAGAGGCATGAAACAAGGGCTCTTCTGACTCAGGGCCCTCTCCGTTTGAGAGGAGGAGAAAGACGTAGGTGGCCAAGGCAGGATGAGGCCCAGGCGCTAAGGGACTAGAGAGTTTGCACATTGTGGGGGAGAGCTTGCTTGGAAGTGCTTTGAGCAGACAAGACACTTGTTTTCTCAATCTCTTTCCCCCAGAGCTTGGGAAACGACTTTTAAAAAGTTAATTTGTTCCAATGGCTTGTTACACTGCAAAGAAAATAATGCACTGCCATTTTTCATTGTAATCTTTAAAGACTAACTCATGTTCCTCATTGCTTTTTTACCTTTGCTTAAAAAACAACTTGGGATTATAGCAGAATGACATAAAATGACATCAAAAAATGGCTGCCCCAAAGCATCTAGAATGCTTCGTAACACCATTAAAAAGTAACAGTTATTAGAAAAGATTGTAAGCAAATATATCACTATACCTATACTCACTCCTACTCACTGGGTTACTTGTGAAATGTCACTCTATCAAACTCTTGTCATCAATAATAGTAACTCATTCTGTGTAACGATATGACTAGTAACTCACTGCTTCCACACTCTGATTTCTCCCAATGCAAATTTAAACGCAACCTCATCCCCAGTTCCTTAGATCAGCTACGGACAGACTTCAGAAAAATGTTCTTGGGCCCTTCCACACTACACAATCATAGCACTCTGATACCACTTTTACTGCCATGGTTACATCCAATGGCACTCGTAGTTTCACGAGGTTTTAAAAATTCTCAGACAGATAGCTCTAGGGCCTCCCCAAATTTCAAATCTCAGGATTGCCTGGGATGCAGCCATGGCAGTTAAAGTGGTATCGAAGTGCTATAATCATGTAGTGTGAAAAGGGCCTCTTATTCCAGAACATGAAGGACTAGTTGTAAAATTGGGCCTGGGAGGGGCAGAGCCAACAGAAAATCTTAGCTTGGCGGGATTGAAGCATTTATGTATTGAATCCACATGCTGGAAGTTGGTAGTTTGGTACCCTTGAAATGTTTTGGACTACAAATCCCTGATTCTTGGTCGATGTACTCTATAAGCCACATTCTGGGACAGAACGCACGTAGAAAGGCAAATCTACTTAAATATCATCAGAACCTTACCTTTTAGGACTTCAGCCTCCAGAATTTTGCAGTTAACATGGCTACTAGCCATGCTGGCTGGGGGATTCTGGGAATCGTATTCCACCCAAGCAACTTTTCCAAGCTTTGGTCATCAGTCTCCCTATGAAACTGGATGCAACTGAATGCTGGGGTCCTTTCACACTACAGTTACACAGCTATGATTCGAGCTGAACCGCCACGGCTGCATCCAAGGGAAATTCTGACTTGCAATGGAGAGGAATTCTTAGTCAGAGAGCTCTAATGCTTCCCCAAACTACAAATCCCAGGACTCCTTAAGATGCAGGCAGGTCAGTTAAAAGTGGAATCACCATACTGTATCTGTGTAGTGTGATAGGACTCTGGGTGTTCTACAGACTCTGAAGGACTGGCTTGATACATGTAAACTGAGGCTGCTCATGACTTTTTGCTGCCTGAGGTACAGAACATGTTGACTCCTCCCTCCCATTCCAGATACAAACCATAACTGGATTGATTTTTTTTTCTTCATCACCAGGGATGAGAGAGTAACCTTGGCCATTTCGGCCCTACACTGTTATAGTGCTATTATTTCACTTTCAACCTCCTATGGAATCCTGTGGTTTGCAGTTTAGGGAGGGGCATTTAGAATTCTCAGCCAGAGAGCTCTTGGGCCTCAGGAAACTACAAGCCCCAGAATTCCACAGGATGTTGAAAGTTGAATAATAGCACAGTGTAGTGTGGAAATGGCCCTGATCACAGTTCTCCCCTTCAATGCTGTGATGCTCGCAGCATTTGCCGGCTGCTGCAAGCCATCTTGCTCTGCCTCATGGTAGAGCCGGCCCTGCAAGCAACAGGATTTTGCAAAGGGCATCTGTGCATGACTCGTCTGGATGCTGCCAGTAGAGGGAGGCAAAGTAGTACCACCATCTCATGCGGTGGAAAAGGAGGCGGGAGGGACGGCACCCGGGACGCTAGCTGGGGAGAAAAGGAACAGCAGCCCTGTAGCTGCACCAGCAAAGGACAGGAAGGAAAGAGAGCAAGCAGCTGAGTGAGAAAGATGTGCTCTGGGGGTTACTGGCAGGGAGCGGAAGAGGAAGCAAAACCGAATGCGCATAGGTCAGGCGACAAGTCAAAAGAGTCGACTTGTTGCCTGACTGGGTGTGTGAACGGCATTCACACACCCAGTCGCTTCTGAAGTTGGCTCTGAACAACAGAACTGTCGGCTATTTTGCAAATCAGCGTTCATTCTGCTTTTTTAAAAGACAAAAAACGCTCCTAGACCTCAATGTGGCAAGAGCTGATGAAGACACAGAGGCCAGTCCTAAGAAATGGTCAAGAAGGAGAAAACATCCGAGGAGACTGCAGTCTGCTTTTCTGAGTCCTGACCTCCATGTGCACCCTTTAACTGTGCCATATTTACTTATTTCTTAAATTTAAGGATAGGGCTTTACTGCATTACTATTTATTGCACATATTGACTTGTTCACTATTTATTAGCTGTGAGTAAGATGCTGCCCTGCCATTTTTCACACAAACCCTTCTCCCTACTTGAAATTCACAACAACTCTGCAAGGCAGATCACTCAGAAAGGAAATTGATCTAACATTATTCACGCAGTTTCATGGCCCACTGGCAAATGGAACCCAAGCCCTAGAACAATGCTCTAACTGCTATGTCACAGTAATTCTTACCTGGAAAAATGTATCTACGAGTCCCCGGATGGCTCAAAACTCCATTTCTTCATTTCTCATTTTATTACGACTAGAATCAAAGGTACCCAGATTTAGCAGAACAATCTATCCCTAATTCCATACTTCCATTCCACTAATTAATGTATAATAAGTGTTGTCTCTACAAACGAAGCCTGCGTCTGCAGTTGGTATTAAAATACAGGCTACAATTACATCTTGAGTTTTATTTTTAGAGGAATTCAACAATTTTATCTGCTTAACGAGGCTCTTTGGTTATCTGTTTTCAGCACTAGGGATATATATTTGATATACGATTGTTTTAGTATCAGTATTAGTAGGTCCTTCTATTGGTCAATGTTTTTGATACGTGCTCCGATTGTTAAAGTTCCGATGAACACTGCTTTGATGCAAATACAATTTGAGCTGAGTTTGCAAGGCACGAACAGATCTGTTAATAACAAGACGTTTTGGAGATCTCTCACAATCACAAGGTCACCATAAGCCCAAGTTGACTTGACGGCACACACAAATTGCTAAATGTATGCCAGTCTGCTCACTTTGAATAAGGCTGAATGTGTACCTTCACAAGTCACAAATGAGAACCTGGACCCATGGGACCAAGAAACACCAGAGTGTGGTCAAGATGGCAAAAGTTATTTATGAGGAATAACACACAAGCTAGGAGAGGCTGCAACAGTTTGCTTTTGCCTGAGTCTACCGGGAAGAGCAAGATTCCACCTTCCTCCTTCTCTCCTCTCTGACAGGTTCAATAAACGCAAACCACTTTTGCATTTTGAACTCAGTTTGCAGCAACTGAAGTATGCTGAGGACAAAGGGGGGAAGTGGGAGGAAGAGAGAGGAACTGGGCCAGCTGGGAGGCAGCTGAAAAGTTGGACAACACAGGATTAATAGGACTGTCCCTGCCAGGTCGGGACGGTTGGAGGGTATGCAAATATATGGATTTGGTGGCTTCTCAAAGCACCACTTGGGAAACTGCAGCGGGCAGGGTTGTGATCTCCTTGGGATCACTCTCAATGATCTCCCCTGCTCTCACTCTCTTGGTGACTCTTTGACCAACCTCTTTGTTATGTCATAACCAAAGCCTGACATGTTACATCAGCCAATCAATTACATTTTTTAATTCCTATCTTTCTGCAGCGTTCTGAAACACCCTAGCCTGTTCCAAGCTAGACATTTGAAAGGGGGGAAAAAAATCCATCTCTCTTCACCTCCCGCTTCCATCTCAGGCTCCCTCAGGCTCCACTTTCCCTGTAAACCCAAACCGTACATCCCATCACCGAAAGAACCTGGCAGAGATGTGGAACAAGAGGAGAGGAATCACTACCCAGAAACGAGGGTGGGGGAAGAGTACTGTTTATTCATTTATAGACCAGATTTACAGCAGCACAGAGCAAACTACTCAACTTGGCCCCATTTGGCATGTAGAGCTAAAAATACCACAGAAAGAGGAACAAGATAAGTTAGTCTCACGGGGCTGCAAACAACACACACACACACATACAAGCTGGGTTCAACTAGAGACACGCACAGAAATATGCATTCTCAGTGCTTAAGAGGGGAAAAGAGAAACAGCAGCAGAAAAAGGCTGGAGGTCTTTAGGCAAAGAATGGGCGTCCACCTCTTATGGGTACTTTAGTGGAGGATTCCAACCCAGGCAGGGGGTTGGACTAGATGATCTTTAGGATATCTTCCAACTCTATAAACAGGGGGGAAAAGAGGAAGAGGGAAGGAGCAGATTGATCCAGTATTAATCTCACAGAGGAGGCAATCTGCCAGCTTTGCCCAGGGTTGATGTCGATGGTTCACTTTATCATCTGAATAACCCAGACGCCGGGTTGGTAGCACCAACAATCTCCCAAATCTCTTCCACAGGGCATTCCATGCAAATACGGGCTCCAGCCAGCAATTTTCTGAAAAGAATGCTGAAGTTTGCCAGTCGGAGATGTTTTAGGATGGTCAGCCTAAGTATAAATTATCTAGTTTGGTCAAAATTGGTCCACAGATGCAACATCCTAGACTAGCGTTCTCCAAGGTAGGGGACTAGCAATTTATTTTTTGTAATATACCAAGAACCGGCACCGTGTTTGTGCTCATTGGCTACAACAGTTTCCTTCTTTTCCTGGAGAGCAGGCCAATAGGCAATAACGGGTGGAAGGGCACGGGTCCAGGGACCACCCGTTTTTTGAGTGGCGCTGCTGTAGAGCAAACAACACCAAGATCTGAAGTGTTTGATCAGGAGATCGCAGGGGGCTGATCAAACCAAAGGTCTTTGTATGGGTTCAATTAAGTAAACACACCCAGTTTGGTGACTCTGCAGTCAAGTATGCAGATAACAGACAGGCAGACTAAGATTTTAATTTTTTGGAACAGATTTCTAGAGAACTGGTCTGCCTGACAGCATTATGGACAGAGCTTTGGTCTTACCCAAAGGGGTACTTAAGTTTGCTGCTGCTGCTGTTGTGTGTCCTCAAGTTGTTTCCGACCTATATCTGGAGGAGGGTGACCAAAAGGGTGGAAAGTCTGGAAACCATGCCCTATGAGGAGCAGTTTAGGGTATGTTTAGCCTGGAGAAGAGAAGGTTAAAAGGCAATATGACAGCTATGTTGAAATATCTGAAGGGATGTCATATGGACGATGGAGCAAACCTGCTTTCTGCTGCTCCAGAGACTAGGACGTGGAGCAATGGCTTCAAACTTCAGTGATTCCCTCTAAGGATTAGGAAGAGCTTCCTGATGGTAACAGCAGTTTGACAATGGAATGTGCTGCCTCAGATTGTGATGGAGTCTCCTTCTTTAGAGGTTTTTAAACAGAGGTTGGATGGCCATCTTTTGGGAATGTTGTATTCCTGCACGGCAGAGGTTGAACTCGAGGGCCCTTGTGGTCTCTTCCAACTCTATGATTCTATTACTATGACCCTAAGATGAACCTGTCATGGGGTTTTCTCGGCAAGATTTGTTCAGAGGAGGTTTGCCTTTGCCTTCCATTGAAGCTGAGAGAGTGTGACTTGCCCATGGTCACCCAATGGATTTCCACAGCTGTGTCTTGGTCTCCAGAGTCATTGTCAAATGCTCAAACCACTTGATCATGCTAGGACTTAGGTTTTGTCATTTTATTTTATCTGGCTTAGACAAGCAAAAAACTACGGGCGTTACCAAGCCCTGCCTCCTTCCTACTTGAATCCTTCTCACCACTCCCACTTGCTTCTGCAGTTTCACTACATCACTCTTCACCCAACCGCATGCCAAGCCAAAGCGGTTCGTATTCTGAAAGACAAGCAGTTCTTAAAACAACAACATGCTTCTTAGGTGTAGTGATAACAGTATAGACATTTCCCCACTTCGGATCAGAAAGATGCTTTTTTAGGGAAAAGCCACTAGCCATTGAATGCATCAGAATTAAAACTGGGCACCTGGAAAACAGACAGTACCCTTCACAGCTCAAATCAAAGCTGCAAATCTATTTACGTTTGGCCTTCCACATTTGCTAGAGTTAGGGGCACTGGGTCCCCACAAAACTGAACAACTGCAAATATTAAAATGGGTGTGCCTGTGGGAAAGGGGCTGAGGCACGGTGGGGAGAATGGGCACCCACGTCCAAACCAGGTCAGGGAAAGGAGAGGGAAAGGGGGTGGGTCAGGCCCTGTGCTTCCTTTCTCATCCACCTCCATCTTCGGCTTGCGGAGAGCCTTTGGAGAAAGTTTGCAGTGCTGAGAAGCTGGGCTCCGATCCATCTTTAGTTGGCCAGGCAACAGCCGATGGAGGAGGAGGAGGACTAGAAGCAGGTTTTAAAGAGCTTCCTCTGTCTCACTCATTTCCTTCCCTGGGTATGGGGAGCATTGGGAAAGGGTTTGTGGTGCTGAGAAACTGGGGTGTGAGCCATCTTTCGCTGAGCAGGCAGAGCCCGGCAGAGGAGGAGGAGGAGGAGGAGGACCAGGACCAGGACCAGAGGCAGGTTTTTAGAGGGCTGCACAACCTGATTGGAGTCACTGAGAGGGATGGTTCTCCCAGAAAAGGTAGGGGGGTCAGCGGTTGGAGAAACTCACAAATAATCAAATCCATGCAAGTTAAACCTGCAAATGTGGATGGCTTGACTGTATTCTTTCCAAGTGACCATTAGCAAGGGTGCACTGAGATTTACACATACAGCTCTTTGACGTCAGTGAGAAGCATCCTTCAAAATATTTTCAGTCCATTTTCCTTCTTAAAAATAAGATGGAATGGCCATATGCGACCCACAACCTTATTTTTTGTGGCCCACAGATCCTCCCAGCCTCTCCCCTCCCCAATAAGGGCTTCCTGTTTGAAAAAAAAAAGGATTGCACAAATGCGAGAAAGGGGAATTTCCACTCACTTAGCATCAGCCCTCCTGGGAACAAAGTGTAGCTTTCCCACCTTGTTTTACATGCACGCACACACACACACACACAAAACCATCTTACGCCACTGTGTTGTGTGTAAGGTGTTGAGATGGGTAGCAACTGGTGGTGTGCTGGGGATTTTATTCCATATATTGTTGTCGTCTTCTGTTTCATTGTCTTTGTCCCTGATTGTGCGCGGCCCCTCCCTAAACTGCAAACCCCAGGAATCCATAGGATATTGAAAGTGGAATAAAAGCACTATAACAGTCTCGTGCGGAAATGGCTTTTATTTCAGGTTCAAATATTTCAGGTTCATTACGTTGCGTTACTGACGGGAAGTGGAAAGAGAAATACTTTTGAGATAATTTTTCCAACTTCCAGGGATTAGACTGACTACTGTTTAGGGTGTGCTTTCAACTGCAAAAAAGATGATATCTGCAAATTGTGGTTAATTGACCTTTCAACATTTTTGTTCACTGAATTGTAAACTGGTTTGGTATGCTTTTACAAGCTTCCCTGAGGGCTTTTTTGTCAGTCTTAAGGTGGGATAAAAATGATTTAACCTAACTATTACAAAAACGGAGAAGAGAAGCAAGCATGTACAAAAGACATGACAAAAGACTGTGCAAAAGACACGGCCAAATGTACCCTTTTTTTCCAGCTTCGCCAGGGTAAAAGGTGAAACATGGCTTTGCATTGTTGCTGCCATCATTAAAGGTCAATAAAATATTTCGAAACTTATAAATATTGAAACACTTATAAAATATTTATATCCCCTTGTTGCTATTCTCATTAAAATATTTATCTCCTACACTGTGTCCAAGTATCTCAGGTCAGGAGGCAACCCAACCCATTTAAAAGAATTTAAGTTGGAAAATGCATTACAAAATAATTTATCTTAACTATATATTAAATTATATTAAAATCTTAAGCTGGGGTCCATGCACCCTTGGAGGTTATTTGCTATTATTTATTTGCAATTTTTCCATTTTTGCTGGGGTCCCACGCCCTCAACCCTAGCGAATGTTGGGGGCTAACCACAACACGTTTCTCTTACTCGTTACGAAGTTTGAGAACAAATACAATACTGTTAGTCAGCATACTGACAGAAAGACTTGTTGTTGTTTTTTTTTTTTTTTGCTGCTTTTCTATTAATTTTCGTTGCTCTGTTGAAAGAAAGAAACTTAGGATTGCTAAGAGAAGGGCACAAAATCTAGAAAAATTGCTGCCATAATGACTACACAAAGGCCCCTAGCCGTTAACTAGAAGCCATCACTTCTCTCTTACTTTTGATATTTGACTTCACTGTGTCTTCAAAGACAACTAAAAGTTACTAATTGCTTCCAAGCTATGAGGAGGGCCAGCTGGGAGAGGCAGTGGAGCGTGATCCAAAAACAGCCACTTTTCTGATCTCTGTCTAAGACCCTCCGTCTTCTTCCAGCTCCACATTCCTGTTCTTGTCTGTTACCCAGGATCCCTGGTGGATTATTTAGCCATGCTTGGCTGGGGGATTCTGGGAAATGTCATCCAAAGAAAATCACAGTTGTCACAAAAGTTCCTTTTCATGGAGGCACTGTATCTTCATCTTCGCCAGTATGTTCAAAATGTTTTTAAAATGTTTTAAATTGGTTTTGTTTATTAAAAAAGTAGGATTTAATTGTGTTTTGACTGTATTTTTGTTTTTAACTTATACTGCAATCTCCCTTGGGCCCCACAGTGGGAGACAGGCAGTACATTAATTAATTAATTAATTAAAGTTCTGCCTCAGACCTTCCTCTTTGTTCTGGCTTCAATATGCTTTTCTTGTCCTCTTCCTGGGATCCCTGATGAGCTACCCACTCGTGCTAGCTGGTGGATTTTTTTTTTGTTTATTCATTTTTTTCAGTCCAAAAAAGGTCACTTGTCCAAGCTGTGGCTGACACATTCTTTTACTCCATCTCCAACTTCCTATTCTCGCCACTTCTCCGGGATCCCCGAAGGGCTGCCCACCCACAAGACTTTGGAAAGGCAAATAAGTTGCTGGAGCGCAATGCATGAAACCCTTCGCCCCCTCACTGCCTGGCCGTCCAGCTGACACAGAGACCATCCAGAAGGCTGCCCACTGCTTCACACCCACGGACGCCTGCCCAGCGGTGCCTTAGAAGACGATACATACCAAGCAGGCAGAAGTGGCTCTGCTAGGAAAAAAGCAAAACCCTCACAGCTTCTTAACAAGGAGAATTTAACCCTCCCCTGCATGCCACTGCCCACATCAGGGTGGAGAATTTTGCAGCCCTCCAGATGTTGTTGGACTGCAACTGCCAACAGGCCTTGCTACTGCCTATGCTGCTGGGAGGCTCAACAGAAAAGCACAAGTGAAATAAGTCTTACTAGGCTCCAGTAAAATCATATGAAATACAGGCAGGTACAGAATCTAGCTCCATAGAATCATAGAATCATAGAGGTAGAGGAGACCTACCCAGGGGCCATCGAGTCCAACCCCCTGCTATGCAGGAACACCCATCAAAGCATTCCCAACAGATGGCCATCCAGCCTCTGCTTAAAAACCTCCAAAGAAGGAGACTCAACCACACTCCACTGAGGCAGCAGATTCCACTGCCGGACAACTCTGACCGTCAGGAAGTTCTTCCTGAGGTTCAGGTGGAATCTCCTTTCCTGCAGCTTGAATCCATTGCTCCTTGTCCTAGTCTCTGGAGCGGTAGAGAACAAGCCTGCTCCCTCCTCAACATGACATCCCTTCAAATATTTAAACATGGCTATCATGTCCCCTCTTAACCTTCTCTTCTGCAGACTAAACATCCCCAGCTCCCTAAGCTGTTCCTCATAGGGCTTCATGGCTTCCAGACCCTTCACCATTTTGGTCACCCTCCTCTGGACACGTTCCAGCTTGTCGACATCCTTCTTGAATTGAGGTGCTCAGAACTGGACACAGTATTCCAATACACAACTTCATGTGCGTGCCTGAGGATTGAGGTTTGGAGAGGGTCTTCTACATCCCACCAATGAGGTCAATGCACTGCATTGGGACATGAGAAAGGGACTTCTCAAAAATACCCCTGTCAGAAGGTGGGCCAGCACGAACATCGGTACCATTTTGGCACCAAGTGAAAACTTGGCTGATCATCAAGGCCTTGGGGTCTCATTAATTCTTCCCAAACACTGATGTATAGCCATTCCTCGTGGATTCAACAGGTTAGGAACCAGAGCACTGTCAGAAAGCAGAAAATTGTCAAACTGTGGACCCACTCTTTTTTGAGGTGCAAGGGAAGTACAGTAAAATGAACCAAAGGTTACCTTTAAATATATAAAAGTACTTGTACAGTAAAAAAAACAAAAGTGGATGATGAATATACACTACATAAGCAAAACACTGCACACAATTTCTAAGAGATGCACCATGAATTGACTTGGCGCTGAGTCAATTGAGAGAAAAAGCAATGTGTGGTTGCTTTCGATGATCTACTCTTTCAACTTTCTCCAACTGCAACCAGAACCTGTATATTCGACGGGTTGAAAGAGCGGACCGCGCATCAAATATATGGGTTCTGGTTGTAACTGAAAAGGATCGAAAGAGCAGATGGTTGAAAAGCAAACCGTCGGAAGGCGGGGACACCTGCATATAGTTTTTAAAACTTTTTACATCTTTTTAATCCATTTTTAACTCATGATCATGCTTAAGATATTTCTGGCTTATTTGAATTATTTTTATTGTTTTAAACTGTTTAACTTGTTCTTTCAAGGTTATTTTTAGGCTGCCTTGCAATGCAGGAAGGCACAAATATTTTAAGAAAACCCCAAACTTGTAATAGAAAACTAAACTTTACCCTGACTAGCAGCAACTGTTTGAAGTTTCAGGCAAAACTTTTCCCCCGAGAAACTGGAGAAGCTGAAGACTGAACCCTGTATGCAAAGCAGGTGCTCTCTCTCAGAGCCAAAGGCCATAGCTTCCCTGAGCGCGCACCTTTGTCTGCCCAGTGCCGCCCAAATATGCAGCCATCTAGCATTTTCCTCACCAATTTCTGTCATGCCACTCTATCCAGTTTTCTCTAACTAAGAAAGGACACTTTTTTTGTGGCCTGTGAAAGCATGACTGGGGATAACGCACGCCCAGAAGTGTGAACATCAGTCACTGCAACATGAGCTGAAACCTGCTTAGTGAAAGTGTTTATCTGCAAGGACATACTTTCAGAAGCAGAAACAGCATCAAACTATTGTTGTTGCTGTTGCTGCTATCTCAGTTTCACTGTTTACCAGGTGTTTCAGAGTTTTATCCAAGAGTCTAGGAATGAGTGAGGTATCATCAGATAACGCGGCATGTTCCCAGTTAGTGTCACTTTTGTAATTGCGCTGTTGTGATCCTATCTCCGACACGTTCATTCAGATGTTTTGTCACCCTGTTTGGAATTGCTTCCAGAGCACAGCTGGAACCACAGCTGTTTTCTTTTTCTGGTGGCACTGAAATCTCAGTTTGTGGGTCTCAGAGTTTCTCAGTATGGTTGTTGTTCTTTCATTGCTTATACCAATCCTCTTCCCCAAAACCAGGACTCAAGGCAGCTTAGAGAAATTTAAACAAATGCATAGGAAAGCACATATGCAAGTACACTCACAGAAAAAAAACGGTGGTGAGAGGCTGTCCCTCCACCTTCCAGTGGTCATTGCTCTGGCCTCTGAGGGAGAGAAGCACAGCCAGGCACAGCTCCATCACATTTTGCCTAGTGGCTGTTGAGAGGCCCGCTCTCTATATCCCAACAGCCATTGCTCTGGCCTCTGAGGGAGAGAAGAGCAGCCAGGCACAGCTCCATCTTGCTTTGCCTAGTGGCTGGTGAGAGGCCTTCTCCCTGCGTTCCAACAGCCATTGCTCTGGTCTCTGAGGGAGAAAAGACCAGCCAGACACAGCTCCATCACATTTTGCCTAGTGGCTGGTGAGAGGCCCTCTCTCTATATCCCAACAGCCATTGCTCTGGCCTCTGAGGGAGAGAAGAGCAGCCAGGCACAGCTCCATCTTGCTTTGCCTAGTGGCTGGTGAGAGGCCTTCTCTCTATATCCCAACAGCCATCGCTCTGGCCTCTGAGGGAGAGAAGAGCAGCCAGGCACAGCTCCATCTTGCTTTGCCTAGTGGCTGGTGAGAGGCCCTCTCCCTGCATGCCAACAGCCATTGCTCTGGCCTCTGAGGGAGAAAAGACCAGCCAGACACAGCTCCATCACATTTTGCCTAGTGGCTGGTGAGAGGCCCTCTCTCTATATCCCAACAGCCATTGCTCTGGCCTCTGAGGGAGAGAAGAGCAGCCAGGCACAGCTCCATCTTGCTTTGCCTAGTGGCTGGTGAGAGGCCTTCTCTCTATATCCCAACAGCCATCGCTCTGGCCTCTGAGGGAGAGAAGAGCAGCCAGGCACAGCTCCATCTTGCTTTGCCTAGTGGCTGGTGAGAGGCCCTCTCCCTGCATGCCAACAGCCATTGCTCTGGCCTCTGAGGGAGAAAAGACCAGCCAGACACAGCTCCATCACATTTTGCCTAGTGGCTGGTGAGAGGCCCTCTCTCTATATCCCAACAGCCATTGCTCTGGCCTCTGAGGGAGAGAAGAGCAGCCAGGCACAGCTCCATCTTGCTTTGCCTAGTGGCTGGTGAGAGGCCTTCTCCCTGCGTTCCAACAGCCATTGCTCTGGTCTCTGAGGGAGAAAAGACCAGCCAGACACAGCTCCATCACATTTTGCCTAGTGGCTGGTGAGAGGCCCTCTCTCTATATCCCAACAGCCATTGCTCTGGCCTCTGAGGGAGAGAAGAGCAGCCAGGCACAGCTCCATCTTGCTTTGCCTAGTGGCTGGTGAGAGGCCTTCTCTCTATATCCCAACAGCCATCGCTCTGGCCTCTGAGGGAGAGAAGAGCAGCCAGGCACAGCTCCATCTTGCTTTGCCTAGTGGCTGGTGAGAGGCCCTCTCCCTGCATGCCAACAGCCATTGCTCTGGCCTCTGAGGGAGAAAAGACCAGCCAGACACAGCTCCATCACATTTTGCCTAGTGGCTGGTGAGAGGCCCTCTCTCTATATCCCAACAGCCATTGCTCTGGCCTCTGAGGGAGAGAAGAGCAGCCAGGCACAGCTCCATCTTGCTTTGCCTAGTGGCTGGTGAGAGGCCCTCTCTCTATATCCCAACAGCCATTGCTCTGGCCTCTGAGGGAGAGAAGAGCAGCCAACATGTGCTGGAAGTACTGCCCTCCCTCATTGCCCTCCCTTTTCCCTGGTATCTCTGTCTTTCAGACTGTAAGCCTGAGGACAGGGAACTGTCAAATTAACAATTTGCAAAGACCTTCTTCAGAGGAAAGCAAAGGAAACCCCCCCCCAAAAAAAATCTTGGCAAGAAAACTCTGTGATAGGGTTGCCTTAGGGTCAATGTAAGTCAGAAACGACTTGAAAGGCACGCAACAAACAAAGCAGCTCTGGAAGCCTTTTTGGCTGAAGGGGGGGGTATAAATGCTCTAAATAAATAAACAGAGTTAAAGTGCAACTAAAAGAGCCAGCATAGTGTAGCTGCTTGAGCATTGGACAATGACTTTGGAGATCAGGGTATGAATCCTCTGCTCTCAGCCATGGAAACCCACTGGGTGACTCTGGGGACATCACACTCTCTCAGCCTCAGAGGAAGGCAAAGGCAACCTCCCTCTGAACACAATCTCGCCAAAAAATCCCTGAGGTAGGTTCGTCTCAGGGTCTCTATACTTGAAGGCACACAATGCCAACAACAACAAAACACAGCTGCCCACAGAACTAAAACTAATCGAAACAAATCCATAAGGTAAAAATCAACAGAACTCCACATATTCTTTTTTTTCCCCAAAGAAAGATATCTCAGAGAAGAAAGGGAGGGAGGGAAGAAGGAAAAAGGAACGGGGGGAAAGCGGGGGGAATAGACACAGGGAAGAACTTGAGATTTTGAAGACTAGGATGTGGCTCTGCTTTGTGCCACCTCACCACCGTTCCCTGAAGTTTGCCAAAACAATCACAGCGACAGAGGCGCTTAGATTAGGATACCCACGTCAGCAGGCAAAGTACAGTTGAAGCATTCCGGATGGGAGGAAAGGAGATGGACGAAGCCCAAGGTGGGAAACCACCAAGAAGGCTGTCATAGCACAGTTTGGTTTTACTATGCTCACAATGTGCTTTTCCTAGCAGTAAAGATAGCTGCTTCTTTTTGTGACTCTGGGGTGAAGAAAAAAAAGGACATTTTGTCCAAATGCCAATTCAGCAAGAATCTTTAACTCCAAAGTATCACCAAGACCAACAACCTATTGTTGTAGTTGCGCTCCTTCAAGCCGTTTCCAACTTATGGCAACCCTATCATGGGGTTTTGGGGGCTGAGAGTATGTGATGTGCCCAAGGTCACCCAGTGGGTTTCCACGGCTGAGCAGAGAATGGAACTCTGATCTCAAGGATCGTAGCCCAATGCTCAAACCACTATACCATGCAGCTGATACACACACACACACACGCACACACACAAAACAAAACAAAAACAGGGAAGACCTGCTGCAGGGATGTGTTTCCACAACATGACTTTTGAATGTGGTTGTAAACCTGAACTCGAGGACCCAAGAAACGAAAGGCCATCTCCATGGCAGCTATGCGGAAGTAACACCCACTCTTAATGCCTTGCTTCTTTTCAGATTAATCCCTGGTTTGCATTTTGTTTCCTTGGGTCTTTTCCACACTGCACCATTATAGTACTATGATTCTGCCTCAACTGCCCTGGCTGCCTCCTATGGAATCCCGGGGTTTGTAGTTTGGTGAGGCACTCAAGATCTCTGGCTGAGAATTCCAAATGCCTTTCCCTAAACTGCAAATCCCAGGATTGCAGAGGATGGAACACAGAATCATAGAACCATAGGGCTGGAAGAGAGCACAAGGGCCATCCATTCTACATTCACCATGCAGGAATATACAATCAAAGCACCCCTGAGAGATAGCCATGAGAAGCCAGTTAATTTTATGTTAATGAGAAGCCAGGGAGCAGGCTTGTTCTCTACCGCTCCAGAGACTAGGACAAGGAGCAATGGATTCAAGCTGCAGGAAAGGAGATTCCACTTGAATCTCAGAAGAACTTCCTGACAGTCAGGGCTGTCCAGCAGTGGAATAGCTGCCTCGGAGTGTGGTAGAGTCTCTTTCTTTGGAGGTTTTTAAGCAGAGGCTGGATGGCCATCTGTTGGGAATGTTTTGATGGGTGTTCCTGCATAGCAGGAGGTTGGACTCGATGGCCCCTGGGGTCTCTTCCAACTCTATGATTCTATTATTCTAATTTTCCCCTGCTGCATATCCTGAGAACCTGGCATGCACAGATACACTGCCTGTCCCTGTTTAGTTCCATGAGCTGTCATAGCTAATCACACCTGAAATATGACTCAGCCACTGAAAGCAGACTCTGTCTAGAAATCTTAGCTGGGTCAGAGAATATTACTAAAATTTCTAATATGAGTGGGTTCAAATATTGTATAATATTACTATTTTCCTGCCTTTTCCCAAAACTGAGTACCCACACAGTAAAGGCAGCTTCCGACATAGCTAATACTTGGTACCCATTCCCTCCTTCACCTCTCGGACCATAAACAGAGAAATGTCAGAGCTCAGGTGCCTTTCACACTGCACGACTATACCACTATGATTCCACTTAGACTGCCATGAAGAGACCCAGCATGGCATAGTGGTTTGAGCTCTGGACTACAACTCTGGAAATCAGAGTTCAAAAAGCCGCTCAGCCATGGAAGCCCACTGGGCGACCCTGGGCAAGACACACTCTCTCAGCCTAAGATGAAGGCAAAGGCAAACCCCCTCTGAGCAAATCTTGCCAAGAAAACCCCGTGATAGATTCACTTTAGGGTCTCCATAAGTCACAAATAACTTGAAGGCACACAGCAAGAACAAACTGCCACGGCTGCATCCTGTGAACTCCTCAGATACATAGTTTGGTGAGGCACTAGCGCTTCCTAGCTGGGAACCCTAAATGCCTCATGAAACGTCCGTAGTGTGAAAGAGGACCTTGGAAAACATGTTGTTGTGGACTACAGCTCCCAGAATCTCTTGGCTAGACAAGCACTGGTGAGAAGGACATAAGCATCCCATACATCTTTGATGTCCTGCTGTACCCCAGTTTCGGCAACTGCTGTACATCATATCCTTAAGTTAGGCACTGTTATTTTTTTAAAAAAATAGCCCTCCTTCTGCTCCAGAAATATATACACACTCTGCACACATCCAGACCCTTCCCCCATGAAACAGCTAAGCGTGCGGGGAAGTAACGTGATCTGCCGAAGAGATCCCCGCAGAGATTCATTCCGCCTGCTTCTCCATTACTGGATTTAATCCCCCTCACTATGCCCTTTTCCAGCATTGCCTATTTTCTGGTCTTCTGGCTGGAGAAATCTCTCCTGTCTGGTTTATACCCTGAACAGCCAAAAAAACTCCCGCACCTGCTGCCTCCTTTGCCTCACACAGTTCTCACGAAAGTGTCTCAGGAAAGGGGTAACCAACGTGGTAGCAGGCATGGGAAAGCATTTTATTGCAGCAGAGATTCTCAACGGAAGGATCCAGTTTGCACAGCTGGAGTCTCACTGCAACATAAAGCACCCTTTGCCTCAGAAAATTCACCTTTGCGGTGGGGCGTGATGCTCTCTACGGAAATTAAATACACAAGTGAATCACAACTCCATATTAAAAACTAGAATAGCTAAAAATACATTCAGGTGAAAAATGTACAGGTGAAAAATTTAGCTCAGCAATGCCAAAATTCCAGAAATTTTGAAGCCACAGGAGAGAAAGAAGTGTTCTTTCCAGTTAAAGAGAAAAAACAGGAAGAAAAGAAAAAGAAAAATACAATTCTAACCTTCCCCCTAACAGGCTGAAAATTATTTGTTTACATGGGAACATAAATACATTTTACATAACTTTGTTTGGCATAAAATTATCCTACTTGTGGTATCAAAAGCATAGTTTATTCAAAATATAATTACAAATTGAGTTACTTTTTTAAAAAAATGATTTTTTTTTTTTTTGTAGCTCTAGGTCTAATGGTTTGGAGTTACGGGAGTACAAATCATTAGAAGGAACTTCTTGACAGTAAGAGCACTTCAGCGATGGAATCAATTGCCTAGAGAGGTGATTTGAGTCTCCTCCTCTGAACATCACAAAAAAGGTGGAAAGCTACCAGCTGGGGATGTTCTAGCTGAAGGTCTTGCATTGACCTTCTGAGGATTTGTACAAAACACACACAAAACGTTGTAGTTTATCTTCTGGTTCGGAAAGAGAGTCAGTGCAGCAGCACTCCAGCAATTTCTGTATATATTTATATATGGCTTTATTTTGGAATAGTATTCTTCACTAGATGAATTTGAAAATATTTTATATTTTATATGTGTGTATTATTCTTTATAAAACTGATACGGTATATATATATACACACACACACACACACACACACACATACACGAGAGGGAGGAGGGAGGGAGAGTGTCAGAGAGAGAAGTTTGCTTTTAATATCGCCCCTGAAGAAGAAGGACATTTAATTTACAAGCAGGCCAAAACACATTGGGCTTTTTAAAAAATAAACTTGGACCATCTATAAGCACGTGGAGCCTCGGGCCTTTCCACACTACACTGTTATAGTGCTATTATTCCACTTTTAACATCCTGTGGAATTCTGGGGCTGGTAGTTTCCTGAGGCCCAAGAGCTCTCTGGCTGAGAATTCGAAAGGCCCCTCCCTAAACTGCAAACCCCAGGATTCCAGAGGATGTTGGAAGCGGAATAATAGCACTAGAATAGCGTAGTGCAGAAAGGTCCCTAGTCTCCTTTTTTCTCCTGAACTGTTCCTTACAACTCAGTTTAAGGAATCTCTTTCATTTTGCCAGTCTGAGGAACAAGGAGAAAAAAAACTCACTGAACACTGGGGCGAGGGGGGAGAGATCAACATTAGTAAAACGGAGAAAATTATTTTATCTCTACTAGCTCTCCATACAGCTTAAACACCCAAAAGTCTCCAGGTCTGGCATGTGGATGGGAAATGGCCAACAAATACCAGGAGCTATACATTAGAACCTTCAAGGTAGACCAGGGTGAGAGGGAATTTCGTAGCTCAGTGGAAACTGGAATCCCAGATCTCTTGCTTCCCACTCATCAGCTAGCATGGTTGGTGGCTGGATGGTGGGAGGTGTCATCCAACATATCAGCAGGGCATCAGGCCAAGTGAAGGCTCATTTGAAAGTAATTTGAGTGAAATGGGCCACTCTTTTAAGACTGTGTGACTGGCCCAAGGTCGCTCAAGAAAGTTTTTATGGCTCAGCGGGGAACAAAACCTGGACCTCCCAACCCCCAGTCCAACCCCCAAACCACCACCCTACAATGGCAAGCCAGACATCCGAAGGAAAGGGGTAACATAACGTCAGTCCTCTAGCCCAGTGCTTCTCAGTCTTTGGTCCTCAAGATGTTCCAGGACTGAACTCCCAGAAACTACAACCGGCATGGCCAATGGTGCGGAATTACCCAAAACACAGAGGACCAATGATTGGGAATGACTACTCTAAGTCCACGGCCTCTCCCTCCCCAACAGGTGTTTCCAAAAACTAAGAGAGAGAAAGTTAAAGCAACCCTCCTCTGTCTAGGCACATGAAAGTAGAAAGTTTTGATTTCCCCTTTTATGAGCTCCAATGGCTTTCGACAATGGGGGCTGCAAAGGCAGGATATTAATCTTTCTGCCTTAGAACTAAAGCCACTCATCGCCTGTCCGGGATTAAGATAAACTCTTTGAAGGGAAAATGATCGCTTCAATCTGGGTCCCAGAGAAGCCATAAATTTTTCTCTCCGTGGCATGCACCAAGATGGAAACCCCGACCCCTAGGACCACCCAAATGAATAACACCAAGGACAACCTGCAAGGCCATGGGTAAACTCTCAGAGAAGGATGCAAGGGTCTCCAAATCAGGACATTTCCAAACCAAATCTGGACATTTCCAAGCATTCAAACTAGTAGCTCTCAACCTCTGATACTCTAGCTGGTTTGGATAAACACTCAAAAGCCCCTATCAGCATGGTTTTTCAGTCAGGGATTCTGGGAGCTGCCATCCAAACCACCTGTAAGGCAGTTGAAACCCACCGGCAGGAATTAAGTGAACAGGCAGGCTGGTTGGTTTCTGTGTCTTTCAAATAACAGATGAAAATAGAACAACCCCACAGACTTTAGCCTCAGCAACTACAGGCAGTCAAAAGAGATTTACGATATTTTCTAGACCTCTCCCTCCAATCCATAATTAATAAGTCCAATCCCGAACCAATAAAAGGCTCTCCTCTGTTTGCCTATCAGATATGTGAAAATCAAATAAATCAGCAAATATTTGCACAAGTTCCATTATTTATAGCAGGTCAGGCTCAGATTTAATAACACTGGGAAGTATTTAGAGAGCATTTTGGTTGAAGTCTTTTAAGCACGGGCAGGGAGGAAGACTGGCTGTACACTCAGCCCTCCACATTTGTGGGGCTGACTTTCATAGATTCGACTGTTTGTGAGCTTCTTCAATTCCACCCCACCCCGAGCTCAGGCACTTCTCTTCTGGGGGAAACTTCCCTCTTTGTGGCTCTGATCAGGCTGTCAGCTCTTGAAAAACCCACTTCTAGTCCCACTCCTCCTCTACCAGCTGATGCCCGGCCAGCTAAGGATGGATCACAGCCCAATTTCTCAGCATCACAAACCCTCTTGATACGCTCACCACCACTCAAGGAAGGAGATGCACAAGAGAGAGAAAGTGTAGGGCCACCATGTTTACTCCCCTTTCCCTAATCTGGTTTGGACCCTGGGGGTCCGCTCTCCCAACCATGCCTCAGCTCTCTTCCCACAGACACAGATTTTGATATTTGCGGTTCTTCCACTTTTTGTGAGGGTTTTGTGTCCCTAACCCTAGTGAATGTGGAGGGCCAACTATACTTCCTTCCTCATTCTTTGTATTTTTAATATGATAGTCCATTTGTTTGTTTAAAATTGTTCCTAAATATTATAATTGATGTTTCCCTATAGTAGAGTCCCGGTTATCCGACATGCGGTTATCCGACCTTCCGGATTAACCGACATCGCGGCTGCCTGGGGGCGTGGCTGTAGGCATTTCCACGCCCCCCAGACATGCCCAGACACGCCCCCAGACACCCCCAAGACACGCCTCCAAAATGGCGGCCACCACAGGCCTCCATCTAATTCGACATTTCGGTTATCCGACCCTCCGCCCACCCGTTTAGGTCGGATAACCGAGACTCTGCTGTATTCTGTTTCAACCTGCATTATAAGATGCATTGAGTTCTGCACTAGGAGAAAGACAGGATATAAAAACAAAGTAGCAGACTAAAATCAATGGGACTTATAGGGGAATCCCATAAATATCAGTGGGCCTGTTCTAAGTATGATAATCTGGACCCCACCCATTCTTCTGCTTCACCTCCTGTTAGCCCATGATTTTACCTATTCTCTCTCTCTCTTACA
The DNA here is from genome assembly GCA_948472985.1 of Iguana delicatissima. Lineage (NCBI taxonomy): Eukaryota > Metazoa > Chordata > Lepidosauria > Squamata > Iguanidae > Iguana > Iguana delicatissima. The sequence continues at coordinate 286,582 of CAOKZL010001819.1, forward strand.
ACTTGTCACCCAACCATAGCCATAGGTTGGGGGTGACGGGAGTTGTAGTCCAACACCCAGGGTAGGGAAAGCTGATTTGTAGTATCATTTTGCTCATTTAAAGGATTCTTACACTGCTCTTCCATTGGGAAGGGTTCTAGGCCAGCTGAGAAAACATCAATTAAAAAAAAAAAAAGGAGTCCCTAAATGTAGGCTTACCATCTGAAGGATATAACACAAGAGGAAAATGGGAAGAGGAGAGAAGAGGAAAAGAAGAGCATGAAAGCACAAATCTGCTGTTGTTGATATTCTTTGCCAGTGTATATGTCAGAATGCCTTGCATACAGAAAAACAGCATGTCATGAAAAAGGCAAAGCTGAATTGTTATCCTTGATAGGTTACTTTTCTATATATATGCTTCTCCATCCCCATTTCAAGGAAGAGCATTCAAACTTTCATTTTCTCTCTGTCCCTTCCCTTCCATGTCAAAATGATATAATCTTCAGCAGTCCTTAATTCAAACAAAGATAGCAAATAAATCTCTCTCAGGAGGAAGTGGAGTATATAAACAAAATGAATAGATATGGTGGGGTTCTTTTTTAAAAAAAGAGAATAATACATATCCTTTCTGTAAACAGCACTCTCAAATAACCAAACTGATTCCCTCAACCTATACATTCACATACACAGAACAGTGGGCATATCTGTACATCACATCAGCCATGGTTTGTGTTAATTATGGTTTGTTGCTCAAACTAGAAATTGTAGTCATGCAATAGGAGACCCCATAAATGTGGCTTGTCATTCCCATTTCTGGTTTGTTCTTCTCCTGCCTCTTTTTGTTAGCTACTTTTCCAGACTGGGCAACTAGGCAAACAAGCCAAGGACAAGGAATGGCTGCAGCTTCAAACATCACCAACAAACCATGATTTTGTGAGTCAACAATAAACCTTGGATTATAATTGTGGCTTGCCACTGTTTAACAAATCACAGTTTGTTAGCAGAAGTATTTTTATGGTTGCAACAAGCCAGATTTTAACAAACCACACCATGGCTTACTGTGATTTCATAAATGTGGTCAACGAATGAACTGAATAAATATTTCCAAATCTGAACAACACACCACGCTAAAAATTTGTTCAAAATGAGTATGTACAAGAAGCAGCCACGATAACATCACCTAGGGATAGCACTAGTGAGCATCCAATTAGAATGACCTCATCAAAAAGAAAAACGGGCAAAAAATGAATTGGCTGATGGTGATGACAGAATTAGAACGGCTGTTAACAAGTGTCTAAGTAGAAACTCCTACTTGATATCAAACAACTCATGCACAATAAAATAAAAAGACATTATCTTATTAGCAAAAGCAGACAACCAAATCTTGTAATATAATAACTAATTGGAAATCATATGACCGTAAACAACTGAGGAAACCTTTCCTCCATCGCTGCTTCAAGTTATTAAGTCCTAATCTTAAAAGAAAAAAATCTTATGAAATATTATTGCAACAATGAAAAATAGTATCAGCAGACTTAAGCAACATGAAAATATATAAACTAGCAGCAGAAGCAGCAAGCAAAAAATAATAATGCCTAGCATCAGCACTTAAAACCATGAGCAATTAACATAGTAACTATAAATACTGGTTAAAAGTAGTTTGGAACAACTAAGTCTTTAAAGACAACTTCGGAGTGGAGGGGAGAATACAGCAGTCATAGATACTTGCCTAGGGAGTAATTTAAAGAGGACAAGAAAGATACAAGATATATTGCAGCCCAGCGTATCTCACAGGGTTGTTGGGAGAATGAAAATCAAGATGAGCTGGCTTGTATGCTGAGCTCATTACATGAGAAAATGTGTTATCTACAAAGGCACAGATTACTTCAGTAACTAGGACTGCTCTTGACTAGCTTAAATTAGTTTATAAACTGAGTTCTTGTCAGGAAAAAGCAGACCCTGCCTCCGTTACACATGTACTGTTTAAATCCAGACTAGACTACTGTACGGCACTCTGTATGGAGTTGTCCTTGAAGACTGTCCAGAAACTTCAGCAAAATTCTGCCTCCAGAACACCTGCAATTTGCTAGACAATTTGTTTCTATCATGCCAACTTTGCATCAGGTCCCCACTGATACCTGATCTAAATTACTGATAGTAACTTTTCAGTCTAGGACCAGGGTGTTTGGATGCCAGCCACCAACACTACCATCCCACCTATATGAACCTGCTTGGGTTCTAAGACTGCCTTTGGATATTGTTCCCTTGCAAATTCCTAATAAAGCTCAGGTTGGGAAGTAAGGGAGACAGGGTCTTTTCACTGTTGGGTTCTCCCTCTTGGACGATACTAGTACCACCCCTCAAGAAACCCCAAAATCTTTTCTAGTTCTATCAATGTTATCATTTTAAAAAAAATCCCTCCCATGTATTATTTGGCCATTTTTATTACATGCTATTACGTTTACAACTTCCTTGTGCTGTGAATTGCTTTGTGACAGCTTGCCTAAAAAGCTAGGGCAGAGAGCAAACTTTTAGAAAAGAAAAACCACCACTCTCCAGAGCTAATAAAAACAGTCTCAACTTTACACTTTATATTTGACACCTACCACGTTTTACATGCGTACCTAAAGGTGTGAAGGTGTGTAGCGAAGGCTGAGCAAACGCATGCTTCACACCAGCAAAGGGGTCACCTCAGTTCCAGCTGATCATATACCCAGGAGCAAATCCCAGTTTGTCTATGGTCTCTTTCACTCTACACAGGTTCTTGGAACTGCCATGCCTGCGTCCAGTGGAGTCCTGGGATTTGTAGTTTAGTGAGGCACTAGAGCTCTATGGCAGAGACTTCTTAATGTACCTCCCCTAATGTCAGGATTCCACAGGACAGAACTATGCAAGTTAAAGTAAAATCACAGTGTTATAATGGCTGATGAAAAAGACCTATGTATAATGTTCGCAGTGAGAGCCAGCATGGTTTGAGCATTGGACTATGGCTCTGGAAACCAGGGCCATTTCCGCACTAGACCGCTGTAGCGCTATTATTCCACTTTCAACATCCTACGGAATCCTGGGATTTTCAAATTGCAAATTAAAATTCAAAAGTAGAGGAAACAGAGCAAGGAGATGAAATGAAAGAGGGTGTGTGTGTGCATGTCTGTATACAGAGTTACATTATTCCTCCTCTTCTCCCAATCTTACCAGTAGAGTAACCCCAAGAGGCAGCTTCAGGGGGCTTGAACCTGGTCTTTCCCCAGTCCTTGTCCAAGCTGATCTTCTGAGGTTAGGAGGAGGTAGAAAATGCAGCTTCACCAGCCACCACAGTAAGAGGAACTAAAGATATATGTGTTGGGAAAACACCAAGCAGAAGTGAATTACCCTCTTCTTAATGCATCAGCAGGCCAAAGTCTTGTTCTTCTGTTGGATGTTAACTACTATAAATCTTTCCCTTCACCCAAAAGCCTAGAGAAGTTTCCTTTTTCTTTCAATACAGTCACTTACATCCTCCAGGCAGGATGGCTGGGTGATTCTGGAAGCTGTTATCTAAAAAGGTTAGATTTCCTTTTTTTAAAAAAAGAAGAACACCTCACAGAGCCAGTGTGGAAAGTGGTCTCAATGCTGGATTAAGACACTAGGAAACCAGAGATTCAAATATCCATTCAGCCACAACGTGGCATAAAGTTTTTTCGTAGGCCCTAAGCATTCATGTATCCAACTCCCTGCCTTGCCTTGACATAGGGAGGCAAATATAAAATATCTCTTTTGAAATTTTGTTTTCTTTCCCTATTCCTGTAAAATTTTTCATTCATCCAGTTTTCATAGGCCCTAAAATTTTTGTAGACCCTAGGCACTGTGGCTAAAATGCCTAAAAGATAAGGTGGCCCCACTTAGCCATGGAAATCTATTGGGTGACCACAAGCAAGTCACACTCTCTCACGCCACTATGTCACCATGTTCCCAGAGGCACAAGTGTATTATACAAAAGTCATTCACTAAACAGAAGCACAACATACAGTCAAAGATAATTTATTCAATGCATCTAAATCCTGACTCTGCTAACTCTTTCTCTATCTCCTCATAATCCTAGCTGAACCTAAGCATCCCAACCAACTCCCTCTCTCTCCTCTCATCAAGTCTAACACCATTTCCACACTACACTGTTACAGTGCTATTATTCCACTTTCAACATCCCATGGAATCCTGGGGTTTGCAGTTTATGGAGGGGTGTTTAGAATTCTCAGCTAGAGAGCCCTTTGGCCTCAGGAAACTACAAACCCCAGAATTCCACAGGATGTTGAAAGTGGAATAATATCACTACAACAGTGCAGCCCGGAAAGGCCCCAACTCATTCCTGACTTTGACACATATACCTCTCACTGACCTTTACCTCGCTTTTATAACATCCCTTCAAACCTTCAGCCAATCACCCCATCATTCCCAAAGTTCCATTCTCTCCCAATAGATCCTTAACCTTATTACATATACTATACACGACATGGCCCTATTTTTACCTTAATTTTCTCTAATAAACACAACATATTTTTTTTTTGCAAAAATCCATTAACATCATAGGTCCCCTCGGGTCAAAGTTGACTGGGTGAAAAAGAGCGACAAGAAAATAAGAGCAAAACAAAGAAAATTACTGGGGATAAAACAGTGCAGGGTTTTAAACAGAATTAAAAATTCCTAACAAGCACAATCTATCTGAGCTTATTTTTTCTTTTAGATGATGCATGTTTCTTCTCTTACACAAGAACTCATGCTTCCTTCCAGCTGGCCCTTGATATCTGTGATTTCCATGAGCAATCCCAATGGTTACTGAAAGAAAGAAATCTGCTACCTGATTAATCAGGGGGCCGGGCCACTTTTTAACGATCCCAAATGCCATCTGAAGACATTTTGAAATAAAGAAGCAAATGCCAAAGGTTGTTCCCCACCCACTGACTCAAGTCAAGATACAGACGACCACATCTTACATGTACTGTGTGCATATCGCACAGGGGAAAAAATCCCCAAAGCATTTTTCCCCCCCCACCCACACCACGCTATCAGTAATAAAAAATATACCAAGTATCAGCCAACATGGTGTAGTGGTTTGAATGTCGCACTACTTTTGGGGACCAGCATTTGATTCCCCATTCGGTCATGAAAACCCACTGGGTGACCGTGGGCACGTCACACACTCTCAGCCCCCATAAAGCCCTGCGATACCATTGCCTTAGGGTTGCCGCTAAGGCAGAAACAACATGAAGGCACACAACAACAACAAGAAGTATCAGTTGAATAATTCACTCTCTTCTGCTCTCTCACAGCACCCCAAATCTATCCCCTGAGGCAACTGCCTCACGCTACATAATGACAGGGCTGGCCCTTATCAGTTCACAGACTGAAACATCACAATCCAAATCATAACAACGACGATGACAGGACAATCCGGTGAACATCTCTGGTGCTAAAGAGTAAATGAAAGGCAAGAAGGAAATAATATTCCCAACACCATCTGTTCTTCATGCAAGAAAAAATAAGGTGCCCTTTCTAGGGATGCTAGGTTAGAAGCATCTCAAACTCTGAGATTTCAAGGCCAAAATGTGAGACCTAGAGACAGCCGTTGGTGATGGCACAGAGAGTAGGCCTAGTGGGGTCATGAAGCATGGTTCAATTAGGCATTGACCCCTGCAAAGTTTCCAGCGACCACACAGTAATTCGAAATGTGGTGCTGGAGAAGAGTTCCACGGGTACCCTAGACTGCTAAAAAGACAAATGAAGGGGTCCTAGAGCAAATCAAGCCTGAATAATCCCTAGAAGTCAAGGTGACTAAACTCAGGGTGTCGTACTTTGGCCATATCACGAGAAGACTCACAAGAAAAGGTACCAACGCTTGGGAAAGTAGAAGCAGCAGGAAAAGAGAAAGACCTCCCCATTACAGATGAATATACTCAATTAAGGAAACCATGGCCCTGACAGAAGTCAACAACTCTCTCGATAGACAGACAGACAGACAGACAGACAGACAGACAGACAGTTGTTGTCTGCTGTCGGGGACATGTCCTTCCTTGACTGAACCTATTCATCTGTAACTGGGCCTCATTCATATATATGTAATATGTCATACATAATATTCAATATACAATATATTCAAAGGCAGCACTCTTAACCTGAGATGCCTTCCCTGACCTGGAAGACTTAAGAAGGGCCAGGCCCCAAGCTCCCAGAACTCAAGCTTTTCCATGAGGCTTTTATGAATGGACCGTGAGGGACTTTTAATCGTGTGCTGTTTCGTTGAGTGCTTATATAGTTTGACTTTTAATGAATCTTATATAGTTTTAACTTTCTAGAATTTTTAAAAATTTCTCTCTCTCATGCACATAAGAGTGTGTGTGTGTGTGTGTGTGTGTGTGTGTGTGTGATTTTAGTCTGTACTGGTATTAATAATCTGTAAGCCATCTTGAGTCCTATTATTGGGGAAAAGGCAGGATATAAAATAACAACAAGAGAAGCAACACAGGTTTCCGGTAATAAAGGGTACAGGATGAGACCCAGGTACTCCTTCCAGACTTCCAAAGGTTCTGCATTGCTCCCTCTTGTCAGGAGAGCATCACCTCCCCAATTTCTCAGCTACGGCAAGCCGTATCAAGCAATTATTTTGCTGAGCTGGGAAATAGAAAGACCCGGACCCAATCCAACTCTGGAGGACAAAGCTGGGTGTTTATCCAGAAGCAGGTTTGCTGGTGTCCCTGCTTTCTGCCTACAAATGCCTGGAGTCAGTAATTCACTTCAACTGCAGACAAACTGTGTTTTTTCACTTGGAAAAATTTGAGAGGAAGAGGAAAAGATAGAGGTAAATGGCTGGAACAGAGAGGGAAAGAGAAAGAGGAAAAAAAAGGAACATCCATGTGCATGAATTACATTAGCCTTCAGCAATACAACTCTGCTTGAAAGGAAACAAGAGCACAGCTACACATTACAATTCACAAGTTACTTGCAATGAACTAGTTACTTGTTAACAAACTTTTTTTTTTTTTTGGAACAACGGGGGGAACATAGTTATTCTTTCTTATGGTACAATTGCACCTCAGTTACAATATCTAGTGTAATTGCAACTGGTCTCACCTTTCTTATGACACAATTGCACCTCAGTTACACTGCCATTGTAACTTAACAATCTCATGTGTAATTGTAACTAGTCTTAATCACATCCAAAGTTATGGGGATGCATGGCCTTGTTCTATACCACAGACCAGCAGCTTGCAGCATTCAAAAGGAACTAAAAATATAACAATTTCTCAATACTCAAAAGTTAACTGAAAGCGAAGAGTGATTTGTCAAAGCTGCAACACCAGTTTAACTCCTTTAGGACCTTGGAACTAGAACCAATTAATTTTTGAAGGTCATTTCCGAGTCTCTGAATAAAGGGAAGAAATTATTGACAACACGGCTGGACAGCCATTCCGAACAATTATTAGCAATTACTTTCTCAACCTGGAAAACAAAGCACAAAAATAAAGTTTGTGGGCTTTGGAAAACTGCTGATCTAGAGCCCTTATATCAACCTGAAAGCCAAACTCAATTCCAGAAAAGTTCCAGTGGTGGGCAGGGCCAAAGGCCAAACCTACCAGCATATTTATAGTAACTGAGCCTGTGAGAGCCAGTGCGGTGTAGTGGTTTGAGCGCTGGATTACGACTCTGGAGACCAGAGTTCGAATCAGCCATGGAAACCCACTAGCCGACCTTGAGCACATCACACTCTCTCAGCTTCAAAGCAAGGCCAAGGCAAGTCTCCCCTGAACAAATCTTGTAAATTGTAAAATTACCTAAGAGTTTTTGTAAGTTAGAAAGTACCTGAAGGTATACAACAACAAGCCACAGAAGAAGCATTTCCACATTTTTAAAAGGGGGAAAGAACCTATAGGAAATACCAACTTTTTTAAAAAGGGTGGGGCAGGGACCTGAGAAATAAACTAGCACAAGGTTATGGCAATGAGGATACGGCCACCTGAGGAAGCCCCGAGGACTGGACTGGGCCCAGGAGGAGCATATTCAGTTTACGCTCCCATACTCCTGCCATAAATGAAGACAGATATGCAAAGCCAGAGAGATGGAAAAAAAATAATGCAAATACACAGAGGCAGAACAGTGACATCCTTTCTTTCAAAAAGTATGCTGTTCCCACTTCACGTTTTATCTTTCCCAGGTATCTGAATTTAACTGGAAGTAGTCACAGTATAGCAAGAGGATCTTTTTATGTTCAAGCAACTCGGTGGGAAAGGAACAATAAATAAAAAAAATTAATAAGTAAGGATCTAAATCCATTTGCTAGCTCCAACCAGAGTAGACCAATTGAATCGCAGAATCTTCAAGTTTGGAGGGACCAAAAGGGCCATTTAAATGAAACCATGCCACACACGAAGAAAGTGCTCCTGAAAATCCAACCTCTGTTCAAAAGCCTTCAAAGAAAGAGAGTCCAAGGCAGTCCATTCCAGGGACAAAAAACTCTCACAGTCAAGAAGTTCTTCCTAATGATTAGGTAGAATCTCTAGTTTTGTAATTTGAACTCGCCAGTTCATCACATTCTAGGCCATTTCTGCACTAGACTGTTATGGTGCAATGATTCCACTTTCAGCATCCTATGGAATCCTGGGGTTTGCAGTTTAGGGAGGGGCCTTTAGAATTCTCAGCCAGAGAGCTCTTTGGCCACAGGAAACTACAAACCCCAGCATTCCACAGGAGGTTGAAAGTGGAATAATAGCATTACAACAGTGTAGTGTGGAAACAGCCCTAGCCTCTGAAGCGGCAGAAAACAAGCTCACTCTTCCATCAGTGTTCTAAAATGTTGGTCTTCCAGGTGTTTCCAGTCAGATTGGCCAATAGCCAAGAATTTTGGGAGCTGAACATCTGGAGAACCACAGTTTGAGAACCACCGTTGTACATGACAGCCCTTCAGATTTTTGCAATGCCGCCATCATGCCACCTCTCAGTCTTCCCTTCTCCAAGCTAAACACGCCAGGCTGCCTAAGTCATTCCTCACAGGCCTGGTTTCTGGATCTTTTATCATTGTGGTTGCCCTTCTGTGGACCTGTTCCAGCTTCTCAAGATCCTTCCTGAACTCTGGGGCCCAGAAGTGGGCATAGCATCCCAGGGAAGATCCGACCTGAGTAGAACAGAGTGCCACTAGTTCCTCCCTTGATCTCAACACTACACTCCTATTGATGCAGCCTAGAATTGCATTGTCTTTTTTTTGGCCAAGGGAATCAATGGGACTTACGTAAGTGTTGACTTCCCATTGAGCCATTGATTTGAGGGATTTTCTCCAATTGAGACTAGCAATTAGTTTTAGGCGTAAATCAAGTGTGGGAATCATATAGTCCTTTGGATGCTGCTGAACTACAACTCCCATCAAACCTCTCCAGCATTGTGAAATGCTAAGGACCTTGTGAGTTGCAGTCCAATATTCCCCATTCCCACAACTGGCCTAAATGAATAAATACTACAGGTCAACAGTAGAAATCTACTGTAAAACTGTAAATCTAGACACAGAGAGGAGGCCCTTGAAAACAGCACGCCAATAAGACATAAGCATGTGCAGAGAGTCTTTCTCTTGTTACTGAGTGACAGCATGTGGCTCCTACATATGTCAGATTTGGAAGAAATACTTCCAAGTACGAATGAACTCACATACTCACAAATCCTTTCCTTTTAGAATTCACTGATAAATCATACCCACTTTTACTAATTTCATGTACATTTTCCCTTTCCTCCAGCGATACCAAGGGAATGCATATGTCTCTCCTCCTTCCCACACACAACAGCCCTATGAGGTTCGTCTGGTTGTAGGAGGGGTTATGGGAGGGAAAGAGCGAGAGACTGGCAGTAGGTCACAAGTGATCCTCCTGTCTTGGTGTGGATGGGAGCCTGCACCTTCCAAATCCCTGTCCAATACTTCAACCCCAGGTTTCTCAAGCAGGGTTCCCAAGAATCCTAAGCTTTCACAAGAGATTGTGAAATAAATAAAGAATGAAAGTGAAAAAAATAAAGAAACATTATTTCTTTAGCTGTAGATATAATCATTTTCACGCAGGAGGTTCCTGAAAATTATTTCAAGGGTTCCTCCAGGGTAAAAAGGTTGAAAAAGGCTGCTCTAACCACTACACTGCACTGACTAGGTAAGAAATTGGGAGTGAGCAATTTGCCCGTTTAGACCAATACTGACTGCTCTAATTGGCAGAGGCTACTGAGAAAAACAGTCAGGGGTCTTTAGATAAAAACCCTTCAATAATAGTTATGTTTTTTTCAAAAACAGAAGTATCAGGGATTGAACCGAGGACCTTCATCACGGAAGGCATGCAATCTAGCACTGAGCTACAGCTCCTTGCTGGCAGCTTCTCAAATGCAGCCTTTACATGCTGTCAGCTTGGCTCCACTTCAACTCTCCGCTGCTTTCTTCTGATTACCTGTCAGGATGGATGCAATCTTGCCATCCCAGGCACAAGGAGACAGGTGATGGAAGAGGAAAGGGGAAGAGTTGGGGGGTGAAGAGGACAAGCCTTACCTGCCATGTCTCCCCTTCCGGCTAACTCTACTCCTTACGCATGCAGAGGCGTCCACAATTGGACTCCCTCTGGATTCTTCCAATCACTTGGAGCCATAGGAGCAGAAAGCAATGGCCTCTCTCCAGGATACAGCCTGTGCTGGATTGCATCCTCCTTCCTGACAGTCAGCAACATCCGTCATGGCCACCACCACCACCCTTGCTTCTTGGCAACCCCCTATGTTGCCCCCCCTCCCCAATAACAGCATCAAGAAGCCGGGCACCTTCTCAGAGACAGACCACCATTACCTGCCTGAATTCCATCCCGGGATCAGCTCAGTGAGGAATGCAGTGTAATTGCAAGCAAACACACACACACACACACACACACACACACACACTGAGGCCCAAGGTTGTGGGTGTTCAGTCGACCGCTTGAATTATACACAAACTGAAAAAACAAAAAGAGTGAGGGATGGAGAGAAAGAATATTGAATGTGAAAGAGGGAAAGAGAGGAGGAGGGAGAGGAAAGCGGCACTTACAAGACCCGAACAGAGGCTGAGATGCATCTTGGGGTTATATAACAAGGAAAACCAAGGAACCAACGGCATGGAAACGGTCAAGCTTCCCCATCAAGATTCCTCTCCACCTTCCCCCTCCCCTCTGCCACACTTCACATCCTCTCCCGTCTCTTGCGGTTTTCCTAGGGAGGAGTTTGATGATGGGGAGAGGGAAGTCACACCAGTAGCAGGAACAACGGCATGGCAGCGCTGTGTGCCTGCAGCACAGGGAAAGCCGGGACTGCAGTAATCCTTCGGCCGCTGGAGGTTCTGCTTCTTCTCCACTTCCCATCCGGATGTGGCACATGCACAGGGAGCTCTGAAGCCAGGGCTTCATTTTCTATTTTTTGCGGGCATGTGTGTGTCCAACCAAAGCCAATTAGCTCCCCTCTCCAAATGCATACTGGAGCTTTCAAAGCAAGCTGAGCTCTGTGATCAGTCAGTGCCCTCCCTCTCTTCCCACCACCGCCTTCTTTTCAAGCTCCTAGTCCTCAATATCCGGACGGCTAAGCCAGGCTGTTACTTAAATGCAAAGGGGGATGGTAGAGGACCTTTGTGGGTATAGTGGTCTGAGCGCTGGATTATGACCCTGGAGTTCAATTCAACACTCGGCCATGGGAACCCACTGGGGGACCTTGGGCGCATGACACATTCTCAGTCTCCAGAAAACTCCATGATAGATTTTCCTTAGGGTTGCCATCAGTTCTTAATGACCAGAAGGCACACAACAATGGAATATGTATTGTAGGAAGGCTTTGAGGGCATGAGCCAGTTTTTGCCACTGTGCATCAAACCACACCCATCCTAGACAGCCATTAAAAGTGCATTGTATTAACACTTCAGAGGGTAAGAAATAGGTTTTTTTGAAAGAACACCATCAGCACTGAATATTTTGCACAAATCCTTGAACTGCAGGGCAATTAGACACAGGGATCTTTTGAATTCAGAACTGGAGCAGCGAGTCTGCCTTGTTCTGAAAAAAACAGAAACAAGACTTTGCAAGATCCCTTCCTCAATTTTTACATTTTATTTGTCCACGCAACAGTGCTCTGGCAAAAAGAGAGGGAAGGACACGGAATGAGCCCAGAAAGATTTACAGGAATGGAAACCCCCAGGTGGGGAAAGGTTTAAAAAATGAATTCTATTTTTGAGAATGAAGGAGAATGAGCTCCCTGAATACATGTGGGAAGGATGTCAGAGTTAAGCCTTTTGACAAGAAAAATTGGACCAACTGACCAGTTAAATACTGTCATATCTTTGAAGCAGTAATAATTACCAACATATCTGGTATTTAGACTATAAGTCTTAAGGTCAAGGGTGGAGAGCATGTGGCCAATCAGATGTTGTTCAACTAGAGCTCCCATCATTTCCACCCAGTACAGTCAGCCCTCCACATTTGTGGGTTTCACTTTTGTGGATCTGATTATTCACAGATTATTTGCTGTCACCTCTGCGGCCACCTTATGCCATTTTTAATAGGGACTGCGAGCCTCGTGAGACTGAGAAACTACAAACAAGACTTGTAAGTCCCTACACAAAATGGTGTGGGACAGCAGTGGAGGTGGCAGTAAGTCCCACCAGCCACCCATTTCTGTCCTGTGAAGGAACCCAGATGCCTCAAAGGAATCCATGGTGGATTGAATATGGTGATCATACTTTTTTTGTGTTAAATATGGTTTGGGAGGGCCTAGAGTTATTCCCATTTTTTCCACTTTCACGGGGATCCTGTGCCCCTAACCCTAGTGAATATGGAGGGATGTCTATATAGTCAACGACAAAGAAAAAGTTCCAGTCCAAGAGCAGCTCTCTACAACCACCTTTATGCATGCGTAAGAAATAGACGATGAAGACACTGTGAAATAGGTCAAGGTTTTCCACACCTTGGCTTAGTCATTAATCAGAATGGAGACTGCAGTCAAGAAATCAGAAGACAACGACCAGGGCTTGGAAGGGCAGCTAGGAAGGAACTAGATGAAATCCTCAAGTGTTAAGATACATCACTGAATATTGAGGATTGTCCATGCCATTATATTTCCAGTTTCCATGAATGGCGGTGAAGGCTGGAGGGGGAAGAAAGCAGATAGGAAGAAAATCAACTCCTTTGAAATGTGGTGCTGGAGAAGAGTTCTACAGATACCATGGACTGCTAAAAAGACAAATGAGGAGATCCTAGAGCAAATTAAGCCTGAACCCTTCCTAGAAGTCAAGATGACTCAACTGAGGCTGTCATACTTTGGCCATATCATGAGAAGACCTGACTCACTAGAAAAGAGAATAAAGCTTGATAAGACAAGAGGCAGTAGGAAAAGAGGAAGATCCCACTACAGATGGAAAGACTTAATCAAGGGGGTAATGTCTCTGAATCTGCAAGACCTAAAAAGGGCCATAGATGCTCCAAGGGTGACTCAGAGGCCTCTCACTAATAAGTTGAAGTTGATTTGATGTTAGTTAACAACAAGGAGAGAGAAAGTGTGTGTGTGTGAGAGAGAGAGGGATTGGGAAGGTTACTTTTTTCTGGATTACAATACCCAGCATTCCTCAGATCACAAGGTCATGCTGGCTCGGTGGATAATGAGCATTGCAGTCCAACACATCTGGAAGGCGGTAGGTTGGGGATGGCTTATCTTCACAAAGGATTACGGATTAAGGGGCACGCAAGGTGGCCCATGACAGAAGCCATTAAAAAAAAAAAATTAACTAACATGGAAACTAAAAAGAAAATAATCCTACAATGTGCAACACAGCACCCGGTAGCCCCTAGTCAATATACAGTCAACAGAGTTGTTTTGATGACTGCCTTCAAGGGCCCAGCGTGTTGAATGGAAACAAAGGAAGCTGAACGTCTTTGGTCCTCCTGTCTCCGAGCCATTAGAAAATTAAGTTTTGACTCACTCTAATTGGCAAGTAATTTAATTGCTTGTAAACAGACCAAAAATAAAGACACAGGAAAATTCGCCCTCTAGTCAAGGAGCAAAGAGCTGCAACTCAGAGCAGGAGACACGGTACAGCGTTGCTTTAAAGAAGCGTTTGGATGCTTATCTTCCAAGCAAGGCAGGGCCTAGCTTTCACTAGGAGGGCCATGCATCTAAAATCCGGTATTTCAAAAACCACGTTGTGCTACAGACACGTCAATAATGACATCACTCCTACTAGCACGAATCTTTTCCTGACTCCCTGGTGTTATTGAGCTGAATCTTCTCCATGGATTTGTTTAAAGGTAAATACTCTAACCCAGAAAGCCAGCATGGTGTACACCATGCATGGTGCTCATTTCAGCATTGGACTACGATCCTGGAGATCAGAGTTCGATTCCCCACTCAGGCATGGAAGCCCCCCAGGCGACCTTGGACTCTCGTAAAACCACCTCTGAGTATTCCTTCCCTAAGAAAACCATATGAAGTTCATGTGGCCATCGTGGGTCAACAGGTGACTTGAAGGCGTGTGCATGCGTGCACGCACACACAAACAAACAAACAAACACAAACAACCTTCTGAGATACCTTCTATTCAATTGTTGGAGAGCATTTTCATCTTGTTCTAAAAGATGAGGAGCTTGACTTGGCCCACAGACTAAACCCTGGGGAATGAAAAAAAGGGAACAGCCAAAGACAAAACCAATGGACTCTAAAATAATCGTAGTGAAATTCAACATAGTGCCCTAAATTTCTAGAAATGGATTCACAGCAACCCGTACAACAGTGTTCAACCAAATCTGACATTTTTTTGAATGCCTTTTTTTAAAAAAAAAATCAGATGTTTTCAAAACAAACACAAAAAACATCAACCACATATAATCCACTGAGTGATCAATGAGTTTAACTTTACCTAAAGGATTCTCTTTCTATTGAAATGGCTTGGTAAACATCAAGAAAAGGTTAACATGCTGGTCCCTTAAGGTTAGGAGTTGCATCACTCTGCCTTGCCTGGATTGTTAGTATTTAAGTTGTCCCAACAAAACACAGGAGGAAGTCACAACTGGAAAGGAATAGAGCATATACAACGAAAGTAAAACAGGTAAAGACCAGTCTTTGGACAAAGAACTGGGCAACTATCTCAAGAATCCAACAAGAATTTCTCCATTCTGTTTGCATGGATCACCATTCAAGAAGCCACATTTCAACTGAAACAGTGCATTTTGGAGTATTCTGATCACGATTTATTTGACCAGCCAGCCAGTTATATTCGCTCTTTTATAGATATTCCATTCCACCACCCCTTCCATTTTCTGCTCCCAAAAGCAGGTTCAGTCCTCCTTGAGGGTCCCTTCCTGATAGGATTTCTCCCCCTAAAGTGTTTTTTGGGGCAAGTGGGGGGATTTCCGCATGTCTTAGGATCTCTCTAAGTCTGCTAACACTTCTTGTTTATGGGTGGTGCTGTTTTCGCCGCACAATGCACAATGTTCAGAGGTTAATAATAGTGTTGTAGTCGCTGTGTGCCTTCAAGTTGTTTCCGACTTGTGTTGACCCTAAGGCAAACCTATCACGGGGTTTTCTGGGGCTGAGAGTGTGTCATACACCCAAGGTCACTCAGTGGGTCTCCAGGGCTGAGCAGGGACTCGAACCCGTGCCTCCAAGGTCGTAGTCCAATGCTCAAACCACTACATCCTGCTAATAACACTAATAGCATACAGAGTTCAAATTCTTGTTTGCATTTGGGGTGCATCTTGTAAAAGTGGGCACATCAGGAAAACCAACCATATCAAGATTTTGATTAGAATACATATACACACACTAGCCTACTTGATGAAAGTGTTCTGCACAAACAATTTGTCTTAGACAGCTTTTTTGTTTAGCTTTTTGGAAGAGTGTGTGTATGTGTGCGTGTGCGTGTGCACGTCTCCGTCACATATGAACATGATTGTTCTCCCTTCACCATTATGTACACTATCATCCTCGTAGGCACAAGGAGTCTTTTGGCAATACAAAGAGCAAGATGTTGTCATGCTGAATCTTCACGACGCAAGGAGGTCAAATGTCTCTTTCTGTGTGGACTCAGGCAGTGTCTGGGCAGATTTGGATCTCCGGAATTGTGCACCCTGATATCCATGCCCACAACATCTGTGCACACGGCAGAATATCTGCAAAGAAGGGCCTTTGCTAGTAAAAACCCAAATTATGTAGGAGCTACCTGCATCAGAGAACATTCTATGTGCACAGAAACACCTGTACAGATGTTGCCAGTGGTGAGCTACTTTGAACGGTCCAGGGGCCTATCCCTATTTCTCAGGACCCACCAAAAGATGCACTAAGTGCATTAAAGAATAAAAAGCTCATTAAAGAAATAAAACTTGAATTAGCCAAAAGTCTATTGCCAGTTTAGTTTTTAACAGGGGGAGAGAGTTACTTGGCACTGGGTATTAAAAAGAAAGAAATACAGTCCAGAAACTTCCAGGTGTGGCAAAACGATTTTGTTTCAACAAAGAAGATACCTGGTGTTGAGGTAGCATCACATTCAATAGATGGATTCACCATAAGCCTATGTCTGTTGAATTCTGGTTTGTTGTTATCTAAGAATCCACTCCCCTAAACAAACCTTGGTTTGCTAGCCAGTGGGAAACCATGATTGGATGACATGGCTTGTTAGCTTGAGAGTTCTGGTTTCTTTAAACTGTGGCTTGTTATTACACCTCAACCCAGAACTGTAGCTTCCCTCTGGCTTGTTCTTCTTAGCCGGCCACCTTGAAACAGAAGGCAAAAGAAGTGGGAGAGAAAACAGGCCAGAACCTGCAGAAGGAAACTGTGGTTTGCTTGGATGCCTGTGGGACAATCTGTGGCTAAAGCAACATACCATGGCCAGTACAAGCCATGGTACAGCTTAACATGTGAATAAAGCCAGGGGAGGTCACAGTCCCTAATCTTGCCTGAATCTGGAAGCTACATAATGGTCAGGCATGGCTGGTACTTGGGCGAGAGACTATCAGAAGATACCAGGGATCCCCAGCTAGGGTTAAGAAAGAATTCTTCCTGGACAGTCCTTGCTGCTACGAGTCAGAGCAGACAATACTAGCGTTGATGGTCCAACGCTCTGATTCAACACAAGGACAGCTTATGCTACGTTCATATTCAGAGAGTATTCACCCATTACATGTCAATTGCATTTGCTGTAATACATGCATAATATGTGACAGGCGTTGGTTGTGTCCTCCCACAGCAAGGATGTGCCATGTGTCCATAACATACCCTTCCGTTCAAGCCTTTGGAAATGCAAATCTCCCTTCCATATTTTATATATTTGACTGCAGCAGGCCTCAACACAGCCAGAACCAAACAAGACTGGAATGAAAGGGTAAAAAGGCACTCTGTTTCCCTTTAAACAGGACTTCCAGAATGCTAGAATTTAAGAAATTCATGGAGGGTAAAGAGAGGGCAGCTGACAGATCTAAATCTACTGGAAGATCTCTACAGTGCTTTTTAGCAGATCAGCAAGCATGCAGTTGTTAAACAATTACCCCTAAATTACAAACCTACCAACCCTAATTGACACTGCCGAGAACAGAAGAGAGGGACTTCTATAGATGGTGGAAGGCCTGTGTATTTTGTGTGTATGTTGTAAATATTGTTGTTGTTGTCAAGTCATTCCCGATTTATGGTGAACCAAGGTGAACCCGTCATGAGTTTTCTGAGGCTGAGAGAGTGTGACTTGTCCAAGGTCACCCAGTGGATTTCCATGGCCAGGTGGAGCATTTGTAGTCTCTGCCCCCCTCCCCAATCCTAGTCTAGCACTCAAATCACTACAATACATAGGCTTTCCTTCCTACTTCTCATCCCAAATACTGGAAGCAGCATGTTTCCGAATAACATCAATTGCTAGGGATCACAAGTGGAAGATACTGTTCTCTTCTTGTTCTGTTCATGGTCTTTTCCAGATTGGCTACAGCCTTTAAACAGAATGCCGAACCTGTTATAGGTCTTTTGTCTGACCTAGCATGGCTCTTCTTACATTCCTAACTTGTTGCATTTCTGACTTAATGGCAACCCTAAAGCTATCATGGGGCTTTTCTTGGCAAGATTTGCTGAAAGGGGTTTTTGCCTTTTTCTTCCTCTGAGGCTGAGAGAGTGTGACTTGCCCTTTTCCATGGCAGAGTGGGGATCTGAACACTGATCTCCACGGACTCACTCCAATGCTCAAACCACGACAGTTCGCCAGCTGTTAATTACCCAACGAATGCTGTCACGCACACACACCCAACAAATGATTTCTTTATTTAAAAAAAAAATACTAAAACATCACTGTTGGAGATCCTCTGTATGGCTGACCTAAAACATTTCTATTTTTAGGCTTCCTCTTCAAAAAAGGAAATACTCATTCAATGATCCAGCAGCTACAAGTACCACTAGATCACAGCAAACCAAGGCTGAACTAACAAGGCAAATCCGCAAGCTGTAATTTTCACAACTGACTCAGACTTGCTCAGCATAGTACATAGGGCCGGTTTCCCATTTCTGCTATTTTTGACAGTTCCCACTTGGAAAGGTTGCATTGTGCTTCTCCAAACCATGTGAAAACTATCTTGCTGACAGATGTCATCATTGAGAAACAGGAGTAAGGATGAAACTTGGCTTTAAACCAGAGTTTGGAATTTCATTTATTTATTTACTTGCTACAGACGGAAAGAATACTTGAAAATACTGAGAAAAAAGTTTCTATAAAGCAAAACCATGTCCTCCGAGTGTTAGGAATCCTGACAGGGGAATCCTGGACTAAGAAGAATCCTGGAACTTTGAAACTTACTTTGCATAAAATTCATGCAAGGGGAGTTTTGCTCAGAAAACAGCATTTTCTGAACAGGAAATGGGGATTTCTGCACACAGAAGAATATTTGGGGTGAAAAAATATCGCTTTTTCCCAGCAAGAAATAGGGAAATTTTGTGCAGAAAGTTCCATATCGTGCATAGTCTTTAAAAACTGAGGTTTAAAAGGACTTTCTTGAAGCAGGAAGAAACCTGTTAGAACTACCGGTATTCATTCTTTCCCTCAAGAACAAAACTAGTGAAGAGTTGTGTATGTGTACGTGTCACCTGTTGACTTGTGGTGACCCCACGAACGTCATAGGGGCTTTTTCCGGCAAGGTATACTCAGAGGTGGTTTTTGCCAGTTCCTTCCTCTGAAATTTAGCCTACATTAGCAGTCCTTAACTTGGGGTCTACGGATCCCTGAGGGTCCGTGATGTCCTCACAGAAGGTCCTCAAAGGCATGAAGAAATGTTATGAGCTTTTACAGTTAAAACAGAATGAATTAATGAATGAATGGAAGAAAGAAAGAAAGAAAGAAAGAAAGAAAGAAAGAAAGAAAGAAAGAAAGAAAGAAAGACAAATAGATAGACCGACAGTCACACACCGATTTCAAAGAACAGGAGGTTTTGGCCAGATGCAGACATCATTTGTACAAATTTTCATTACAATATCTCGAACCATTCAAAAGTGATGAAATTGTCCGAGAGCAAAAAATGTACTCAGCACTTGCTACTTCCACATCCGGTGAGAACATGCAAATGAATGACGCGCAGTGACTGAGAGAGAGCACATGACATTTCTTGCTACCACAAATACAGTCTGATGTTGCCTTCAGTCTTTGGCGGTCTGCGACAACAAAAGGTATTTAAAGGAGGTCCATGGTAAAGGAGGTCCATGGTAAAGAAAGAGGTCCATGCTGGCCTACAAGCACTTGGTATTTGTTGGTGGTCCCCCATCCAAGTACTAAGCAGCGCTGATCCTGCTTAGCTTCTACAATCGGATCAGATCTGGTACTTATTTAGGCCTACAATACATCCCCATTATATACTTTGAAATTTCCAGGGTCTAGTTCATTTTCCAAGCATTGGTTCAAGCACAAAAGCTCAGGTTCACCCTTCCATCTCTTTGCCAGTGACCGCGCTTTTGGGACGATTATGGGAACGGCTGTCAAAAAAAAGGTAATTTCCTTAAGCTTTGGTTTAAACATTTGTGTTTTAATTATATGTTAATTGTTATCTGACTGTTTGTATTTTAACTTTTGTGTTTCATGATTTTTAACTATTTTTTTTTTAATTACCACAAGCTGCTTTGAGTCCTTACCAGGAAAAAAGCAGGATATAAAAAAAGATGATGATGATGATAGCCTGCTTGAAAATCCATATCTAATTAAAATGGCTAGATCTCCATCATAAGGGGAAGAAAGGGAATCAAGAACAGGACCAAGCATAGGCCGTTTCCACACTACACTGTTATAGTGCTTTTATTCTACTTTCAACATCCTGTGGAATTCTGGGGGTTGTAGTTTCCTGAGGCCCAACAGCTCTCTGGCTGAGAATTATAAAAGCCCCTCGCTAAACTGCAAGCCCCAGGATTCCACTGGATACTGAAAGTGGAATAATGGCACTATAACAGTGTAGTGCAGAAATGGCCATAGATATTTTCAGCAGAACTACAGTCTTTTGACAAACCACTGAAACAAGCTCACAGACTACCAACAATCTGTGGACCGCCACTGGGGGACCTCTGGCTTGCAGAGACTCTTGGAGGTCTCCAAACACAGAGGTGTTGGTGTTTGATTCTTTACTAACTGAAGAAACCAGGGCGTGGACCTAGGACCTTCTGTGTGCAAAACCTAACCTCCACCTGCTGTTCCAGGGCTCCTTTACAATGAACGCAAAGTCAGCTGCAAGTGTCTGATGAAGCCATAAGACGTTCTAAGCACTTTACATTGCCATGCAGCCCCAATGCACCCAGCAAGCAGGTTGCATCTTTCTCAACTGCATACATCAGCATAACAAACCACGCTACAAATGCATCTTAATCTCATCTTGTCTCATTCTCCCTCTCTCACTTGTGTACTTCAACCAACAACCTAAGGGCAACTTCCCACATTATGTTTCTAAGTGACAAACACAGTTTTTGCCCTTTGCTGCCTTGCACAAAATACGACCTTGGAGCATGAATGAATGAAAGGCACGGGTCACACAGAACCATCTCTGAAAAATACACCGGTGTGTGTGTGTGTGTGTATACACGTGTGCGCGCGCGCACACACACACACACATATATGCTTTATCTAACATACAACAGATAATAATTATGCCACATTAGAGCACATACTATAATGGATGGGCCAACTAGCACCCCCAAAGCTGTATTTGTGCCCCTGACATTCCAGATCACCCTATTCTAGGTTGCTGGTTTTTTTTTAAAAAAGTGAATTGCTTCACCTAATGTTTAGATGGAATCTCTTTTCCCGAGGTTTGAAGCCATTGCTCTATGTCTTAGCCTCTAGAGCAGAAGAAAACAGGCTTGCTCCATCCTTCATATGACATCACTTCAAATATTTGATCATAGCTATCATGTCATCTCTTACCCTTCTCTTCTCCAAGCTAAACATCCCCAGCTCCCTAAACTGCTCGGGCTTCATGATTTCCAGGCCTTCTACCATTTTGGTCACCCTCGCTCTGGACATGTTCCAGCTTGTCAATATCCTTCCTGAACTGTGGTACCGAGAACAAGACTCAATATTCCAGGTAAGGTCTGACCAAAGCAGAACAGAGTGGTACCATCACTTCCCTTGATCTAGATGCTATACTCCTGTTGATGCAGCCCAGAATCACATCGGCTTTTTTAGCTGCCGTCTTGCCAAGAAAACCCTGTGACAGAGTTGCAATAAGTCAGAGCACATAACATCAATAACAATTAAAAAAAAAACCTGTCCTCTTAGAGCCATGATGGCTCTCTCTTTTTGTGCGTGCAACACGGGAAATGACGAGGGGGGGCAGGAGATGAGGGAACTTCACTCGAAATTAAAAGCAACGAGCATATTAAGCCCAGTCACCTCCATTTTTAAGCCGGGATTCAGTTATACCCAGGCCAGCCCAAACAATTAGCTTGCTCCAAGCTGGACCGGCGTAATGGCCTCCATTAATTTGGCCCTGAGCAATGCAAACAGAGAACAAAGCCTTGTCTCCTCCAATAACTCAGCAGGGTACAAACAAAAGCTTTTCACCCACAGCACAAAACAAACTCCACAAGCCCGAAAACCCTGAAAAAAAGTGCTGTTTTAACAGAAATTGTCCGGCCTGGTTGCCTAGCTGCGGATCTCGCCTGTTTGAAACGGCCACCATCACCGGTTGACGTGCTTTATTGAGCCTTGATTACATCAAGAGTAATTACAGCACACAGAGAGAAGGCAAAAGCAAATTACATACCGCTGGCTTTATCTCAGGGACAGCATTAGATGCAATTATGGCCAAAAAAAAGAGACAGAGAGAGAGAGAAAGAGATAGCGGAGGGGGCGGACAGGGGGAATTGAGGGCAAACCCATCCTTAGCCAGACAAGGGGTCACGACATCTCGAACAAGCATCAAGAGCATCATTTAATGGCCATGACAAAACTTTCACTTCTTACACACAAGGAAACCTCAGACCGCAGCAAAAAACTACCTTGGTATGTCAATTTTTCGAGCAGGAAGGCCACACCTAAACCAACAGGGCTAATTAAAGACACACTTTGACAGAAGCCCGTTCAGTCAGGCTGCAAAGAAGCACTGGCAGGTATCACCCCGGATCCCTCCCGACGTCTTGGGACTTCATCACTCATCCTCCCCAGCCAAACACAGATGTTGAATGATGAGGGTTGTAGTCCAATACTTCCAGAAAACACACCCTCCAACATTTCACAGACGAAAACTGGGACTTGTGCGGTGCAGCAATGTCACAGTGTGGTCCAAAGGGTGAGGCCAGGCAGTAAGAGGACAAAAGGTATTACAGATTAATAACTTTTAAACTTTTAAGTTTGAGGTTTTAAACTTTTAAGTTATTGAAGTATTATTATCAGGACTCAAAAACGCTTACAACAAGGGAAAAGACCACGGGCAGCGCGGTGTTTGTGACACACTCATGTGTAAGTCCCATTTCAGACAGGCTACAGAGGGATCTTCACTTGCCCTTGCTCTCTGTCCCAAAACTTTCCACCACCCAGCAGCGCTCTCTCTTGCTGTCACTCACTGGTGGAGAAGGAAGAGGGTAAGTGACTCAGATCATGATAGAACTGATCTTAAGTTTCCTGGGGAAGGAAAAGGAGAGTGCACCCTGATTTCTCTTCCCTTTCACTGAGCTGAGACCAGCTGCTTCCTCAAAATCTAAATCACTTCTTGCTCCTTTTCTTTTCCACTAGTTAGAAGGAGGGGACCCTCCCAGGGCTGGACAGCTGGCCAGATGGTGGGAAGATATGGAATTGCACACTCAGAGATATGCCCTGATGAAGAATCTCAACCCATGACAGTGCATAGCAAGGGTGGGAACCTCTTTCCAAGGGCTGAACACAATCTCAAAGATGGTGGTCCCTGGAATTCTCCCCATCCCAACTTCTTGTTTTAAACATGGGTAGGACCAAAAGCAAAGGGGTGGAGCCAAAAACACCAGCATCTCATGAGCTGAAAACTCTCACTATCAGAAGCAAAACCCACAACCATTTAGAATAGCAAAGCTGGGAAGCCACCAAACAACAAGGTCATAGGGAAGGAGACGTACAAAAGCTGGGAAGCCACTAAACAACAAGATAACAGGGAAAGAAACATCAAAAGCTGAGAAGCCACCAAACAATAAAGTCATAGGGAGGGAGACATGCAAGAGCTGGGAAGCCACCAACCAACAAGATCACAGGGAAGGGAGCCATGCAAAAGCTGGGAAGCCACCAAACAACAAGGTCATAGGGAAAGAGGTTGGGCCATACGGAGAAGCTTAGAACGCTACATTCAGTCCCCAGCACCCAAAGTTCCCTACCTCTAGTTTATAAAGAGAGAGACCAGAGAAAAATCTTCCCCAAATGTACCATGACACCAGTGTGCATGAGGAAGTAAAAAGCTCCTAATTCTGCTGCAATTTCACAAAACAAGAAACAAGCAGAAAGCCCAGACATGAACTGACAATGCTCCTCCATCAGGTCTTTAGCCATTGACCAAGGAATCTACCTGGAAAGGGTGTTCAAACACATCAAGAATGAAGACAAACTTGTCACAGCAAGATTTCCAGCACACACCAGCTATGTCAACAAGAGTGGTCATGCAAATTACTACAGTAACCCTCCCCATGCTAAGACAGTGCAACATCAATTGCCAAAGCAATTTGCAAAGCATTTCTTCCCTTGGATGAACCAGCATCCTACCTGGGCCAGAACGTCGATCCTTAAATGGTCTGAAACTTCTGACTATTATCCATTATACCTGCATAGATGTCATTTTACCCAGAGCATGGGAGATTTTATAGGGCCTAAATACCCTTAAAGGTACCGGATCCCATCTGATCTTGGAAGCTAAGCAGAGTCAGCTCTGGCTAGTATCTGGATGAGAGACCACCAATGCATTGCTGTTGTTGTGTGCTTTCAAGTCGTTTCTGACTTATGGTAACCCCAAGACAAACCTATCACGGGGTTTTCTAAGTTTTCTGAAGGTGTACCAGGCTATATTTCAGAGGCAGGAATTGGCAAAACCACCTCTAAGTATTCCTTCCCTGAGAAAATCCTACGAAATTCATGGGGTTACCATATGTCAACAGGCAACTTCAAGGCACATTCATACACAAAGCAAATTTTGCCATTTTTAAGCCTTCTGAGGACATTCTATCACAGTCACTGGCAGGGTTTGGTTTTGTTTGCCTTATTATTTATTTTATCTCAAGAGATTTGCCTCAGATTTTAGGGCAGACTTTTGAAGAGTCCAACCAATGCTATATAAAAATCCCAAAGGATTCGCACATACATCTGTGCTTAAGTTGTAGTGTAGACAGCCACCTAGAGAAATGTAGTTTAAGGGGAAACTGACTAGAAATGTCCTTTCCTCCCACAATTCTCTCATCAGACTACACACCTCAGATTCCTTAGGACTCAGCTATGATGACTAAAGTGGTATGAAACCTGACAAGACTGCCTAGCACATCTTGGAGCAGACACACTGAATCACCGCAACTTCTACTCTAAAGATGGCTAATTTTGGATGCAACCAAGTATAAGAAAAAAAATATGCGGGGGCAAGTATTGCTGATGTTTTGTAATGCTTCCCTACAGTTATCTTTTCAACCCAAACATGACCACTCAATGGGGAAAATTTGTGGGTTTTTTTAAATAATATTTCAAGCTTCTTCTTGAAATAATATTTTAAATAATATTTCAAGCTTCTTCTTCGTAGCTCAGAGATGGATAATGTGAAACTTTGGGCCAGCATCACTGGCCTACTCTTTTTCTGGCCCTTAAATGATGAAGTGTTTCTCTTTAAAACTTCCAGGAGCATCAATGCACCTTTTAAAAAAGCCATATGCTTAATCCTATCACATCCCGCAGTAATATCAAATCATACCCATTGTTTAAAAGCAATAGAGTACTACAGGCATCCCTCACTTAGGGACAAGGGCAATGCCGAAAAGCAGAAATCATCGAAATGTAGAAACCAGTATTTATTTATTTATTTGCCTGAATATGCATTTTGGCCACCCAAAAATGTAACTAACACACTTGCGCATGGGTGTAAAAGCTAACTAATGCAATTGATTGATGGGGGGAAAAGTAGCACAGGGCCACAGAAGCGTGGGGAAGTTCCTGGAAACATGGTGAAATAGGTGAAAAAAATGGACCACGTGTCAAACGTACAGGTTCTGGTTATAACTGAGAAGCGAGTCGTCAAAAAGCAAGGGATGCTTGTATTTATCTTCCTGCCTTTCATCCAGTATGGGACCCAAGCTGGCTCACTGCATAGGTTAAAATAAGACACAGCTAAATAAATAAAATAAAATAAGCAGTCCTACTAAAAATCACTAACACAGAAGAGTTCAAAACATTTAAAACACAGGAATAAAGATAAAAAGTACAGCACCGGCTCCATTAAATGTGTTTTTGTTTTATATCCAGGATATAAACTAAACAATCTGAATGAACTACCTAGTATAATATTTGCATTTTGTAACTAAAGAGACAAATCTTGTGGGATGCAGTTTTAGGTCTCATTTGTGTGTGTATGCGTGTGTGTTTTATTTTTAACATCGCATGTACATTTGAATAAAGTTTTGGTAGAAGGAAGTTCACATTTCGAACAGTAGAGTGGGAAGGGATTTTCAAGAAGTTAAAATTAGGCAAGGTAGCTTGGGTTTCTCTCTCTCTCTTTTTTTTTGTTTAGTTGTCACTAGAAAGTAGTCAGCAATAACAGTATCCCTGATTTCTGTTATTAGAATAAGCTTTAACTTTGTTAACATTGTACAGAATAAATGTGTGTGTTATAACTATCAAACATTCTACGTTTACTGAACAGGACTATGTTTCTAATAAACATTGTTGTAACAGTGAACAAACACTGTTTTTGTTGTTGTTGTGTGCCTTCAAGTCATTTCTGACTTCAGGCAGCCTTAAGGGTAATGTACCATGGGGTTTTCTGCGGCTGAGAGTATGTGATCCACCCAAGGTCACCCAGTGAGGTACCATGGCCAAGCAGGGACTCGAACCCAGGACTCCAGGGTTGTAGTCCAACATTCGAACCACTACACTAAATGCCAGCTCTCTAAAAGACCCTTCTGTTAAAAAAAGAAAAGTTGACACCCAAAAGTCTGTCTGGTACACAGAGAGGAGAGGAGAGGCCAACCTGGTTTTCCATGGGAGGGAATTCCACAGGCTGGGAGCAGCCACCAAGGGCCTGTCTGCATTACACAATTATAGCACTATGATTCCACTTTAACTGCCATGGCTGCCTCATATGGAATCCTGGGGTTTGTAGTCTCAGCAGCTACTGGAGCTCTTTGGCTGAGACTGCTAAATATCTCTCCTTAAACTGCAAAACCCATAATTCCATAGAACAGAACCATGGCAGTTAAAGTGGAATCATAGTGCAATAGTTACATAGTGCAGAAAGGTCTCAAGAAGCCCCTCTCATGTGTCCTCACCAGATAGGCCTGCAATGTTGGGACCAAGAGATTTCTGATGATTTCCCATTTTGTTTTTTATTTGGAATTACACCAGCTTTGATGTCAGTTGGGCCACTGAGGGGACGTGTACACTGTGCCTCTATCACAGAGTGCTGGTCCAACTGGCGATATTTTGCATTCGGAGCATTTGGGGCAGCCTGGAAGGCTTCGGAGAAAGAAATGTAGTCCCCAGAATCTCTGTGGTTGCCCACCCCCGTTATTCTGTTGAGAAATGTATTCTGATTTAGATCCAGGGGCTGAAAAAAGAGGTCCCAAGACGTGGAGGGCCAACTCATAGCTTCCAAAAAGTCAGAACAAGGACATTCACATCACATTGTGCGCACAAACAAGCCAAGGAGCACATCAGCTCACCGCACGTGTACACTGGAAAACGGTTCCAGATTAAATAGTCCCATAGGCATGTGAATCCACCAGATCACAATCACAGTATTAATCTGAAGCATGTGATCCTACGCTAAAGTAAGCCGACCCCTGTTACCACTCCCTCAGTGCTCTGGCTCAATCTGAAGATAAGCCACACAGAAAATGCCTTTTGGGGGGGGGGCTGAACTGATTAGCAGTTTGAGTATTAGACCAAGATTCCAGGAGACCAGAGTTCGAATCCCTGAACAGCCATGGAACCCTACTGAGTGATGCTGGGCAAGTCCCATTCTCTCAGCCTCAGAGGGAGGCAACAGCAAAACCCCACTGAAGAAATCTTGCCAAGAAAAACCCCATGATAGGTTCGTCATAAGTCGGAAATGACTTAAAGGCACACAACCACAAGCACATGTCTTTTTTATCACGACCTTTTGGGCCTAACTGATTTCTTTCAAATCTGCACACGCGCGTGACTTAAACTTGCCTTGTTCTGTATTAACTGGTTTGCAACTATTTTATTTTAATGTCTTAAGCTGTTTGATTACGTTTTAGTCTGTTTGAATAATTTTTTGTTTTAAATTGTTCACACTGAGTTCCTTGGATATAAAGCAAGCTTTTGTTGTCGTTGCTGTTGTGTGCCTTCAAATCATTTCTGAATTATCACAAGGTTTTTTTCCCCCTTAGCAAGATTTGTTCAGAGGGGATTTTTGCTATTCCCATCCTCTGACACTGAGAGAGTACGACATAAAAATAAATGTATAACATATAAATGTACATAGCTAGTGTGGTACAGCGGTTTGAATGTTGAACTAGGGCTTCCGAAGACTGAGATTCAAACCCACTGGGGAACCTGGGCAAGCCACACTCTCTCAGCCTCAGAGGGCAACAATGGCAAACCTCTTCTGAATAAAGCTTGCCAAGAAAAGCCCACTGTAGGCTCAACACAAAGTTGACTTGAAGGCAAATAACAACAACAAGGGCCAGTGAGATATAGTAGTCTGAGTGTTGAAGTAAGACTTTGAGAGACTGGGGGTCAAATCACCACTCAGTCAAAGAAACCCATGGAGGGGACCCTGGGCAAGTCACACTCTCTCAGCCTCAGAGTTAAAGCAAGGGCCCTCTCCGAAGAAATCTTGTCAAAGAAACATTATGATAGGGCTCCCATAAATCGGGGCTGACCCAAAGGCACAAAACTGTAGTAAATATTTAAATAAAAAAAAAATCTCCCATTCAAAAAAAACAAAATTAAATTAAAATTACTGCACACCTTCCTGGCAAATCTTTCTATAAAAGAGATATCACTGTTTATTCACCAGCAGCAACAAGAGAGATCAATGCCAAGAGTCCCCCCACTGCAAAAAGGAGGGAGTCCCACCAGATACTAGCGCTGGCGTGGCCATTTTAATCAATCCGCCGCCACCGTCCAGGCTTTACAAATGAGCCGAGTGTCCACCATCGCCGCATTCTCTGAGCTTTTTAAATCTCTTATCCCATCAAACGTCTACCCAGGGAGCTTGGCCGTGCTGCTGCATTCACTCCTCCGCCCCCCCAAGAGCCATCAGATTTTGCTGGTGTGACAAGGAACGCTCTTAACAGCCAAGAAAACGCCAAAGACACGGCTCCTCAGCCTGCTGGTTGCCCACTTGGCCTCCATATGCTCCCCGGATGGTGGCGAGGGGGAGAAAGGGAAGAGTCCAGCCGTTCACCATCAATAGCTTTGTTGTCTTCTTGCAATGCGAATTGGAAAAAAAAAAAGGAAGCGGCAGCCTGGCTGTAGCACCACCGCCTGACTATAGGAGGGTAGCTGTGGCACTAACGCCTGCCAGCACTGGGCAAGGAGACCACCGGTCGGGATTTCCAACCAGCCAGTCCTAACGGTGGCACAGAGCCACTGATCCATTCACACACGCATACCCAAGGGGCTCCCAGAGGATCCCACATGAGCCCCTAAACTTCCCCTGCAACCCCAAGCACATGAGTTCAAGCCATCCCTCCCTCCCTCTCTCTCTCTCTCTTTGCATGGCAAATGAGCAACCTCACATGGGGCAAAAGTGGGGACTGCCAAGCCCTTGCTCCCCCACCCCAAACCTTTGGGGCATCTGCTTACAAGGTCTCTCTCTCTCTCTCTCTCTCTCTCCCCAGAACCAATGACTGCAGGAAACGCACGCTGGTTATCTTGAACTGCTTCAGGGAAGTTCTGTCTCTTCGAAGAACGACAAGAAAAGAAAAGAAAAGAAAAAAACGAGGAGCGGAGGGGGGCTGAGGATGACAGCAAGGAGAATCTACCCACCCACACACAACAGAGGACAGCCATCCTTCACAATGGAAAACCACAACCTTCCCCTGAGAACTTCTGGTGGGCCTTTTACATCATTCAAGCGCATGAGGCAAAGATGTATCTGCCCCCCCCCAAACACACAAACAGACACCATTTTTCCACAATGAGAACTCAGCCGGGGCCCTTTAAGGCCTGGTTGAGAATAACCTGACCCCCCCCCCAAAGCTCTGCCCACACCCAAAGCAACGCCCTCTCCCGTCTAGGGCAACTCCTAAGGAAGCGCGAGGTCACCACTCAAGCATGCACAGAGCGCTTCCCAAAAAAAATTGCAGAAATAATTAAGGAACCAATGGGATGCTACGGTGCGTCTCTCCCCCCAACACACACACATAAAACACCTCCTTCTTGTTCTGCTTCTTTCTTTCTTTCTTTCTTCCTCTCCGGTTCTCACACACGGAAGAAAAGGACACCAGGGAAGTGACAGGCCTAGTCTCGACAAGAGAAGCAAACCCTCGTGCGGTGCTAATGCAACTCTCAACCCCCTCCCCTCACAAAATCACAATCGCTTCCTTTACTCTTGGCGGCGGGTAACAGTTGACAACTATGGGTGGCAGAGGGGGGCACCCACGCCCCCATTCCCGGCCCCAGGGGCTTCCTCCAGCCGGCTTCCGACAGGGCTCCGGAGTCCGGGGGGGGCGATGCGCCTTCCCGGCCCCTTCATGGCGCCCCCCAGGGACCAGCCGCTTGAGCCCCCACACCCATTTACGACCCGAGGCGAAGAAAAGGGCGACTAGCTCCCCACCCCCTTCAAAGAAACCCCGCCGATCCCAGCGGCCCGCGTTAAGCCCCCAAGGGACCTTGATCTGCTCTGGAAGGGAAAACCGGGGAGCAAAAGAGCCCCGGGGGGGCTGGGGGGTCTCAGCTACTCACCTCTCTCCCGGTTCCGTTCTGCCTCCGCTCCCCGGCCCGGAGGAGGGAGGGTAGGGGGCCGGCGGGCGGGCGGGCGGGCGGGCTGGGGAGGTGACTGGGCACCCCGGCGTCTCCTTCGCCCCTGCCTCTTCCTGGTCAGTCCATGCAGAGGAGGCGGGGTTGCTGATGGGGGGCACCCCAAACCGCGAGGCTCCAGGGATCCGGGGGCCCGGAGAGGTCGCACGGGGGGGCCGGGGGGCGGGAGGCGCCCGGTGGGCCGCGGGGTCAAGGAGAGAGGGGGGAGAGGAGGGGGCGGGGGAGAGGAAACAATGTGGCCGCGGCCGCCGCGATCGTTCCAATTCCGAGCGCTGCCGGCTCTCCCTTCCCGAGCGCGGGCGCCGCCCGCCTTCCAAAGCGCCCGCCTCGCCTCGCCGCGCAGCGGCCGCGGGAGGAGCCGGGGGGCAGGCGAGGCGACCCCCGGCGGGGAGGTCGGCGGGGAGGTCGGCGAAAGAGGCCCCTGCGAGATCCCGGGCCGGGGAGGGGGGAGGAGGAGGAGGAGGAAGGGGAGGGAGCGCCGCTCCCTCTTTCTTTCTTTCTTTCTTTCTTTCCTTCTTTCCTTCTTTCCTCCCCGCCTGTCCTTCCGTTCCCGACGCTCGCCCTTCCCCTCCCGAGGACCCAGCCTCCCCTGCTCGCTGGAGCTCCCGCGGGGCCTGCTCTGGCCAAAGGGAAGCGGAGCCCGGGCCGCCCGCAGGAGAAGGGCGCCTGCGCGGGCCCCGCTCGCCCCGCTCGCCCGCCCCCCCGGCCCCCTCCCGGCAGCCCGGGCCGGCGGGGAGAGCGCGCCACCTGCTGGCCGCCCCGAGGAAGGCAATGCGGGACCTGCCCCGCGCCGCGCTGGGAGAGGCCGTTTCCGCACTAGCCTGTTCCAGCGCGGTGATTCCACTTTCAGCGTCCTCTGGAATCCTGGAGTTTGCAGTCTCCGGAGCTGGCCCCTCCCGAAACTGCAAAGCCCGGGATTCCAGAGGATGTTGAAAGTGGAATCACCGCGCGCTAGAACAGGCTAGTGCGGAAATGGCCATAGCGCTGTGGTTCCGCTTTCAACCTCCTAGGGAATCCTGGGGCTGGCAGTTTAGAATTCTCAGCCAGAGAACAATTTGGCCTCAGTAAATAGAAACCCCATAATTCCACAGGATGGTGAAAGTGGAATAATAGCGCTATAGCAGTGTAGTGCAGAAAGGCCCACCCTCCCGTTGCCATTTAATTTAAACCCGCTGGTACAGAGATGAGGGTTATTCTGCCCTCTGGGATATTGCTGGATTGATGTACCCATCAGCCCTAGCCTAGGAGTGATGGGAGCTGCAGTTCAAGAACAGCCAGCTGGTGGGACAACAAAGTGCCTACCCTCCAAATGTCCCAGTTTGAAAGGAGGTGGTCCCAATTAATCCTCTGTCACCCCAGTTTTTCATCTCCTTTTAAAATGGCCTGTTTTTTTCTTTCCTCCTCCCACTTTCCCCTTTTCTCTTCTGCTTGTTTCAATTGCTGCAAAACAAAGTGCAAAAGCAGTAGTTTACACTGCCATTTCTGCACTACACTGTTCTAGCGCTATTATTCCACTTTCAACATCCTGTAGAATCCTGGGGTTTGCAGTTTTGGGAAGGGCCTTTCGAATTCTCAGCCAGAGAGCTCTTGGGCCTCCGGAAACTACAAACCCCAGAATTCCACAGGATGGTGAAAATGGAATAATAGTGCTATAACTTTGTAATGCAGAAATGTCCTTAGTTAAGTGGGGAGAGCTGTAAGAAGAAGACACATCCTTGCCCATCCTTGTAGATAATAGAGGCTTTCACTTCTCTCAGATGGTCTATACTGAAGGCTTCCTCTGAGACGATTCTTCTAATTCAGCTTTTGTATTAAGGGCATTATTTTTTAAAAGCAATGGAAGCATACTTAAAATTGATGGGCTGATTAATGGAAAGTTTTAAAAATCAATAAGTTTGATCTACACTCCGTCAGGCTTAAGAGTGGAGCCACTGAAATCAATGGGACCTCAGTCACAAATGACTTAAGTGCAATATTCCTTATCCCGTCCTCCAGAACAAATGATCCCCTCATTTCACCTTGATCTGGGATTGTGGCTGTTTTGCTTTCGATGTTTCTCACTCATGGAGAGAACCCTGTCACAGGGTTTTCTCAGTGAGTTTCTCAGTGGGTTTGTAGAGTACGACTTAGCTGGAGTTGACCCATTAAAACTTATAGCACCTGAGTCATTTATTACTAACTGAGGTCCCATTGATTTCAGTGGCTTGGCCAATCAAGCATGATTGAGTCAGGATCCAAGTTATTGTTTTTTAAAACTTTCCATCATTCAGCCTAATGATTTCTAGACTGTTTCCTTCAATTTTAAAAATGTACACTTACTACAAAAAAAAAAAAAATGGATTGAGAAGAATCATCTTGGAAGGAAGTATGTTGGCTGCCCATCACAGGGAAATAAAAATGCTTATAATATCAATAAAGAGTCAATGATAAAGAACATTTTCGAACAGGAGTGGGAATCATGTAGCCTTCTAGGTGTTGCTGAACTGCAGCTCCCAGAACTCCTCACCATTAGCCCTGCTTCCTAGGATGATGGGACCTCTGCTGGAGGACCATATGACTCCCATCCCTGTTCTAAGGATACAAGTTATGGCCTTGAGTTATTTTTTACACCTTGACTTTGATTTACTCTTTTTTATATAAAAATATATAGGTATTAACCACACACAAAGTCTGCATCTTCCTTTGTTATTCTCTGTGCCAATGTTTAATCATTTAATTAATCAAGCAACTGTTGAATTAAGGTTGGAGATATCCAGGTTCAGTTTCTTACATTCTGTGAAGCTTCTTAGGATGAGTTTGGTCAGTCATTTTCTCTCAGCCTAATTCACTTACAGGGCTCTTATGATTCTAAAACAGGCCCAAGCTACCTTTCAAGGCTGTTACGAGACTCTGCTGTACTATAAAACTCCCAGAAACTTGATCTGAGGAAATGTAGTCAAACAAACTTAAGTTTTCCAGGCTCTGTGCTCCATGAGCAGAATACTGGACCTGAGGAGACTTTTGACCTGAACCAGCTCAGCTCTTCTTGTGCTCTTATTCCAAACAAATTGCAATAAAAATGGAATTTCCCTTCAACTTAGATCAGTAAGAGGTTCCATAACATCGTACCTCCCAGGTACAATCGACATCACAATTCAACAAGTGTGTAGTGGATCTCCTGGTGTACGATTGTGTTTCCGTCTTGTGGTTCATCACAATGCGTTCTCGTAATAATAATAATCGTAGTAATCATGGCTTCTTCTATTCCAACCTCCCCAGATCTTGAGATGAGCTGTAGACATCCTTTTTTCAGCCCCAGTCCCCAACTTCAGAGGACACAAGAGAAGATGTTCTTGGTGCCCGGTCCAAGATTATGGAATTCCCTTCCAAGGTTGGTTAAGCTAGCCCTCTCCGTGTTGTCCTTGTTACTGTGTGCCTTCAAGTCATTTCTAACTTATGGCAACCCTAAGGTGAACCTATCACAGGGTTTTCTGGTGGCTGAGAGTGTGTGACGTGCCCAAGGTCACCCGGTGGGTTTCCATGACTGAGCGGAGAATCAAACCCCCTTCTCCAGGATCATAGTCCAATGCTCATACCACTGCACTACGCTGGGTCTTAGGCAAAAACCTTTTTATTTGTCATGCCCCCATCCCAGGACCCAGAAAGGATCCTTCCCAAGAGCCACAACACATAGACGTGAAAGGGGCAATACTTACTGCAGGCAGCGTAGGTGGAAAAGACAGAGTCCAGGAGACTCAGAGCATTAGTAAGGATGCATCAATTAGGCAAACAGCTGCGGGAGGCTCTCAATCTATATAAACAGGTAGTGGAATGGGAAGAAGCCATTGCAGACGACTGGTCTTATCAGTGGAAGTAGCATACCTCATGTTCGGATGCCTTGCTTGTGTTCCCAGAAACCTTGACCCTTGCTTTGTGTATGGATTTTGCTACTGGACTGTTGCTCTGAATTTACTATGGAGTCAGACTGCAAGACAACAACCGGTAACTGGCTAACAAACTGTTATAAACTTTTCTTGTGGCTGCTGATAAAAGATTCTAATTAGAGAGTTGTAAACTTTGGCTGGCTGCCGTCATACAACAGTATTCAAGCAGGCTTTCCACAACTGCCCACCTTATTATGACCAGAAGCAGAAATGCTGGACTTACTAAATATTTTACTGTGCATTTATTATTAGTATAGAATTTTAAAATTATTTTAATTGGAGTTTTGCTAGTATCATTAAACTTCTGTTTCTATCATGTATAATTTATTGTGGTTTTGTTAATTACATTGGAAGCAAGCTTATATCTCACCCCTGGGAGAAAGGCAAAATATATATATCAAATAAATGAATGCAAAGCAGCTATCCTATGAATATCTAGGGAAGACTCAAAACATGGAAGGAATCTCAAAGATAATTTAATCTAGCTCCCGGCCAATGCGGAAAATCTATGACAGCCCTGAAAAGCAGCCATCCAAGGCTCTGTACCAAAAGTCTCCAACGAAGGGGAGTCGGCCATCTTCTGGAAGCAATCTGTCCTGCTATCAAATAGCTTGTGTCCCCAGGATCTGACGACAAATTGAAATCCTTTTTTAAAAAAATTCGTTTAAACAGCCAATAAATCACAGACCACCCAGTAGCTATTTTCACCTTGCTTGATTTAAAGCTGTGGTAGAATATGTGGATCGCCCTTCGTAAGGAGGGAAGAGGGCAAGTGTCTGTGTGTCTGTGTGTGTTTGAAGTAACTAATGAAAGCAGAAACAAATGCTTTATTATGAACTGCAGCAGCTGTTTGATGAAGGAACAGTGTGTGGGCTTTGTGATTATCGGAACAGATTATCTGCACAGCAGCACAGAAGAACATTAGCAAGGGTGAGATTTTGCAGGCGAAGGCAGGGCGACTCTGCCCTCTGAAACCTACAGACCGAAGAAGAAAGGAAACAAGAAGAAAGCGATTTTTTGCATCTCAAGGCAAGGCACCATGCATTTGACAGAAAATTAAGAACCTCAGAGGAGGTGTGATGGACCAGATCAGAGCATGTTCACACAATAACCAACCAGTTGCCTGTGGGAAGTCTACCAGCAGCTGCCTCCTCCATCTCACTTTCCCCCAGTAACTGATATACAGAAAAGCCAGCATGGTGGAGCAGTCTGAATGTTGAGCTAGAACTATTGGCAGACCTGGCTTTGAATCCTCACCTGACCAGGGATGGTAGGAATCGTAATCCAAAACCACAGAGGTTGTCCTAGGAGAGGGGTGGGTAAAGTGTGCCCTTCCAGATGTTGTTGGACTGCAATTCCCAGCATTCCTGATTACTGGCTATGCTGGCTGGGGCTGCTGGGAGTTACACTCCGACAGCATCATGATTCCTACCTCTGCCTTAGAATATTCAGTCCCTCAAATCCATCAATAAAAGGTAATCTTTTGCCACCATACAATATTCTGTGCAAGTGTAGACTGGGCACAGCACGACTGTGGGCTTTTTTGGACAATATCATTTGGCCTCAAGGCCAGAAGTGGTAAAAGCTTGACCCAAAAAGAATGAACCAAAGAAGGAAGGAAGGAAGGAAGGAAGGAAGGAAGGAAGGAAGGAAGGAAGGAAGGAAAGGAAAGAAAGAAAGAAAGAAAGAAAGAAAGAAAGAAAAAGAAAAGAAAAGAAAAGAAAAGAAAAGAAAAGAAAAGAAAAGAAAAGAATGGATTCAGGGAACTTCCTGCCTGTTTCTTTGTAAGAGCATGGCTTTTTCCGCCACAGGTGTTTACGTATTCTTTTCGCAAAAAGATACGATCAAGTGGGTGAAACTTCCTCAGCTCTTTGGTCTGTTTGATGCCTGCTCTTTATGCAAAAAAAGTTCTCTGGTGGGTGAACCATGTCAGAAAGAACAGAAGTGACTTTGAATTGAGAAGGGGGTGAAAGGAGGAAGCAGGAAACTTGCTTCACTTTGCTTTCTTTTTCTCGCACCCTTAGATACCGCGGTCCCTCGATACCCCCTAGGGTTTGGTTTCAGGACCCCGGCACACACCGATACCAAAATTTGGCGATGCTTGAGTCCCATTACGTACAATGGTGTAGTAAAATGGTGTCCCATATATAAAATGGCGTCCCATATATAAAATGGCAAAATCAAAGTTTGCTTTTTGGATTTCTTTTTAAAAAATAATTTTCAAGCCATGGTTGGTTGTATCTGTGGGTACAGTATCCACAGATATGGAAGGCCAACTTTACATGCACCTCACAGTTTTGTTCCCTGTTTTGCTGCCACTACATTTCTCCCTCACTACACTCTTATAGTGCAATTATTCCACTTGCAACATCCTATGGAATCCTGGGGTTTGCAGATTCGGGAGGGGCCGGCCGGCCCCTCCCGAATCTGCAAACCCCAGGGTTCCATAGGATGTTGCAAGTGGAATAATCGCACTATAAGAGTGTAGTGCGGAAATGGCCCTGTCCCCCCTCACCACTTTTCTTCTCTTTCTCTCTCTCCATCACCCCATTTTCCTTCCTTCTTTCCTTCTTTGCCGATCCTTCTTGCTCCCCTTGTCTAACTAGTTTTTCTACCAATTCCCTCTCAGCTTTGGACTCTGTTCAGGGCTTGCTTTGTCCCTTTGAAACTTCAACCTTCTGTTTGTCACCCCATGTAAGCCTTGGGAATTGGACTGACTTTCCCCACTGGTTCTTATGTATATAGGGGTGGTCACTTGGGTATTCACTGGCTTTAAACAACACAAGCCCTGATTTGATTTTCTTCTATGAGTCAATGGCCCACCATAGGAAAAAGATTCCCAATCCCTGTTTAAACTGAAGATGCCGAGGATTCAACCAGGGAGCTTCTTCCTACAAAGTGTGTGCTCTGTCCTTCCCAGGTTTTCTGCACATTCAAGGGGTGTACAAGAAGCCAAAGGGCTATGATCTGCTCACCATTGCCATTGATCTGCAGCCTCTGGTGGCCACAGACATTGTGGAGAGATGCGCCGAGCATGAGAGTGCTTTCTGTCGATTGCCCAAGCCAGCGGTTCCCTTAATGGCGCTGACCTCCATGAACTTTTGTCTGAGGCTTTTCAGAATGAGTGGCTTTTACAATTCAATTTCTTCTTCAATTAAATTCAAGGCTGTCTGCCTTGCCAGCATAACAAGATACCCTTAGTGATGCTGGAATGGATCGATCCTGACAAGAACTGCAGGAGGAATGGGTGAATCAGTTTTCCTAGGGGGTGTGTGTGTGTGTGTTTGTTGGGTTTAGGTCGAAAACAGAGATGAGCAAAGGTCAAGCCTGTGTGATTGACATAGGCCAAGATCTCACAAGGAGGTTTCATAGCATAAATCTCCATGTGTGAAAATATGCACTAATTGTGCGAGGCAACCTTTGTGTTGAATGGGAAGATTGCACACCTGAATCAAAGAGCCAAACGTGCAGCTGGTGTACAACCAAATGCACATGAGTGTATGCCATAACCACCATACACAAGGAAGACAGATGTTGATAGATGCAATACAACACCTGGAGGCCTGGGTGCCCCCTGCCCCCGGTTTAAACAGTGTCTCAATTATATAAAGTTATCAACCATCTTGTAGGACCTTCTGTATACAAATGAGGAGAAAAGTGCTCGCATCTTCCAAGTTCTTTCTTTTTGTTTTAAGAAATGATGTGATGATATAGACACATGGACAATCGTGCATTTTCCCAATGCAGGCTTCCCCACTGATCTGACAGATAAGGACCAGAGTACTGTCAGATAACAGAGGTAGCTGAAGAATGGAACCCAGGGACTGTACTGCAGGGAGCATGAAGGACTTATGGAGGCTCCCTGGGGACTGGCTACAAATCTGCTGCTTGCAACGTCTCTCAACCAGCTTGGTGCCTTTTCCCCCACTCTTGGCTCACTTTGGAAGCGGCGTGTGCGTGTGAATAGCCTCAACCGGGGCTTCATCGGTAAGAAGAACTGATGGAAGAGCAAAACCCCATTGAATGAATGGAACTTTCCCTAATTCGAAAGTGTCAAAAGAGCTCGTAGTCAGACAATGGGGTGTTGAAAGACAGAGGCTTCCTGTGAGGGGATGAATCTCCTCTGGGGCCATTTCCACACTACACTGTTAGAGTGCTGTTCTTCCAGAATTAGCAGTCAGAGGGCTCTTGGGCCTCAGTAAACTACAAATCCCAGAATTCCACAGGGTGTTGAAAATGTAATAATCGCACGATAACAGCGTAGTGCAGAAATGGCCTGGATTTCAGTTCCAGCTTGAAAGGAGCTCTCCAAAGTTTTGAACCCTTTCTCCCCTATAGTCTGGGCACCTTGTATAGTTACTTTAAAGTTCAGACTAAAATTCAAAGCAGATTCACCATTCCACTGACGCTGAAGCCACCCGCTGCTATTGCTCTTCTAAGAAAGGGGCCTCTTCCAACATGGAAAGCAATGATCTAATACTACACAGAGGCCTAAATTCTAGACTAGAGTGCAGAACCATTGATTCAGTTGTTTTTGCCTATGCATTGACCTGCCACTCAGCAATTCATTTAGCAGGTGTACTCTGGTTGGGACTAATCCACAGGATTCCAGCTAGAATATACTTCCCCTCACCCTTGCCAAACCTGATTTATTTCCAGACAGATTTATGCAGATGTAATCAATTTATTCCTGTTGATTTATTTATAAGGCACCATATGCACTGCCGGTCCTGTAAAAATTATGACTCCGACTGTTGTTGTTAAATGTTTGCTCTAGCAATGATGACATGACTTTAACAATTGTGCATGAAGAAATGACAAATTTCTTTTCAGAGGTTAAAAGAACTGAGCATGAAGCAACACTGCCACCTGTAGATCAGCTGGAAAATTATGTATTTTCCCCCCATTCCTGCTGTGGCCAAATACAGGCCTTGAATAACAAAGAAGCTCCTTTTTACAACATCTTTTATGGCCATCCAGCCTGCCTTTTCTTCCTCTGTCTTGCTGGAAGGCTGTGGGGGTGTCAATGGCGTCAGAAGATGGTGAAGGAGGGCTGGAGTAACACAGACTTTTAGCGTCAAGTTGTAGCAGTGGGTCTTCAGTAAACAAAAGTTAATCTGAGAAAGAGTAAGACGTTGCTCTGGCTGATCCTGCCATAATCATGCGTGCCAGCCAACAACAGGCAAAGTAAACAGCAGGTTCCTCCAGACCCCTTGCTGGGCACTCATGAATAGCAAAACAGAAAGAAGGGAGAAGCAAATTGGCGTGCCTCACCAATTAGTCCCAGCACATTACACGAAGATCTTGAATGTTGTCCACTAAAATGGAAATCATAAGTGGAAGCTGGTGGGAGAAAAGGTCGTATCTGGAGGCCTTTTGGAAGAAGGTGTGACATGCTCTCTAGAAGGTTCACTATGTTTTTGCTGACTTATGCAGGGCTCATCTGACCTGGTTCAAGTCACATGTGTATATTGTTTAGTTTTGAACGAAAAATTTGCTGAAACTTGTTGATCCGCTCTTCTTTTTAATGGTGTAGGAACCTGCTGTTGTCGCCGTGTGCTTTCAAGTCATTTCCGACTTACGGAGACCCTAAGGAGAATCTGTCATGGGGTTTTCTGGGGCTGAGAATGCGTGACACACCCAAGGGCACCCAGTGGGTTTCCATGGCCAAGCAGAGAATTGAACTCTGGTCTCCAGCATCATATCCAATGCTCTAACCACTGCACTATGCTGGGCTCTTATAGGAACCTATCCCTATGCATAGACTCGGATACCAACTTTTCTGTTAAAGACATAATGCCCAAGAACACATCTACTTCACGAACTGAGATATACCTGTAACTAGCACAATGGCTTCCCTGAGCCAGAGTGGGACCATGGTGTAAAGAAAGGGATTGTAATCCTTGTGCTTCCAATGATGTTCCTGGTTGGATCTTCACCCACCTCCATTCCATTTGCAGCAACCCACTGGCACTAGTAGCAGTCTAGAGATGGGTGGGATTTCTGTGGCTATGTGAAAGATGGAAACTCAGTGTCAGTTGATGGCAGTGCTGTCAGTGAAGTGGTGAAGCTACGCCAGATTTTAGTTCAAACTTTAAAAGAGCTATTCCAAAGTGCTGGGTCTATTTTGAAAAGATTGCTCAGCATATCAGATTATTCCTTTACATTTGGGCTAAAACCTGGACTGAATTTACCATCCCACTGACTTGGAAGCCACTAGCGGCTGCTGTCAAAATCCCATATCTGTGGCCAATGGTCATACCAGGGGAGGGATTCTGGGTCCAAAAACTTATTTTTGGAAGCTCTGAAAACAGCCATCTTTTCAGTTCCACAACTCACCACGCACGTATATGTGGACCTGCTGATTCAGGGTTGCTTAGTATAAATTTACACCTACCTGGTTAAGTGGTGGTTACGCTACGTCGCCTATGTGCTGCTTACCAGCATTGTACAACCGATTATGCTTCTACAAATGGCCTTGCCAGTTCCCCAATCCAAGGAAAAGGTGGTACACTGAAGGCAATGAATGTGCAAGAACATGCATCTGCGTGTGCAACAGTGACATTTAAGGAGTTCTGCTCACCCAATTGTGAACTGAATACAGGTGTTACGCCATAGCCAAAAAAATCCCTACCACTGCATATATAAGGGAACATACGTGTGCATAATGCACCAACAGGATGCCAGCTGTGCAGGTGGTGATAGTGACATCATCATCATCCCCCCTCCATATTTACACACCACTGGTGCTGCTATCGGTTGCAGATGTATGCATTGCATCAGGACAGGAGCTCAGGCAAAACCAAAGGGATCGTTTCACAGGCCCTAAAGTTCCCCCCATCCCCCAGAGAATTCTTCGAAGCACTTGCATGCTGTTCCAAAATAGAACTTTGAGAACTCATCTCATCTCCTCCCCACCCACCCCTGCCTTGTGGTGCAACCTGGCACTTCCAGGCCAATGGGACAGCTGTGTATGAAGAGGGACTGGAAAGACCAGTCTGAAAGTGCTGGCCTGGAGGTCTTCTCAAACCTTTGCGTGCAGCAAAGAGTTATCTCTCAAGACCTTTGCAGCTTTCGTTCCTGGCTCTAGGGGACCAGAGGCCGGGGGGGGGGATTTCTGTCCTTTCTCCCTCTCTTTCTCTCTTTCTCAGATATATGGTATCTGCTCCCATTCTTATTCTTGCACCATATAAATATTTTTAATTCAGATTTATTAATTTTAATACAAACTAATTCATAACAGTATAAAGAAAGAAAAGGAAAACAAGAGGGAAAAAACCCCACACAAGTTATAGCAAGTTATAACACAAACTATAATCTAAAACTAACTTAAACTAAATAAGCTAAACTAAAACTAAGACAAAATACTAAAACACATTACTAAGACACTAATCAATTACCATAAACACACCCTAGCTTACTAGGATACAAAAGAACTTTGTTCCCTTCCACACACACAAAAACTGTAATGAAAAAGAAAAACCTAGTAATAGAAAGTATTTTATTTTGCCATTACAGATCCAACAAAATTCAACTTAACTGGAATTCCTAGCAACCATAACTACAGACTGTTACATGGTTAGATTTCTTATTGTTCAAAAAAATAAATAACTCCATAAATAGTTTCAGGTCCTCCAGAAAATCTTAATGGGCAACTTGGGTAAAATCTAGAATGTTAACAAAGCACTCTTTCGTCCTTGCACCATTTTATTCACCTCTGATCTATCCAATATATTTCCATGTTGTCTAGAATGCAGCAAGCCATAATAGAGATAGCTCAGTGGTAGAGCCCTCGCTTAGTATGCAAAACGTCCCGGGTTCAAAACCTGGCACCTCTAGGTAGGGCTGAGAAAGACCCCTCTCTCAAATCCTAGAAGGCCACTTAAATTTGTGATAGACTAGGTGTGGGAGACAGAGGCCATTTCCGCACTAGCTTGTTATAACGCTATGATTCCACTTTCAACATCCTATGGAATCCTGGGGTTTGCAGTTTCGGGAGGGGCCAGCCGGCCCCTCCCGAAACTGCAAACCCTAGGATTCCATAGGATGTTGAAAGTGGAATCATAGTGCTATAACAAGCTAGTGCGGAAATGGCCTGAGCTAGGTCAATAGAACACCTGAATGCTTCAGGACACTCCAGGGGCCACGTGAACTAATTAATAATAATGATAATAATAATAACAACAACAAAGTGATCATTTCTGGATCTCAAAAATGCTGTTTTTTTAAAAAAATGTTAAACACCACAGAGAAGCCCTTTAACCTATGGAAAGTGTAAATGGTTGTACCTGGAGGTTTCGAAGCTCAGCAGTTTGTCAATCCGGGTATTCTGTAGCTATTGAGGGCTGCAAAACAACAACTTGGGGGCTATATGTGACCGCGCAAGAACAGCAATTCACCTACTTCAGTATATATCCAGGGATGGTAACTTGTGGCCCAAAAGGCTTGATATCAAATGGTCCCCTGCTTGATTTCAGAAGCTCTTTGCAATCAACGGGACCAGACCTCTTGGAAGAGTGGTCTGTTTCTCCTGCAACAGCCCAGTGTATGGGGTGGAAGAGGAAAGAAGAGAGTGATGGCAGAAAGAGAGAGCTAGCTCATTCACACTAGAGAATTATAATGCTATGATTCTGCTTTAACTGCCGTGCTTTCGTCCTATGGAGTCCTGGGATTTGCAGTTTAGGGAGAAGTATTTAGGATTCTCAGACAGAGAGCTCTGGGGCCGTACCTAACTGCCAATCCAGCATCCCCTAGGGTGGAACTATGGCAGTTAAATTGGATTGATAGCACTATAATTCTGTAGTGTGAATGGGTCCAGATAGAGAAAGGATCCCT
The DNA here is from genome assembly GCA_948472985.1 of Iguana delicatissima. Classification (NCBI taxonomy): domain Eukaryota; kingdom Metazoa; phylum Chordata; class Lepidosauria; order Squamata; family Iguanidae; genus Iguana; species Iguana delicatissima. The sequence continues at coordinate 329,968 of CAOKZL010001819.1, forward strand.
CCCTCTTTTGCTGTGCCTCTGCCCATCACTGGTATGAAATCTCTGAAAGATTAATCCCAAGAAAATACCCTTGGCAAAACAAGAGTTGCCCACCCGTGATATATACACCATGCATTTAAATCCAGGCATTGACAAAGCTGCCTATTGACTACAGTTCCCAGCCTACCAGCCTGAGCCCTTAGGGCAGTGGTTCTCAACCTGTGGGTCCCCAGATGTTTTTGGACTTCAGCTCCCAGAAGCCCTGAGCATTGACCATAGTGGCTGGGGCTTCTGGGACCTGAAGTCCACAAACATCTGGGGACCCACAGGTTGAGAACCACTGCCTTAGGGATTTGAGGAGTTTTATCCCACAAAAGGCAAGGTTTACAAACAATGTTTAAAGAACAGATGATCTGAATCAGGATGAGGTGAGCTCCTACGTTCCTAAGGGATCATTCATCATGAGTTTGGCTCTGGACAGGGAAGAGCAAGGCCATTTCCGCACTATGCTGTTCTAGTGCTGTTATTCCACTTTCATCCTCTTGAATTCTGTGGTTTGTAGTTTACTGAGGCTCAAGAGCTCCGTGGCTGAGAATTCGAAATGCTCCTCCCTAAACTGCAAGCCCCAGGATTCCACAGGATGTTGAAAGTGGAATAATAGCACTATAACGGTGCAGTGCAGAAATGGCCCAAATTTGCAATGGGATGCTTTTGGCACCTAGCAGAGGCAGCCTGCAGTGCGAAGACTGACCAGCCTGTGGCGCTGCTGCTCTGGCTTAGTCAGTCAAACTGAAGAACTGAGAGGAGCTCTGGATGGGGATTGTGGAAAGAAATGGCAACAGTTAAGAACATTTTGGCTCTTGCAGAAGTGGCCATTCCCAGTGGAGAACTGGGGGCTGCCACTGAAGCCAACCCCATCAGCAAGTTCTCCCAGAGCGTAGGGGAGCTGTTGTTGACCAATAAGCAAACTAAGATCATTACATTCTGGTTGTAATGTGGAACACACTATAGCCCCTATGGCACGTAGTGAGTCAAGGGTTCAACTGGGATTGGAAGATATGGGATTCTAGCCCTGCCCTGCATAAGGAAATGGCCCCAGGCCTGAGGAAGCCTTCTGGGCAGCTTGGATTCAGAGCCAGCCCAAGACATCTTGCTGCCCTTTTTCTTTGAGTGCTCAAGGAATGATTTATGGGGACCACACTGACACAGTCTCCAAGGAAATGGAACCATTTGTGCAAGTATTTTCACGCTAGCTTAGTGCCCTGGTACAATTCCATTCAGAGGGATTTCTGGGGCAACTTCAAGAAAAACTTTCATCCAGAAAAAAACTAACTAGACTAAACTAAACTAGAAAAAGCTAAACATTCCTTCATGTTTCTCATCCTAAAAATGCTTAGCGTCTATGGCTCTTTCCACACCTTACTTTCTTGCGGCACTGGGGTGCGAGGATCATGCGAGCAGCCTCTGGCGAGAGGCTCTCGCTTCCAGGGTCCTTTGGCTTCGCACGAGCTGCCTGCTCACGCGAGAGCCCTGCCTCTTCCTTCCGCGGCACAGCCTGGGAGTTTCCTGGGCTGCGCTGGGACAGGAAGCGCGACCAGCGCGGCTCCGGAGGCTCCTCATGCCAGGTAAGTGTGCACAGGGCCTGGGAGCAATGCGTGATCACGCACCATTTTCGGCTTCTAGCCGAAAATGAAAAGGTGCGCAATCGGTGCCTGCCGGCCCCTGGAGCATCACGCGATTCTAAATGCGTTGTGCAGATCGCTCCTCACAATCGCGCGACGCTGCAGGCGCCCTTTCGCATGGAAAATGCCATGCGAAAAGGGCCTGTGTTTCTGACCCAACAAACCCATAGACTTTAACACAGATGTACGTTTTTGGGCTTGACAATGGAGCCGTGGAAGTCATGACTGGACTGGAAAAAAAATCACTGATCTTTTCCCCCATTGATTTCTTTGAACCTGGCAATGCGGCCAAGGCATTTGGCAAATTAAAATTGCTCCAGTCCTGAAGCTGAGATGAGGAGCCTGTGGCTATTTCTGCAGTAGCCTGTTATAGTGCTACGCTTACTGAAAAAGTGGCCTGTGTCTGGGTGGCTGTGCACACATGCATATATTACTGCATCGAAATGTATTTTTGGTTGCCTCTTTGTCCTTCACTGACTGGTGCTCTTTGGGGAATGTCGTTTCACTCGGAAGTGGGGGCATCTCTTGTGCTTCATCGACAAGCCGTAGCGTGGGGTCATGTCCACTTTCACGCCATCCTTGACACTGAACTCCAGCTCTTGGAGCAAAGTGGTCAAAAAGAGGAAGATCTCCCAACGAGCGACCTGTTCCCCAATGCATCTTCTCTTCCCCAAACCAAAAACCATCACTTTCTCACTGTCTTCCCTGTTGATGTCTTTGCCATCAGCTGTAAGGAAACGCTCTGGATTGAAGGCAGTTGGGTCTTTCCAAAGATTCCTGGAAAAAGATCAGACTATCTTCACCACTACCACCACTACCACCAGTGGGTGTTGATGATCCAATGCCAGTAGGGCACAGAATCCATTCCGTGTTTTAGTCCAAAATTTAAAAATGCTGCCCAACGGTGTTGAGATATGGTTCAGCACCTTGGATTGTTCTTTGAATAAAAGCTGGAGTAGATTCACTGCTGCATAGGCATGAGAGCCACCAGTAACCACTGATAATAGTACAGTCAGCCCTCCACATTCGCTGGTTTAACGTTCATGGATTTGATTGTATGCAAGCTTCTCTAACCTCGGCCCCCACACCTCAGGAGCTTCTTTTCCTTTCTCTGTCAGTGGCTCCGATCAGGCTATGCAGCCCTTTAAAAACCCACCTCTGATCCTCCTCCTCCTCCACCACCAGCTGCTCCCTGGCCACCTAAGGAGAGCTCACAGCCCAATTTCTCAACACCACAAACCCTGTCCTGATGTCTCCATACACACACCCAAGGAAGGAGATGGGAAAGAGAGAGGAAGAACAGTGCCACCATGCCAACCGACCCCCTTTTTCTCTCTTTTCTCTGGCCTGGTTTGGACCTTGGGTGCCCACTCTCCCCACCACAAACACACATTTTGATGTTCGTGGTTGTCCACTTTTACGGGGGTCCTGAACCCCTAGCCCTGGCAAATGTAGAAGGCTGATTATATTAATAAAAGCAGCTGCCACAGCAATAGTAGCCACAAGCCATTGTACTGTCTCAACACATCTGTTTCACACCACCCAATGACTTCCATCTCAGTGGAGCAGTGAATCTACTCTGAGTTTTCATCCAAACCCTGAAGGAGGTATCCAAGAAGCTCAGCCATATCCCCCAACAGGATTAGCCTCTTAAGCAGCTCTTGGGCTAAAAGCTAGAGCATAAGATTCACCACCATCCATGGTATTGCAACCACCAGCTGCCACTGACACATTTACACACTGTTGATTCAGGTAGATGGAACTAGAGATTGGAAAAGTTCATTGGGGAGGGTAACAACTCCCAGAATCTCCACAGCCAGTGACTCTGCTGGTGGGGGGATTCTGGGAGTTGCAGTCCATGAAAATAACTTTCCCCAATCTCTGGTTCTTCAAGACTCTGGATAGACTTACTCATCATGGTTGACTTGCCACTGGTTGATAAAGACACAGAGGTCCTTCGGGATGTAGTAGCCATTTAAGACAGTTTCTTTGGTTGTGCTGAAAACAGAAAAAGGGATGTCGTTCATTTTTAAATGATCTCGAAGAGTTGGCAGGGATGAGGGGGAACAGAAGCAAAGCAATGTAGAGTGGAAATGCGTATTCTGTGAGAGCCAAATCCAGAAAGAATACATCACTGATAGTAAGTGAAGAGCCCCAAATTCAGAATCATCCCAAGATATTTTGCTGCCTGAGGCACAACAGCAAACAATACAAACACCCTTACAGGTTTTATATTTTGTCCCTTCATTATAAGTTCTGACAAACTTATAGGTGAACTTATCATGGTTTTTATTTTTTGAGGGAGCAAGATTTGTTCAGAGAGGGTTTTGCTATTGCCTTTCTCTGAGGCTGAGAGAATGTTGCTTGCCCAAAGTCACACAGTGGGTTTCCATGGCTGACCAGGGATTCTGACCTTGGTGTCCAATGCTCAAAGTACTACACCATGAGGTATGTTATAGCTAAAGGTGGCAAAATTATTTGGGCACCTGAAGCAGAAAATCCCACAAATTTCTCCCTGAGAGCAAAAAATGCAACAATTTGCACTCTCTCCCTGCATCTTGAAACAAAACATTATTGTCTTTTCTAGTAAGTCATGTCTTCTCATGACATGGCCAAAGTAGGACTGCCTCGGTTTAGTCATCTTGGCTTCTAGGGAGAGTTCAGGCTTGATTTCTTCTAGGACCCCTTCATTTCTCTTTTTAGCAGCCCAGGGTATTTACAGAACTCTTCTCCAGCACCATGCTTCAAAGGTGTTGATTTTCTTCCTATCAGCTTTCTTCACTGTCCGGCTTTCACAACCATACAAAGAAATGAGATACAACGGCATAGACAATTTTAACTTCAGTAGTAGGAAAAGAGGAGGACTGTACTATGAGTGGATAGTCTCAGTCAAGAAAACCATGGTCTGAATTTGCAAGATCTAAGCAGGGCTTTTGATAACAGGATGACTTCAAGTTCTCACTCAATGGGACCCCATAAGTTGAAGTCAACTTGATGGCAATTAACAACAACAGCCCAGGTATTCCCTGGTGGCCTCTCTTCTGAGTATTAACTAGGCCTAACCCTACTTAGTTTCCAAGATCAGATAGGCTCTGGTGTCTTCAGAGTATTTAGACACAGAGTAGAACTTACCAGTGAGGAATTGTAAAGGGCAAGAATGAGGAATGTCTGAACATTTCAAGGATGAAAGCTTCTGTGTAAGGCAACAGATGTCAGTCATTTAGCCGTGGTTTTCGTGCTCTGCCAATGACCTCATCTACAGGTTGGAGAAGAGAAATAAATAAATTGGAATCCAGTTTTCTGCAGTTAAAACTGCTTAAATAAGGGCCAGCTCAAGACATTTGGCTAGCTGAGGCAACTAACAAGATGGAACCCCCTTTCTGTTCCATGCAAAAAAGTGGAACAAATAGCTGGTTGAATTCAAAGGCATAGCCATGTTAGTCTGTATCAGTGTAGAAAGTGATGTTATAGTACCTTTGAGATGGAAGGATCAGGGGAGGTAATGGTACCACTCTATTCTGCACTGGTTAGACCTCATTTGGAATACTGTGTCCAGTTCTGGACACCTCAATTCAGGAAGGATATTGACAAGCTGGATCCTGTCCAGAGGAGGGCGACCAAAATGGTGAAGGGTCTAGAAGCCATGCCCTATGAGGAGCAGCTTAGGGATCTGGGGATGTTTAGTCTGCAGAGGAGAAGGTTAAGAGGGGACATGATAGCCATCACAATTTGAAGGGATGTCATGTTGAGGAGGGTGCAGGCTTGTTTTCCACTGCTCTACGACAAGGAGCAATGGATTCAAGCTGCAGGAAAGGAGATTCCACCTGAACCTCAGGAAGAACTTCCTGAAGGTCAGAGCTGTCCGGCAGTGGAATATGCTGCCTCAAAGGAGTGTGGTAGAGTCTCCTTCTTTGGAGGTTATTAAATAGAGGCTGGATGGCCATCCGTTGGGAATGCTTTGATGGGCATTCCTGCTTAGCAGGGGATTGGACTGGATGGCCCCTGGGGTTTCTTCAGCTCTATCATTCTATGAAGGAGAGAAAGTTTGTAGGGTAAGCTTTTGTAGACTCATCACACATCATCAGATGCATAGAATGATAAGCTCCTGTGGACAAACATTTATACTATTTGATAGTTGAGGTGTATGTGTGTGTGTGTATAATAATAGAAATGCAAAATATGTGAATATGTTGATGGAGTCACAAGTTCAGTTTCAATGATGGTCATAAAAAGCAGTTAGGGACTGCCTGTTTGCTTTACTTTACTGAAGTTAGTCTCAGAGAGAAATAAAGAGATTCTGCTCTTTGCCTTGCACACTTTGCAGAAGGAGACTGATTCTTAACTGAACGGTCTTCATGTTTCCCCTCAAAAAGAGGCTAGTACTTCAGGAGTCATCTACTAATCCAGGGCTTTCCAAACAGTGTGCTGCGACACATTAGTGTGTCGCTTGAAGAGTGTAGGTGTGTCACCTACAATCTTGGAAATGTATGTTATTATTTATAAATCATATATTTTTAAAAATATAGGAAAGGTTTCCATGAAGTATGTTGTGTCCCCATACATTTTGTTATTGCAATTTATGTTTGTGTCTGTATCTCTAATAAGGGGTTAGTTTACCCTCTGGTTTGCTAGTAAAACTGAATTACTGTGTTGCGAAATACTGCATACCTAAAAAAATGTGTCACCAACATGAAAAGTTTGGAAAGCTCTGTAGTAATCCAACAAACCTGAGTTATGGGCCCAGCCTGAATCTTCCAGTGTTTTTCCCCAGACCACACTGTGCAGTAACAAACTGAACTTGGCACTCCCTCACTACGTTCACATGTTTTGCATTTCTGTTACTATTCACACATACATACACCTCACCCATCCATTGGTATAAATATCTGTCTATAGGAGCTTCATTCTATGCCTCTGATGATCTACTGAGTCTATGGAAGGTTATGCTTCCAACTTCTTTCTCTCAGTTACTATCAAAGGTGTTACAAGATGCCTTTATATGCTGGCTGAATTGCTCATCAAGAATGGCAACAGGACAGCATCTTTCAGTATTGGGTTTGGTGGTCTTCAGGTCGGTGGAACAATGGATCTGCAATGGTTTTAGTCAGAACTTTAAATGACCTATTGAAAGTCCTGAGGCTGTTCTGGCATTGGATTCACTATTCCACTGATATGGAAGCCAATGGCTACCATTGCAGCCTCCACCACACCTTGAGGCATCAGGCTAGTTAAGGGGGAACAGTAGAAGCCTTGTGGCACACACTTGTCTCCTCCGAAACCTTGATGCTACCTCCCAGCATCGGCCACCTGAAACGACTGGTGCACTCTGCCTAATGATAAAACCAGTCCTGCTCAGCGCCCAGGCTTACCTAATTCTTCCTGGATCTTCTTCTGATTTTCAGGGTAAACAACAAGATACATGAGACACCAGGACACAGCTGTAGTCACTGTGTCAAATCCTGTCCAAATAGATAGAAAGGATATTATTAAACAGCAGAAAAGGCTTGAATCTTATTGAAAGTCCCAAGGATTGTAGACTCACTGAATCAAGGCAACACTTACATGGTGAATCAAAACTTATGTGGGTCACATAAGTATTGACTCACCATTCAATAATTGATTCAATGAGTCTGTTCCAACTACATCAACTGAAAGGATTCAGCTCAAAGTCTTCTCTTTGCCAGCCTGGGTTGTGTCCCACCTCGATGCTAGTTTTCACTTGATTTATTGTTAGATACCTTCAAGTCAACTCTAAATTATGGCTACCCTCTCCTAGGACTTTTTTGGCAAGATTTATTTATGGAAGGTTTGCTACTGCCTTCCTCTGAGGCTGAGAGACTGTGAGTCACCCACGTCTCAAGTCTGGGAGCAAATTTTATACCCCAACTGTATTCCAGAATTTCTGTACAGGGTTGAATAAAGTCAATTTTAACTACTTAAATTGTTAAAACTGACTTTATTCGACTCTTTACAGAAATTCTGGAATACAGGTTGGGGTATAAAATTTGCTCCCAGACTTGAGATTTGACTCAAGACTTGACTTGAAAGTATCTTGCAAGGACTTGACACTCGACTTGAGACCTGAAGGTAGAGACTTGAGACTTGACTTGAGACTTGGAGCAAAAGACTTAAATACATCACTGGCTCAAGAGCAGAACTTGGAAAAATTCCCTGTTTTCAACTACAGCTCCCATTATCCTGCCAGCCAGCATGCAAACCTCAGAACTGTACTAACCAGGTCTGACCCTGCTTAGCTTCCAAGATCAGGCAGGATTTGGTGCAATATGCCACTGAATATTTATTGCTGGAGAGAAACAACCACAGAACTTATCATTTTTGTCTCCTTTGCTGTAGTGGCTGGTGGCTCCTATGTTAGTAGGGTGTTGAATCCTCTCTCAGTTTTATCCAGAATGTTAAAGGAGCTATCCAAAGTACTGACTCTCTCTGGGAGTTGGTAGTCAGCACTTTTGATTGCTCTAGTAAAGTTTGGACTAAAACCTGGAGCAGATTTGTGGCCCCCACTAATATGAAGCCAACTGGCAGACATGGTCACTGGCATTCAGGGGACCAGTGTGAGAAACTGGTGCCTTCCAGATATTTTGGACTTCAGTTCCTATCTGCTCCAGCCTGAAGGGCCAAAGGGGATACCCTGTGAGAGCTGTAATCCAAAACGTCTGGTCAACACCCGGGCTGGCATTAGGATTGCTGTGTTAGATCCAGGAGAACTCATCATTGCATTCATTCTGTTTCTCATCTTGATCTAAACATGGTTTCTGCTAGAAATGAATCCCCCAACTTTGATGTTGGTGACCCCTCCCAGAAGACATCCTTACCAGCCCCAAAAAGATCATTGACAAGGTTGATTATATTTTCAGAGGAGTGCTGGAGCTTTTCCTGGCTTAGCTCAATGAGGGAATCGGTGATGTCCCGGATGCTATCCTGAAAAGGAATATAAACCTTGTTCACCTTAACATAGCAGATCTTTTCCTTTAGCGATTTGTTACATGAATAGCTATCTTTCCTATGTAATTTGTTTTCACAATCCGTGAGGCCTTTGTAGAATCCCAAGAGCAGAAAAACTGGACCCTAGATGCAACACAGTTAGCCACTCTGTCCTAAGCATGTCTGCTTATGTATTTTACTTACTAAAAATATTTATAGTTGGCTCTCCATATCCATGGATTCTGCATCCATGGATTCAACCAACCCCACCTTGAAAATATTTTTTAAAAATCCAAAATGCAAATTTTGATTCTGCCATTTTATATAAGAGACACCATTTTACTACACCATTGTACATAACAGGACTTGAGCATTCATGAATTTTGGCATGCACAGCGATCCTGAGACCAAACCCTAGTGGATTCTGTAGGGTCAGGGGCCAGCAGTCAGCTTCTCCAAGTGAACAGCAGCTTCAAAGGAGGACAAGCAAACACAAATACACCAGGAGCTAGTCAGGCTGGGATGAGAGCCAGATAGCTCCAGCCTTTTTAAGGAAGGCAGAGGACGGTGGCCTGATGCCAGAAATGACTTCTGTGGTTGCTGGCCCTTGCCTTTGTGTGATACAGACTCCTTGCTTGTGGTCTGCCTAGCTTCTCCCCTCTTTGGACTATCCGACTTTGATGCCCTCTGGGTTCCTGAACTCTTGGACCAAAGCTTGACTACGCTTCTGCTTCACTCTGAACAGGCAAGCTCTGCTGAACTGCAAAGCTATCTTGGTTTGACTGCCAAATGGGGTCCTACAAGCCCTGCACTCCTTTGCCCACTGAATTTCTTGCTCTTGGTTATGGGATCTCAGGGCAAGCATACAATACAAACCAATTAAAACATCTCCAAATTAAAACCATAAATAATTTCAGCAAGCTTAAAACATATTCAACAAGACAACAGTTAAAACTTTAAAAGCTACAAGGAGCACGTATATTTTTAAGTAAATTATTCCCCAAACTATTAATTTTTTTTAAAAAAAAACCCCCAAATGTTGACTTGGCACCAGAAAGAAACCATTGTTGGGGCCAGTCAAATCTCTAAGGCAGGTTTTGGGGTACTCCAGTTCCACAACTGGGGTGCCACAATTAAGAAAACCTTCTCCCATGATCTCAGATTTCATGTTGTCTTCCAAGTGGTTGGACACAGAAAAGAAGCCTTCCTGCAGGGACTCAGTTCTTGCGCAGATATATGTAGGGCAAAGGTGGGCAAAGGTGGGAGGTTTGGGGCTTCATTAGTGCCCCCAAGAGACCTTGGAAGGCCACACCATCCACACTGCACCCCCTACAAAAATAAAATTGCTCCCAAAAGCCTCTGAGGGAGCACAGGACATTTTCACTATTTTTGGCCCAGGGGCCAAATAGTGGGGCCGCATTTCACAAGGGGAAATGACTAGAAGTCATTCTCCTTACCTTGCTGAAACTCTCATAGTGTTCTCTGACATGTTTAAGCAGGAAGGTATTGAACTTTTCATTGAATTCCTTAAACATCTTCATGCTGTTCCCTGGAAGATAATGAAGCAGTGGGAAGAAATCTGCAGGGTTCCCAAGGGCAGCCCCTTCCACGAATTTTTCGCTCTCATAGATGAGGTTGCAGAGTTCGTGATCGTCATGGCTGTAGCGCTTGCCAAAACACATGGCACAAATGACATTGGCTACAGAGACCACAAGGTATTGATAGGGGTCTAGAGATTTCTTCTCCGACATCACCTCTAGTAACTTGTTGATCAAGTAATCAGTCTCTTTGGAGATATGCTCCTCTATGAGGTAAGTGGAATGGGATACAGGGCTGGGTGAGGCAACAAAGGACTTTAAAGCATTTTGGGCCATTTTGCGCCAAGCGCGCCACCCTTCTCCTGAATCGTGGCCAAAAGCTATGCTCTTCCCATTGACTATGTAACGGAAACTGTAAAAATCAGGGCGTCCCATGAACTCGGCTCCTTGCCTCACCAAGGCCTGGCGTATGGTTTCCAGCCCGCTCAGCACTAACACGGGCGTGGTGCCGATGTGAATCATCATCACGTCTCCATATTTCTGGCTCATCTGCGTCAGACTCAGATGGGGGTTCTTCCCCAACTCCAATATGTTGCCAATCAGTGGGTAGCCCATTGGCCCAGGGACTTTCTTCAGGTCCTGGGGAATCCGATTCCGGAAGGACTTGACAATCATGAAGAGCAGGCAGAAAACAGCCGTGGCGACAAAGGCTTCCGTTGCTGTGGTTGTGCTCAGGATTCCCATGTGTGATGTTTCCAACACTGGCATTGTGGACCTACTAAAATTTGACACAAAACAAGCAAGCAAATGTAGGCTAAAGCATATACTTGGAAAAGTCACTTTGAGGGATTAGGACCTTGATCCTATTGAGATTCTCACCTAGAGGAGACCTACTGAATCAATGGGACTTACCTAAGTGGCAACTCACCATTCAACAATGGGTTCAACTCTAGTTGGGAATACTAGTAGAGTTCAGCCAACCAAATGTACTTAACTATAATTGTTGGTTATATCCTGTTGGTTAGTCCTAGTTAAAGCAGATCTATTTAATCAATTGTTGAATAGTGAGTCAGCATGTAGATAAATTTAATGGATTAAATAGGTGATATAGTGGTCTGGACCTTGGACTAGCACCCTAGAGACCAGGGTTAGATTCCCTGTTCAGCCGTGGAAACTCTCTGGGTGACCTTGGGAGTGTTGCACATTCTCAGCCCCAGAAACCCTGTGACAGGTTTACCTTAGGGTCACCATAAGTTGGAAATGACTTGAAGGTACAACTCTAATCAGGGCTAAAATGTGGTTTAGGTCTGTAACTCTTGGAATTCCCCAGCTCCATGGCCAAGAGTCATGTTGAGGAATCTAAGAAATAGACTCCCCAAAAAATAACTTTTCTACACTCTGGATGTTGTTACATCTGTGTCCTTGGGAATCAACAGAGTCCTGACATTCATCCGTTGCTACACCAGCGTTGTTGGGAAATGAGAAAATCCTAGCATTTAGGTCCAGCTAGGTTTGCCAGTCCAGGACATCTCAGGCCCTGAAGTTTCCAGACCAAAGCCTGAGACCTAGGGACAGCCCCTGGTGGTATCATTAAGCATTATCCATTAAGTGCCAAGTGCAGTTGCTCCTGAGAGGTAACATGGTGTAGTTGTTTGAGCTTTGGACTACAACCCTGGAGACCATGCTTCAATTCCCTGTCAACCATGGAAACACACTGGGCAACCTTGGGCACGTGACAAATTGCCAGCCTCAGAAAACCCTGTGATAGCTTCTTCTTATAGTCGACATAAATTGGAAACAGCTTGAAGGCACTCAGCAAAAACTCAACAGTTGCTCCAAGAGAGAATGTGGCCGGGGGGGACGGACGTATATTCCTGTTGGAAACTAAGAGAGAAATCTTAATCTTCAGATCAAGGTGAAACAAGGAGATTATTCCTTCTTATGTACTCAGAAGGAGCCAGTGTGTTGTAATGGTTTGAGCATTGGATTACAAATCTGGAAACCAAATTTGATTCCCCACTTGGCCATGGAAACCCACTGGGTGGTGACCTTGGTTTTGTCACACACTCTCAGCCCCAGAAAACCCCGTGATAGTTTTACCATAGCATCACCATAAGCCAGAAACAACGTGCAGGAACACGACAACAATAAATGTATTTAGGAAGATAGAATAACGAAGTTTTAATCTTCCTTCCAGGCAAGTAGATGAAGAACAGGGCAGATGGAGAGTGAGCCCTGGCATCACAATGACTGGAAGAGAAAGAAGAAGCTAGCTAAACAAAAACAGAGACCCACCACTCCTGGAGAGCCTTTGCAAGTTTTGGCAAGATATCAATTAAGTCTTGCAAAATTGTACCAAACTACTGCTCTACTGACTGAGCTGGAGATTTGCACACAGCCCTTTCGTCCTGGTCAGAGCTAAGCCACCCCAAAACTGGGGAATTTGCACCCTCATTTCCAGCCTGGAGATGGCCCATGAAAACTAGGTTCTCAGGACCAGGCCCTGCGATGTAAGAGCCCTAAATCCACTTTAAAACATTTTGCTACCCAGGGGTGGCTGGTGATTTTTGTGGCAAAGACGCAGTGAATCTGCTCCAGAATTTAATTCAAACAATAGAGGTTCTATCCTCAACCCTGAAGCTATTTGGAGGTTCAGCATTTTGCCTAGCTCATTCAAAGTCTGGAATGAAACCCAGAGTAGATGTCCTCACCCTGCCAAGGAAGCTGCCCCCCCCCGTCCCTGGATCCTACTTGAGACCAAGCAATAAATGGCACTTTTCTCCCAGCCTCAAGCACCTGTCCAGTTCAAATTCTTCCTGAATATGTTGAGTCCACAAACCCAGTCTGATTATTGGCTCTAGTCAGTACAAAGGACTAAATGTTCAGTGGGGCTTACTTGGTTGGAGTGTTGGACTAGGAACCTGGGAGACCAGAATTTAAATCCTGGGTCAGCCACGAGATAAGCCTATTACTCTCCCTTTCAGGCTTAGGAAAAAGCAACAGCAAACTTTCTCTGAATAAATCCTAGTATAAAGTTGCCATAAGTCATATTCAATCTGAAGGCACATAACAACAACGAAACGATTACATACGACTATGGCCACATTTCAGCCAATAAATACCTGTGGGTCTCAGATGAAAGAAGAAAGTGGAATCTTGACTGGATCTAATAGCTCTTTGGATTGAATATTCTGAGATGCTTCTCTTCTACCAATTCATGCTATTTGACTTCTAAGCAAAGGGAGAGGGCCTTGTATACCCTGCAGTCCAAAGGAGGATTGCTTAATCCGTGTCCTTCTATAACCAAAGTATAATTATAATAGCCAAGTCCTGACAAACAGCTAGAGCAAATCCAGTAAAAAAAAAAAACACTTTAAGTTCTTGGCATTTGGATGAAGGTGTAAGTCTCACTTCGGCCAGCCATAGGCTTGTCGATCACTAAGCTGACTTTAGATGTGGTTGGCTGTAGTTTTTCTGTGTGTGTTTGTGAGTGAGAAGTGTTCAGACTGTCATGAATACTATTCTACCAGTTCCATTTTTTTCAGTGAGCATCACAGAGGAAATTCTCTGTTCTATGTTCCTGTCATCCCCAGCAAAACTGGTGAAGCGATGCTCATTGTAGCCCCCAAACATCCAGAAGTCTCTCAGCTCAGGATTACTGATTAACAGGAATTGTCATGCCCTGTCTCCATTTATTTTGGCAAGGACAGTCCAATTGAGTACTTTGTCTCCCCATTTTTCCAGCTGTTTGTAGAATGTACAAATTTCTTTCTCCTGCTCCTTCTTCCTCCCTTGTATTCAGCTTACTTTATTTGCCCCAAACAGAGTTCAAAGTGCAAAAATTGCACTCAGTTAATTCAGCAGTGGAGAGAGGAGAGGAGAAGTGTAATCTTGCCCTTCCCAGCTTGTGTGTTCTTCCCAATTAATAACTTTTGCCATCTTGACCATGCTGTGAAGTTGCTTAGCCACTTGTGCTCCAGTTCTCATCTGAGAAATATTGAAGGGTATGTTAATGGAGGTGGGGGGGGAATTTGCCAGGAGAAACTGTGCAGCTAGCTGCAAAAGGTAGAATTTTCCTACTAGAGTAGACCCTTTGAATGAATTGTTGAATAGTGAGCTAGCATGTAGGTAAACCCACTGACTCAATAGGCCTACTATAGTTGGAATTAACATTTATCCTCCATCTGTCCAGATTTGGCAGGATTACTCCTGATTAATCTTCAGTCATCCCACTTTTCAGTTCCTTTTAAAATGTTCCAGTTTCTCTTTCCTCCCACTTTCCCCCTTTGCCCTCAGGTTCCTTCAGCTTTTGCAAAGTGAATTCAAAGTGGAAAAGAGCAGTGATTTATATTCCATGAACTCAGCACAGAGGAGAGGAGGGGAGAGGAGAGACTAAACCCTTGCCCTTCCCAGTAGTCTCAGGCAAAAGCAAACTGCTGCAGCCTCTTGTAGCTTCTGTGTTCTTCCTCATTAATAGCTTTTGATGTCCTGGCCACACTCTGATGTTGCTTGGCCACGCGTGTCCTGGTTTTCATCTTTGAAATGTCAAAGGATGTCTTAGTGCAGAAAAACAATTATTTGCCAGAAGCAACCACACAGCTGCAAAAGGTACGTTTTCCCAAGAACACTGTTGCGGGGAGAATGTTTGTAGGATTTGATTTTTGAAGAATCTTAGTGGACTGCAGTCTCTGAAAGGGATCAGAGCTTGCTAACTTTTACTTTTCAGCCTTGATTCCTATTAGTCCCAGCTAGAACAGAATGGCTAAGTCAATTGTTGAATTAACATGTAGGTAAATTAACATGTAGGTAAACCCCACTGATTCAGTGGGCCTATTTTAACTGGGACCAACACAAGGATTATTGGACTACAGCACGCAGATTCTTTCACAGTAAAGGGTCACCAGCCATACTGGCTAGGAAATCTGGAGAGCTGGCTTCTAAAACAGTGAATTTTCCAGGCTCTGAAATGGGTTAGCCTCTGAGGTACCTTCAGGTTAAACTGTTTAGGGTTATATCACAAAGACCTTACATGCTGCCTAAAAATAAACAGGAAATAGTGATGTAATGTCCTTGAACCAGCTTATCCGCTCTCATATTGGCAGATGTGCTCCAGAGGTGTAGCTATGGGAGTGGGTAGCAAAATGAGGGGATTGCCTCCCCAAATAAGAATGCTATTCCCCCACTGGACTTTCCCTTCGGAGTCCAAATTTGTAGCATTGCAATAATGTAAAATTTCAGTTGAGTGTTAGAAATGTAATGTAGGTATTCAGAGCAAAGAGGCAGATAAAACTACCAAAGGAATACGAACCCAACAAATAAAAGAATTTTAGGAGTTAGCAGTTTTCCATACAGTCAGCCTTCTTCATTTGCAGGTTTGACTCTCATGGATCTGATTATTTGCAAGTTTTTCCAATCCCTGCTTCCCCCACCTCAGGTGCTTCTTTTCCAGGCAAACCATTCCTCTCGGCAGCTTCAATCAGGCCATGTAGCCTTTTAAAAACTCACCCCTGGTCCTCCTCCTTCTCCACCGGCATCAGCTGCCTAGCCAGTTAAGGATGGATAGCAGCCTAATTTCTCAGCACCACAAACCCACACACACTCAAGGAAGGTGATGGGTGCGAGAGAGGAAGTATAGCACCACCATGCTGTCACAACTCCTTTCCCTGACCTGATTTGGACTCTGGGTGCCTGTTCCCTTCACCATGCCTCGGCCCCGTTCCCACAGATACAGGCACACATTTTGATATTTGCAATTTTGCCTCCTTTGGGGGGGTCCTGCGCTCCCAGCCCTAGCAAATATGGAGGGCTGACTGTGTCTCAAGCCATTTCCGCACTACACTATTATAGTGCTATTATTCCACTTTCAACATCCTGTGGAATCCTGGGGTTTGTAGTTTGCTGAGCCAAAGAGCTCTCTGGCTGAGAATTCTAAATGCCCCTCCCTAAACTACAAACCCCAGGATTCCATGGGATGTTGAAAGTGGAATAATAGCACTATAAGAGTGTATTGCAGAAATGCTTTCATACTTTGCAATGCTCGAAATTTGGAGACTGCAGGAAAATTTTATGGGGGGGCAGATTTTGGAGCAGCAATGCCCTTGTTCCCCCACCCACCCTCCCTAGCTGCACCTCTGAGGTGATCAACTCAAGCTCTCACTCCATTTGGTTCAATACCGTCTATGCTGACCAGCCATAGCTTTCCATTGTTTTGGACAGAGATCTTTCCCAAACTTACCTGGAGAATTCAGGGATTGAACTTGGGACCTCTAAACAAGGGCAGGGTGGAGGAAAAGGAATGCTAGCTAATGTTGGTTCAACAAAGAGATCTACTGGCCTTGGTCAGTAGCAGTTTTACAGACCTATGACCGGGTCAGAATGGATTCTGGTTAAAGATTGTCTAGCTTTGCGTGAGAAGCCTTTTTTTGGCTAGATTTCACCTGGCTCTTTGAAGCCAAAGCAGAAGGAGGAAAATAGACAGGAGAGATACCTTCGACTTCTATCCTTGAAATTCTTTGAAAATTAAATCCGTCCTCAAAATGAGGGGAATTATTTTGATCCTTGTTAAGCAACTGATGCCAGAAAGTTTGGGAAGTCATAGGGAGGAGAGGGTTAGTTCTGTGCTTCTTTCCTTCTCTTCTTTTGCACTTCTTTTTCCCTTTCTTTTTTCTTCTTTCCTGTCGACTCAGGAGCAAATCCAACCAAAATAAGTAGGACCAGCTTTGCTTATCACAGCTGGTCCACCCCGGCCACATGATTCCAGAAAACAGAAGGTTTCTGGATGTTTGACCTTCAGTGCCTTCACTCAGTTTCTTGACCCATTGACCATGGAAAACTGCTTGAAAGCCGCTTGCTTCGCACGCAGACCTAGACAATCGTTAACCCAGCGTTTGGGATGAGGACAGATGTGGTTGCTTCTGTCAGATTTGGCCTCTGAGAAGGGTCAACATTGTGTGTCTAGACAGGAGACACAGGTAAGGCTGGCATAACATCTTTTCCCTCTCAGGAACTGGGCACTTAGGGTGTTTCCATACTATACTGTTACGGTGCTATTATTCCACTTTCAACCTCCTGTGGAATTTTCTGGGGTTTGTAGTTTCCTGAAGCCGCTGCAGGCAGATATAACAGGGTGCTTTGGGGGTTGTGGAGACTGAAGGGGCTTACCACACTGTGGAGTTGCCTTAGTTTCTCTTGTTCTGGGTTTGAATCATAACTTTAAGGAGCTCTCCAAGGTGCTGAACCTATTCTGGTACTCAAAGTTCATCACCTTGGGTAGCTCCTTTGAAGTTCAGACTAAAACTTGGAGTGGATTCATTGCCTACTGACATGGAAATCACCTACAGGAAGCCCCCACTTATCGATGGGTTAGGGACCGGAGAACCGTCAGAAAGTGAAATGGATTGAAAAGCAGAACTGCCTTCTTTTAGCTTGCAAATGCAAAGCAGAGCACTAGATGGCACTGAATAGACTGATAGAAAACAAAACAGCACTCTGAAAGTGAAAAAACAGCATGCTGGGGAGAAAAAAAGTACTCTTTAAATATTACCCACAGATGCACAGAGAACAGCAGTGGTCAAATGGGTAGGTTAGGGGTCTAAAGTGGGGTTATTGTTGTTGCTGTGAGCCTTCAAGTCCAACTTACGGTGACCCTAAGGCAACCCTATCATGGGGTTTTCTGGGGCTGAGAGAGTGTGTCGTGCCCAAGGTCACCCAACAGGTTTCCACGGCCAACCAGTAATCAAACCCTAGTCTACAGGGTTGTAATCCAGTGCTAAAACCACTACACTACACTGGCTCTCATTAAAGCAATTGTACTTCAGGAAAATAATAAAGTGCAATTTTAAAGATAAAAAAAAACCAACTCTTGAAAGTAATAATTAAAATGACACAGCACCTCCTAGTTTGCTATTTAAAAACTTCCTGTTTTAGAAGCCTAACTGAATGAAAAGGTCTTTGCCTGCCACTGGAAGGACAACAAGCAGGAGGTCATTGTGGCCTCCCTGGGAAGAGAGTTCGAGAGTCTAGGGGCAGCCACTGAGAAGGCCCTTTATTGCATTCCCAGCAATTGTGCTTGCAAACTGCGGTGGGACTGAGAGAAGGGCCTCTAACGATGATCTCAGAGCTCAGGCTGGCTCGTAGAAGGAGATAGGGTCTGCCGAATCGTCTGGACCTAAACCATAGAAGGTTTTAAAAGTTGCTTCATAATTTGTTGATAAGCTTCTTTTCAAAAGAGTAAGCTCCCAAAATCTAAGTCCCCCTGAAAACTAGACAAAAAAACAACAACAGGACAAATGGAATAATGCAGCACAAGAAACTCCTGTTGCGGATTGGATCTTCAAAACCTGGAGTCCAGGGAGCAAGCACACGAAGGCATACGAATGACAATCCTATTCAGGAATGCTTTCCCACAGGTAAACACAGCTCTCCACACACGCACGCCATTCAGGGCATCAACAGAATGTGCGTGACAACAAGCACTGCAGAACAAAATGCCGTGCCCATGCCAGGTAGGGCTGGGTACCATACCTCCCGGCTGCTGGGTAATATGAGGAATCGTCCTTGCGTGCCAGGCAGCTGGAGCTCAGCAGCACACGCCTTCTGAACACACCCTGCCAATCGCCGTCTGGGACTCTTGCCTCTTTTGAAAAAAAAAATTGCTCTGCTCTGCAAAATAGTTGTTGCTGTGAGAAAAGTACCTGGCTCCATGCTAAGAGTGAGCAAACATCACTAAGTGCCCATCAGCTTCTCCTTTCAGAGAATATTTATTTTCTCATGTGAACACAGTTGCAGGGCCCAGAATCATAGGATCTTAGAGGTGGATGGGGCCACAAGAGCAGCCTGGTCTAGCCCCATTTTAATAACAACAACAACAACCATCGCCATCACCCAACCTCTTTTAGAGACTTCCAAAGAAGAGGACTCCTCCAGCCTTTGAACCTATATTGGCCCTATAATTCAAGAGCAGTTTTATGACGATGATGATGATGATAATGATGATGATGAAATGTGGACAAAATCTATTTTTTTTAAGGCATCCCCTGGCCCTGGAAGGAGAAATTTGATTTCTAGAGATCAACTTTCAAAAGCAAAAGGAAGTTGGACGCACATACACACACGACACACAGTTACAAATTTAACAATAGAGACACAAACAAAGGCAATTTTAAACTCTTTACAGTGCACCCTCTAGGCTTGTCATCATTTTTATTTGGTTTTTTTAAATTTAATTTTAATTCTTTTATTTCTTTTCCCCAAGATTGGGAATCAAGGCAGCTTACAAATTGACGTGATCACAATGCAGTTAAAAACATAGAGGAAGTTAACATTAACATAGAATTAAATTGCTAACATTATTTTGAAAGCTGAACAGTTGTGTACTCTGTTGTAAGTACAATTGGTGACACTTCCTTCCAAGAAAACACACAGGGACTTTCTACATTACACTGTCCTAGTGCTATTATTCCAGTTTCAGCATCCTATGGAATCCTGGGGTTTGCAGTTTAGGGAGGGGCATTTAGAATTCTCAGCCAGAGAACTCTTTGGCCTCAGGAAACTACAAACCCCAGAATTCCACAGGATGTTGAAAACGGAATAATAGCACTATAAGAGTGTAGTGCGGAAATGGCCACAGATGACTATAATCTTAAGGCTGGTTTCCTAAACAAGCTTACTTGCAAGTAAGACCCACCTAAACTCAATGGCCATCATTTCTAAATAAAAAACTACGTTGCAGTTAATCCCCATGACTTAGATGGCAGAGGTTTAAGTGTGGCCTTAGCTCTTCTGTACATATCTATGGGGCTTTTTAAAGTCCTTACCTTTGCCTGGATCATGCCTGCCATGGAGTATTTTCTTTATTGACCTTGTCTTTTGGCGACAGAGGGGCATTTGAAGCAGCTAATAATAATCAAATAGGGCAAGCACAACCTCTGCTACTAGGGATTTATTGCTGGAGAGGCTCCAAATGTTGTTGAACTCCAGCTCCCAGAATCCTTCACCATGGGCCATGCTGGCTGGAGCTTCTAGGAATCTGAGGTCCAGTGTCGTCCAGAGCTCCAGCTGAGCAGTCCATTACACTTTCGTGACTCAAGCTCTACAGGTGCAAGACTAGATCACAGAAATTTGCATTTTTGGACTATAGCTCCCAGAACCCCATAACGGTCATGATGGCTGAGAGATTCTGGGACTTGTAGTCCAGGAAAGTCCTATTTCTGAGCTCTGGATTTCATGTGCGTAATTGGGGCTGGCATGATGTACTGGGTTGAGTGTTGGACAACTCTGGAGACCAGGGTTCACATCCCCACTCAGCCATGGAAACCTACTGGATGCCCTTGGGCAAGTCACACACTCTCAGCCTCAGAGAGAGACAAAGGCACCCCCCCCAACAAACCTTGCCAAGAAAATCCCATGAGGTCACCTTTAGGTTGCCATAAATCCGAAGCAACTTTAACAATGTCTGCCATTGGTGTTACAATTTTATCTCATTTAAAATCAATTAAATGAGAGGTAAATTGCCAAGTGAAAAAAGAGATGTGGCTCTTCTACATTTACAGTGCAGAATTTCAGCAGGTGATGCTAGTGTGACAAAGCTAAAGGTGCCCAGTGAGAACATTACGTGCTGAAACTCCCTCTTTGACACAGCTGTTAAAAGGCACAGGAGCCCCGTCACTTAGGTCACATGGCAACCCTAATGGGAGGATAATCGTTCTTGGCCACTCCAAAAAGCACACAGGGCTGTAGATGGTGCATGTGAGAAAACAGGAGACCAGCATCACCTCTGGCAGTTCCAGGGCTTCAGGGCTCAGCTTGCACGAGGAGGCTTCGACTCAACCGGTCATGAACTGTCCATTGTCCTTCACGTTTCACCCCTAACCTCCCACCCCTTCCTGGTTCTTGCCCTCCGCTCTTCCCCCACCTCTCCACTCTCACGCGATGTCCTGTCTCCAAAGTGATCCCTCCAGCCACCAGAACCTTCGCCTCCCTCCGCTTTCCCCTTTTCTCCAGTCCCGTTGTGTGTTTGCATGGGAAACTGATGATTTGCAGCCAAACGCCTTCTCACGCAAACCCAGGGCAATCTTTAACCTGCGTGGCCCATACAAAGGCCTCCGGTTGGAAAGTTGGAAAGTGGAGTGATAAACTTTAACCTTTGCCCGATCCACCCCCACCCCAGGCCCCATCAGACCCAGAAGTTCAGCTTTCATCCTCCAACTCCTGTTGCTGGTGGGGATGCCAACTTTTCCCTTCTGACGGACTCTGGAATTCTAGGAAACCTATTCAGGGGTAGCTGTGTCGGCCACGATTTTTAACATCTTTTGCCTACTAAAGAAGCCAGTGAAGCTTCAAAAGCTTGCTAGGTGTATTTTGCACCTTTTAATTGGCCCAATAAAGGTATCACTGTTTTCTGGAATTCTGGGAGTCCGACGGATTTCCCAGTGTTTGAGGTGCAAGTTTTAACAGTCAGCTTTGCTAAGAAAGCAAACAAACAAGGAAGATTAATTTTTATTTTTTCCCCCTCTTTTTCATTAAAAAAAAATAGAACAAAACATTAGCATTGCTTACATAGGAAGCAAAGTCAGAAGCATAATTATGAAAGTGTGTGAAACGAGTGTCTTGCCCTCCAAGAGCAAATTCTGTTCTTCCCCATGACATATTTTTCAGTCCCCAAATTTCTGGCATTGAAGACAGTGAGACACATTTACACCTAAAACTCTGATTATTTGCTGTCTTTGCATTTTCTTCACCCTTTTCTTTCGATGCCTAAACTGTACTTCTAATGGGCCAACTGAAATTTTATTTCTTGTCATTGTTCTTGTTTTCTTCATAAAATTTTTTATTAAGAAATATTTAAAATGCCTTAAGAATTACAGAAATTGAAACTAAAAAGAAAATGACTTGATCACTTTTGGTTTTGATGATTAGGAAGAATAGGCTATTGAAAGAACGGAGCGTGTTAATTTTGGAGAGAAGAGTATGAATAACTCTATGTAGGTATATAACCACCAAAAGGAAAATCGCAAGTCAGTTTTTGATTCTTTCTTCTCTCTTTTATTTCTCTACTTTTATTCCGCACTCTTACATTTCTATCTTACTGTATCTCCATGGATCGTGAAATCATGTTTTCCCAATGCTTTTTAAAATTCCAGTGTTTTTTTCCCAAAGTTTTCAATTAAAAAATACATTTCCAATGTTTTTAAAATTCTTTCTGTTATCCAGTTTGTCAAAATGTGCCACAAAGAGTTTACAAATTTAACTTTAAAAAAAAACTATACACAGTATTAAATGGTTAGGTTCATATATGACTTAGAGCCAGCATGACGTAATGGTTTGAACGTTGGACTATGACCAAGGTTCAATTCTCCGCTTGACCACAGAAACCCATTGGGTGACCCTGGGTGTGTCACACACTCTCAGCCCCAGAAAGCCCCATGATAGGTTCACCTTAGAGTCACTGTAAGTCAGAAATAGCTTGGGGGCACAGAATAACAATAACATACATGGCTAAAGTTCTATTGTTAAGCCAGTGGTTCTCAACCTGTGAGTCCCCAGATGTTTTTGGACTTCAGCTCCCAGAAGCCCTGAGCATTGACCATAGTGGCTGGGGCTTCTGGGAGCTGAAGTCCACAAACATCTGGGGACCCACAGGTTGAGAACCACTGTGTTAAGCCATTTTTGCACTAGCCTGTTATAGCGCTGTGATTCCACTTGCAACATCCTATGGAATCCTGGGGTTTGCAGTTTCGGGAGGGGCCAGCTGGCTTTGTAGTTTCCTGTGGCCAAAGAGCTCTCTGGCTGAGAATTCTAAACTGCAAACCCCAGGATTCCATAGGATGTTGCAAGTGGAATCATAGTGCTATAACAGGCTAGTGCAGAAATGGTCTTAGTCCCAACCAGAGAAAACCCATTGAAGTTATGTGATTTACTTTATGTGTTGATTCGCAGTTTAATAGGTCTGCTCTCAGACTGACCAATATGAAAGATTCTCATCCTTCCTGAACAAAAGTCAACGTACCTGGCCAATTTGCTCCTCGAAACAATAGCCCTGCAAGCTAGTTCAGGCGGAACATGAGAATGGAAGAAGGAAATTTGCCTTCACCCAACTGGAGATTTAAATTAGAGATTTCCCAAGTCTAATCAAGCAGCCTAATCACTCCTGTCTCAGCAATATGAAAATATGATCAGTAATAATTAACAAGACTCCATCAAATCTTTGCCCTCCACAAAGCAACACAACAAAATAGCAATTAAAAGATTGGACGTAATCAGGCTTATCAGGTTTCCAAAGATTAATTAGAGTAAATACACTTTTGCCTATCTAAGGGAAGTTTATGGAAAGGAAGTAACTATGAATTACTGTTGAGAGCAAGCGTTGAACTATGAGTCTAGAGGCCAGAGTTCGATTCCCCACTTGGTTATGGGGAACCCATAGGGTGACCTTGGGCGCATCACACATTCTCAGCCCAAGAAAACCCCATGATAGGTTTGCCTTGGGGTTGTCCTAAGTCAGAAATAACTTGAAGGCACACAACAACAACAATGAAGTACAAGTAGTTCTTAAACTGAATTTTGAAATGATTGTCATATCCAAAGCAGATCTCGATGAATGGGAAGAGTAAGTGTGACATGGGGCCCATTCACACTACACAATTATAGCACTATGATTCCACTTTAACTGCCATGGGTCCATCCTATGGAGTCCTGGGATTGTCAATATAGGGAGATTTTAGGGAGGGGCATTTGGAATTTTCAAGCAGACTCTCAGCCTCACCAAACTACAGATCCCAGGATTCCAGAGGGATGAACCATGGCAGTTAGAGCGGAATAATAACACTATAGTTGTTTGGTGTGATTGGGACCACAGTGTTGACTTCGGCATCGCAGAACTGAATACAGTAGACCCCAAGTGATCAGCAAATGACAGTGTGGTTTGCACACACCAAGACACAGAGTTGGCTGTCTTGACATGACAGCTGTACACGGAGCTATTGCCACAGCGTACACGGAAGACCAAAGCTTTCAGATCTGTGACATCTGGTGAGGGAAAGACCTTGACATTAGTCCCATTCCAGAGCTGCGTCTGCATCCTCTTGAAAGCTATGCAAGCTCCGTCTCTCAAAAACTCTACCCTTGATTTGTAAAAAGTATCCAAAAGGGCACCAAGACGATCAAAGGTTTTGCAAACAGCTTCATCCAGCCTTCCAAACAGATTGGGTGGAAGTCAGAAAAGTCACTTTTTTTCAACTGCACTTTCCAAAAGGCCCCACCTAAATTGGCCAGCCTGAATTCTGGGAGCTGTGTATTAAAAAAATAATAACTTTTCTGAGGTCTGGAGTTGAACTACCCTGCCATGGCTAGTGGGGTGGCAAATACACACCAGGCTTTAGTCCCAATGTTAAAGAAGCTGCCCCCCAACTGCTGAATTTTAACCTTCCAAAAAGATTCACCACTGGAGATAGCTCTCTTTTTTAAAGGTTATGTTAAAACCTGGGCCAGATTCCACCGACATGGAAGTCACCAGCCACTATGGCTATTCAAAGAGGAGTCCTGTCCACTTTGTCAAAGCAGGGAAGATGGTGACCAGGTGAACTATGTGCTTCATAGGTTAACCGGACACATAGGTTAAAGACATCCAGTTACTCAAGATTTTTGAAAATCAGCTTCAAGGCCTCTGGTGCTCTCAATTCTTATACCTCTTTAATCTTTAAATGGGACCTTTCACTGGACACCTGTGACCCTCCAAAGATTGTCGGACTGCAATTCTTCACAACCCTAACCATCATGGCCAATGAAAAAAGATGCTGATAGTTGCTGTCCAACCACATTTGGAGGGCCACAAATGCTCCATTCCTGAAATAGAGTGTGGCTTCACATAGAAGCCTCCTGTCTGTAGAGAAAACCCAAAATTTGGGAAAGTTTTTTGGGCAGGCAGAGGGGCTACATATTCTAGTAAACCCTCTGGTCGGTGGATTCTGGGAATTGAAGTTAAAAAAAATCTGAACATTGGGTAGAACATATGACCTGGAAGAAGCATTTCCTCCAACTGTCCCAATTAATCCTCTGTTATCCCACTTTTTCATCTGCTTTCAAGATGTCCCAGTTTCTCTCTTCTCCTCCCACTTTCCCACATTTTATTGCTTCTTACTTCAGTTACTGCAAACTGAGTTCAAAGTGCAGAGGTAGTTCACACTCAATTAACTGAGCAGCGGAGAAAGGAAAGGAAGGATGAAATCTTGTCCTTCCCAGCAGGATCAAACAAAAGCAAACTGTTGTAGCCTCTTTCTGTTCTTCCTCATTAATACCTCTTGCCAGCTTGACCACACTCAGATGCTGCTTGGCCACCTGTGTCCCTGTTTTCATCTGTGAAATGTGATAAGATATGGAGGAGCAGACCCTGCAGACTGAACAACACGCCTCAGATTGGGCTGCCAGCAAGCATCTCCGTCTGTGCCAGTTTTGTCTCACAATCTCTGCCAAACCAGGAGAGGCAGGTTGTTCTTCCCAGGGTTGATGAGGGCAGCGACCAGAGTTGCGTGCCAGGGTGCTACACACCTGAACACACCCTGCTTTCTGAACCTGTCCTCCTAAACCCCAGATGGAAGAGCTGCATGAAGCAACCAATGAGGCTGAAAAGGAGAAGACACCATTCAAGGCCAGGATTTTAGCTAGGACAGAAAATCACCACCAGCTCTGCAACAAGGACAGAAGCCCTGAAGAATCAAGGGGTGGTTGAAGAGCAGTGTGAGACAGGCGCCACTGCATCAACTCTGGATTAACTGGGGCCCGTCCACACCACACAATGGCAGCACTATGATCCCACTTTTAACTGCCCTGGCTGCCTCCTATGGAATCCTGGGATTTGTAGTTTTGGGGAGGCACTTGGCTGAGAATTCTAGATGCCCCTTCCAAATGCAAATGTGAGACCTGCCATAGAGGTTTGAAGATTGGACTACAATTCTAGAGACCAGTGCCATTTCTGCACTACCGTTATAGCGCTATTATTCCACTTTCAACATCCTATGGAATCCTGGGGTTTGCAGTTTAGGAAAACCCTGCAAACCCCAGGATTCCATAGGATGTTGAAAGTAGAATAATAGTGCTATAACAGACTTATGTGGGAATGGCCCAGGGCTCAAATCCCCACTTGGTCACGGAAACTCGGCTCTCAGCCCCAGAAAACTCTTAAACAGGGTCACCTTAAGGTCACCATAAGTCAGAAATTACTTGAAAGCACAAAACTACAAGTATGTGCATGTGCTTAAAGTCACTTGTTGACATATGGCAACCTCACAAATTTCATTAGGTTTTCGTAAGCGAGGAATCTTCAGAGGTGGTTTTGCCAGTTCTGTCCTCTCAAATATAGCTTACAGTATCTGGTATTCGTTGACAGTCTCCCCTCCAAGAACTAACCAGGGCTGACTCTGCTTAGTTTAGCTTCCAAGATCAGCAAATGGAAAGAGATTTTTCAGCTCCAGAAATTTCTGCAGCTCTTTACCTATATCGGTGTATATGTATAGGCTTGTAAGCAATATACGGAACACAAAATGTGTTATGTTTTCAATAGACATTATTGCAATTATGTGTTGTCCTTTGGATTTTTAATTTGTCAGTTGCAATTATGTTTGTTTTTATGTAGCCCCAAAAGAAGGCCATTGAAACAATTTCACTGGCTGAAACAGGGTGGGTTTGCTGCAAATAATAAATAAAGACCAGTTACAAAGCACTTGGAAACTAGTTTCCCCTTTTTTCCTGTGGATTCTGTTACGTGCTCTTCAGTATTTGTCTTGGATTAAATGTTCTCCATCCCATCTCTTTAAGCTATACCTTTGTATAGCTAGACTTTACAAGACCAGAAAGTCCCAGATTTTGTTCTGCTCTTTTCTGTTGTTGTTTTTTTCCTGATCCCTACATGTTTTGTTTATCCCAGAATATTTTCTATCAGCTCCCAGTATGACCAAAGATTTTTCACACCCGCTCCCCAGGTTGTTTTAGCCTGGTACAAAATTGGAAAGAACAGGGACGAAATGTGGGACTTTTTTTTTACTATTATTATTTTTATATTTACAATCATCCATATATAATCACAGCCAAAACCTTAAATTATATACAAACTTAGATTATATACAAATGTACAGACTATATACAGACTATATATATATAAGTTTCAAAATATGAGTCTTTCAACACTAATAATATTTTATGAAATCTTAATTTATCTTATCTAACATTTTTGTTATCTTTAATATTTCTTTACTCTGAATTTATTATCTAATAGATATTCATTCCTTCAAAGCTATTATTGAAGCATCTCCCCATTTTTCCTCTAAATAGCTGCATAAACATTCCCAATCTTCTCTAAAATTATCCGTTGTTCCATCTTTTAAGAGCACAGTCAGTTTGTCTGTTTCCATAACATCATATATTTCCAAAAGCCAATCTTCAATTTCTGGTGCCTTATTCCCTTTCCATTCCCTAGCATACAATATCTTTGCTTTGGTGATCGTACACAGTTAAATTTTCTTTTCTTGTCTTTCAATATAATCCTCTATGACATTAATCATATGAAGAAGATAAAATTCAGATCACATTGGAAATCTTTTTTTCAATGATCTTAGTAAAATCTGGGACTTTTCAATCTGTCTGCATGTATCCTCAGTGAGAAGGAATAACCTCTTCATTGCACCTACATCTAGAAATAGTCCCTTAAGTCTTCTCTCTTAATTTCCAGACGGGAAAATATGTCTGCAGTCCAAGGCCTAAATCCAGTGTTAATCCTGACAAGATCTGACTCATCACTTACAAAAGTCTCATTGACTCACCAAGTTCCCATTTGAGTCAATGGGTCTGCTGCAGTTGGCACTAACAATTAATTTTAGGACCTAAAAAGATATGTTTCCAAGCCAAAATGCATGCTCTTTCCTCCATCACCTGGAGAGTATGAAACCTTCCAAGTCATGTGGAATTGTGCCAAACACAGTGTTCCCAGGCCAGCCTGAAGAGCTTGGGTGTAACGGGAGGGGTGGCACCAGTTTGGCAACAGGTCTTACAATCTTTTCCAACGTGATTCAGAATTTCGTAAATTCTCCAGGGTTTGAATGGGGTGAAAACCACAAGAAAGCAGTTTCTCAGTGACTTTGCTGCACGCTCACTGGGTAAAGGGAAGTTCAAGACAAGAGACTACCGTCCCTACCATGAGCCTACACAGGGGGCTAGAAATGTTCACCAGTTATCCTGCGCTACTAACAAAAGTTACAGCTCATTTGTGTTTTAAGTATAACCGGAAACCACTGTAGACAGAGTATAAACTGTCAGTCTACCACCTCCTCCCATGCCCACACCTTCCACTTGTCCCAATTTGGCAGGGACAGTCTGGATTAATCCTACCTTCTCCTCCCCTAACTTTTCTGCCTTTGCCCTCAGCTTCCTCCTGAAGGCAAAGTGCAAAAGTAGTTTGCACTCAGTTAACTCAGCAGCAGGGACAGGAGAGGAGAGGAAAGGGCAGAGGACATTTCTGTATTACACTGTTATAGTGCTATTATTCCACTTTCAACGTCTATGAAAACCTGGGGTTTGCAGTTTAGGGAGGGACATTTAGGATACTCAGCAAGAGGATCAAAATTCAAACTGACCTTAACAGATTGGTGAGCTGGCCCATAGCTAACAAAATGAATTTCAACAGAGAGAAATGTCCTGCACTTAGGCAGAAAAAATGGAATGCACAAATATAAGATAACAGTACATGTGAAAGAGATATAGGAGTCTTGGTAACTGGATAACACTACATGTGAAAGGGATATAGGAGTCTTGGTAGATCACAAGCTGAACATTAGTCAGCAGTGAGATACTGCAGCCAAGAAAGCCAACATGATTCCTGGTTGCAACAATGGGACAATGGTGTCTAGATCAAGGGAAGTAATGGTACTGCTTTGTTCTGCTTTGATCAGACCTCATCTGGAATACTGTGTTCAGTTCTGGGCACCTCATTTCAAGAAGGATATGGACAAGCTGGAGCATGTCCAGAGGAGGGCGACCAAAATGGTGAAGGGTCTGGAAGCTATGAAGTCCTAGCAGGAGCAGCTTAGGGTGCTGGGGATGTTTAGACACCAGAAGAGAAGATCAAGAGATGGCATGATAGCTACGTTTAAATATTTGAAGGGATGTGATGTTGAGGAATGAGCAGGCTTGTTTTCTGCTGCTCCAGAGACTAGGACAAGGAGCAATGAGTTCAAACTACAGGAAAAGAGATTCCACCTAAACCTCAAGAACTTCCTGATGGTCAGAGCTGTCCGGCAGTGGAACGTGCTGCCTCAATGGAGTGTGGTGGAGTGTCCTTCTTTGGAGGTTTTTAAGCAGAGGCTGGATGGCCATCTGTGGGGAGTGCTTTGATGGGGGTTCCTGTATAGCAGGGGGTTGGACTGGATGGCCCCTGGGTCTCTTCCAACTCTCAGATTCAGTGATGTAGACTCGGGTCGATAGACTTGGACTCAAGTCAGACTTAAGTCACTTCAGTGACTTGACTCAGACTCAACTTGGCCATAAATGATGCACTGACTCAACCTAACTCCAGATGTGTATATTTTTAATGACTGATTTGCTGCCCTTGGTTCAGTAACACGGCACATTCATCCAGAAACCTTGCGACTTTGAACAAAGTATCCATCTCTTTTTGCCTACTGGTCACAGGACAATCTCTCTCAAGCCCAGAGTGTGGGTGCATTTCTCAGAGGGGAACAGCAAACAGTTAGGCAATGGGCTTGAGGCAGGGTGAGGTCTGCTCAGCACCCTGTCCCTGCTGCATATGGAGGAGCCTTTTAAAACATTTCCTAAGAGCAAAAGGCAAGACTCACCCCTAGAGTGCAGGGTGCCTTTCTCAGAGGGGAACAGCAAATGTGTCAGGGTGTGTGAGGATGAAGGATCCTTCCTTCTAAAGCTTTTGAATCTTCAGTAATGGGGAGTAAGGTAGGATCCTGTTCCCCACTTCCTGCAGATGGCAAAATTGCAAATGTGGAGAGTTGACTCTGCTTAAATTGTTAAAACTGAATTTATTTGACTCTGTCCAATCATCCTGGAATTTGGGCTGGGGTACAAAGCTGGCTTCCAGACTTGAGACTTGGGACTTCCACACTACAATGTTAAGAGTGCTTTAGTCCACTTTCAGCATCCTATGGAATCCTGGGGTTTGTAGTTTAGCAAGGGACATGTAGAATTCTCAGCCAGAGAGTTCTTTGGTGTCAGTAAACTACAAACCCCAGAATTCCACAGGATGTTGAAAGTGGAATAAAGCACCCTTAACATTGTAGTGTGGAAATGAGTAAAAGACTTAAATACATCACTGCTATGACTCTAAGAGCCCATCACGGGGATCCCCACCCCACGCTTTGGAAAGAGCATCGCTGCTCCTTCAGGTTGGTTGTTCCCACGTCGCGTGTGTGCCAACCTGCGAAGGTGCGTGTGACAAGCAGAAGAGGGGTGGGGACAATAGCGCCTTTCCCATCAGTTTGTCAACAGGTTTGCTTCACGCACGCAAAAAAGCCATTGTGGCAGCGGGCAGCAACACACACAAACACACACCCTCTGCGTGAGAAGAGGAGAAGCCGGGTCCAGCCCTCCTCGCCGGTCTCCCCGCTTCCTGATCCCATCCGCGGGACAACAACGAGACACATCCTCGCCCAGGGCGAGCGCGGGCCCTTTAAGAGCCTCCGCCGTTGCGTGCGTGCCTGGGGATGACCGGGACGTTGCAAAAGTTGGCGTGACGAGATTGCGATCGCCTTTGGCACGGCCCTTTTCTCACGCAAGCCCTCCTCCGGTCCCCTCGGCTGGTCCAAAGCGACTGTCCCCCCCCCGTTTTCGCACCCTTTGCAAAAAACAAAGCGCAGGGAGAAAAAAAAATAGGCTCCAGCCAAAACCGAAGCGTGCAACCTGGACCCCTTCCAATCTCCCCGGATTGCAAGCCCCAGCCAAGCATGCTGGGAATTGCAGTCCAGCTTCCCCCGCAGGGAACTGGAGTAGGCGTCGCTTGCCGGGCAACCAGCAACGCCCAGCTGAAATCCCCCCTTCCATGCAACCCTTACAGTCTGTGTAGCCCTGTCCCGCTGGCACTGGGGCAATCGCGCGTTGCGTGCCCCCCCTGTCTCGCGTCTCCTGCATGACGGTGGGGTCCCCCCTCCCGGGGGCAAACCCCAGCCTTGCCACCCCCGGTGCCCTTGTCACGCCACCGCCGATGCCCGCTGCCTTTTCGCAGGAAGTCCAAGAGGAACCTCCCTTCCCCGACTTTCCGGTGTTATGCTTCTTTTCCGGAGAAGGAAAGCAAAGCAAGGAGGGCACGGAGCCTCATCGTGCAAGCAGACGCCCCATTGCTTGAGCGCCGGGCCCTGCAGGGTAGACCGGGGATGCCAGCCCGCGGGGCTCAGCCAGCTTCCACCTCTGCCTTCTCCGGGCATGCCACCCAACCTCCCCTCCCCACAAGCCCCTTTCCCCAATTCCTTCCCCTCCATGGAGCAGGCCGGATCTGGGCACGTCCTACTTGGGAGAACTACAACTCCCAGCCTGCATGGTTAGGAGTTGTAGTTTCCCGCGAAAGCATATTTCCCCCCAGATCTGTACTGAAGAGAGCGGGTCAGGCGGGTTTACTTGGGAATAAGTTGTAAGGGCCTGGGGGTATGGCAGCCTCAAGGATCCCAGAAAGACTGATTGAGGGAGGACATTGAAGGCAGAAGGTTTATTAGCAGATGCAGCAAAAGGGAGCTGGGCAGTTAATTAATAAAGCAGAAAGTTTAGCACATTTTTCCCCAGCAATGTACTGAAGAAAGCAGTGTAGGCATGTTTACTTGAGAGTGAGCTATAATGGCTTTTGCAAGGTGCAGGGTATTTTTTTTTCCATGTGCAGGGTAGCTTGCACCTTCAAGGACTTGAGCATAGAGGTTTCAAAAGCTTTATTCAGCAACATCCAAGAAACAACAACCCACTTTGGCGCTACCGGTACTAAAAGTATATTGGATTTGCAGTGCTATATAAACCATCCCATTTCAAGGTTAGCCACACTGACATCCCATTTGATAGTTTACCCAAACAACAGGCTTTCTGTTCCCCCATTTTCCCTCTCAGCATGCCAGCAATCTGACCTTGCAACCATTCCTCCTTACTCTCTTATTACTGGTCATTACAATAACATTTCCATGATCCCAGCTCACCCAGCCATCAATGGATCCCATTATCTCTATCTACATGGCAAAGCACCCCAGCACTAAAACAAAGTTGTCTACCTAAAAATATGGCAGGGGTAGCTGAGCCAACTTGATAGCTTTGGAGACTTAGAGACTGCAGCCTTAAGGATCCCAGAAAGCTTAATGGGTGAGGAAATTAAAAGCAGAAAGTTTATTAGAAAATGCAATAAAAGCAACCTGCTCCAGAAACTAGGGCCATTTCTGCACTAGACTGTTGTAGTACTGTTTAAACCGCAAAGCCTAGGATTCCATAGGATGTTGAAAGCAAAATAATAGCACTGTAACAGTCTAGTGTGGAAATAGCCCAGGACACAGGGCAATGGATTCAAACTACAGGAGAAGAGATTTCATTTAAATATCAGGAAGAACTTCCTGTCAGTCAGAGCTGTTCAACAGTGGAATATGCTGCCTCGGAGTGTGGTGGAGTCTCCTTCTTTGGAGGTTGTTAAGCAGAGGCTGGATGGCCCTTTGCTGGGGTGCTTTGAATATTTGTTCCTGCATGGCAGCAGGTTGGACTCGATGGCCATCGTGGTCTCTCCCAACTCTGTGTTTCTATGATTCCATGAACCTGGAGAATTAATTAATAAAGTGTCATAGAATCGTATAGCTGGGAGAGACCACAAGGGCCATCCAGTCCAACCCCTTGCCATGCAGGAATACATCATCAAAGCATTCCCAACAGATGGCCATCCAGCCTCTGTTTAAAAACCTCCAAAGAAGGAGACTCCACACACTCCGAGACAGTGCATTCCACTGTCAAACTGCCCTTGCTGACAGGAAATTCTTCCTAAAGTTTAGATGGAATCTTTTTTCCTGAAGTTTGAAGCCATCGC
This sequence comes from Iguana delicatissima, assembly GCA_948472985.1. Taxonomy (NCBI): domain Eukaryota; kingdom Metazoa; phylum Chordata; class Lepidosauria; order Squamata; family Iguanidae; genus Iguana; species Iguana delicatissima. The sequence goes on from CAOKZL010001819.1 coordinate 363,156, forward strand.
TCTGTGTCCCTGGGGCAGCAGAAAAGAGGCTTGCTCCATCCTCCATAAGACACCCCTTTAAATATTTAAATATAGCTATCATATCGCCTCTTAACCTTCTCGTTTCCATGCTAAACATACCCAGGACCCTAAGCTGTTCCTCACAGAGCTTCATGGTTTCCAGGCCTTCTACCATTTTGTCGGCCCCCCTCTGGACTCCTTCCGGTTTGTCAATATCCTTCCTGAACGGTGGTGCCCAGAACTGGACACAGGATTCCGGGTGGGGTCTGGAATCCAATCATGGCAAGAATAATAGATTTTGTCATCACTGACACAACTGACAGGTTTCAGAACTGAACACTCAGCTTCGTAGCTGACTTCTTGTGTGCCTTTAAGTCATTTCCGACTTACGGCGACCTTAAGGCAATGCTGTCATGGGGTTTTCTGGGGCTGAAACCAACCAAAGCTACCCAGATGGTTTCCATGGCCAAGTGGAGAATTGAACTCTGGTCTCCAGGCTCAGGCCATTTCCGCATGACACTCTTATAGCGCGATTATTCCACTTTCAACATCTGGCCCCTCCCTAAACTGCAAACCCCAGGATTCCACAGGATGTTGAAAGTGGAGTAGTCGCACTATAAGAGTGTTGTACTGAAATCTGACACTCAAACCACAATACCATGCTGGCGCACCCAATTACTTGGAGTTAAATGCCACTGATCTAAACAGGGCTCACTCTCAAATACATGGCATTAATCTCCAGGCAAATCCCATTACATTCAGCCAATTTTACTTCTGAATAGGTATGTCCTTGCTGGCACATTAAAGGGACAAATTGATACCTGTTTACCTCAGAGTAAGGCTCCTTGGGTCAATGGAACTTCCTTTTGAGTAAATCCAAATAGGATTGGGCTGTGTGGGTGACATCCTGTAGCCATGTTATCTGTGAGTAAAACCATTTAATTAACTTCATAGGGGTATCGCTACAGGGGCATTTCCTCCCCAGAGAAGAATTCTTCCCGCACCTTGAAATTTTGTATCAGTCCCAAATTTCTAGCATTGCAGAGAGTGAGACATTAAAAACCATCCACAGGTAGAACTTTATTTGCTATGTTCACTTTCCCTCAGTCTCTTTACCTGCCCGTTTCCTTTGGATACTTAAAATGTATTTCTAAAGGCTCAACTGAAGTTTTAAGTTACAACAATGCTAGGAATCTAGGGAATGGTGGAAAATGTCAACAGAGAGTGCAGAATTCTTATGGTGGACGGAGGCAAAGCCTTCTTTTTGCCTTTCCCCCGCTATGCCCTGTGAGTAGGCATAAATTGTAGAACAATTATAGAGACCAGACAGATTACAAAATAAGAAATCAGATACACGCAGGGCAATTTAGAAAACAAAAGAGAAATGTGTGTATGATAATGATAAAAATAACAATACCAAGGCAGAATAGGTAGCATTAATCAATGCAGAGAAATAGAAGAGGACAACCAAAAAGGAAGAACGAGAGCCCTCTTCTACGAGATCCAAGAAACCAAAGAGTTAAACCAAGAGTGGGGATGTTCTACAACCAGCAGGAGAACACATTACATGACCAAGTAGAAATAAAAAGATCATGAAAACAATACACAGAAGAACTAGACAGAAGAGATGAAAGACTGATAGATTCATTCAAGGAAGAACAATATGAAGACAACCTTCCAGTTTTAGAAAGCAAAATGAAAACCACACTCAGAGCATTTGGGAGAAATAAATCTTCCAGAACAGTGGACAGAACCAATGCAGTCTAATATCTGGATGCATACATGCCATGGAGATGCAAAAGCCAAAGAACATGCATGCAGGAGAATCAAGGATAATCTACATGTGTGTAGTTGTATTTATGAATGAAGATGCCCCTCAGAGGTTTTCAGCTGATTGTTTTGGCTATATTCCTAAAGTTTAGCCTTATTTTAAGGTGATCCCCAGACCATGATCTGAGACACCACAATCAGCAAACCACTTAAGCTGCAGCAAGCCATCAATTCCTCAACACTCACACACAATTTTAAGCATAATTTCCCCCAAAAGAAAACCCTGCTAACTTGAGGGGAAGGGTTTGGGGTTTTTTAAAAAATAAAAATAAAGGTGTATGTGAGTTATAGGTTGAAGAAGCTGTTTTTTGGACCATAACTCCCAAAATGCAGGGTTAGCTGTCTGGGAGTTGTAGTTAAAACCCTGCCTTTCCTAATTTTTGGATTGCTACCTAGAATTATTTGCATACTGCTGTTTGCATGTCTTTTGAACCTCAGGTGACTTTTAAAATAACGGAATGTCTCTTTCCACTCACACTTAGTGTCAAACTAAACATTACAGACACAGACACTTTAGAATGGTAAAATTGACAAATATGGCTTGTTAAACTTTAATGGATGTTGATGTTTTTCAGCTTGATGTAGTGATCTGAGCATTGGACTATGACCCAGGAGACCAGGGTTGGATTCCCTGCTCGGTCATGGAAACCCACTGGATGACCTTGGGCACATCACGCACTCCCAGTCACAGAAAACCCTATGACAGGTTTGCCTTAGGGCTGCCATAAGTCAGAAACAACTTGAAGATACACAAAACAACGACAAAGCCAAAGACCTTGCATATAGAAAACTAAGACACTAGAGAGACTTGTTTAGGGTAGGCATCTGTTTGAAATCCTAATTTTCGATATGCTAAGATCTTTCTTGCTTTCTTTCCATCATTGGGATACATTTTTAGAAAAAAATTAAAGATGCATATACACCTGCTCTAATTATCTAGTTTTAGCAAAGTAACCTTGTGGATGCAAAATATGTGCACCTCCTTTTGCATGGGAGGCAGATCTTCAACCATTTCAAGTGCAGGACTTCATTGTAATGTCAACACTCAACGTTCTTTCCACACTATACAATTATAGCCCTATGATTCCACTTTTAAATGCCACTGCAACATCCCATGGAATCCAGGGGTCTGGAGTTTGTCGAGGCATTAAAATTCTAAGTACGCCTCTCTAAACCCACATATTGCAGGATTCCATAGGATATTGCCATGGTATGTATAGAGGAATCATAACGCTATAACTGCATAGTGTGAAAGGACCATAAAGTTCAGTTCTTTTTCTGCATCTCTCCATCTTTCTTGGTTTCCTTCATGGTACTCCAAGAAAATTTTGAAACATGTATAGAAAGAGAGGGATGCAGACAGGTAACTATATGTAATTATAGCAATAGCAATAGCAGTTACATTTCTATACCACTTATCAGTGCAAAGCACTCCCTCAGTGGTTTACAATACATTTTAGCTAATTGCCCCCTAAAAGCTGGGTGCTCATTTTACTGACTTATGGAAGGCTGGAAGGCTGAGTCAACCTGGAGCCCTGCAGGATAGAACTCACAACATTGCGGCTGCAGTACTGACATTTAACCACTGCACTACCAGGGCTCCATATTATATTATATTATATTATATTATATTATATTATATTATATTATATTATATTATATTATATTATATTATATTAATTATATTATAATGTTATGTTATGTTATGTTATGTTATGTTATGTTATGTTACTAATTATATGGAGGGCTGGTAGAGAAGCAGCTTGGGGTAATGATTTGACCGTTGGACTCTGATTCTGGACTGCAAGGTTGGCCTCTCTCTGAACAAACTTTGCCAAGAAAACCCAATGGTGGGTTAGCCTTGTGGAAGTGTGCATAGGCCTTCTAGTTGCCTGTCCGTTTATGCTGACCCCATGAATTTCATAGGGTTTTCTTAGACAAGGAATACTCAGAGGTGGTTTTGTCAGTTCCTTTTTCCAAAATACAGGCCATTTCCACCCTATCCTGTTACAGTACTGTTATTCCACTGTCAACTTCCTGTGGAATCCTGGGGTTTGTAGTTTCCTGAGGCCAAATAGCTCGCTGGCTGAGAATTCTAAATACCCCTTCTTAAACTGCAAATCCCAGGATTCCAGAGGGTATTGAAAGTGGAATAACAGCCCTATAACAGTGTAGGGCGGAAATGGCCACAGTCTGCAGCACCTGGCTGGTGGTCTCCCTTCCAAGTACTAACCAGGGCTGAATCCTGCTTAGCTTCCAAGATCAGACGGGACCGATGCCTCTGGGGGATTTAGCCCCCAGGTTAGCCTTAAGGTGGCCAAAAGTCGGAAACGGCTGGAAGGCACAAAACTACAAGAAAAAGGGACCCGTTGCGCGCAGCTTCTAATATGCAGCTCGCAGGATCGCGATCACTGGTTTGAGAATCCCTTTTAGGGCTTCTCTCTGTGCAGGAGACCTGCTGCTTTCAATAATAATAATAATAATAAAAAACCGAGCAGGATGTCGAAGGTTTTGGATTGATTTGGAAAGCGGGTGGGGCAGCGGGATAGAGAAAGGAGATCCTAAAGCCCCACCATCCCAAAACTCCCTTGAATTGGGATTAACCTCCCTGAACTCAGTAGGTTTCGACGCTGGAACAAAACACCACGCTCTGCTTGGCCAGAATATTTAGCTCAAACGGGGACTTTTCAGAATCCGGAGTGACTTCAGATTATTCAGAGATCGACCACGTGAGGCGAAAGCTGCCCGCTAATCAGAACCGGGAAGCTGCCTATAAAGCTGGCAGAAAGTAGTGGAGCTGGCAGGAGAGGAATAGCATCGGTGTGTGAGAATCTTCCCATTACTTTGTCCGGACGGAGTGAAGAGAGCAGCGGATTGTCGCTTTTCCAAGGTGAGAGTTGGTGGTTTTTTTTGAGGGAGAGGGCGGGGGAGGGAATCCAAGCTCCCTCATTCTGCAAACTTTTCTCTGGCGTGTGCACCTGTGTTCACGTGTCCCCATCTGGCCACAGAGAAACCTTTCCTTTATGCTCACTTCGCGCTCCAGGAAACCAGTTTCCCCTAGGCAGAGCTTGGGAAATGACTTTCTCCAGATAATTTCCACCGTTGCTTAGCATAGCCATCGGAAGTAACCGGTTTCTGATACTCATGGAGAGGAGAAGAGGGATTTCCCCTTACTTCTGGCGCTGCCTCGTTTCCCTTCAACTACTTTCTGCTCTTTTCTGCGGGGAGTGAAGGAGGGGAGAATTTAGAATTGATAAGAGAGGAGCGTCAAACTGGAAAATTTGCTGTCAAAATGCCCTTAAAAGCAACTTTTGGAAAATAACTAGAAACAGTTGTTAGCTGCAGAGAATGAAATAAAACTTGGGTATTATTTTATACGTTGTTTTTGTAATGTCAGTTAGAAAGCCAGCATAGTATAGTAGTTTCAGCATTGGACTATAACTCTGGAGACCAAGGTTTGATTCCTTGCTCAGCCACGGTAACTCACTAGGTGGCCCAGGGAATGTCACACACTCTCAGCTCCAGAAAAGCCTATGGTAGGTTCAACTTAGGGTCGACATCAGTCGAAAACAAATTGAAGGTATGCAACAAGATTTCCAGAAGTGACTATTGACCCAATCACTTTGAGAAAAGGAGTGTCTTTGTCGGAGGCTTTGTTAACTGTGGTAGGTCTGTACTTCCCAGGATTGGAACACATGTCTCTGCAGGGAAATCTGTCTTGGAGAGCACGGTTGTCTCTGCCTCTGGCTCAGTGGAAGAGCATAGTTTTAGTCCCTGGTAATGTCTAGACATGGTCAAGAAAGAATCCTATCTCAAACCAAAGGGAGAACCCTCTATTCAGTTATCTCCCCAGCCATTGCCCTCCTGATAATCATTTATTAGCTGTTCCCTTTATATTGCACTTTTTCTCCTATGAGCTCAAGGGAGAGTACATAGGTGTTCTCTTCCTCGCTTCACCCTCACAACAAGCCTGTGAAGTAGGCCAGCCTGAGACTGTGGCCATTTCTGCACTAGACTGTTATAGTGCTATTATTCTACTTCCAACATCCTATGAAATCCTGGGGTTTGCAAGTTTGGGGGGGGGCTTTGAGGTCCTAGCTAAAGTGCAAACCCTCGGATTCCATAGGATGCTAAAAGTGGAAGAAGAGCAGTATTACAATCTAGTGCAGAAATGGTCTGTGTGTTCTTCCCAAGGTTACTGCGTGAATTTCATGGCTGAAGGAAGACTTGGAACTCAGGCCATTCCCGCACTACGCTGTTCTAGTGCTATTATTTCGCTTTCAACATCCTGTGGAATCCTGGGGTTTGTAGTTTAGGGAGGGGCATTTTAGAATTTTCAGAGCTCTTTGGCCCCAGTAAACGGCAAACCCCAGAATTCCACAGGACGTTGAAAGTGGAATAATAGCACTAGAACAGCGTAGTGCTGAAATGGCCTCAAACATTCCAGCTCCCTGCCCAAAACTGCTTTCATTGCAGCCTGTTTGGTTGGGGACAGTGGGAGTTGTAGTCCAACACATCTGGAGAGTGTGCATTGGGTGAAGGATGGTGTACAAAATGCTGAGCAAAATGATTCATTATAAACAGCATTTGATGTCCTTTGTGATGAACATTCAAAAATACAAAGAGCTAAAAAGAATGGGAAAAGAGAGGCAAAGTACTGGCTTGGGGAGCTCTGCCCTGCTTATAAAATAACAAGTAGTTTATATTCTATCAGCGACTGTCCCACATTTTAGAAACGTGGAAGGGATGTTGGCACTGGGTGGGTGCAACTTGCCAAGGGATCTGAGCGGTGAATGGAGTGCATTAGCTTTGCCCATTCAGCAAATCCAGTCCCTGCAAGCCACAAATGTTCTAAATCTTTAAGTTGCCCTGGTTTCGGGCCAGAAGTGTGCAGGGACAGGACGTGGAAGATGACTCAGATGCCCTGAGTTTTGTCTACTGTGATTATAAACTGATCCCGCCAGGTAGAGTTTGGTGTAATTACTGCTTTAGACCAAGTGCCCAAAATCCATATGCCAATAGCCATGCTGGCTAGGGAAACTTGGAATGATTATTGTTAACACACACGCATAATTTCCCATACTCTCCTTCCAGGTTGCTTCATCTCATTCCAACACAGGTAGACCTCAGTTAATGATGTGGTCATGTGTATTCTTTAACAAAACGTTTGGTACCTGAAGCAAACATAACATGGAAAAATAGGACTAGGTTCCTATACCATACAAAAAAAAAAAGAAGAGCAAGTTCAACTCACATCAGTAAACATTTGTATTCAAATGTAATGGTGTGTCCATGGGAAATGAAGCAATCAGGTCAGGTTAGTCTTGCCAAGTAAGCTAAAACATTTTGAACCTTCGAGAGACCACTTCAAAGTTGCATCCAAAATGCATCCAGGAACGATTTGGTTTCAGCAGCCTCCACTTTTCTTTTGGTGTCCATGTGGATGACCAAACTTACAGATCTATGATGTGTGTGTGTGTGTTTAATATGCTGGATGTGACTAATGAGGCAGGCTTATCCGCTGTCCCCTGTTCTCTCTTTTTTGTTCTCTACACATGCTCAGCAAGGAACGCTGGGGAAAACTGCTGCTTATCTTGCCCTTTGTAGATAGCTCTGTCACATGTAGCTATGAGAGAATCAACTAGAGCAGAGTGCCCTTCTTCACCCACTCAGGCTTTTGTTTATAGCCTTGTTTACTGCAGACACACTGCTGTGACTTGATGCCGAACCTTGTGTATTTCTCTAGGTCTCCTTTAGCAGGAGTCAGACAGGGGGAAGAAGTGACTCTGGTTCTGGTGAGCTATGAAGGTTTGAGAAGTTCAAGGGTGTTATTTTCTGTGTCCTAATAAACTTGCTTAAACTGTCTCTGACTTTCTCCATCAAGCCTGATAAAAAGGGTCAGGCACGCTTATCATAAGAAGACCACAAAACAAGACAGTCACACTAGTCCACAACAGGTGGTCACCCTTAGGTTCTAACACCAAAGCTGGGAAGCGATTAAAAGGGATGAAGGGCAAGGTGGATGATGGGAACTTGGGGTTGGACTGGTGGGACTAGCCTGGCAAAGGGAATCTGTCACGCCCTGTTAATCCCTGGAGGTCTTCCATCCAAGTACTAACCAGGCCTGACTCTGCTTGGCTTCCAAAATAGAGGAAATCTGGTGCATTCTCAATGACATGGCAGCCTACCATTGTCATGTCATCATCTTGAAAAGGTTTCTGAGAAGAGAAAAATTTGCTTTCAGCATAGGGAAGATCTTAGCTTATGTGATCCTGTAAGAGTGTCCTTACCACAGGATAACCTTCTGCTCCAACCCATTTTCACAATGTCTATTATCTCTCTGTGTCTCTATTTTGTTGTTGTTATTGTCATTCAGGTACTTTAGCTTCTAAAAAGATGGAAACTCTGCTGATGGGAAGCCAAGCTATGATGTCCCTCACCGAAATCCTCTTAGCCTTTGCAGTCTCCTATCTGGCTTTAGTCATTGTCAAATCTTTCCGGCAGCGAATTCCACCAGGACTGAAGAGACCCCCTGGGCCAAAGGGATACCCACTGATTGGGAGCGTGCTGGAAGTGGGGAAGAACCCCCATCTGACATTGACCCAGATGAGCCAGAAGTATGGTGATGTGATGCAAATCCATCTTGGCACAAGGCCGGTGGTGGTGCTGAGTGGCTTGGAAACCACGCGGCAAGCTTTAATCAAGCAAGGAGACAACTTTGTAGGCCGCCCTGATCTCTACAGCTTCCAGTTCATTGGAGATGGCCAGAGCTTCATCTTCAGTCCCATTCCTGTAGAAGTCTGGCGATTCCATAGGAAGATGGCACAGAATTCCTTGAAGGCCTTCTCAACTGCAGCCAGTACAATGATGTCTACTTGTCCATTGGAGAAGTTTGTGTCCAAAGAAGCTGACTACTTAGCCATGAAGTTCCAGGAGCTGACGAAGGAGAAGAATCGCTTTGAACCTTACCAGTACCTGGTGGTCTCTGTGATCAATGTCATATGTGCCATTTGTTTTGGTAAGCCATATGATCATGAACAGCAGGAGCTGTTAAGTTTAGTGGACCTCAACAATGAATTTGGAGAGATAGCAGCTTCTGCCAACCCAGCTGACTTCATCCCCATCCTCAGGTATCTTCCCAGCCGTGCCATGAAGGCATTCAGGGACATCAATCGGCGGTTCGATGCCCTTATGGAGAGGATTGTTAAAGATCATTACATGAATTATGATAAGGTAGGGGTGTGGTTTTTGATTTGAGGCATGGGTTACTTGGGTCTTGTTTTTTTGCTTGGAATTATGGTTTGGGACTACAGGTCTCCAGATGATATGGCCCCTGGTGGTGGCTAGGAGGATTATGGGAATAGTGATGCAAAAGTTCTACTAGATCTGGTTCATCCAAGCAAAGTACATCCATCCTGAGGGAAAATCTGTAAGAGAAGTACAGGAGATGTGACATGTGCATAATTCACAGGTGGAGCATATCATGTCCACACATTACAAGTAATACATGTTAAAAGCAATATCCTGGATGACAGCTAGACTTACAGATACATTTAACATGTGTAGTGAAAGATTAACCCCAACTCTAACCCTTATACAATGCTGCGTTTCTCTTTAAAACCACCACCTCAGTGTACAAAGGGTAAAGCCTCTCAATTGTTATTCAGAATGATTTCCTGATCTGTGGTAGGATGTTATTAATGAAGAGTAATCTACTGAGTCAGAATTTATAATATAACATAATCTTTATTAAAATAACAAACAGGGAAAAGGTGTCATAAGAAATTTCAAGCAATATAGAACTTCAAAAGGTTTTTAAGCAGTTTCTTATGGCTCCACTCAATATACAGGAACAAAACTTTCATACACACACAGGAATTTGGCTTCCCTTTTGCTCAAAGGCTTAATTCCCAAGTCTAGGTCATATCTTCTGACCTAACTCAAAAGTGGTTTGGTTTCTGCTCTGTGTCTCTCTAGACCTCTGAGAAGACAACCACACTTATTCAGACAGCCACCCTGGTTGACTGAAAAGCTATAACCTAAAACTCTCTATCTGGAAGTCTCACTGAAGGAATCTCTAAAATCCAAGTCACTGTGCTTTATATAGAGGCCTTCTCCTCACAAACCTCAGCCCCACTCTCTCACCAATGGGCTGGGTTTCTCTCATACAGAGCCACTTTGGTTACATGGCAACCCGTTGCTAGGGCTGCCCTGCCACTCACATTAGCCACACCCCCAGGCTCTGTGACAGGCACCATCAATCTGGCAACCTTATTCAACACTGCAAAAGGAGTTCCCTATGTCCATTTCCTAACTCAGTGGGGTTGACCCAGTAGTGAGGGTTCTTAGAATTGATGTTCTGCAATCTGTTGCCACAGCCATCCTCTGAATTTGTATTTCAGAACAACGTCCAAGACATGACTGATTCCCTGATTGACCACTCCCAGAATAAAAATGGCGAAGGAAATGCCAATATCCAGCTCTCGGATCAAGATATTATCCATATTATCAATGATGTTTTTGGAGCAGGTAAGGATTTGGACAATGAAAGGAGACTTATTCTCAGTCCTTCCTCTTTCGTTCCTGCCTCATTTCAACTGCAGTGCATTCTGCATGACAGTACTGTGTGCAGCTCTTTCTAAAGACAGTGAATAATTTCAGGCTCTGCTATATATCAGCTGACGCACGCTGCTCACAGAATACAGGAAGAATATATTGCATTCACGTCCCTGATCCATTCTCTGTAGGAAAAGTTATCTTGTTGTTCCCTGCCGCCTAGCTAGTTGATTTATCTTGACAATTAGACAGAACCTGGGAAAATTACTTTACTGAACTGTTGTTCCCAACATTCCCCCAGTATGGCATGGGGAATCTGAGAGTTGTATCCCACAAAGGTAACTTTAAGTCTAAACTGAGATATATAAAAGCCATCCTCTGCAGGATTACTGCCAATGGTATGAAAGTCTTTGTCTCTTGAGGTAGTGATCTTTGTCGTTGTTTGCTCCTTCATATTCCCTTACTCCTCCTGGTTAATGAACTATTTTAGGTTCTCTTTGAACGCCAAGTCCGAAATCCAATTGCTTGCCTCAACTACAGTAAACCAATTGAATCAATGGAATTTATAGAAGTGTTGACTTGTTAGTCAGCAGTTGATTCAGTGGTTCTGCTCTAGCTGGGATTGGTGAATGGATTTAGGCCTGATAACAAATGCAAAGATTTTGGCTGTAGGTTAAATTATTTCTACCCAACCAGAGCCTGTCTCAACTATACTTCTGCTTAAGTTTAATATCTCAAAACAGCAAGCTATTCCTTCCAGCTCTGATGTTCAGGCTGATATCATTGCTTCTTTCTACTATACCACCCCAAATATTCCAGCCAACAGTAAGCATTTTGTTGAGGATTCTGGGAATTGTAGTCCAAAGAAATGACTTTTCCTTGTTGGGCTCCACCCTGCACCAAAACACTACAGGTCCCGCTTGTAGTTGGTGTGATCTGATGATCAACTCTCGGCTTCACATTTTTCACCAAAAATCAGTCAGTTTGCCTGGCTGTCTGCTGTTCTGCTCCTAATTCTAAAAGGCCTTTGCTTTGTGCTTTTTCTAGGCTTTGACACAGTGACCACTGCTTTGTCCTGGTGTCTCATGTATCTGGTGGCTTATCCAGACATCCAGAAGAAAATCCAGGAAGAAATAGGTAAAGCCAGTCCTCCTGATGGGGAGTTTTTTTCTTTTCTTTAACCCCTGAATTTTTATTAACCTCCCTTCTGTGTCTCTTCTTCCCATTCCCTGGCTCTGCAGACCAAAACATTGGCAGAGAAAGGAACCCGAGGCTGTCAGATCGGAGCGTGTTGCCCTACACAGAAGCATTCATCCTGGAGATATTCCGACATACCTCCTTCGTGCCCTTCACCATTCCTCACTGGTAGGTCTGGGTGAACCATGCGACAAGTTCCTCCAGGGAGCTAGAACTCCACATAATGACCACGCTGGCAGGGAGATTCTGGGAACTGTAGTCCAAAAAAGTAGCTTTTGTGATCTCTGCTTTAAATAGCCCCCTTCTTCTCTCCCCCAGACACACAAGATAAAGAAATCAGAAAGGAGAGAGAGTAATTGCTATATTCAGTTGGAAGAACCAAATATAGATATGCTAGGACAGAGACCGCAAAGGGGGCTAGAAACTCATGCCAGCTCAGACAGCTCTGTTATTGTCCAGTGTTCCCTTTTTCTCAAACCTTGCTCCCTGTTTCCACCTTAGCCTTGGCTTCACATCCTGTAAGATCCCTTGGCAAGTCTCACATACAGGTGTACCTCTTTCAATGAACTAGATCTGTTCCTAGGTTTTACTTCTTTAACAGAAATTTTTGGTCCCAGAGGTTGAAATAAAATGGAAAGAATAGGGACAGGTTCCTACACCATGGAAAAAGAAGGGCAGTTCAACATGTTTCAGCAAACTTGTTATTCAAAACTACTATTACACACAAGTGAAATGAAACAACCCGGTCAGGTAAGCCTTGCATAAGCAAAAACATTTTGAATCTTGTAGAGTGCACCTTCCAAAATTTATCCCAGGAATATTTGTTTTCTCTTTCAACAGCCTCCCCTTTTCTTATGATTTCCCTTTTGGTGGCAAAACTTACAGATCTGTGCTTTTTCAACACACCAGAGTAGCTGGTCAGGCAGGTTGATCTCCTTTCCCCTTTCTTTGGCCATTTCCTCACTACATTGTTAAAGTGCTATCATTCCACTTTCAACATCCTCTGGAATCCTGGGGTTTGCAATTTAGGGAGGGGCCTTTAGAATTCTCAGCCAGAGACCTCTTTGGCCTCAGGAAACTGCAAACCCCAGAATTCCACAGGAGGTTGAAAGTGGAATAATAGCACTATAACAGTGTAGTATGGAAATGGCCCGTTTTGCTCTTCATGAATGCTCAGATTCTGGAGGCAGCCATTTCCCTTGACTGTTGTCCATAAACACATACAGCTACAATAAGGTCACCTAGAGTAGAATCCTATTCTTTCTCAGGTCGTGCTTCACTACATTGTCTACAGGCAACTTGAAACCACACATACACACAACCATTAAAAGTACAGGAGCCTTCTCCAGTTTTGATTGTGGCATCCCTTGTACAAATCAGTTGTATTTGGGAGAGCCACAAGATTTTTTTTTCATCTTGAAGTTATTTCCTGGGAGTTCCCAGCTTTTGTGCATATACTGCCTGTAGAAATACTGTGCATTTCCTCCCTTTACAGTGCAACTAAAGACACAGTACTGAATGGCTTCTACATCCCTAAAGATACTTGTGTGTTTGTCAACCAGTGGCAAGTCAACCATGATCCGTAAGTATCTCTGGAGCCCGATTATGATGTCTGCTGGTATAACCAAATTTTGGAAAGTTACTTTTTAAAAGTAGTAGTAACAGTAATAAGTAATTAGTTTTCTCTCCAAGGCTACCCAAACCAGTTGCTGGGACCTTTACAGAAGCAATTTGTGTAGATAAACTTGCTGGACACTTGGGAACCAGCAAAAATTGTCCCCAACCTTGGGACAGTTGCCAGTCCCTGTTCTGAAACTACATTCATCTCCACAATTTCTGATTCTGAAAGGAAAAATGTGCAATTGTTCCCTGCAATTTTAGATATTCAGACAAAATAGAAGAGCTAGTGTATGTATGTACCTTTAAGCTACCTGTGGACTAATGGAAATGCTTTGAGTTCCGCAGGGTTTTCTTAGGCAAGGAATACTCAGAGGAGGTTTGTCATTGCCTTCCTCTGAAATATAGCCTACAGTACCTGGTATTCCTTGTCAGTCCTCCATCCAAGTATTAACCAGGCCTGAACCTGCTTAGGTTTCAACATCAGACAGGATCTGGTGCATTAAGGGTGGAGGGCTATCATGGCATAGAGGTCTGAATGTTGATCTGAAATTCTGGTAAGATCAGGTTCCAATCCCTACTTGCCCATGGAAACCCAGTTGGTGGCCTGGGGCAAGTCACAGTCTCCCAGCCTTAAAAAAACACCATGGCAAAGCTCATCTGAATATGTCCTGCCAGAACAGACTTGTAATAGGGTTGCCATAAGTCAGAACTGACCTGAAGGCATGCGACATGGGTATCTAGACCACGGGCTTTTTCAGAATTCTTATGGAGGCTTATGTGAAATTATAATCTAGAAGGCGTGTCTTCTTTTTAGGAAACTTTGGAAAGACCCTTCTGCTTTCAACCCAGAGCGCTTTCTGTCTGTTGATGGGACGGGAGTAAACAGAGCTGAGAGTGAAAAGATTCTTATCTTTGGCTTGGGTAAAAGGAGGTGCATCGGAGAGAACGTTGCCAAACTGGAGATATTTCTTTTCTTAACCACCTTGGTCCAGAAGCTGGAGTTTGGTGTGTGCAGCAAAGAGAAGGTGGATCTGACTCCTCAGTATGGACTCACCATGAAATGCAAGAAGTGTGAGCACTTCCAGGCCAAACCTCGTTTCTAACCTGAGAAATCTGGAGTGAGCAGGAATTGACACCGGACTGGGGGTGGGGAGGTATCCTCAATTGCAAAGGTCAAAATTTGCCTTGGAGTGAACTGGACGCCTAGGGTGAGCTCTGTTGAGTTCATAGAATCATAGAGCTGGAAGATACCACAAGGGTGTGTTCCAGCTCTCCAACCACCTACCATGCAGGAATATACAATCAAAGCATTCTCAATATTGAATCATTCTGTGTAAAGATTAACAAATAGTGCATTGCTTGCTGTTATGAGAAGGGGTGGAGCTCTGTCTGTCGGACGGTGGTATGGTGTGGTGTTGTAGCTACACACAAAGTCACTTTGCTTTAAATGACTGGAAGCAAAGGATGACCTAGGCTAATGCACATGGAATCCCCCTCACCCTAGTCTGTGTGTGGTTCTGGTTGTATAATCTGACTTCACTGTGCTCAAGCTTGTCTAGTATAGAGGCAAGTCTTGAAGCTATCACCTTTGGTGTAGAGGTTTAGCTTCAAGACTGTTGATAAGCAAGCATGTAGCTATCAAATGTGACCTCCCAAAGGCCTTGCTGAGGCTTTAACACAACTTGGCGCTTATCAATACTGTAGGGAACACCTCCCATTTCCCTCTGCCTTCCCAGCAGATCATAAGAATGGTAGTGGATCCAACATCTAGAGGTTACCAGGTTGAGAGATGTTATCACAGAACAAAGGGGAGAATTGTGCAGCCCTAGATATCGGGAGGTGTAGTCTGATGACATTTGGTGCATGATTTTCAACTCCTGTTGTAGAGTTCTAGGGTTTCTGCAGCCCTACTGGGGTTGCTAGAGATATAACCTGAGAGTCTTTTTTGGAAGTATGTGCTCCTCTCATTGACCTGTTGGACAGGCCACCAAGGTGTAATTTTCTAACAATGCTTCTATGAGGACTGAAGATCATACAGTCCCAAAGTACTGAAGTTCTGGAAATCTGGGGAGGGGGCTGGGAACATGATTATCATGAAAGAAGACACCAAGCAGGGACATTCCACTGTGTAATCCTCATTGAAGCATTTTCATCATACCACCTAGAACACATCTGAACCTCATCTGATCTTGGAAGCTAAGCAGAATTAGGCCTGGCTACTACATGTTGAATTGGACACCACCAGAGAATACCAGAGATCTCCAGGTAGGGTGAGGGAGGCATCCTGCTTGAAAACCTGAAGAGTCACTGCCAGTCAGAGCCAACAATGTTCAGGTAGATAGACAAATGGACTGACTGAGTACAAGGCAGTTTCCTAAGAAGGCCTGGATTGTATTTGCTGAACAGTAAGTACATGACATGAAATGCGTTCATAAATTAAGGATAGGCCAGTTACTTGCCAAAAGGCATTTCAAGAGCATTAAATATATAGGTGAGACATTGGGTTCCCAAATAAACACACAAAGTTCTGTATCTGAGAATCTACCTAACTTCCTTATCTTTGACTTGCTGTCTTTGCTTCTAACACAGGGGTATAGTAATTGTGGCCTTTCAGGTGATGGACTCCAGTTCCCATCAACCCTAGCACACAGGTTTAATCAGGGATGATGGGACCTGTTATCTAGGCCAACAAAATCTGGAGGGCTTCAGATTCCCAACCACTGTTTGTTATGATGCCACCTCTCTCGCTCCCAAATCCTTCCTCAAGTGTTACTTTTGTTGCAGAGATTTTTGGCCTAATTGCATTGCTGTGTTCTTGCTATTAAGACTCATTATGCGTGTATCTTTAACTGCTAGCCTGTAGATGGGAAGTTCCATGGAGCAGGGATTATATTTAAGGTGCTATGTGTATTGATGATCTATTAATAAAAAATGCTTTCTGTGATACTAAGGACTTGCAATTATAGGTGTCGGACTCTGCTGAGATTGTTTAAAGGAATAAAATGCAACTAGAAAACAGTAGTGCTAAAGTCAACTTTTTGCCTCTCTAAATGAAATAGATACTGGGATTTAAACTTTACAGCAGGGGTGGGCCAGGAGATGAAAAGGAGTTTTTTGCAAAAATAATTGCTTTCATTCCCCCTCAAATACCCTAGGCTAGGCGTGGAGATACTGTATTTGCTGGCATATAAGACTCACTTTTTTCCCTGAAAAATACTGTTTGGAAATGGGGTGCATCTTACATGCCAGTGTATTTTATAAGTCAGCAAATAGTATTTGCTAGCAAATAAATGGAGTGCATCTTTTACACTGGTGTGCCTTGTACACTGGCAAATATGGTACTTTTGTTATATTTTGGGGCTCCCTAGGCCATTTTAAGCCCGGGAAAAGCCTTTTTACAAAATGCGAAGTGATTTTTCAGTCATTTCCAGTTGTTAAAAAAGACCTCTTTTGGGCCTAGAGAACTGAAAACATGGCAAAAATGCCTCCCACAACCACTAGAGAAGATTTGGGAGGGGGAAAAAATGCTCATTTTTTTTCTTCCCATTGGGGATGGCCAATGTGGTCACCGAGACTTCCAGAGCTGCAACGCAAGCTATGACACTCTGTCTAGGTACAGTTTTTGTAGACCTGCTAAGAAAACACCAAAGGTTGATGTTGGTTCTGATGAGAGTTTGGTTCTGATGGGAGGTGGTTGCAGTGACTAAGGCTCTTTCTGCACCTTACCTTTTTGTGAGGACACCCAGTGGGGATCCTGGCATTGGCTCTGTCAGGAGGGGAGTGCAATGGGAACGCTTCCCTCCGCACTGACTGGCTCTGTGGTGAAGGAAGCGTGACGGCCAACTCCCCTTCCTTCCACAGGGTAGCCGAGTATCCTCCCAGGCTGCGTGGGGGCAGGAAGTGCAGCCATTGCACTTCCCGGGCTTCCACGGGACAGGTAAGTCCAAGATGGTGGCACGATCGCGGGTCATTGATGGAGAAAACCCATCAATAATCTGCTCCTTGATTTGCACTGCTGGGGATGGGAGAAGGATGGGACCACAACAATGTTCTCCTGACCCCATGGCAGGTTGGGAGGGTGATGCAGAAGGGGCCTAAATCATGCCTCTTTCCGGAAAAAGCAAGGACACAGGGAGGCTAATGGGTAAAGGAAGAAACAAGCCAAGTCAGAGAGGTCAGGGACATAGCTAAGTGGAGGGTGCATTACCCTTCTTCAGATAAGAGTTCTGCCCCAGTGCAGCTCCCCTAATTTTTAGCCTTAACATAACTTAATTTTGGAAATACAATTTAGGTATCGGGGCAAAGTTACCAATAAAATACAAGTACAGCGCATGTAAAAGTTCTAGGTATGAAGAATTTTGGGTTTTTCACTCTCTACAAGGCTAAAAATTTGCAGCATTTGAACATCTCCCTAGCGGTAGGAAATGAAACAACATTGGCCATTTCCTCACTGAACTATTATAGTGCTATTATTCCACTTTCAACATCCCATGGAATCCTGAGGTTTGGATCCTGCACACCCCAGGATTCCATGGGATGTTGAAAGTGGAGTAATAGCCCTATAACAGTCCAGGGTGGAAATGGCCATCCACTAAATCAGTGGTTCTCAACCTGTGGGTCCCCAGATGTTTTTGGACTTCAGCTCCCAGAAGCCCTGAGCATTGACCATAGTGGCTGGGGCTTCTGGGAGCTGAAGTCCACAAACATCTGGGGACCCACAGGTTGAGAACCACTGCACTAAATGGATCAGGATTTGAACAAGAGCGCTTCAAAGCAGGGCCAGGTTTATGCATCAGGTAGATTAAGTGGTACTGAGTCTGAAGGAAGAAGGAAATATCATCTAAAAAAATGCCACACATAGAAACCAAGAAACCACCATTCCTAGTGGGTAGAAATGGAGCGGAGTGCTGGGTTGGCTCATTAATTCTGGCAGGCGGGCTCTTCATTTCCAGGGAGGAATTTAAACGTGGGGCAAACACAACCGAAAAACAGCATCCCATCCTCACTTTTGCTTTGAAACAGCATCATCCACTCAGGATTTTACAGCTACAGGTGAGGGGTGGTAAGTCCAGTGAACGAGGTGCCAGGAGCCAAGGCGCCCGTTACAGGCTCAGTAGCCCTGTCCCGCTGGCACCGGGGCAATCGCGCGTTGCGTGCCCTCCCTGTCTCGCGTCTCCTGCATGACGGTGGGGTCCCCCCTCCCGGGGGCAAACCCCAGCCTTGCCACCCCCGGTGCCCTTGTCACGCCACCGCCGATGCCCGCTGCCTTTTCGCAGGAAGTCCAAGAAGGAACCTCCCTTCCCCGACTTTTGTGCCCCGAGCGCTTTCCGGTGTTATGCTTCTTTTCCGGAGAAAGAAAGCAAAGCGAGGAGGCGGCGGAGGCTCGCCAGGCACGCAGACGCCCCATTGCTTGGGCTCCCTTCGCACGCGAGCGCCGGGCCCTGCAGGGTAGACCGGGACGCCAGCCCGCGGGGCTCAGCCAGCTTCCACCTCTGCCTTCTCCGGGCATGCCACCCAACCTCCCCTCCCCACAAGCCCCTTTCCCCAATTCCTTCCCCTCCACGGAGCAGGCCGGATCTGGGCACGTCCTACTTGGGAGTACTACAACTCCCAGCCTGCGTGGTCGATGATATTGGGAATTGTAGTTTCCCGCGAAAGCATCCCCCCTCCCAGAACTGTACTGAAGAGAATGGTGTCGGGCAGGTTTACTCGAGAGTAAGCTATCATGGCTTTTGCGATGTGCAGGATAGCTCCGCGTTCAAGGAACTGAGCTTAGAGCAGTGGTTCTCAACCTGTGGGTCCCCAGATGTTTTTGGACTTCAGCTCCCAGAAGCCCTGAGCATTGACCATAGTGGCTGGGGCTTCTGGGAGCTGAAGTCCACGAACATCTGGGGACCCACAGGTTGAGAACCACTGGCTTAGAGGTTTCTAAAAGCTTTATTAGGAATATCCAAGGAACAACAGCGCACCTTGGCCTTGCCAAGACTACAAGAAGACTGGATTTGCAATGCTATATAAACCATGCTATTTCAACTTTAGCCATGCTAGCACCCTATTTGAGAGTTTATCAAACTGGGTTCCTAGACTTTCTGTTCCCCTCACGTTTTCCCACTCTCCTCTCGCCCTTTCCCCAATTCCCCCCCCCCATGTGCGAAAAGGAGACCAGAACTGAGCAGGTCTTACTTGGGAGTACTACAACTCCCAGCCTGCATGGCTGGGGGTGTTGGGAGTTGTAGTCCCCCGCGAAAGCACATCCCCCCCGGAGTGGTACTGAAGAGAGCGGTGTCGGGCAGGTTTACTCGAGAGTAAGTGGTAACGGCCTCAAGGATCCCAGAAAGACTGATTAGGGGAGGACATTAAAGGCAGAAGGTTATTAGCAGATGCAGCAAAAGCGAGCTGGACAATTAATTAATAAAGCAGAAGGTTTATTAGCAGATGCAACAAAAGCGACCTGGAAAATTAATTAGTAATGCTAAATGAGAAGAGCAACAATAACAATATGACTTTGCATCACCAACGCAACTTTTATAGGGGGGCCGAGGACTGAAAACTTAGCTTCCTGCCCGACTACTCCGAATTAAATGCCACTGATCTGAACGGGGCTCACTTTCAAATATATGGAATTTATCTCCGGGCAAACCTCGTTATATTCAACCGAAGTTACTTCTGAAGAGACGTGTCCTTGCTGGCACAGTAAAGAAACAAACTGATACCTGTTTACCTCAAAGTAAAGCTCCTTGAGTCAATGGGACTTCCTTTTGAGTAGACCCACGTTACTTGGGAATAAACACCATTTAATTAACTTCATAGGGGCATTTCCTTCCCAGATAACAATTCTCTCCCCGATGAAATTTTGCATCACTCCCAAATTTCTAGCATTGCAGAGAACGAGGCATTAAAAATTCTTCACACTACAACTCTTTTATTTCTTGTGTTCGCAGTCTTCGTGTGTGTGTGGTTGTATTTGTGAATGTAGATGTTTTTCTATTAGTTGTTTTCTGGGGCTGGTGGTAGCCTTCTCAGACCTTTTCGGCTGATTGTTTTGGCAGTATTTCTAAAGTTTCGCTTTATTCTAAAGAGATCCCAGACCCACGCACCGCGATCCGCAAACCACTTAAGCTGTAGCGAACCGTCAATTCCTCAACGCTCATGCGCGGTATTAAACATAATTTCTCCCAAAGTCAATCCTGCCTGCTTTTTTCAAATAAAGGTGAATACAAGTTATAGGTTGAAGCAGCTACTTTCGGACTGCAACGCCCAGAATCCAGAGTTAGCTGTCTTGGGAGTTGTAGTTTAAAACCCTGCTTTTCAGAACTTCTTGACTGGTACCTGGAATTATTTGCGTACCTCTGTTTGCGCGTCTTTTGAGCCTCAAATGACTTGAAGCGAGTCTTTCCACTCACACTTAGTGCCAATGAAATATTACAAATACACAGCCAGTTTGAAATGGTTAAATTGCCAACTGTGGCTCGTTAAACTTCAACGGGTGGCCAAGTTTTTTTTCTCAAAGATTTTCTATATTAAGGTGATGCGAGACTCAAACCCAAAGCCCTCACGTATAGAAAACTAGAAAAGCTGAAAGAGAAGTTTAGGTTAGCCATCTGTCCGAAATCCTACCTTTCTATATGGTGGGAACTTTTTCCAAGAATCGGGGTACATTTTATATATATATATATAAAAATTAAAGACACATATAGACCAGCCCTTATCATCTGATGGCAGCAAAGCAACCCTTTGGATGTAAAATGTCCAGATCTCATTCTGCACGGGAGGAGGACTGCTTTACCTGTAAGGTCAACATTTCAACGCTCTTTCACACTACACCATTATAGCCCTATGATCCCGATTTTAAATGCCACTGCAACATCCCACAGAATCCAGGGGTCTCGGAGTTTGTTGAGACACTACAGTTCTAAGTACCCCTCTCTAAACCTACCTATCCCAGGATGCCATGGTATATTGCCAGGGAAAGTAAAGAGGAATCATCGCGCTACAACTGCGCAGTGTGAAAGGGGTCCTAAGGGTTCCGTTCTTTTTCTGCATCCCTCCATCTTTCTCATTTTGATTCACGATCCTCCAAGAAAGTTTTTAAACATGTATGGAAAGAGAGAGAGATGTAAATGGATGCAGATAGTTTTAGATATAGACGATCACAGACGCTGACAGGATCGATCCCTTTAAAGACGGAGGAAAATCCATTTGGCGATCCCAATAAATATCAGGAGGTGTAGTGGTTTGAGCCCTGGGCTACGACCCCGAGGGACCAGGGCTCGATTCCCCGCTTGGCCATGGAAACCTAGTAGGTCACACTCTCTCAGCCTCAGAAAACCCTTTGATAGATTCGCCTCAGGATCTCCATAGGTCGGAAACGACTTGAAGGAACACAACAAGCCTGTATGCACTGGGGCTGTGTGATGAGCCAGAACTGAGATTCAACTCGTTTTTAAACCCTGTAACTCAGTGGAGTAACTGAAAACTAATAGACTGGGACCGGGGAAGCCCAGATTCAAACCTATCAAACTCAGCGGGTGATCTGGGGCCCATCAGATTCTCTTTCCCTCGGATTTTCTGCCTGAACCACCTCACAAGGTGGTTGCTGTAAATGGAGACCAGAGCCCTGCCCTTCCTCGAGATCGTCGGAGAAAAAGGAGGAACAACAGTAACGCCTTGGCGATGATAACGAGGACGACGTTACTGCATCTTACGAGTCTGAAGTTAGTTCTTTATTCGAGCTGAAATACGGGAACCGGCAATAGGGGAGCCGATTCCAGCCTCGCACCATTCTTTTTCCTCTAGTGCGTTCAAAGCCGCATCCTCTCCACGGCAACTCTGAAAGGTGGTTTAGTCTACCTAAAGCCGGTCTCGCGGTCTCCAACCTGCCTTGCAGGGTTGTTGTGGGGCTAACACAGAGTCGATCCCCTGTCGTTTTGCAAAAATGAAAAAAAGGGCTGAAACCCACGCCCGGGACACCTGCCCTTCGCCTCCTTCCAGCTGGAATTTTTCCTTTTCTCCAGGTTTCCGCTTTGGGCGCTCTGGCCTCGATCCAGGAGGAATCAGAGCCGCTTCTGTGCGAGGCAGCGCTTTTCCTCACCAACTTGAGAGCGCCTTAAATTTGGAGGGAGGGGGAGATAGAGAAGCAGAAGTGAGGTAGCGTTTCGATCGTTAGACTAAGACTCTGGAGACCAGGGTCAGAATCCCAGCTCAGGTGTGGAAACCCACGGGGTGACCTAGGGCAAGTCACACACTCTCAGCCTCAGAGGGAAGCAAAAGCAAATTGCTTCTGAATGCATTTGGCCAAGAAAATCCGATGATAAATTCGCCTTGTGAAGGTGCCCTCCAGTTACTCGTCGGCTTCTGGTGACCCCATGAATTTCCTACAGTTTTCTTAGGAAAGGATTACCCAGAAGTGGTTTTGCCGGTTCCACAGCACCGGGTATTTCCTTGGCGGTCTCTCTTCCAAGCTCTAACCAGGACTGACCCTGCTTAGCTTCCAAGATCAGACGCGACCCGGTGCCTTATTTAGCCCCCAGGTTAGCCTTAGGGTCGCCATAAATCAGAAAGGGCTTGAAGGCACCCAGTAACAAGAAAAAAGGATCCGGTACGAGCCGCTCCTTCTAATGCCATTTCCGCGCTAGACTGTGACAGTGCTATTATTCCACTTTGAACATCCTATGGAATCTTGGGGTTTGCAGTTTAGGGAAGGGCCCAGGATTCCAAAGCAAACCCCAGCAAAATTCCGCAGGATGTTGAAAGCAGAATGACAGCGCGGAAATGGCCAAATACGCACCTCGCGGGCTCACGGTCCTCATGATCACTGCTCTCTATGCCAGAGACCAGTTGCTTTCAGTAGAGAAACGAGCAGGATCTCGAAAGGTTTTGGATTCACATGAAACACGATGTGGATGAAGAAGAGGAGACACGAAAAAAGAGATCCAGAGGAAGACAGAAAAAAGAAGATCTTAAACAAAGAAAAAGAAGAGGGAAAAAAGAAGATCCCAGGAAAAGAGGAACTCTCCAAATGCCCTTGAACTAAGATTCAACCTCACTGAATCCGCCACCTCTCCAGGTTGACACATCTCAAATAAATGCACTTTTCCAACTTCGCAGCCACTTCGGATTGGGCGGAGGGAGGCCACGTGAAGCGAAGGCTGCCGACCAATCAGGACCGAGGAGGTGCATATAAAGCTGGCCCCAAAAGTGCCGCTTGGCAGGTCCTGTGGCGAGAGTTGGGTCAGTGTGGCAAGGGATCCTGCTGCCCATTCAGTTGGACTGGACGAGGGGCAGCGAGCAGCCGCTCTGCAGAGGTGAGAGAAGCCCAGGGGGGGGTGTGTGTGTGTGTGTGTGTGTGTGTGTGTGTGTGTGTGTGTGTGTGTGTAAGAGAGAGAATCCAAGCTCCCGCATTCTGCAAACCTTTCCCCCTTGCTGGCGTGTGCAGGTGTGCATCTGCCTTCACGTGTCTCCGTCCGGCCACAGAGAACCCTTTTCTCTATGCTCACTTCGCGCTTTAGGAAGCCGGTTTTCCCAGGTGGACACAGAACTTGGAAAATTACTTTCTCCGAGCAAGTTTCCACCGCTACTTCGCATAGCCATTGGAAATAACGCGTTTCTAACACCCACGAAGGTGAAAAGTTACTTCTGGCGCTGCCTTGTTTCCCTGGAATTACTTTCTGCTGTTTGCTGCGGGGAGGGAAGGGGAGGAGAACTTTTGCATGAATCTGTTGTCATAACTAGTTGCACCAAAATGCCTCTGATCATGCACAGAGTGTTTTTTGGACAGCTTGTTGAGCAACTGCGTTTTTATTTATTTAAATTATGTCCCTCCAGCCCTTTTTCCTGACATGAGAGTGATAACATAAACTGAACTAAAAGATAGTGCAGATAAAACCCTAAAATAATAATAAAAAAATTAAAACAAGTTGTTAGATTAAAACAGCACCAATTTAAAACAGTATCCTGAAAGTTTGGGAAAGTGGAAGCCAGTAGGAAAAGAGGGAGACTGCACTACCGGTAGGTGGAATTAATCCAGGAAGAGACAGTCTTGAGTTTGCAAGACCTGACCTGAGCAGGACAGGTTATCTTTGAGATCTGTCTCATTCATAGGGTTGCCTTGGAGGTCTCTCATTGGTAGGGTTGCCAGAAGTTGAAGCCAATGTGATGGCAACTGAAATTGAAAACGATGCAGAGTTCCAAGATGTCCTGTACGAGCTGTGATTCACGGACAAGATCCTAGATTATGGTGCGCCTACCAGTTGCTGGTACTTTCTGTGTCTGTGAGCTGGTAAAGCCACATCGGGTTTCAGCTCCTGCTTTAAAGAGCTGTCCGGGGTGCTGAACTTATTTGGTGAATTGGTTCCATGCCTTGGACTGCAGCTTCAAAATTCACCCTACAGCCTAGAACAGATTCACCACCCCATGGAGGTGAGGACCACTAGCAGCCACCGCCCCTACAAAGATGCCCACTGAACAGTCTGTAGTACTTTGATGGCCATAGACCCTTCATAGATAGTGGGAATATCCAGTCATCCCTCCACATTCGCTAGGGTTAGGGGCACTGGACCCCCATGAAAGTGGAAAAAACGTCACGAACTTTAGGCCCCCCCAAACTATATCTAACGCACAAAAAAGTCTGACCACCATATTCAATCCAGCATGGATTCCTTTGAGGCATCAAGGTTCCTACCAAAGGCAGAAGTGGGTGGCCGGTGGGGCTTACAGCCACTTCCACTGCTGCCCCACATCCTTTTTAATAGGACTTACAAGCCTCGTTTGCAGTTTCTCAGACTCACGAGGCTCGCAGCCCCTACTAAAAATGGCATAGGGAGGCAGCAGAGGTGACAGCATGCAATCCACGAATAATCAAATCCACAAAAGTGAAACCTGCAAATATGGAGGGCTGACTGTATATTTATTTACAGCCTGTTCAACAGTTGGGAAGGCTTTAGGAGAGCTTACATATTAGTTGGGAGAAAAAGGACAGGACAGTTCCTGCTCTCAGGTTTACAAGCTGAAAAGGCATGGCATAAAAGGAAATAGGAGTGAAGAGGAAGAAGGAAAACAAAACTCAGGTACTTAAAGTGATTAAGTTCCCCATCCTGGTTGGAAGTGTTACTGGTTGGTTGACAGTTGGAGAGAAGCAAAGTCTAGGCTTCTTAGGATGGTTGGTGGTAGTCCTATTTTCTTTTTTTCCATCTTCTTCAAAATAGGCAAATGGTTATCTATGTGAGCGTGATCCAGATGCAGTGTCCCTAACCCCATTAGCACAGTTTGCCTGCCCAAGGGAAACTGTATTTTCCAACCATTTGTCGGGGAAACACAACTCCCTTCTGACACCTGAAACACTTTGGCAACCATTAATGTATGACTTATTCTAGGCATGTATTGGATGGTAGATAGACAGATGCCGGTTTCTGTGCTTCCCTTCACCTGGCTTGGTTTGTGTGCTCTTAGATCAAGAATGGGAGAAATGTGGCCCAGGAGCTGTATGCAGCCCCAAATCTATTTGTGGGCCCCTGGGATTGACAATTTTTTCACAGTCCAAAATTAGCTCTGCTTCCTAGAGACCAGAAGGAACAGTGGGTTTGCAGTGGGGTATTACTGTTCCCCCTCCAATTAGAAATATACATGTATTTGATTTTTTAAAAATCAGTCATTTCCAGCCTGTGTGTTCTACTGCAGACGCTGTCTGTACAAGCTTTGGTCTGTAGCTTTGCCAAGATTGCCTACTCTTGTTCTAGTACAGCTATACCTTAGTTAAGAAAGTAGAGGTGTTCTTAGGCCTTGCTTCTGCAACAGAAAATTTGGTAATACTAAAGGCAGGAATAACATGGAGAGAACTGGGGTAGGCTCCCATACCGTAAAAAAAAGAACAAAAGTTCAACATGCTTCAGCAAACCTTTTATCCCTAATTAACAATGTGCGCATGTGATATGAAAAAACCGAGTCTGGTAAGCTTTGCGTGACCAAACAAAAGCATTGTGAACTTTCTGGAAATCACCTGAAAACTTCTTCCAAAAGACATCCAGGGATGACTTTTTCACCCTTTTCATCACCTCCACCTTATGATTTGGTGACCACACTTAACAGATCTATTCTTTTAACATGTTGCATGGAGCTCATGAGGCAGGCTTATCTGCCTTCCCTTTTTCTCTCTTTTGCTCTTTGTGCATGCTCACTAAGGGATTCTTGGTCCAACTGCTAGTTACCTAACCTATGGTAGCCAGGCACACCTGTCTACAGTGGAATTGCTAAATTAGAGCTACATTATCTCCCAGCTCAGCTTTATTGCAATGTTTACTGCAGACACACTGCAGCAAACCAACACTGTTTCTCCAGTCCCTCTTCACCATCCTCCTGATGCTGCTAAAAAAATTCCAGCTAGGCAGAAGATGAGGAAAAATGGGAGCAGGACTGAGTGGCCATAAAAAGACTTGCAAATGAGCTTCTTTGTTTCTCTGGGGTAACCTGTTTGAGAAAGCAAGGCTATCTCTGCCTCCAACTCAATTGTAGAGCACAGGCTTTGCATGAAAAATATTCCAGGCTATGTCTAAACATAGTCAGGAAAGATTCTTATCTAGAATCAAAGGGAGCATCCTGTATTCAGTTATCTCCCCACCCTGTTCGCTCTTGATAACCATTTATTGGTTACTTACTTTTATATCTCACTTTTTCTTCTGTGAGTTCAAGGGACAGTACATGGGTGTTTTCTTCCTCACTTTATTCTCACAACAAGCCTGTGAGGTAGGCCAGCCTGAGACAGTATGATCTTCCCAAGGTTACTACAAGGTTCATGGCTCAAGGGTCACTTGAACTCAAGTGTTCCAGCTCCCAAAATAGCTCTCATTCCAGCCAGCATTGCTGAGGATGGCAGCAGTTGCCAGTCCAACACATCTGGAGAGCTTGTTTCTCTTGTGCAAAGGCTGGAGTAGAAAACACCGAGCTAAATGGGCCAATATTTTGGTTCATTATAAAGCAGCATCTGATGTCCTTTGGCATGAAGATTCAAAACTGCAAAGTGCTAAAAAGAATGGGAAAACAGAGGCAAAGTACTGGCTTGGGGGGACTCTGCTCTGCTTATATAAAATAACAAGTAATTATATTCCAAATCATCAGTGGCTGTCCCTTGTTTCAGAGATGTGGAAGGGATGCTGGCGCAGGGCGAGTGCAACATGCCAAGGGATTTGAGCCGTGAATGGAGTGCATTAGCTTTGCTCATTCAGCAAATCCAGCCCCTGCACGCCACACGTGTTCTGACTGAGATCATTAAATGTCAAAATCCCTAAGCCAGTGGCCATGCTGGATGGGGGAACCAGAAAGGAGTAGTCCAAAACAAAATTAAAAAAAAAATAATCCCCAAATTCTCTTTGCAGGTTGGTTCATCTCGTTCCAATACAGGTAGACTTCAATTAATGATGTGGTCACGGGCATTCTTTAGTGGAACGTTTGGTACCTGAGGCAAACATGGAAAAATAGGGCTAGGTTCCTACACCATACAAAAAAAGAAGAGCAGTTTAACATGCATTGGCAAACTTTTTAATTCAAATGTAATGGCGTGCTCATGGGAAATGAAAGAGTCAGGTCACGCAAGCCTTGCATTAGTAAATGGAATTTTTTTTTAATTATTATTAAAAATATTATTTATTGAATTGTAAATAGACAAACAATCATCTATAACTTATACAAAACCTAATACATCATACATCTTGCATGCTACACAATACATATTACAAAAACTTAATTAATAATACATCATTATTCCTATGTATACATCTATTTACACTTATATTTGTACTTATATATCCCTATACTAAGCTAATTATTATTCAATAAAAATCCATGAATTAAATTAAATATTTTAACATATTAGCTAAAAATATCTTGTATATACCTTATAGTATTATCCTTTACTAGTACAGAAATATAAAAGTGCAATATATCTACAAGCATACCTACACTTATTATAATTCCTAAACAAAACACAACAAGAACAAAACAGTACAATACAATATTTTAAACAATACAATCAACAATAAACAATAATTCTTTAAAACATCCACTTACATACTCCAAACATACCTATGACTTTTTTCATCCACGCCACTGGGTAAATACTCATCTTCTCCTCTCGATCCTGCTTTGTGATTGTAATATCCCATAATCTTAACTACTCAAATACCACAATCATACTTAATCAATTATAAATCTTTCCCAAATATTTTCCACTTATATTCCACTTATATTTCCTCTTGCCTCGTCATATTAATTATTCTAATGAAATTAATATATCGCTTATGTCTTATTCTATAATATTAAATTCTTTAATATTTAATGATAATATTTAATTTATTAAATTTGGAGTAACCACATACACCTAACGAAATTCTTATCCTACTAACATCTTATCTTAATGAAATTAATCATACAATCCTGTCAGTGCATAATCTCCCCATTTCTTTTTCCACGTTAGGATTTAAAATTTCCCATTCCTGTCTAAAATTACTATTATTTTTATTTTCTAACAGGAATGTCAGCTTATCCATTTCTGCCAATTCATACAATTTTACTATCCAATCTTGGTATATTCGCATCCTTCCAGTTTTTTGCATAAATGATTCTCGCCGCATACATCATGTAGCATAATATTCTTGAATATTTTTTCCTTACAGCCATATCTATCCCATTAAATATATTCAATAAATATATCTCTGGTAGCATTGGAAACCTGACCTTTAAATATTTTACTATTTGTTCACGTATTTGTGTCCAATATTCTTTTGCCTTTCTACACCGCCACCAACTATGATAAAAGGATCCAACCCTCTGACATTTCCAACATTTAGCGGCCTTCTTAATTTTACTCATTCTGGAAATTTGTAATGGTGTTAAATACCATCTGTAATATATCTTAACAAAATTTTCCTTCACATTATAACTTCTCGTAAACTCTTGGTTTATTTTCCAGGTATTCTCCCATTGTTGTAAAGTTATTGGACGTCCTAAGTCTTGGGCCCATTTTATCATGTTATCTTTTATCGTCTCTTTTTCTAATTCTAAACTTAAAAGCATTTTGTAAATTTTACTCAATGGCCATTTCACTCCTGATTTCATTATTTTATCAAATTCAGTTTCTTCCAGTGATATTCCCTTATATTTATTATCTAATTTATATTTTTCCGTTAATT
Source organism: Iguana delicatissima (assembly GCA_948472985.1). Lineage (NCBI taxonomy): Eukaryota > Metazoa > Chordata > Lepidosauria > Squamata > Iguanidae > Iguana > Iguana delicatissima. Next base: position 392,537 of record CAOKZL010001819.1, read on the forward strand.
GTCTATGTAGGAGCCAATGCGATGTGTAGCCTTCACTAATTAATTCTACTCTCTTTTTTAATTCTGTTTAGCCCTTCTCTTTTAAGTATATCTCTATATGTTATCCAATCTTTCACTTGTATTTTTTCCAGTCGATAAAACTCCTCGTGTGGGGGAACCCAATAAGGTAATTTTAGATATATTTTTTTGTTTATCATACCATAGGTATGTGTGCCATCCATAATGTAAATTAAAACCTTCTAAATTCAATAATTTCAAATTCTTTAATGTAATCCAATCTTTTCACCATATTAGTGTAGATGCTTCATAATAAAATTTCAGATCTGCCAGGTTTAATCCTCCTTTCTCTTTTATTTCTTTTAAATATTTCATTCTAATTCTCGGTTTTTTCCCATTCCAAATAAATTTACTAAGTTCCTGTCCCCAATTTTTAAATGGTTTTTCATTCATTATTATAGGTACATTTTGAAAAAGAAACATCATTTTCAGTAAAACATTCATTTTTATTGCTGATATTCTCCCTAATAATGATAAATGTAATTTATTCCATCTTCTCAGTTCTTTTATTATCTCATTCCATGTTTTTTATAATTATTATCAAATAACTCTGAGTTATTTTTCGTTATTATTATACCTAAATATTGTACTTTTTTTGATGTTTTGAATCCTGAGTTTTCTGTTAATTCTGATTCTTGTGTTTATGTAATGTTTTTGGTAATCATCAGTGATTTTTCTTTATAAATTTTAAACCTTGCTACTTCCCCAAATTGTTTCAGTGTTTCCATAAGTGCCTTAATACTGTTTAATGGATCTTCTAAAATTATTGCCAGATCATCTGCGTAAGCTTGTATTTTGAATTCATGTTCTCTTAATCGTGTGCCTCTAATTGCTATGTTGTTCCTTATATTATTATTCAAGATTTCCAAACATATTATAAAAAGCAGTGGCGAGAGTGGACATCCCTGCCTCGTGCCTCTATTTATCTCAAATTGTTTTGTTTTCTCCCCATTTATAATTAAACATGCTTTTTGATCGTTATAAATTGCTTTTATCCAATCTATATATCTATCTCCTATTCCCGTCCTATTCATTGTTTCAAACATAAAAAACCAGCTTATGTTATCAAACGCTTTCTCCACGTCTAAGAAGATTAATGCCAGTTTTTTCTGATTATATTTCTGATAGTACTCTATTATGTCCAAAATTATTCATATATTATTTTTTAAATATCGTCCGGGGAGGAAACCGTAAACAGAAATATTCTGAACTTTCAAGAAACCACTTGAAGGCTCCTTCCAAAATGCATCCAAGGATTATTTTGTTTCAGTAGCCTCCACTTTTTTTTTCAATATCTATTTTGATGACTAAACTTACAGATATGTGGAGTGTGTTTTTAACACGTGGGATGTAGGTAACAAGGCAGGCTTATCTTCTTTCCCCTTTTCTCTCTGAAATGCTCCCTGTGTAAAAGAGGAGTGGGCAAAGTCGGCTGAAGGCAGCTGATCACAGCTCAAGGAATGCTGTGAAGGGGGACCGGTGGGAAGGGAAATGTTACAAAACCTGGGGCTTGTCTCTCACAGAAGGGAAGATAGGATCAAAACCTGACACAGAGATAGGAGAGTCAGATAGAGGGAAGAACTGACTCTGGTTTTGAGGACTATGAATGATTGAGAAGTTCAAGGGTTAATGAGTTACTTTCTGCATCTTAATAAACCTTCATTTGGTATTCTTTGTTTAAACTGTCTCTGGCTGTTCCTATCAAGCCTGATAATGAATCAAATCATGCTTACCAGAACAAGGCAACAAAGCAACACAGCTGCTGGTTAGGGGCTCACCTTGAGGCTCAGGCACCCAATCTGAGAAGGAATTGGAAGGGGCAAGGTGGGTGACAGGAATCTGGAGTTGAAACAGTGGTCCCAGCCTGGCAAAGGGAATCTGTCACACCCTTTTATTCCCTGGAGGTCTTCCATCCAAGTACTAAGCAGGCCTGACCCTGCTTAGCTTCCAAAATAGAGAGACTCTGGTGTGTTCACAATGGTGTGGCAGCCTATCATTGTCATGTCATCATCTGGAGAAGGTTCCTGCGATGAGAAAAATTTGGTTTCAGCACAGGGAAGATCTTAGTTTATGTGATGCTGTAACTGGGTCCTAAACACAGGATAACGCTCTGCTTCATCCCTTTCTCACAATATGTGTTATCTCTCTGTGTCTCTGTTTGTTTTGTTCATGCAGATACTCAACTCTAGGAATATGGAGGCTGTGCTGTTGGGAAGCCAAGCCATGATGTCACTCACTGAAATACTCTTAGCCTTTGCAGTCTCCTTTCTGGTTTTGCTCATCGTCAAATCTTTCCATCGGCGAATTCCACCAAGACTAAAGAGACCCCCTGGGCCAAAGGGATATCCACTGATTGGAAGCATGCTGGAAGTGGGGAAGAACCCCCATCTGACATTGACCCAGATGAGCCAGAAGTATGGTGATGTGATGCAAATCCATCTTGGCACAAGGCCAGTGGTGGTGCTGACTGGCCTGGAAACCATCAGGCAAGCCTTGATCAAGCAAGGAGATGACTTTGCAGGCCGCCCCAACCTCTACAGCTTCCAGTTCATTGGAGAAGGCCAGAGCCTCACCTTCACTAAGTGTCCTGCAGAAGTCTGGCGATCCCGTAGGAAGATCGCACAAAATTCCTTGAAGGTCTTCTCAAGTACAGCCAGTATGAACTCGTCTTCTCTGCTGGAGGAATTTGTGTCCAAAGAAGCTGACTACTTAGCCGTGAAGTTCAAAGAGCTGATGAAAGAGAAGAATAGCTTTGAACCTTATCAGTACCTGGTCATCTCTGTGGTCAATGTCATCTGTGCCATGTGTTTTGGTAAGCGATACGATCATGAAGATCAAGATCTGTTGAGTATAGTGAACATCAACAATGAGTTTGGAAAGGCAGCAGCATCTGGCAACCCCGCTGACTTCATCCCCATCCTCCGGTATCTTCCCAGTCAAACCATGAAGGCCTTCAAGGACCTCAATCAGCGGTTCGATGCCCTTGTGGGGAGGATTGTTAAAGATCATTACATGAGCTTTGATAAGGTAGGTGTGTGGTTTTTGTTTTGAGGCATGTGTTATGTGGCTCTTCTTCCTTTGCTTGTCGCACATGCGCATAATTCACAGATGGGGCATAATGTGTCCACACATTAAAAGTATTCTGTAATATGCTGGATGGTAGCTAGACTCATAGATACCGTTAACATTTGCACCCAAGCATGTGGTTCATACACAAATGCTCTTTATGAAAGTGGTGACGTGGTAGGTTATTTAATCTGCATTGTCTGACACGGCATGGTAAACAAGTAGTATACAGTCTGCTATGTAAGTTTATTGGTCTTGTGTACGAGTCTGACCCTGACAGTCTGAGATATCCCTTCCGTTTGAGCTTCTAACAAAGCTGTACCATTCCTGTCTGTCTTGATCATTGTGTGTGTGTGACGTTTACTCTCTGCACCCAAGATACTTACAGGTATCAAGAGGATTGTTTTATCCTCAAACATGCAAGGGGATTAATGTTTGAAGAAAAACATTTAGGAGAGCTTAAATGTCAACCCAGCCATGCATGATGGTCCAATAAACTTTTTATGCTTTGTTTGTGTATGGTTTCAAGTCATTTCCAACGCACGGCAATCCTAAGGCAAACCTATCAGGGTTCTCTGGAGCTAAGAGTGTGTGATGTGCCCAAAGTCACCCAGTGGGTTTCCATGGCTGAGCAGGGAATCGAACTCTGGTCTCCAGGGATGTAGTCCAACAATCAAGCCACAACACTGTGTTGGCTCTCCTCGCATGCTTACTTGAAGCTAAAAACAGAAAGGGAGCTTAAACTGTAAGCTTCATATTTAGCATATCATGTAGTTTAGTACTTGGATTCTTTCATACTCTCCTTTGCTTCCATGGAATTCCAAGCGGTATAAGTAACCTTCCCAAATGGTCTTCCATCTAGACCAGTGGTTCTCAACCTGTGGGTCCCCAGATGTTTGTGGACTTCAGCTCCCAGAAGCCCCCGCCACTATGGTCAATGCTCAGGGCTTCTGGGAGCTGAAGTCTACAAACATCTGGGGACCCACAGGTTGAGAACCACTGATCTAGACTCTAATGAGACTCGCATCGGCTTAAGTTTCCTGAAGGTTGCGGTGTCAAGAGTTTTGAAGTTTTCAGGATTTGCAAAAACCACCTTCAGTTTAATTTTTTTTAACATGCAGAAGGGCCCTGGCATCTCAACTTAAAAGAATCAGGTTGATGAGGATGGAAATTACCTCCTCCCTGAAATCCTGTTACCAGTCAGTCAGTACAGATTATACAGGGCTAGATAGACAAAGAGTCTGGCTTGGCAGGAGCAGGGAAGGCTAGTGCCTTCTATGTCAGCGGGGCAGTGAATCCAGTTTAGTTTTTACTGGAGATTTGGAAGGAGCTATCCAAGGTGCTGAACTATTCTGGAGGATTTGATGTATTGACCTCCACCCCCAGAACAGATCCAGCAGTTTGAATAGCTTCTTCAAAGTCTAGAATAAAACATAGAATGGATTCACTGTCCCTCTGACATGGAAGCCAGTGTGTGAGAGGTGCCAGGCTTGATATGGGACTGGGCTCTGGTACATTTAATTCCAAATTGATGGAGAAGCAGGACAAAGTACCTTAATATTCTGTCAAGACAGATGAAGATGCTGTCTTCCATGAAGGTTCATCCTCAAACCGTTCTCTCTCTGGCAACATGGCTCTTGCCTCCCTGATGGAGAGGATTGCCAACCAAGTATTGCCAACTCCTCTCTGCCCCCTTCCCTCCTCCCCACCAGTGAAACAAGAGCCCTGTTGTCTGAGGCTGCAGCTGCAAGTTTGATTCTGAACAGTAATGCAAGACATCACTTTCGTCTGTCTTGACACTGTATTCAGGGAATTTGTCCTGATTCTCAATCTGTTTGATGGCATTCTTCCTACCTTTAATCCCAATTTGGCAGCCCTAGTCAGCACTGCAGAAGGTAACTCCCTAACTCAGTGGGGTTGATCCAGTAGCACGTCATCTTAGAACTGATGTTCTGCAATTTGGTGCAATAGCCATCCTTTGGGTTTGTATTTCAGAACAACATTCGAGACATTACTGACTCCCTGATTGACTACTGCCAGAATAAAAGTGTGGATGTGAACGCCGATATCCCGCTCTCGGATCAAAATATTGTCCACATTGTCAGTGATATTTTTGGAGCAGGTAAGGATCTGCTTGTTGAAGGGAGACTCACTCTCAGTCCTTCCTCTTTCACCCATTGTTGTTGTTGTGTGCCTTCAGTCATTTCCAACTTATGGTGACCCTAAGGCTAACCTATCACAGGGTTTTCTGGGGCTGAGTGTGTGTGATGCACCCAAGATCACCCAGTGAGTTTCCATGGCTGAATGGGGAATCAAACCCTGGTCTCCAGGGTCGTAGCTCAATGTTCAAACCACTACCTCCCCTACCTTATTTCAATTGCAGTGCATTCTGCTTTGCAATACTGTAAGCAGCTCTTTCTAAAGACAACAAAAACTTTTAGACACTGATAGATGTCAGCTATCACAGAACACAACAGGAATAACTTGCATTTATATCCCTGATCCATTTTGTGTAGGAAATGGTTACCTTGTTCTCCTATGTCAAGCTGGTCTCTTTAGCACGACAATATGAAAAAACCTGGGAAAGTAATTTTATTGAGCTGATGCTCCCAACATCCCCCAACATGGCATGGGGAATCTGGGAGCTGTATCCCACAAAGGTAACCTTTTCAAGATCTGAAACAGAGATATATAAAAGCTGTCTTCTGCAAGATGATTAACAATGGTATGAAAGGCTTACCTTGCGGTACCAATCTTTGTTTCTTCACATTCACTTAAACCAGTAGGAGAATACACAGAGTGTCCCAACTATATTTCAGCTTAAGTTTAATATCTCAAAATAGTAAGCTTTTCCTTCCAGCTCTAATGCTCAGGCTGATACCATAGGTTCTTTGTACTGTAATGGTCCAAAGAAGTGACTTTTCCTTGTTGGGCTCCACCCTGCACCAAAACACTACAGGTCCCACTTGTAGTTGGTGTGATCTGACGATCAACTCTCGGCTTCACATTTTTCACCAAAAATCAGTTTGCCTGGCTGTCTGCTGTTCTGCTCCTAATTCTAAAAGGCCTTTGCTTTGTGCTTTTTCTAGGCTTTGACACAGTGACCACTGCTTTGTCCTGGTGTCTCATGTATCTGGTGGCTTATCCAGACATCCAGAAGAAAATCCAGGAAGAAATAGGTAAAGCCAGTCCTCCTGATGGGGAGTTTTTTTCTTTTCTTTAACCCCTGGGTTTTTATTAACCCCCTTCTTGTCTCTTCTTCCCATTCCCTGGCTCTGCAGACCAAAACATTGGCAGAGAAAGGAAGCCCAGACTGTCAGACCGGAGCATGTTGCCCTACACGGAAGCGTTCATCCTGGAGATGTTCCGACATACCTCCTTCGTGCCCTTCACCATTCCTCACTGGTAGGTCTGGGTGAACCATGCGACAAGTTCCTCCAGGGAGCTAGAACTCCACAAAATGACCTTCCTGCCTGAGAGATTCTAGGAGCTGTGGGCCAAAAAAAAAAGGAACTTTTGTGATCTCTGCTGTGACTAGCCCTCTCCCCTAGAGACATTCAGTTGGAAATACTGGATATAGATATGCTAGGACGGGGACTCCAAAGGTTACTGGGGACTCATACCAGCCCAGACTTTCACCGTTGTCTGGTATTCTCTCTTTCTCATACTTGCCCTCTGTTTCCACCTTGACCGTGCCTTCACGTCCCGTAAGATGCCTTGGCAAGGCTCATATACAGGTATACCTCAATTAACAAAGTAGATGTGTTCCTGGGCTTTTACTTCTTTAACAGAAAGTTACAGTGGAAAAGAACTTGTCTCCAGTAATCTAACTTACATCTATAGATGTAAGACTGCAATATCTTTTTCCCTGCTTAAACCATACGTGCTTGCAGCTTTTGTACAAATACTACTTGTATGAATACTATGCATTTTTCTCCTTGTAGCACAACCAAGGACACAGCACTGAATGGTTTCTACATCCCTAAAGATACTTGTGTGTTTGTCAACCAGTGGCAAGTCAACCATGATCCGTAAGTATCTCTGGACATCTGCTGGCATTTCCAGAGTTTGGAAAGTTACTTTTCAATAATACTAAGACGTAATAATTCTAAATAATAACAAAAACAGTGCACCTGCTGGTATGCAGGGGGTTCACTTCCACGAACCCCTGTGTAAAACAAAAAACAGGGTGTCATGTCCCATTGTAGTCAGTGGATGTGACCTGACGTGTGTGGACCTGTAGCAGCTTGGGCTGTCACATCCATTGACTATAGTAGGATGTGGTGCTTTGTGTGAACATATATTTGTGCATGTGGAGGTCATGCCAGAAGAGGATGCACTATATGATGTTGTTGTGTTATTATTCGACATTTTCCCCATAATGGAATTTAAGGAGGCTTGTGTGTGGGAGTGAGTTCAAGTTCCTTGTCAAGTTGCTCGCTTAACACAAACCCCATGAATTTCATAGAAAAGCAACAAAGGTATTTTTAAAGTTACAACTGCAACACAAACACATTTTGGTAATGGGAAAAGGAATCTGTTGCATTCTTGATATTCCTTGTCAGTCCCTCATCCAAGTATTAACCAGACCTGAGCCTACTTAGCTTTCAAGATCAGACAGGATCTGGTTCCTTCAGGATGGAGGGCTGTCATGGCCTTGAGGTTTGAGTGGTGAACTGGGACTCTGGGAAGATCAAGGTTAAATCCCTACTTGCTCATGGAAACCCAGTGAGTGGCCTGGAGCAACTCACAATCTCTCAGTGGTAGAGGAACACCATGGAAAAATCTCATCTGAATATATCCTGCTAGGAAAGACTTGTGATAGGGTTGCCATAATTCAGAATTGACCTGAAGGCTTGCAACACAGATACCCAGGCTACATGCTTTTTCAAAATTCTTATGCAGGCTTATGTGAAATTGTAATCTAGAAGGTGTGTCCTCTTTTCAGGAAACTTTGGAAAGACCCTTCTGCTTTCAACCCAGAGCGCTTTCTGTCTGTTGATGGGACGGGAGTAAACAGAGCTGAGAGTGAAAAGATCCTTACTTTTGGCTTGGGTAAAAGGAGGTGCATCGGAGAGAACATTGCCAAACTGGAGATATTTCTTTTCTTAACCACCTTGGTCCAGAAGCTGGAGTTTGGTGTGTGTAGCAAAGAGAAGGTGGATCTGACTCCTCAGTATGGACTCACCATGAAATGCAAGAAGTGTGAGCACTTCCAGGCCAAACCTCGTTTCTAACCTGAGAAATCTGGAGTGAGCAGGAATTGACACCGGACTGGGGGTGGGGAGGTATCCTCAATTGCAAAGGTCAAAATTTGCCTTGGAGTGAACTGGACGCCTAGGGTGAGCTGTTGAGCTCATAAGATCATAGATTTGGAAGAGACCACAAGGACCATCCAGTCCACCCCCCTGCCATGCAGGAAGACACAATCAAAGCATTCTTGACAGTTGAAGCACTCGGTGCAAAGACTAACAAAATAGCGCATTGCTTGCTGTTATGAGAAGGGGTGGAATTCTGTCTGCCGGATGGCCATATGGTAAAGCATTGTAGCTACACACAAAGTCACTTTACTTTAAGTGACTGGGAACAAAGGATGACCTAGGCTAATGCACATGGAAAAACTCCTCCCACCCTTGTCTGTGTGTGGTTCTGGTTGTGCACTCAGACTTCACTGTGCTCAGACTTGTCCAATATAGAGACACGTGTTGAGGCTATTAACTTTGGTGTACAAGTTTAGCTTGAAGACTATTGATAAGCACGCAGCTATCAAATGTGACTGCCCAAAGGCCTTGCTGAAGCTTTAACCCAACTTGGTTCCTTATTAATATGATGGGAAACACCTCCTGTTTCGCTCTGTCTTCTCAGCACGGCCGTTGGCTTCAGGTCAGGAGAGTGGGTGAGAGTAGAGAATAGTGGGTCCAATATCTAAAGGTTACTAGAGTGAGAGATGCTGTCATAGAACAAAGGGGAGAATTCTGCTGCTCTAATCATTGTGGGGTGCAGTCTGATAACACCTGGTGCATGATTTCCACATGAGGACTGAAAATCATGCAGTCTCAAAAGTACTTAAATGTCTGGAAATCTGGGTAGGCGGCTGGGAATACGATTATCACAACAACAACAAAAAGAAATAGTTGGGACACCAAGTAGGGACATTCCACTGTGTAATCCTTATTGAAGCATCTTCCTCATACTACCTGGAACACACCTGAACCTCATCTGATCTTGGAAGCTAAGCAGAATCAGGCTTGGTTCGTGCTTATGTGAATGGGAGACCGCTAGGGAATACCAGAGATTTCCAGGTAAGGTGAGGAAAGCATCCTGACTAGAACCTTGGAGAATCACTGCCAGTCTGAGCTGATAATATTGAGCTAAACAGACAAATAGACTGAGTCAATACAAGGCAGCTTCTTATGGAAGCCTGGCCTGTGTTTGCTGAACAGTAACTGCATGGCATGAAGTGTGTGCATAAATTAAGGATGGGCCAGTTACTTGCCAAAAGGTGTTTCAAAAGTATTAAATATACAAGTGGGCCTGTGGGTTCCCAGATAAATACACATGTTCTGTATCCGAGGATCTGCCTGGTCTCTCGTCTTGGACTTGCTCTCTGCGCAAGGGATGCAGCAATTGTGGCCTTTCAAGTGATGGACTCCAGTTCCCACCAACTCTTGCACACAGATTTAATAAGGGATGATGGGACCTGTTGTCCAGGCCAACAAGATCGGAAGGGCTTCTGGTTCCCAACCATTGTTTGTATGATGCCATCCCTTTCTCTCTCAAATTCTTCCTCAAGTGTTACTTTTGTTTTGACCTAATTGAATTGCTGTATTCTTGCTATTAGGACTCAGTATTTTTGTGTATGTATGTATTCTTCCGTACGTATGTATCCTTAACTAACAATCTCTAGAATGGAAATTCCATGGGGTAGGGATTATATGTAAGGCTCTATGCATATTGATGAAATATTAATAAAAATTGCTTTCTATCATACTGAGGACTTGCAGTTATATATTTGACTCTGCTGAAATTATTTTAAAAGTATAAAAAGTCAACTGTTTGCCTTTTTAGATGAGATGCTGGGATTTTAAAAACAATACAGCAGGGATGGGTAGATTGTGGCGTTTTGGGTCAATTTTTTTATTTGCAAAAAAAAATCTTTTTTTTTTTTTTGCCCCAAAATATCCTATGTGGATGTGAAGGCACATTTTGGGGAGACCCGGGTTCCATTTTAGGGCAAGGAGAAGCATTTTGTGAAAGCAGGAAATAAACAGAAATGACGTTAACTCACTTCGTCTTGTTGAAGAAATGGCCTCTCTTGGGCATATAATTGCCCAGGGAACTGAAAACATGGCAAGGAAGCTCCTTGGGCTGGGGAAGAGCCATTCTAGGAGCTGCTTTTAAAGGCAACTTTAACATCTTTACTGTCTCAACTTCAATACCTATCATCCCTGATCATTCACCGTGCTCAGGCTCATAGAATTGGCTAGTTCAACAAGTCTGCATGGCAGCAGAATGCATATACTTTTATGACTCCAGCCAGAAAAGCAGAAAATACAATTTTTTTTGGATAACTAAATGACAGAAATGACAAAATATTTTTTTGTCTACAACGCTCCAGTGTCCCCAGCAGTACGGTCAAAAGCTGAGGCCGGTGAGAGTTCTAGTCCAAAACACTGCAGAGCAAGAAATTGGTCTAACTCCTCTGATTGAGAAGGGAATACTCCTAGCAATAATAGAAGGGTCAGCAATTTGAGAATCAGCTTGGTGTAGTGGCTTGAGGGCTGTACTAGGACAGTCGGAGACAAGCATTCCAATTTCCGTTTGCCCGTGGAAACCCCCTGGGTGACCTTGGCCAAGTCACACTCTCTCAGCCTCGTAAGGCAAGGGCAAAGCCCTGTTAAACCAATGATGCCAAGAAAAACCCGTGACAGGGTTGCCATAACTCAGAAGTGCCTTGGAAGCTGACAACCACAAGATTATTTATGGGCCTTTCTGCGCTACCCTGTTTATGGTGGTATTATTCCACTTTCAAAACCCTGTGGAATCCCGGAGTTTGTAGTTCACTGAGTCCCAAGAGCTCTCTGGCTGACAATTCTAAATGCTCCTCCCTAAATTGCAAACTCCAGAATTCCGTAGGATGTTGAAAGTGGAATAAAAGCACTATAACAGTGCAGTGTGGAAATGGTCTATGAATGATGTATGCATTTCAGCTGTAACTGTAATTGTGTACTATTATTATTTTATAATAACCTTTTTACATATTTTTATTTGATCTTTGACTATAAAGAAATAAACTGACTGATTGATAGCAATCTGTTCCTTATTACATTCACTCCCTTATTTGGATTGACTAATCTTTTCCCTGAGCTTGTCGCCTTTGACCACAGTCTTATTTCAACTGATGCAAACTAACGCCATTGCTGCACTACCCTGTTATAGTGCTATTATTCCACTTTCAACCTCCTGTGGAATGCTGGGGTTTGTAGTTGACTGAAGCCAAATTGCTCTCTGGCTGAGAATACTAAAGGCCCCTCCTCAAACTGCAAACCCCAGGGTTGCATAGGAGGTTGAAAGTGGAATCATAGCTCTATAATAGTCTAGTGCAGAAACGACCTCTGAGACAGCTTCTTCTGTGGCCTACGAGGAGCTGCTGAGGAAGCTGTGTTTAGCCTGACAAAAAGAAGACTGAGAAGAGACATGACAGCCGTATTTGAAGGGATGTCATGTTGAAGATGGAGCAAGCTTGTTTTCTGCTGCTCCAGAGACTAGGACAAGGAGCAATGGATTCAAACAACAGGCAAAGAAATTCCATCTAAAGCTCAGGAAGGACTTCCTGACGGTCAGAGCTGTCCGCAGTGGAATGTGCTACCTGGGAAGTGTGGTGGAGTCTACTTCTTTGGAGGCTTTTAAGCAGAGGCTGGGTAGCCATTTGTTGGGAGTGCTTTAGAGTTTGGGGGTTGGAACGGATGGCCATTGCGGCCTCTTCCAACTCTGGCCATTTCCGCCAGGAGGCCCCTCCCTGAACTGCAAACCCCGGGATTCCATAGGAGGTTGAAAGTGGAATGATAGTGCTATAACAGTCTAGTGGAGAAAAGGCCTAAGTTTCTATGACTTCCGCCCTACACTGTTATAGCACTATTATTCCACTTCCAGCCTCCTCTGGAATTCTGGGGTTTGTAGTTTCCTGAGGCCCAAGAGGTCCCTGGCTGAGAATTCTAAAGGCCCCTCCCTGAACTGCCAACCCCAGGATTCCATAGGAGGTTGAAAGCGGAACAATAGCGCTCTAACAGTGTAGTGTGGAAAGGTCCTGCGTTCCTCAACTGCAGCACCCAGCCACACTGGCTCGGGCTGATAGGAGCGGCAGGCCAACCCCACCCAGGAGGCCGCGCAGTTTCTCCCCCTTCCATGAAGCCAAGCCGAGGGAGAGCGCCTTACTCACGGCCCCTCGCGCCCTTGAGCCGGGGGAAGGCGCACGCCCCCCACCGCGCATGCGTGACTCTCCCCGCGCACAGAGAGCTCCCAGCGCGGAGCAGAGGGGAGGAGGCGGAAGTGACGTCAGGCCACCACGAGCGCGGCGGGGGCTCGGCGTTTCCGGTGCGAAGGCGCTGTGAGGGGAAGCGGAGCCAGCGAGTGAGTGGCTACTCGGCCGGGCGGCCTCAGTGGCTACCTATCGTGCTTCTCCCTGGCCCAGGTCTGGAAGGGGCGGCGGGAGGTCTGCCAGGAGCCCGGGGCGGCGGGTGGGAGCTTTGGGGCGGGGTCGGCTGCTCCGTTCCCTTCCTGTTGCCTTCAGTCAGGAAGGCGGCGGGCGTGAGGGGGGGCTTCCGTCCCCTCCCCCCTCGCGCTCCTGAGCCTCTCCCCTTGAGCCCAGACCCTTTCTTGTCGTTATTCAGAATCACCATCAGGGAAGCCTAAGCCTTCACTAGAAACATACCTGGGTCTCTGCCCGCGAAGAGCCTACAATCCACAGCCAAAACATTAGGGGCGCCGCTCAACTACGTACGGCGCGGTTTTATTTTGCTTATTGCTTTTATACCCTGTCTTTTCCCAGGTATGGGACCCAAAGGTTGCTGGAAACTAATAAGTATTAATATTAATCGTACTAATAAAACTAATAATTATTAATGCTTATTACCTAATGTATAAAAGTCATAGTTTGTCTGAATCAGGCGAGGACCTCATATGATTGGCTGCCTGAGAAGATTCTATGGAATTCTGGGATCTGCAGGTTAGGGAGGGGCCTTTAGAATTCTCAGCCAGAGAGCTCTTGGGCCTCAGGCTGAGGCCTAGCAGCAAGGAGGAGGAGGACAGTATATTCCCTCAGGAACCCAACCTCTGTGTGTTAATAATTGAATACGGATTGGAGAATATGGGGAAAAGTTACAGGTACTGGACAAGGCAGTTTGGGGAATTAGAGAGACAGGATCTCAAATCTTTCTAACGAGTATTACCTATGAGAAAATAAAATCCCGGGCAACACTGAGTATACATGTTAGTTATTAATAATAATTATTATTCTTTCTTTTTTTCGTTTGAATTATTCATCATACAGACAAATTACACACAACGATGATATTTCATCCCTTCCCGTCTCCCCCTCACCCATCCCTGGAATGGTATTTCATAATTAATTTCTTTTTCCCTTTATGTTGTATATCATATTAACTCTGTCATCACACCCTGGTAGCCCCCTCTCTCCTTTACAGACTCAGTCAATTTCTCCCACCTCCTGGACCAGTTCTCTTCTATCTGCTGACTTAGATATAACCTCCTCTTCTCCAATATAAAATCAAACAGCATATAGTATTTCCGTCTGTTAAGACCCCACTTTTCTTCATCCTTAGTAATTCTTAATATCTTTGTCATGTTTTAAAGGTGGAGCATAAGCAGGTCCCTTGCCTGTGGAGTTTGCTTTGTATACCTGAAGGGTTTACACAATGCTATCAAAAACAAAACATCTACAGTAATAATATCTGCAGTGTGAATGCATCTTATGCAAGTAAAGTATAGGCCACTGCCCCAAAGAGCTTACAAACTGGAGAAAGGCTGCTTGGCTCAGTTTGAGCAGTAATAATAATAATTCTATTTTTTCCAAGTTCATTGGGTTCTACAAAAATACAGACATAGAGTAGGTACATGGGAACGTGGGAAGTTGTCTTGCATGTGGTGAAATGTCTTTTCTGTTGGGCAGAGGCTTTCCTGAGTTTCCAGCAGCCGAGTTTTCTAGATCACCTACTTTTCTTAGCTTGAGAAAAGAGGCACTGGATTCCTGCACAGAACCCATGTGCTTCTCCTCTGGGCTGTGGCTCCTCCCAGCCTAAGGAGCTTCCAAAACCAGTGGTGAGATCACACTTCCTCATCTGTTCAGTCCAGTGTGATGTCAATTTTCTGAGAGACTGAATTAAGAAATTTTCCTGAAAAGATTCTGCTTCCCCAAATTAAGGCTGAACATGGTACATATGATGTCTTGCTTTTAGTAACTGAAACTCAGAACTTCACAAAGATTTATAAATATCTCAGAAATTGATACGCCCCCCAAAAAAGCATTTAAACTGAAATATCTTATTAGGAAGAAAGTTCAATAAAGTACACTCAAGAGGCTAATCCTGTACATGTCCACTCAGAAGTAATTCCCACTATACTCACTGTGGCTTATTCTCAGGAAAGTGTATTTAGGATTGTTTCCTTCATGTGGTCAAAATATTGAACAATTTTACTTTTTTTTAAAGTTAAGGCATAAATTGGATTTGAAAAACACTTATAATAACCTGAGGACAGACTAATTGAGTAGCATCTGTTTGCCTTACATTGTTTAGATTTTAAGCGGGGGGAAGAAAGTATTAAAGTACTAAAAACTATTATTCATTATATTTAGAATATTTGTCTTTTTTCTTTCGGCAGCAGAAAGCTCTTGTAACTTTAAAAACAATTGTAGTTATTACTAACCTACAAGAAGCATATATTTAAAAACAGATGAACATTAAACCATTTATAGCAACAGGAGACCAAATTAAAACAAAAGTGTTTTAAGTGCATTTCCTCTGCAGCAAGTTTTCTGCCCCAGGGATACTTTGGTGGTTTCATGAACTACCAGAAGTGTCCAAAACAGAATTGGAAGAGGACATAAATCCACTACTGTTTTTAAAAACTGATCTTTTTTTATGCTAATTAGTACAAGCCCCCTCTCCCCCACAACTTATTTAACAGGAAAATTGCCACTCTTGAATGTTTCTAGAAGAAGCAAATCGTTGTTTCTTTTTATTGTTAAGAAAAGTCTGGAGGGGTTGAGGGCCACAGCCTAAATGCCACTACTGAATAGGCCATGTCTTTGAAAGCAAATGAGTGTGGAGCAACCCACTGGTGACTTGTAGGAAAAAAGAACACACTCTGCCTAATAACCCAAAATTATAGCTGGCCCTCCACATTTGCCAGGATTAGGGACACGGGAGCCCTGCAAAAGTGGGAGGAAAAACAACCACAACCCCCCCTCCCAAAAAAACCTTTTGTTTAAAAAGGATATCTAAAATATTATAGCTGTAACAGTTTGAAAGTTGCCAACATAGCCATTTACAATGAGTTACAGTAACAGATTGCAAAATGGGGAGTATCATGACACGTGAAGATTTTCAGTCTTTTATTCCGTTTATGCCATCCTCCTTTCGCAGTGATCAAAGAAACTATGGCTGCAGACTGGCTTGGAAGCATTGTTTCAATCAACTGCGGAGAGAGCCTGGGAGTCTATCAGGGAAGAGTGTCTGCTGTCGATCAGGTCAGCCAGACAATCTCCTTAACACGACCTTTCCATAATGGGGTCAAGTGTTTGGTACCAGAGGTCACGTTCAGGTAAATGCTCCTTCTGCCTACATCTTTTGGGCTTTGACAGTGAAACTTCTTGACCATTACAGACCAGTGTTGAAACTATGATGTGTGCTTTGGAAACCACTTCTAGTACTCAGTATAGGTAGTTCAGAGTTGTAATTTCGATTTCCAGGTTTCTGCAGTTGTCAGATTAACATGTACAAGCATTGGTGTTTTCTCCGATGCTCTGTTTTGAACGGATGAAAATTTGAAAACCAAACAAAACAGGAGCCATAGCTTGAAAGATTTTGATAGCATTTGCGCAGTTTTGTATTCATTGTCCTCATCATTATTTTCAAGGCAGATATTTATGTTAACGTCTTGTAGCAAGAACAATAATAAAGAGCCTAGAGACACCTGAAGATTAACAGGCATTATTTGGCATAAGCTTTTGTGACTGCAAGCCTCCAGCTTGGATGCATTAATATTAATTTATTCCATTTCTTACCCTGTCTTTTTCTAGAAAAACTGGGTTGTCCTACAGATAAAACAATAAGGCTGTTGTGTAATATAAGACCATATATCTCCAAGAGCAAATTATGGGCCTCAGTGATTGGTGTAAGGTCAATGTTTAAATAAAAATGTGAATAATAGAAATGCTTTCTCCTCGACTCTGCTTCATTAATATGGGAAGCAGTAATTCTTCTTTTCTTGTATTCCACATGTGGAAGACAAGATGGTGTCTTCTGTTGTGCCTCTGCTCCAACTGGTATAAAAATCACCACTCATTAGATCTTTTTTTCTAAAGTGTGGGAAGGCTTTGAAGTTGAATTAGGGTTGAGGAAAGGAACTTGGTTTTTCATGGCAAGTAAAAATGTATAGGTCTAAAATTTGAGATGAAAATGAAATGAAAAATTGAGATGAAAATTTGAGAAAGCATTTAACTGGTGGCTTGGTGGTTTGTTTGTGTTTAGTGGTATATTGCAATGAATGTTAAACCATATTTATGAGTAATTTTTGATTTCGGGGTTCTGTTTTTTGTGTTGTTTGCCTATTACATAAGTGAAGTATTACTGATTATCAACACTACATTCCAACAATACAGTTTTCTTACCTACTAAACTAGAGCTAGCACACCTTCAGTTCCTGTAGAAGTAGGCAGTAACACAAATTACGCATCTTGTTTGGGTCTCTTCCTTTGTTTAGGGCAGGTGATATTACTGAACTGAAGATTCTGGAGATTCCAGGCCCTGGAGATAATGGACAATGTGGAGACTTTCAGCACAGTGACCTAAGTATTCCAAGTATTGGATGCCAAGGGGGTACCAGCCAGAATGGCACAGGCAAATTGCTGAAGAAATCTTGCAGCAGTGCCCCACAAGCTATCCCAAGGAGAACAGATGTGAAATGCCAGGATGTTGCCATTTCCCCCCAGCAGCATCAGTGTTCCAAGAGCTATATGGATCGGCATATGGAATTCTTGAGTCAGTCTAAGGGCTTCCGTCGGAGGCATAACTCATGTAAGTATCTTGGCAGCAGAGCACTCTTGTTTGGTTTTGTTGTAATGACTGCACCACACTGGCATATTTCTGGTTATGCCAATTACTCTCTTTAGGAGACCTCAAGTTGGTCCGGTGGGCTATAAGCTGCTTATGTTTTAGATATGAGAGGATGTGAATTTGTGGCTTCAAAACTACTTATGAAAACTCAAAAGTGGTCTACAGCCATTGGCTTCTTTGTGGCCTATCTCAGCCAGGTTACATTTGTTTGGCAAGGGTTGATAGCCTTCTGTTCAAAGTAATATAGTATGCTGACACATTTGGGAGTTGCTCTTGCCCTCTCCTGGAACAGCATAGTGGATTGGATATACTGGAACAGAGAAGGGAAAGGAATTGCTCCTGGCAGCATGGCCTAACCTTGACTTCCATGATATCTTCAGTAGATGTTCACAGCTAGCCAGCTACTTGAGCATACCTGTAAGGGAGAAGTACCACATTTTGTTTATGCCTTTCAGTCCTTTTTTTCTGTTCAGTTTTCTGTTGAGTATGACTGTACCTGACATGTGGGAGAACTTCCTTTGCTAGAATAATATGTTTGCTTTGGCTGCCTGCTGACTTGCTGCCTATGAAGCTAAGCCTATGTTCTTACAGATATCTTAGGAGCCACCCAATAAATTTAAGGGAGGCTTTTATGATGTCATTTGCTCTACCATAAAGGCTCATTGGACCTTGTTAAAGGTTAGGCTCCTATTTTCAAAATATTCCTGCTTGCAGGAGTAGTCAGTCTGCTGTGGTTTGACTGACAAATGTCAGGTATCTAGTGTTACTGTTTCAGGCTGTACTTCAGAGTCCTGTTACAGAGGCAGTAACCTTGTTAAAGCTGTATAGATGTGCTCAGGAACTATCTTTTCCTTTTTACTGTGTTTAACTTGGAAATTGCCCTTCCCTTTATTTGAATCTCCTTGATAGTAAATGTTTTGAATGTGTCTTAATTTCTGTTACAGTTAGTATCCGTGAGTATATGTTTTGTAATCTTTCTTTGTAGATCACCAAGCTGTGCAAACTGAATCTCATAATCCTTACTTTATTTAATTGTGAGTTTGGCATGCCAGTCTTTCCTGAGTTGCTGTTCCTTGAGCTTTTTAGCTAGTAGAGTAAAAGCTGACATTGCGGTGAAGGAGGTCTAAATATTTGTGTGATCTCTAAAGGCAACGAGGCCATTGCAAAAGTTTGATAGATTCTTATTTGTTTCTTATTTGACAGAAGTTTAGAATCAAGGAGAAAGAAGGCTTTGTAGCTATTATTTGCAGTCCAATGCCAGTGCACAACTGAGTAAAAACATAAAAATTAAGAGCAACATGTGCTCCAAAAAAGATGGCACAAAATGTTTTTGGACTGCATTTCAGTGTGGGTTGGTAAAACTGTGGATCCCAGTCACGTGGATATGGGGGACCTACTCTGCTTTATGAATTCCTGGATAGAGTTAAAAAGTTCTCAGACTGACTGACTGACACACACACACGCAGCTGTATTTACATACCACAGCTTTCTTTCTCACTCCCTTGGAGCACCCTTTCTCTGTCTGCCACAGGACGAATTGTCTCTTCTGTAGTTTTCAGGAACAATAATTCTTCTTTTAAATAGATTACTGGACTGCCCTGCACTGTTTAACATAAAAAGACCTGTTTTCCCAAAACCAGAAGCTTACCTTTGGCCACTTATGGTTTTTTGTATTTTTTTTTTAATTCTTGGCATTCTTGATAGTCTGTGTCGCCCCCTAAGGGGTTCAGTGTCAGCAAATTAGCCCATGGACCTGTTGAAGTTCCCTGCTTCTGTTCTAGATTTCTCCTTCTGAAATTAGTATTAGTTTATTCAGAACTGCCAAGTTCCTGGCTACACTGGCCAGTCACACAGCTTTCAAGGATTCTTTTTTTTTTAATTTTAAGTATTTGGAAAGTGCTTGCAATTCATTACATGAGGAGTGGGGCTGTTTCCCTACAACCATCTCGCAGACCCTGAAAGGACACTAAAATGCTTCCATTTTTATCCATGTCTTTCCCAAAATGACAACTGGAAGTGACATTGCATCACTTTTTGGTGACCATTTTGGGAAAGGAATATGTATTTTATGTAATTATTTAAGGTATTTATGTATCACCTCTCAGCCCACCAAGACCCGCAAGGTGGTCCGCGTCAAATTAAAAACATTTGAAATTTTTAAAATATGAAATGCAAAGATAGTGTTGCCCAGTCTTGTTTTTGGAGATAATAGCTGGCCTTGAGTGCGCCACCATTGACCTTTAGAAGCCCTGTGGTGTGCGTGCAACAGAGAGGAGCAAAGTTGCCTCTTCATAATGCCGGTGTGAAAGGAATCAATAAACAAAACTAGCCCTGTAAAGTCACACAACAATGGGTTACGTGCAGGGGTGGCACTAACTCTTTCACACTATGGCTGGCAGGGCAGCCTTGAAAAGAGGTTTTGCAGGAAAGCTACCAGCTTGCCAGAGCCTCCGTGTGCTTGTCTTGTTGCTCGTAACCGATGACCGACTCTGTCTGGGAGCTCTTGTTTACCTTTTCCAAGGGAGGGTCTCCATGTCGGCTGGCAGACTGCCAAGTGGACTTTCAGCTAGGCAGCAACTGACACTAAGAACATAAGAAGAGCCCTGCTAGATGAGACGTAAGGCCTGCCTGGTCCAGTGTTCTGTCCATGCAGTGGCTAACTGGGTGCCTTTGGATAGCTCACCAATGGGACATGAGTCTAGCTAGGTGTTACTTCTTAATATTTCCCAGGGCAGTCTCTGGTTATTGGAGATGATATGTGGCCATTTTGACTAGTAGGAATTGATGGCCTTGGCCTCTGTTAATTTATCTAACTCCCTTTTAAAACTCTCCAAGGTAATAGCCATTTCTGCATCTTGTGGCAGTGAATTCTGTAGCTCAACTACGCGATGTGTGAATAACTACCTGGGTAATGATATTGGGTCTGTTATTAGGAGGGAAAAAGGGCTCAGCACATTTCTCTATCTACTGTCTCCCCAACACATATAATTTTACACACTCCTGTCTTGTCTAGGACAAACTATTCTAGATACAGACTGGTCCTGGATTGGGTGCAAGCTGTCATCTGGCCTGACTACTGCCTTGATGGGCTGGACCAAAATGTTTCCTTGAAAGACACCACCAAGGGAGGGAGGGAGGAACTATTGAGAGGCTAAGTGGAAAACAGGCACCTTGGTGTTTTGTCTGGAGCCTCACCCATGCTGCTGTGGTCTGACATTTGCATTGATCAGCATGAGAGAGGTTTAATTAACCCCATTGTATCCAGTCTTGATGGAAAGCCTATTGCAGGGTGCAGAGGCTATCCTTGGCTAAACAGAAGGGCGAGGAACCTCTGTTACCCCGAGGCCCAAATCCTCTCCACCCCCAGCCTAGTATAACATAGTATTGGGTTTGACATCTCGTAGCAAATGAAATCCTGAGTGGCCTGTGAAGGATTCAGGAAGTGAATGGCATCCTTTTAACTCCCCAGTGGTTATAACAGTGTCAGTACAGTTACATAGTCAGAGTTCCTTCTTCACTGTGCCACTGTTGGCTTTCTGGCTTAGTATCCATCACAAAGACACTCAACCTCTCCCTTAGAAACCTCCTTTCATTTGCTTTCTTCTTTGTTCTAACAAACTTCCATGCATCTGTGCAAAAATGCCCTAGCCATTGCAACTCAACTTGGTCAGTGGGCGCAAGTACTTTCTGAGCACAAGCACTCCTTTAGGGACACTGTTTGACATATCCTGGTGACGGAGTTATGCAAGTGATGTCACTCTTAATTGCAGCCGTTTTTACAGCAGTGCCAACAGTGGCTGTCAGCAAGATTTCAGATCTGGCAACTGCTAGGGTGGATTAAATGGCTGACCTCTACAATCCTAGTGTGTTTAGCTTTGGTGGGGCAGGAGCCTGGCTCCTATTCAGGATGTCTATTGAGAGCCCACAGTGACCATTCTGAATATTATTTTTGCTACTTCTGTGACATTTTTCTGTTTCATCAGCATTTGGACTGCAGGCAGGTTGGCTATGTGCAACCCTTTGAAATTAGTTACCACGGGTGCTTTTGTGTCCTTGTTTTTCTGGGGGGCATATATGTGGAATTGCTGTACAAGTGAAAGACAGCTTGTTTGTGGATGACTCTGAAAATTCTAAAATGCATTTTGCTGGCAGTAGAAGAGTCTGCAGAGCTGACTGCTGATGTACACATATACTCCTTACATCAGGCGCTCTCAATCGCTAATTTTGTTTTTGAGGGCACAAACCCATTGGTAATGCCCATGCTTTGTCTGCCAAAGGTTCCAGGATCAATCCTTGGCAAATATATTTATGGGTAACAAGTTAGCAGAGTTGGGAAAGGCCTCTGCCTGAGAGCTGCTTATCTGTGTTAGTAGCCATTTCTCATGTGACTGCTGCATAACAGACCTTTCCTCAATTTAGTGTCTTTCAAATGTGTTGGATTACAATTTCTCTCATCCAACCAGCATCCAACATATCTGGAGGGCATTCAGTTTGGAAAGGCTGAGCACATATTCCAGTATGTAGCACTTGAATTGTTCCATGTTATGAGCTCCATTGGATATATTTTAAAATTAGGGTGGAATTAGTTATATTCTGAAAGAAACACTTAGCAATGGTCTGAATTGAGATATTCTCTTTTCTGTCATCATTTTTCTGCACAATTTGCATAAAAAAGAACAGTAAGAAGAAGGTGGAAGACAGGCTTGTTCCTGGATAGTCATTTGATGGATTGTAGTAGTTCGAACAGCGTAAGAGGGAGTGCTCTAAATTCTGTCTCTTCCAGCTTGTGGTTTTGAGTTGTTGCTCCTCCTGTGTCAGCCAACCACTCACCTCCTATGTTCTTCATCCCAGGGTCCTCCAGTAGCCGTCATCCAAACCAGGTGACTCCAAAGAAGAGTGGTGTGAAGAACGGCCAGATGAAGAACAAAGATGACGAATGTTTTGGGGATGACATTGAAGAAATTCCAGATACGGATTTTGATTTTGAAGGGAATTTGGCCCTCTTTGACAAGGCTGCTGTGTTTGAGGAGATTGAAACCTACGAGAGGAAAAGTGGAACTCGCTCAAGAGGCACTCCAAATGAGAGATCTGCCCGCTATCGCCACGATGAGAATATTTTGGAATCTGAGCCCATTGTATACCGAAGAATCACTGTGCCTCAGGCAAGCAAAGAGTTCTGCACTGGTATGATAGCTTTTTAAAAATTAAATGGAGTAGCTTCTTTGGGAAAATTTTGTGGGAAGTGCTTTGAAAAGAGAGGACCTTGAGCTACACTAAGTGAGGCCCAGTTTGATGTCGTGGTTTGACTATGAGTCTGAACAACAGGGTTTGAATCCCTGCTCAGCCATGGAAACCCACTGGGTAGCACACTCCCTCAGCCTCAGAGGAAAGCAAAGGTGAATCCTCTCTGAGCGCATCTTGCCAAGAAAACCCCATGGTAGGGTTGTCATAAGTTAGAAACAACTCGAAGGCACACAACAGCAAATACAACAGTGGCTCTTCTGGTTTTTGTCTGTGCTGTTTGCAGTGTCACTGTTTTCTTTGGTGGATTAGATCAAAACAGTCTCACAGGTATCTAGGTAAGTGTACAAGTGAATGTGTGGTGCATTCTTAGTGCTCAAAAGTACTCTGCATATATATTCATAATCTTTACAACAATTGAGAAGATAGGCCAGCAGTACTGCTATTTTATAGGAAGTTCTGAATCATGAGTCAAACCAGAGGGAGAAATTAAGTTTGCCTGAGGACACACTGTTATGTTAATGGCTGAGCCGAACCTTGAATGATTGACCTGGATCCCAGCTCATGCTCTTAACCACCCCATTGAGCAAGCTCTCTTACTTCTGTAAGAGAACTTCTACCCTTGAAAACAATTGTTTCCCTTGCAACTTAGCTGCTAGATTTGCTGAGTAAAGTGTATCTAGCTATAGCTGAATTGGTTTCAGCCTTTTCAGGGTGAAATATTCCATGTTTGCATATGGAAAATGACAGGTTTGATCTCTGGCATCAATAGTTTCAGAGGAATCTATTTGCAGGTGATACAGAAGGCCTAAACCAGATACATCTGGAGGGTGCTGTTATTTGTGGTAGGTAGTACTGGGCTTGTTGCTATTGTTGTATGCCTTCAAGTTGTTTGCAACTAAGGCAAACCTATCACGGGGCTTTCTGGGCTGAGAGTGTGACACACCCAAGGTCACCCAGTAAGTTTCCATGGCTGACCAGGGGAATTTACCATGATCTCCAGGGTCCTAGCCCAGTGTTCAAACTATTATACCACACTGGCTCTCTAGTCTGATCTATCTGGACAAAAATCTTGACTTGTATATGGCAGTTTCTAGTGTTGCCAGCAAGAAGCAGGTGAAATGCTTTGAGATGCTGGCCACTGCTGGCTTGCTTACCCCTTGTTGCTGTGCCTGGTAGCACGTGTTGAGAGCATTTTTGTCTGTTGCTATAGCTAGATGCAAATAACTTGCAGCTTTTTTGGTCAGGCTATGTGCAGGTAATATAAAGGAGAGTAGCTAATTAATATTTCTGCATACCTCCCATACCTTCTGGCATTATCCACTCCATTTGATGGCAGGGGGCTCATTCCTTTTGGGAAGAACAAGATAGGAGCAAGTTAAGTTGAGAGCCATGGCTTGAGAGTACCGTATGATTGTCCCCTCTGAGTCTCCCTTCTGCATGTTGTCCCTACTTCTCTCTCTGCCTTTACAATGGCAATTGTGATATCATGTTTCTCTTATCATAATCATGGAATAATACGATTTTACCTTTCAACCCAAGCACGATTTAACTCTGGCTGGTGTCCAGCTCTCGTTTGTGGCACTGTTGTTATTTTTCAGGTTTACACGCTACCTCTTTGATTGCCTTCCACTCTGAGTTTATTTAGCACGGTCTGGTTTTGATAAGCCAGTCTGACTGGTCGGCCCTTGCGTGAGTGAGAAGAAGGGAAGTCCTCTTGGTGCTTGCACGCTCCTGTCAAAGAGCAATTAGGGCACAGTGTAATAAAGCTCTCCCCATGCTTGCGTGCAGTGGTGCAGTGTAATCTCACACCTTATCTTTCGCTGCACTTCAAACAATTTCCCTACACTTCAAACAGTGTCCCCTTGAATGGAGGACTAGTTGGGACTGAGAATTCCCAGAGGCTTGAATCACTAGCAAAGGGAGTCTGTGGCAAACTGGATGTGCACCCCCTTCTTTTTCAGAGACAGCCTGTGCAAAGTGCTCATTTCATTCGGCACAATCCCATTGTGACATTCTGGTACACAGATAGTCATATATTCCCTGTGCGGTTCCCATACCTTTCAGTTGTTCATTGTTGTTTCAGGAGGGATACTTTCCAAGAACACATAATTCTTAAGCCTTTGCAAGAAATGTAACAGGGCTTCGGGGGAGCGAGCTACAGAAGGTAAAGTTGCTTGGAAGGATCTGATAGGAGAAAGGAGGGCTACCTGCCATGTGAAATGCTGGAGAGGTCAGGAAAGCTTTGTTTAGAGCCTCCTAGACTGATCTTGCCTGACTGGGAACTGGTATTTTCTTCTTTAACCTTCTACCCTCTCCCCCTTCTAGCTTTGATTTGCAATTTATTTTATATTGTATTCAGTTTAGTTTTATCATATCTTTTTACCAGCACAGGATTCAAAGCAGCATGAGCTGGACATGTTGTGTTTGGTGAAGAGAATACTGAGGGGTGGCACAGTTGCCCTTTTTAAATACCTCATGGGCTGTCACAGAGGGGAGAGGGCCAGCCTGCTCTCTGCTGCCCCCTGGGTAGGACTACATCTGATGGTTTGAAGTTTGAAGTTGATTAAACATTAGAAGGAGCTTGACAATTAGAGCAGTTTGGCACTGGAACCAGTTGCTTAGAGAGGTGAGTAGGTCTCCTTCTCTGAAGGTCTTCAGAAAGAGACTGGACAGCTCCCTGCTAGGGATGCTTTAGCAGGGGGTTAGACTCGATGGCCCATGAGGCATCTTCTAACTCTGCGATTCTGTGACTCTAATAACCCTTAGGAACAAGAGATGTCATATATAAGGTCACAATCAGGGGTGTGAAATGTGTGGTCCACAAATAGCCACCAACCCCATTTCACAGCTTCTAAGTCTCTAAGACTTCTCCTCCCCCTTTTTTTTTCAAAAGAGGAGGTGGGGAAAAATGCTCATAAGCTTCTCCCAAACACATCAAAACATCCCCACGTCAGCCTCCCTCCAGATTGTCTTCCACAAACTTACTCGAAATTCTGTAAATTGGCTCCTAAAACCTGGAAGTACAAGCCCGGAGTGCGCATTTCTCTGGCTGGTTTTTGGCTGGAAATGTGCTCCTGTGATCCAGCGCATGTGGGAAAATTGGCTCCTGACATAGTTGTCGATGCCTGCCCTAGATGTAGAATCTTAACTGTGGAATCATTTGAAGATTTCTTGTTGGTAGGCCAGTTGTACATATAATTGGGTAGCTGGTCCCTTGGCACTACATGAAAAGCTCTTTCTTAGAACCATTCCTTCCCAGATTCAGCTTGGGGTGATTCTTGAGTACCATCTTTCATTTTCATGCTCACATTTGGTCTGCAAGATGGCTGGTGATGGCCACGCCCTCAAAAGGCCTTGAAAGAAAATTAAGACAGCTTTGTGGGGAAGATCTCTGAAAGGCTATGGTGAAGGATTGTTCAGTGGAACCCTGACACTCAAAGGTGGTGAGGAGGATTAGTTGCTGCTTGCCACCTGCTTGTGGACTTCCCACAAGCATCTAGCTGGAAGCACTGGGAAGATTGGCCTCTAAACTCTGTGGAGTGGCCCTCTGACCAAGCAGGGCAGGGCTCCTCTGATATCCATTGCTTAACCCCTTCTTGCTCCTTTGTGGGCACCAGTAGCTCAGTTGCAGCCCCTGCAGGCTTCACTGAAGGAGATGCTGTTAAAAGGACTTTGGCAGAGGTTGGTACTAAGCAGAATGTTGCTAAGCAGAAAACCCTAGAAGTTGGCAGAGAGGGCCATTAGTGAGGGCACGGTTGCAAAATAGGAAAAGGAACTTTATTGGCTCTCCCTTGTCAAGGAACACTGGTCCAAAACTGAGAACAGGATGTGCGCTCCACTCTTCTACACGAATGTCCCTAAGGTGATTATTTCAAAACAAAGTACTGCTACTGAACCTTGCGTGACTCTGGAAGGGAAAGAGCCAGGTGAAGCCTGCATGACTAACTTTGGCCAGTGCCAGATCCTGTGTGACTTTGAACACTGGGTTTTTTTTTCTTTTTCCCCAAAGCTATCAACTGTTCTGAAGAACAATGGGTGCTGCATGCAATAAAACTGATTAAGGTGGGGCAATTATTTTAATTAGCTGTTAACATGCAAGGTCAAGCTGTATAAACAGTTTTCCTTTCCCATGTCTGCAGTAAACTTGTCACAGGAGTCTGCTTCGAAGAAAAAATAACAAATCCTGACATTTTGTTGCCCCTCCATGAATGGGAACCCGTTCTAGCAGCAGTTTTGTTTCTCTAGAGTGACGTTCCCATTTTCCTTGCTGTATCTGTAAGCCTCGACTTGAACCTCCTGTGTCTCTGTGGTGACCTGAACATGCT
Source organism: Iguana delicatissima (assembly GCA_948472985.1). Taxonomy (NCBI): domain Eukaryota; kingdom Metazoa; phylum Chordata; class Lepidosauria; order Squamata; family Iguanidae; genus Iguana; species Iguana delicatissima. The sequence continues at coordinate 419,583 of CAOKZL010001819.1, forward strand.
TACTCAGAAAGAAGCCCTACCGTGATTTCATTGCTGAGATGAGCATAGATGTAGGTGTTCCATGCTCTGTGGGCACTGCCAGCCACAGCAGACAGCACTGAAACATATGGCTCTAGATCATAGCTGCAAGCACACTGCTATCTTCTCAGAGTGGGTGACACATTCCTGTCTGGACAGATGCATAAACTGGCCATGTGCTTCAGAGGCTACAGATGGTTGACTGTTAGGTGGAATCCTCTTCTCTGGGTGTCTGTAGGTGCTTCCCAGTCAAAAGAAGTTGGTTTTCTGCATATCCAGTTCCTAAACCACACAGAACCTCTTAAGAGCAGGAAATTCAACTTTACTGAAGGGCCATACTTCAGTACTAGAGTGTTAACTGTGTGCTGAAGGTCCTGGGTTAATTCCGCTTAATTATTATGCTGAATCCATCTCTCTTTAAAAGGATCTTAGTGAGCACAGCAAAACTTCCTTTGAGAGGTTTCTTCCTGGCCAAAGGAGATGATCCTGCTCTTTTGACATAGATGGTATTTATATCTTGGCTTTGTACCTTTAAGGATGGAAGGTATGGACGACTATGGTGGAACTGTAGGCATGCTGACTACTCCTGTAAGGCTGTCAATCATTACTAGCTCTCATGGCTTAATATTTCCTCTGATACAGAGGCAGAGTATGCCTTTGGGGAACACAGTCAGGAGGGTAGATTTGTGTTCATGTCCTGCTGGCAAGTTTCTTTTAGATAGGTGGCTGGCCACTGTGGGAACAGAATGTTGACTGGATAGGTCTGTAGTCTGTTCCAGTAGGGCTCTTTATCTTCTCATTTTCATGGGAGTTTTAGTTGCATCACTCTGTCTTAAAATTGTTGCTAGATGCAATTCAAGGTGTGTGTGTTCTCCGCAAAACTTAGTACTAGGATCCTAGACCTGTAAATTGAATTTTGGGGGCTCTGCTATGTTTGTCTTTCCTCCTTGGCTCCAGTAGCATATAGAATCAGATAGTCCTGACACTGTAGAAGATGAATTGCTGAGGGCTTGCTGAACCTTCTGTGAAATATTGACCTGTTTGTTTAAAGCCTCCAGACAATGGGGTGATCTAAGTAAGTTTGAAACTGCCAAGTTCCTAAGCAGAAGTGTCACCTTGAGTCGCATCTAGAAACAGTTTTAAGAAAATGACAATAAACCTGCAGAACTAAAACTTCCATGAAATTGAGAACATAGGGAGCCCTATGGGGTCAGACCACAGACCTGTCTACTCCTGTGTTCTGTCAAGTGTTAGGCTCTTGGTCAGAAGAGGAGCGAATACCCTTTTTGCCAAGGGTCTTCTCATGAGTCCTCCTCCCTCCCATTTTGTATTTCAGACTCTGGGCTGGTCGTTCCGAGTATCTCTTACGAGCTCCACAAGAAGCTTCTTTCAGTGGCTGAGAAACATGGGCTGACTTTGGAACGGAGACTGGAAATGACAGGAGTTTGTGCCAGCCAGATGGCCCTGAGTCTCCTTGGAGGACCCAACAGGTAAAGATGATCTCTGCAGAGTCACAAGCTCTTTCTGCACGTCTCTCCTTTTCCACAGCTCTTGTCTGTGCTGACTTGCCTAGCCATACAGACACATTGGTGCTTGATGCTGCGTGGCTGTTGGCTTTTGAAGCCTCCACGACTTCCGGCCAGCCAGGCAAAAAAGTGGCATCCCAGGATGTCATTCCCTGAGCTGTGCTTGTTCTTGAGTCACCTAGAGCTCCTTGCAGACCTTATCAGTATGGTGTGCCTTGCTAGCTCTTGTGTGCAGCATGCTAGGACCCAAGGTTTTGAGGGCCAGAGGGCCTTGATGTGTAAACAGTATTACCTTGCAACTCTATTATTTTATGCTGAACAGTTGCCCTGAAATGAGCGGAAGGGCAATACCAAGGCAGCCAACCCACTTCCTTTGTCTGAGAGGCCTTATTTCCTGCCCCTCTCCTAATGCTTAGCACAGTCAGCCTCATTCCTCTGAGATGTTTCTTTTCCTGGACTTCTGGAGCCATTTGACACAGTGATAGGACCTGGCAGACTGCCGAAGAAGAAGAGGAAACGGAAACTTTGAGGGAGCTCTTCCCAGAAGCAGTTGGAGCTAAGATGTGAGATTTTAAGTATCAGGATCTGGCAAGTGTCCTGTTGGCATACCGTGCCAACACCAGCACTAACAGCAGAAGGGAAAAGGCTGTGGGTGATGCAGCTGTGAAGGAAGGCAGGTACAGGAGAAACAGCTTGTTTGGAGCTGGCATTGTTTCTCTGGCATCTGTTGTCAGTGCTACACACCCTTGGAAAAAGCGCAACTGCTGCATAGTCTGTCGCCAGGATTTCAGCCTAAGCTAAAGGAGGCTTGGGTTGACAACAAAGCTTTGTTCTGAACATGTTTAGATTTGTAATATTTGGAGTTTTTTTTCCCCCAGTTAAGTGCCTGCTTTTGTTAACATCCTCTTCATCCTACACACACTTAGTTGGAGCTTGGCAGCAGTTCTTTCTGAGGCAGGATTCATAGGACAGTGCTAGAAAGACATACAGTGGTTGAAAGTTTACTGATTTGGTCCCAGAGAAAATTGAACAGAAGCGAGTGGGGAGACTTTCCTTCTTCTATTCCTTTGGCAATCTGCACTCCTTCAAATCTTTCCCACTGCCTGGGAGAATCCTGCTGAACGGCTGAGGGAGAAGTTGGGAGCATCCTCTCAAATGGGTCAGAGGCACCTAACATGAGCATCCCTACTTAATCTGGGGAAACTGTTCTCCTTGCCCAAATTTTGTACTGTAGTTTATCAGGGTCTAGTGCTTTTAGTGGGGTGGCAAGGTAGCTGACTGGGGCAGGAAAATCACACGTCACAGCCTTTCCTTTGGATCTGTATTATTGCAATTGTTAAGTTCACCCTCTTGCATGCCTTGCCTCTGGAATCTGTCTTACGAGTCATGAGTGTATGGAAAGTGTCTCTTCCAAATAGGGAGGCAGACTTTTTTAAAAATTCCAAATGCAACTCCAGGCAGGTATTTCTGATATTTAAGAACCTCCCCTCATCTTAACTTTCAGGCTGAACCCAAAAAACATTCACCAGCGACCCACAGTTGCCTTGCTTTGTGGGCCCCATGTCAAAGGGGCCCAAGGAATCAGTTGTGGCCGGCATCTTTCCAATCACGATGTACACATCATTCTTTTCCTTCCCAACTTTGTCAAGATGTTGGAATCAATTACCAATGAACTAACGCTTTTCAGCAAGACCCAGGGCCAGCAGGTCTCCAGCGTCAAAGGTAAGGTGTGAACAGCCATGGGATGGAGCTTCCAGTTATTTTAGCACTAGCAGCAACAAAATAACGGCCACCCTAAATTAAATTGCCGAAATCTAGAAAACCTTAGAAAACTGAGTGAAAAGATTGTGAGCTCCATTAGTTAGTCCTGGTGTACAAATAAGTTCTTGGGTTTATTGTTGTTGTGTGCCTTCAAGTTGTTTCTGATTTATGGCAACTCTAAGGTGAACTTATCACATGGTTTTCTGGGGCTGAGAGAGTGTATGACTTATACTCAGTGGGTTTCCATGGTTGAACGTGCAGGGTTGTAGCTCAGTGCTCAAGCTTATACTACACTGTGGCTGTCTCTTATGTTTAGAAAACTGAAGTTCTCAGTCATTTGCACCAGGTTCCAGTTGGTAGATTTGGGAATTCTAAAGCCAACAGAGTTAATTCTGCAAGCCTGAAGCCTGCACTCCCCTAACTTCAGTCCGTTGTAATTCCTGCAGGATAGGTGGTGGAAGGAGGAGAGACATAGGAACTGAGGAAGAATTTCCAGCGGAGTTGGGGAAGACAGGCTGCCTTTGATTAAGCAGTAAACCTCTAATCTGGCAGCACCATCTAGTGGCAAGAGGATGGATTATTTTTAACAGTTCATCTGACAGCTAAATTTGGGCTGTCGCTGGATCAGATCTCATCTCATACTTATTAGGCAGAGGTGACAAACAACTGAAAAGTGGGTGAGAAGTCCTAGTTTTAAAATCATACTTTGGAATTGCATGCCTGTGCTTAATTTATTTCAGAAGGCAGGTTAGACAAATGCATGGACAGTTGGTCTTTTCAGTGGCAGTGAACCATGCTTGCTGTACAGAATGTAAATACACAGAAAGAAGGGCACTTTTCAGTCGAGCAGGACAAGTGTAGGCAACCTGTCCAGCAGGTGGTTATGGGAGATGCAGTCCAAAGCAACTAAAAGGCATCAAGTTGCCTGTAGCTGGAGCACAGGAGATGGCCATTTTGGCATAGTGATTGTTACAGCCTGCTAGGAGAGCCTTAAGGGGGAGTTTTAACATCCTCTTTATAATACTACTAATGTATTACTTCTTATTGACTCCAACGTGTGGCAACCTTTTCAGAGACTTTTCCTGACCATATTTATTCATAGGATGTTTGCCACTGTCTTTGTCTTAGGGTGAGAGAACGTGATGTGCCCATGGTCACCAGTGAGTTTCCGTTTCTGATCAGGAATCAAACCCTGGTCTCTTGGAGTCCTTGTCTAGCACTCAAACCCCTGTACCACACCAGTGTTCGATGTATTGCCACTAATACGCAAATCCATTTCTTTTCTTTCTTCAGATCTTCCAGACACACCGGTTGACCTGGTAATAAACTGCTTGGATTGCCACGAAAATGCCTTTCTGAGGGACCAGCCTTGGTACAAGGCTGCCGTGGACTGGGCCAACCAGAACAGAGCCCCCGTTCTCAGCATAGACCCGCCTGTGAACGATGCGGAACAAGGAATCGATGCCAAGTGGTCCCTGTCCCTGGGGCTCCCGCTGGGCCTGGGGGAGAGGGCTGGGCGAGTGTACCTGTGCGACATCGGCATTCCACAGAAAGTCTTCCAGGAGGTGGGGATAAACTACCACTCGCCTTTTGGCTGCAAGTTCGTCATCCCTCTGCACTCAACCTAAAGCGGAGTGAGGGGGGCCTTCTGGCCTCAGGCCCCCAAAGAGGAAGAAAGAGCAGAATTGCCTCGGACCGTCTGACGGATCCTGATCGTATTAAACTCTTTTGACGCCTTAAGGATGCAAACATTCTGGCCTGAGTTTCTTCCCGGAGAAACGTCAGTATTAAAGAGAACTGAGAGGGCTCGTGTCCAGCCAAGCCGTGGATGCTCCTAGGTCATTCTTCACGTGAAGGAGCATCAGATGTCCATTGTCTTCAGTTGGTTCTGATCGTATGATGGGAGAGGAGGGTGAGATTTCAGACACACACGTATCCCTGCCTGATCAGATGTATACCAGACAATGTGGTTTTTGTTTTTTTTAATTATTTCATGGGGGTTTCTTTTAGACTTTATGGTTTTCAGGACTGGAAGGGAAAGGGTTTCTAGGGTCCCCTTTTCCTTGGGGATCACGTGGGAACAACTGCAGTTCAGTTGTGTTCCCCTCTTGTGCAGCTATAGCCCCATCTTTCTCTTAACCTGCCAACTTCTTTGGACTTTCGGCAGCTCTGCCCTGGAAGGCAGTGTGCAAGAGGCAGCTGTTTCACCCGCCAGCAGCTTGGCGTTCCTGGAGCAGTACTCATGCTTCTGACTTACTGCCAGCTTGCCTTGGCTTCCTTTGAGGAGAATGGTAGCCTAGGGTGTAGTAAAAGTGGTCTGAGGAAGAAAGTTAAAGGACCAGACTTAATGGTGCTGATTTTTGAGTTCCTCCACAAGTAGGGTCCTGCCCTCTTATATGGTAAAAGAGTTCTTGTTGCTGATAAGCTGTTCCTTTAAATAAAAAAAATCTAGTTGGTGAGCCGTTGTGTGAATGAGAAAGTTGGGAAGCATATCTAGACTATGGAGCTGTCATTGGGCATGGGAGCCCCAGGAAAAAAAATCACCTTGCTAGGTAAGAGCATTCCATTCTGTCTTTGGTACGTCTGTAGCGAGCATGCAGCTTTACTTGAGTGAGGCAGTGAAATGGATGCGGCATCAGCTAACAGCACAGAATCCTACTGCCAGGAGGCCTGGGAACAGAAGTGGCGAAGCGTTCTGCATAAACCGTGGGTTTCGTGAGCTCTTGGTCCTGCATGTGCTGTCACACTGAGACCTCCTCTGTGAGCTTGTATAATGACAACTCACCATTTGTTCATCTCAGCCACTGCCGCTCCCTTCCCCTTTTCATGGGGAAGGCCACTGTCTTGTGTCGCTCTCTATAGGGACCAACCGGTTGCTGTAGGCGGCTTTGCTGTTACTCTCGACTCCTGCCAGCAGAACTTCTCCTTTTTTCTTTTCCTTTTTGTAGTTAGGCACTGTCCAGCCAGACTATCAGGGTGCAATGCATTGTTGAAGTGGCAAGCTTGAAAACCTGCTAGCTCTGAGAAATCAACTGCATTTGACCTTCCGTGTCTTTAAAGGTGCCATGCAAAACTCTTTCGACTAGTCACAATCATTAAACGGTGCAGTAAAGCATTTTGCTTGTGAGATGTTTTCCTTTCTGGTCTAGAGAAGCCAGTGGTCTTGGGAAGTAGAGCTGAGTCAAGACGAAAAGAAACAAAAAAATTGGGGAGGGCATCAGTTTAGAAGGAACAAGTTAACAAGCGACATCATCCAGGTAACAATGAAGGTGGGACAGAATTACATGGTAAAAGCCCTGCAACAGGCAAAAGCAAAGTTACTTTGTTTAGCATTGCTTTTGATAATAACCAGAAACTGTTGCTTGATGGTGAAACAAGTTTGAAAGTTACTTTTGAGGGCATTTTAATGGAATGTTTTCATATTTTAAGCCGTTCTCATACCAGTCATAAATTTTGTTCCCTCAAAAATGTATTGTAAATCAATGGCAAGTTAACAAATAGTGCAACAGGTAACATGATGAAATTTTTTTCCATTTTCATAATAAGTAACAGGAACTGATCACATTTAACAAGTAACACAATTAATATGTACTTCTAGGCACCTCCAGCCAGCATGGCTCATGGCATACTGGGAGTGATCTGTTTGCTTCTGTTTGCCCTGTTCAAGAGCTTCTTAAGACCAGTCATGGGGATTCGTTTAGATGAAGCTCAGAGCAAAACCACTAGAAAAATGGCAATTGGGATGCAAAGAGGACTTGCCAAGCCATTGTCCCCTGGGGGTTGCTGAACTAGCTTGCATGGCTTTCTGAAGCCTAGCGGTAATGTGTTTACACTAACACTCTAGGACAGCATGTATTAAATTGACTTCCAGTTTAACTCTAATTGCATATGCTGGGGGATCTGAGAGTAAACACTTCAGCTGTTAGCAAACTGCTAAAGAGCAGTGCCAGGGCTTGGAAGTTGTGATAGCTGTCAATACTAGTTTACTGGCCAAGCATTTTCTGCTCAGCCCATAGTGCTCCTACATGAGGAGCTCTTACTCAACCATGTAGGATCTCATTCATTATAAGTTTAGTCCAATAACGGTTTCTGAGTTGCAGAAAGTCATGCAGTTGCATCTCATTCATTGTAAGTTTAGTCCAATAACGGTTTCTGAGTTGCAGAAAGTCATGCAGTTGTTGCAGTTTTACCCTCTGTGTTTGCCAAAGTTCTCCAGAGTTTTTCCCAAACATTTCAAATGTGAGAAACTTTTGCAAGGATCTGGAGAACAACAGAAGAAGCATGTGCCCATGAAGAACCAGGAAGCAACAGTCAAACAGAATTACCTACAAAATCTGAAGGAAAATCTGCTTTCAAAAGGCCACATCCAACAGGTTTTACTCCTTTCTCCATGCTTTTTTTTGGGGGGGTGGGGCAAAGAAAGGGGGCTGATAACAAAGAAAGGCAAGAAACTACTTTGGAAACTCCCAATGTAGACTTGTGGTAAGATATAAAACCACTGTTTTATTGTTAAACAGAAAAAAAAACAGTAGGGCAGGAAGCAAAAATAGCTGGACACAGTCATACAAGTAAATTATCAAACAATATGAAACACTTTATTTGAACTTTACAACATATAAATATATGAGACAAATCTGTGCTTTTGGAGAGCTCTCTCCTCCCCTGTCCAGGGTCCAACCTGACACTGCACTGCCACCTTGGAACACTGAGCTACAGAAGGGTCTCCAGAGTCTCCACAATAAAGGTCAGGCCAATTTCAGAGTATGTACATATCCCTACAGGAATCCACGCACTCCGTCTGTCATCTGCTCAGGTCTCGGCTTGAGTCTCGGCAGGTCAGCCGCCTTTCCTCTGGAGACAAGCCAGAAAAGAATGGGTGGAGAAGAGCTTCAGCAAACGTGATCCTCTGGGCGGGATCAAACTCCAGCATTTGCCTCATCAGATGAAACAGCTGTAGGTGCTCAGCAGAATCCTGCAGCATATAAGTCTGGAGAGAAAAAGAAAATGTAGGGAAAATTGATTGGCACAGACCTGGAGTACTGCAGAGCTAATGAAATTCAGAGGTCTCTTTCACACTTCATAGTTATAATACTGATATGCCATGGCTCCAACCTACAGAATCCCGGGACTTTTACTTTTGTGAGGAATTGAGAATTCTTTGCCAGAGAGCTGCAGTGCCTTGCCACACTACAAATCCCAGGACTCCACAGGATGCACCTGTGGCAGTTAAACTGGCAGGAAAGTGCTTTCACTATGAAGGCAAATGGTTCTTACCTGCAGTGGTTTGCAGTTTTCTTGGACGTATCTGCCATCAGATGTATTTTCATCCCACACCAGACTCCCTTTATGAAAATACTTTTGTTTCCTGAATGGAAAGACACACAAAAGGCTGCTTACCAAGAGAAGAACTACACAATAGACTGTTCACTGTCAGGGGCTAACTCAAAGCTAGAATGTCCTTTTCCCAATTACTTCAATAGATCTGTAATTTAAAGTACTCTGAAAACATAGCTTCATGGTATGCACAGTGCACATGTTCTATCATCTACTTGAGGCTTTACTGCCTTGTGCAAGTCTTTTGAGATTTCATGTAGAGTATTAAGGTATCTGGAGTAAATAATAAGTTGTCAACAATGCTTCCCTGCCTGGTCTATTTACCTCAAATATGTGTAAATAATCGGAGTCTAGCCTATTCACACTCTTCCAGAGAAAGATCAAGCCATATTATTACCGTGTTTTGCGGATCATATGTTGTGGGATTGGACCAAGGATCTTCTCCATCATTACAAGATGTTCTCTATTTTCATGAGTCTGTGGAGCAAGGTGAAAGTGATTATTTCTACTCATTCAAGGAAAAAAAACCTATGCTTGAACTCTCACAGAAACCATTCCCTAGGAGCTGAAAATTTGTGGTACTCAAGGTATCCTTAGACAACAATTATCATCCCAACAGCTGGGGATGCTGTCTCAGGATGATGGAAACTGAACATCTGGAGGTTAGTTTCCCAATCTCTGCCTTGTAAGGACTGGAAAGTACAAAAGTACATAGAGACATGACTGAAATCACCTTTAACATGACCAGTCCTGAGGCCCTGAAAGTAATATGCTCATGTCCAACGTATTGATTCAGAGCATCATTTCCCCTAGGGGCTTAAATCAAACAGACCCTGTAGGGCAGTGGTTCTCAACCTGTGGGTCCCCAGATGTTTGTGGACTTCAGCTCCCAGAAGCCCTGAGCATTGACCATAGTGGCTGGGGCTTCTGGGAGCTGAAGTCCACAAACATCTGGGGACCCACAGGTTGGGAACCACTGCTGTAGGGAAAAGCATGCAGGGTAATTTATTCACCAAGAACACAGCTACATTGGCAATTTAAGGGGGGAGGTGCTGAGTTCCCAGCTAAATGTGTCAGGCAGTGAGAAAACAGAGAGCAGTCCCCTAACCAGTTGCTGTCCAAATGTTTTACACTTCAACTTCCATCAACCCCAGCCAGTATAACCCATGGCCAGGAATGCTGGGAGCCAGTCAAAAACAAGGAGGGCAGGAGGCTGCTTTAAGAATTCAAGCAAAATGGTTACTAAGAGAACATCACAAAGCCTGTATACAAGATGAGATCTCCCCCTACTTTAAATACTGAGCTGTGCATTACTATGTCCAACCCTCAAATGAGCTAGGCCAGGCTCCTGCTTCTGATCAATTCTGGTCTAGTTCGGTTCCAAGTTCAGTCAGTCTGTTCTGCTTTCCACTATATTGTTGCCAGAATAATGTCAGTCTGAATTTAAAGACTGAGCAAAAACAAACTGTTTCGAGCTGAAAAGTGCTCCCTTGAAAACAGTAATAAAGTGGAGTGCATCCAAAAGAACTGCATTTCTGTACCTGAAAAAGTGTGAACCCACGGTAGTACTGAAGAGAATGCAACCAATGCTCCAGACATCACATGGCTGAGCCCAGCCCAGCTCTGCAAAGGAGAATAAAGAATGACTGCTGATATTTTTCATTGATGGGGGATATGCTACCTGTGCTCAGGAGGTGACAACTTTTTGGTTGTGAGTATGTGACATACCCAAATGTGTGTAGTGGGCAATTTTTGTTTTTGGTTATTGTGCCAACTTATGGCTATTTTAGGAACTGTGCTTGCACTTGTGAATGAGAGTAAGAGAAGTCAAGGACATCTTTGTAAAAAATACCCCATCCAAACACATCTACTTTTTAGCTCTCTGACAGATTTGGTTCAGGAAGATTTGGGGTGAAAAGTATCTCACGGAGATACAAGACAGCTGTGGGATCTCCGGGGAACCACCACCTTCTTAGCAGCACTTTCCCTCTCAAGCATTTTGTCTTCTTGGTCCTGCCCCCACCCCAGCCCATAATTTAAGTATGACAAGATGCTTGTCATCTGGGGCAAACAGAAGAGCTCGAGCCAGTCCCATGGCTAGAGCTTCGAGGCCCTTGCTTTTGGAAGTCACCAGAAAGTGAGTTCCAGGAAAGACATTAACAAAGCATAGTGAGCTATACATACTGATAGTTTTTCTCCACACTCAACTAAAGAGCCTCTAGGTATGGCTAACCAATTTCTCTTGAGAGCACATACCACTTCCTCTATGTAAGCTCATTCAGGCAGGCCCAAAATACTAGAATTCAAAGTCTAGTTTCTTAGAACACAATTGCTTCCTGATAGCTGTAATGTCCAGGTGCTCCAGTCCTTTTTATCTCAAGTTCTTCTTCCCAAAGTCCCTCTGATTTGGAGATGACTCTTGCCCATCTAGCAAATAAGCCTAATTAATATACTGGCTCCATGCAAACCTAGTGGAGGCTGAACCTTACCCACAGTCCTTGAACTCTGCCACACCACACCTCACTCCAAAAAAAGTCACAGCAGTTCAAATCAGCTCACCCAAGATCACCTCTGGCGGTCGATAATGCCGGGTAGCCACAATGGTAGTGTGATGCTCGTGGTCAAATGTGGCACTCCCGAAGTCTGCTACCCGGATCCACGTGTTCCGGATGGACCTTTCCTCACAGCTCTGCAACAGACAAGACACACCCCAGCTCTATTTAGGTGCCTTCCAAAAGGGGAGGATGTAAAGGTAACCATAAATTCTAGATGCTATGTCACACAGGTGGCCATCTCCCTTCAAAACAGAAAAGAATTGAAAGGTTTTTCTAATCCTTCCCTCTCAGTCTTCCAACCTGAGCTACATGACATAGGTAAGAGATACTGCTATTGGAACCTTTGCTACTGAGAAAGGAAATGAACAGATCACGAGTAACTAGAAATTCATGGCCTTTCTTATCCTACCTTCCCAGTCTGTGGAATCAGGGCCTGTCTGCCATGCTGAGTGTTAGCCTCTCAACAGCCCCCATGGCTAATACTCCTCCCACATCCAAGCAGGGAGGATAGTCCACAATTTTCATAAACTCAAAAGACACCTACCTTTTTCTCATTGTATAAGGTATCAAATTCTGAGTTTACAAACAGGATATTTTCAGGTTTGAGGTCAGTATGCGTTAGCTGGTTGTCATGGAGAACTGCAATAAAATGGAAGAGAAAGAAGAGGGTTTCATGACTTCTGTGCCATACACTTCTTGTCTCAGCACTAAAGTCAATATCAACCAGTGAGCTAAACTGCTAGAATACCTATTCAGAAGTACAGCTAGCAAAATAGCTTTCAGAAAGCCACTGCCTCCAGATGTGTTGGCCAATGACTGCCATAAACCTTCAGCCAGCATCACTATGCCAGGTCCAAATGCCTGTGATCTACAGAAATCCTCTTACTATGCACAGTTTTCTCAACTGCTACACCTTCAAATAGTTGCCAGAGAATCTCTAACCTTTGCAGCCATTTGAAGAAAAATCCCATTTGAAAGAACAGAAGGCTGACCTCTTGCCTTCAACAATATTAGTGTAGTATAGCTAGGTTTTCAGTTCTGGTGAGTATAAGGAACAAGACTGTTTGTGAAAAAAACAAGGAACGTGCTGTTAAGAAACTGTCAGGGTTCTTTTCTGTGAAAGCAAGGAAAAATGGAAAGCTCTTGCACTTTATAAACACCTGTCCTTTTTTTCCCAACTAGTACAGAACTTGTATTTTCCCCTGCATCGCCCTTTTTTGTTCTGCATCTGTTATTTGACTTATGCTGTTCTTTTAAACTTATCAGCAACATTATCATGGATTAATAAATCCTGCCTGGATTTTCTTTACATTTGGGACCGTGCACGTTTTAGAACTTGAGCATTCGTGCTTCACAGTGACACCACAATCGGCCCTTCAATCTCACTATCATCACTTCTCCAGCTATCTCACTGGATCTGCCTCACGTACCCAGGCACGCAGTCTCTACTAATATAACAGGCAATGTTCTCTCCACCTGCCATGTCCTTAGATGTCCCTCTAAACTTTCAGTAGTTAAACTTCAGACTGCAAGAAGGTGAAGCAAATTAATCAGGAATCTCAAGAAAGTTATGAAGAAGTAAAAGAAACTTTTAAGTACCTGGGTACCAAGAAGGACACTACCATTTTTTTTTTCAAACAAGCATAACTAAAGTTTTGTTGGTTGTGGGGTTTTAAAAGCAGCAATTAAAAAACAGGTAACTTTTATTACCTATGAAGACAACATGTGCAGTACTTACATTTCAAAGCATGGCAGAGCTGGTAGGCCATGTGCCGGATCTGGCCAAGGGGGTATGGCTGGAAGTTATTCTCTTTCAAAAATTCAAAGGTGTTTTTGCCCAGAAGTTCAAATGCGATGCACATGTGCCCATGGAAGTTGAACCAGTCCGACATCAGGACACATAAGCTGGGCCCAAGGAGGAAAAAAGAACAGACTGTGGCTCCGAAAGAAACAGTATTATTTATTCCTTATCTCTTCAGGAAGTAATGGCTATTTCATCCCATTCTCTATCCATATGAGGCTGCTTTAAAGGATCCATTCCCCTGATTCCCACCCCCTAAGCAGGACACAGTGTTAACAGACATCGGGGGAGAAACTGGTTTTAGTAAGACAGGGCAAGCTGCTCTGAGGGAAATGCCAAGTGTCAGAAGCTTCTATCTCGTAAAAAGAAATAAAAGGTATAACATTTGCATGCTCCAAAGTTCCACCTGTGCATAGGAATATTGACACTTAAATTTCTAAAAATCAAAGGGATTAGCAGGATGGTTCTATCCTCTTAAGGTTCAACTACACTTGGAGGAAGGAGCAATTTCCTCCTGCAGGGAGTATAGCTGAAAGAGTTTACACTGGGACCTCCTTTCAAGAAAAAGAAAATCAGTCAAGATCAAACATATTCTAAAGGGGATGACTTACTGTTTATTATCCTTGTCCTTTTCTTTTATTTTCTTCAGGACATTAATTTCTAGCCTGGCTGCCTCACGATATTTGCCTACATTTCGAATAATTTTCAAAGCTACCAGAGATTTGCCTCTACAAAAGGGAAAAAAAGGAGAAGTGCAATTTTGAGACACAACTAGCAAGAAATGCAGAAACTTCTAATAGTTGAAAGTGCAACAATTAAAATTCACCCTGTACTCTTGGACACTGAACCAGGAGGAAACCATTTCCTTTCCCCCAGTTATTGCAAACAGCTGAAGGTGTGTGTGAAGCAGTCATCATCATTATATCAGTCAATCTATAGGAAAGGTCTTCATATGGCCACAGTTCAGAAGAACTAAGTTTTAAATTCCTACCTAGCTCAAGACAGAGGAAGCCCTGTGCCAGGAAATCTTTCTGATCCAGCAATGCCTACGGTCTCCCTTTGAGACAGGGAGATGCTTCACACCTACCTGGGAAGATTGTTCCTACATAGGTGAGCTGCTCCAGAGAGAATGGAAACAGATTACTACCCTCCTCATAGGCAATTAAGGGCACAAACAGCAGAAGTTTTAATCAAGGTGAAAACACTTTTTAAAAGATATTGCTTGTACTGCTGTTTTACTGTTATTTGGGTAACGTGGTTCTTTTACTTATGACAACTCTTAACATTCTCAACATCCCTTTAGCGATGAAAACTGGAATAAAAAAAGTGCGTTGCACACCCACCCACTGCAGCAGCTTTCAGTTTACCTCCCTCCAGATGTGACAGACTACAAATGGCATATCTGGAGGCCACTGAATAAACTATTGTCCCCTACATACATCTCTCTCTACAATAGAGCTGCAGAGAACAGAACACCAAAGCAATAAAGTCTTGCATCTGGATAAATTTAAGCCATTGAGAAAACTGTTGACTACATTTTTTCTAGAAAAAAATGGAAGTTTTCAGAAAAACTGAGAAAATGCAGTATTAGCAGCCTTTACAGATTGCATAAGATTGGCATAAAAGGATCACGTTTGATATATTAAAAGTATAGTGTTATTCTGAAAATAATAACATGAAATATAAAAAAAATAAATTCAATTTGTGTTATGAACTGTGTTACGTGGTCCTGAACTGTAAGGAAAATCTCAGCTGTGAGAAACATCTTTGTTTTTGCCAAAAAACAAACCCGTAAGAAAAGGAGAAGGAAACCACCAACGTGAGTAAAATCAAAAGTTATTTTGCCTCCTCTAGTTCTCCACAGTGCCAAGCAGACATAAAGCACTTATTCCCATAAAAAGAAATTGCAATGCTCTGAGACACTTTACACAGTCTTACGGAAAAGCCTACCCGCTGCATAGTTTTCAGAAATAATGTGGGGACTAAACAGATGAACACTTTTGTCTTAAATATTTTATTCAGCATTCTGAAGGAAAATATTCCATAACACATTTTCCCCATTTTTCCAGGAGAAAAAGGCTTGAGGCAAAAAGAAGAATCTCTTCTAAATTTCTGCAGGGTGTCAACATCTCTACGTGTATCTCAACTGACCATGGTACAACAGGCCTGGAGCTCAAAATAACGGACAGCTTACCTGGCATGGTCCACACATTCCACCACCTTGCCAAATGTCCCTTCGCCCAGGCTCCCAACGATTTCATCTAGGAGAGAAAACAAAAGGAGATGTGAGTGCCGAGGACATCTAGAGCGTGAGGCCCTGCAACTTCACAGCATTCAAGTTTCAAGAAAGGCTCTCACTGCTACACGCTTTAACACACAAGTGTCTACTTTCTGTTTCAGGCAATTACTGTTCAGTCCATTTATAAGCAATAAAACACTAGAGACCCCTCCCGTACACTGAGAGCGATCTCGTCTAACATGGGGATAGAAAGTAGAGAGGTAAAGTTTTACGAAAGGTGGCTGTACATCGCTCTTGGAGCCAATCGCCGATCCTGCACACCAGGTGACCTTCTTTGTCATCTTCCACGCTCCTGCTGCGCTTATTGCTCTGTTGGCTTCTCTGTACACACCGCCCCCCGAAACGCCATCCGACCAATCGCACACAGCGGGCAGTTCCGATTGGCAGATTGAGTTGTCATTCAAAGGCGGAGAGACGACGGATGCGTCGGTGGTTGGATTTTCCAGATCCCAGCATTTCATAAGGCACACAGCATATATAACGATAGGGATATTGCAAGGGACACGTCAAGACACAAACCGACTTCAAAACAAAAGTTAAAAAACAGCTACAGGTATGTAACGAAACTGATTAGCTATGGAAGGCAGGCGCAGGAGCCTTGCAGCCGTACTGGCACCGCAGTTCTGGAGCAGGGAATGGCAGCTGGGAGGTGCCCAATGACTGAGCAACTCCCAAAGAGATCTACTGCCCCCTCTTAGTCACTGGGGAAGACACAGCAACCAGCGCAGAAAGGAGGATTCAATGACAGCAGCTTCTCCATTGGCAACTGTGAGGATGGTCAACCCAAAGGCAAGGCAGTTTTGTCAGCGGAACCGAAGTAATACCCCCACCTCCTCCTCCTCCTATTAACCCTACCCACTGTCTGTCAGTTTTGACAGGGGACCTTCCAATTCCAGCCTGATCAGCGCCAAGCATCCCTCCGTGAAGGAAACCAAAGCAAATCTGATTGCTCTATGCGCTTACAGGTATTACCCAATCACTTCTATGAACCTGCGTCAGCTTGCTTTCAATCCCAAGCAGAAATCACACTTAGAAAAACTCTAAAAGCAGGAGCCAAGTCCTATGCTGTAATCAGATAATTTAAATGCTGCTGACCAGCATTATTGGAAATACCAAAAACCAAGTAAGATAGACAGATGAGACCCACTGCCACCCCAATCCTACAGAAAGCATCTGGTTCCCAAGGAATAGAAAAAAAAAGGCAGCATCAAACTTGCACTGGTATTACTTTCTACTGAAGAAGAGAAGAGCTAAGCAATCTGAAGAACTCCACAACCAGGACAAACACTCCCAAATCTCTGCTGGTGTTTTTTCAAATTATAACCTTTGAATATGCAGACAGTAAGAATCTCCTTATGCTAAGCTGCAAACACAGGTTACAGGCTCAACGACTGACTCCTTCACTTACGTCCCACCCGCTTCCACAGTAGAATCAGACCACATATAAATCCTAAGAATGCCTGAAATGTAGAGAGACTGAGACAATCTTAAGATTGTTAAAGAAGGTTTACAATACTGAAATGGTTTAAGGTCACACCGGTCAAATTCCATACTCTTAGCAGTACCATATGTACATTTCTGGGGGAAAATTCCCAAAACAGGGATTCGCAGCCGGGGGTGGGGTGGAATTTAAATTATTAATCTGTTTTAAGACATAATAAGCAAGTATGACTGGAAACAAAAGAGGAGAATGGGCTGTCAGCAGAAATCCCATCACATCTATGAGCATTAAACTGCACATAAATTACTGATAATTGGGAGATGTGCATACTAGTAAAATAGAGATATACATCTCTCTCAGTAATCATTCTACCAATTGCTAAACCATTCCAGTGGCTTGGAGGTCACTGAAGGAATGGGGCCCGGCAAAATTACATTAAGTATGCTGTGGGTGTTGCAATTCAACAATGTCCAAACCAAGCTGAGGCCTGGAAACTTACACTGCATATATGCCTTCAACTCACAAAGCCAAACACACCCATTAACTATGGATTATGGCTTGTTAGGTGCTCAACACTCCCTCTCCTGGTGTGCATTAAGCCCCTGGCAAGCCACCACACATCAATTTGTAGTCAGCATGAGTCACAAGTTGTGCAGGCCAGTTATACTTTAAATAGGACAGTGTCTTCTTCCAGGAACAATAATCCTAAACTATACGAAAGGAGGCTACGGTCTGCACCCATAGTAGTCTTGAGAAATTAATCTGGCACAACTTGATTCTGCCAAACCAAGATGACGGTACCAGTAGAAACACCCTACGGCAACCATGGAGGACTGCATAGTGCCACAGAACACAACTGTCAAGCAACATAGCATCTATAGTTGAGTAATGGCCATGCCTGCAAAACATAGGATGTGGCACAACCATTTTAAGCCATGTGCACTGTTGTCCCCTGGACTGGTTCTCTCATGTCCCCATCTGTGGTTTTGCCCTCCCAACTCGTCTTGAAAAACACACATTTTGGTCTTGACCACTACAGCTATTTGCTCCTGTCTAAGAAAACAATGAAGAACAGCTAAAGTATCACAGAACTGCAAGAAATCTTAGCTCTAAACTGTATTAAGGAGAAAAGAGAGGGATTAGAAGTACTCACCCAGTGTTATTCAAAGCTGAAAAAGAACTAGAATTTAATTAAGGCCCTGACCAATCCTGAACTCATTTTGGATGCTACTCACCGAGGAAGTACTGCTACAAGACCTGGTCCTGCGTTTCCGGCAGCGATGCTGGTGCTTCCTTGTCCGGTGACGCTCTCTGTCCCGTGATCTCCGGTGATGGCGTGAGCGGCGAGCAGAGTAATAATCCTCTCCGAAAGAAGGGCTTCGTTCTTCAAACCTGTAGGCATCACTATCCGTTCTTTCTCTGTACCCTCTCTGATAGGGCACTCTGTCCTGGCTGAATTGCAAATAAAAACCAGATTACAAAACAGAAATGGGGTGTGGCACAAGAGACAACCCACACTTGCCAAGCAACTAAAGGGCACCGCTGTGCAATAAACTTACTGCTGTTTCACTACAGAGGAGGGAAAGATTCTTATGGTACAACACCAAAAGCAGCATACTGGATAAGTCAAGGAGATTCTGAACATACCAACCTTGTTGCATGATCAGCGCATGCGCTCATCACTGATCCACTACTACACGCTGTTACAAAGGGAAGCCAACCACTCAATTCTTCAGTTTTGTGACATTTTTAAGTAAACATATTTCACTTTGTACCTGAGAAGCCATTTTTATTCTTCTCCCTCATTATTTTAAATGCACTTGTCAGAGAAATAAAGTTCAGCGACTTTCTGATACATATGTGTGTCTGAACACTGAAATTACCAGATGCCCTTCTCACAGCATGCTCTTATCTTCTGAACTAGGAGAGGGTGGACTCGCATCGTTATTCTAGACTTTATTTTTTTTTAAAAAATGTAAGCTACCCTGAAGCTGTGACTGAAGGGCAGCATGTAGTCTTTCACCATCACTGCTCTCACTGGCTGGATAGAGCTGGGAGACTCAATCCAGTGGGTAGCTGGATGGGTCACTCACAACAACTGATGACCAGAAAACAGGAGCTGACGGCATACATTTCCAGCCTCAGGTCATAGTTTTGATCAAACTATGGAACACAGCAAGCAGAGCAACCGGCCAGAACTGCATGCTCTGTAGGCTGGGGCGGGAATTCCAACCCCTTAATCAGGCCTATACTCCACTCAATAATTCACAACAGCTTTTCAGAAACTTCTATTGATAAAAATCTTGGGATCAACATGCCCAGTGCCACTATACCAATACTGAAACTTAATGATACCACTACAGTAACATTTTCCCTTTAAAAAAAAAACCACACAAAAGACTACATTCAGCATATCTGCAACTTCTTTCAAGGGGCAAAGTATTTAACAATACTTAATCTGTCCACACAAACCTGTAGACCAGCTACAGACTTGTAAGGTAAGAAACAATGACTCTAGATTAATGAGCTTTTAGCAGGCCAAGGATTTCTAGCTCGGTGTCCCAAATCTATACTGAACTCTCTGAAACATATTATAGCAAAGTTTCTGACAACACTGAAAATACAGCTTTCATGTGCCTTTTTGATATGAAACAGGCCAAATATAATCTATAATGTCTTTGCCAAAACAGAAAGTCCTTCCTTCAAGAAAGATACAAATGTCCTTTTGCCAATTCTTCCACCAGAGTCAGGCTAGGAGTCCAATACTGGTCCCTCAGTAATATGCAGAAATTGGTTATCGTGCTGCTAAGACAGACACTAGACTACAACTGTAAGCCACTGCTGACCTTTGGAGCTCCCTTCTTCAATTTCATCTATTCCAGCTCCAACCTCCTGCTGCAGAGTGACCCAATGAAATCCTATGCAGGTTGGTAACATTTAAAGCTGAAAGGAACATGCCCTACTTCTCAGTCCCAGGGATTATTTCAGGAGGGACACTGCTGACACGTACTAAACACCAACACAATGTCTCTCTCCTCAACAGTGATATTTCTGCAGGTTGCAAGTGCTTAAAATGGATGCATTCTTTGTCAGCCTCAGTATCTGCAAGCAATGCAACAGTTTAGGTGGTTTGGATGGCTGGGTACAAAAGCTATGCCATCTGTACAAATACAGCCCATTGTCTTTCTGAGCATGCAGGCAATAACCCTCCTAGGCAGCAAGCAACCAGCATCTTGCAATATGGTACATGGGAGGGTTATTTGAACATGGAGGTTCCACAGAGTCACTGTGTCTAAGAGCCACTGATGGGCCAACATTCCCCTGTTAATTTTCTAATCCCTTCCTTGTTAAGGCCATCTAAGCCAAGAATAGGGACAATACCTGGGAGCAGGAAGTTCTATAAATTAAATTCTTCTGAAATATCACCTTATTCCACTTCTCCTCCTGTAGTTATTTTTATACAGAATGCATTCTCTGACTGCTGCGCCCAAAAAACCCAGTTCCTTGCATTCTTACTCATTTGTGATAATTATACTTCACTCCATTATTTTGACTCCCACAGTAAGCTGAGACAGAAACATATATCCTGCCACACAATGACCAAGCAGGAATTTGATCTCCCTCCCCTTGTTTCTGTCTTTGCAACTGTAAATATGAAAATAAAAATAGAATTAAGGAGATCAGTACCCAAAGTTGTGCAGGATTAAATCGGAGTGAGGACTCTCCCTCACAAGCAGAGAGTTTAGGCAGAAAGAGATTTAAGTCTTTTCTAGCCTCGGGTACCTACGATTTCAAATTAACAGAACAATTTGGATCCTAATTCAAGTACAAACTGTACCAATACAGATCCTTCCCCCGCAAGAAGTTCACCTTCTAGAACGTGACCTCCTTGAAAGATCCCGGCGAGCTGGGTATCGTCCTCTTCCTTCATGGTACTCCCTGCTGCGAGACCGCCTCCTCTTCCACCTGTGGCTCGTGTAGGGCTCCTGCTCAGGAGAGCGATAGCGCTTACAGTGATGCATCTGGACACACAAGGAAAATTCTCCCATAAATACCTGGGGGACAATCTCTCCAGCAAAACCAGCTGAACTCAGCAATCTTGGCCCACAACGTTTTGACATTTTTCACAAGCCTCACAAACCTATGTTGCAAGTGTTATATTTCTGAAATGCCTTTGGGAGAGTTATGTTAGTGTGTTGTGAAATTCAAGAATATTCATATCAGAGCGCCTTTGTGACATAAACAACAGACCCACCAACAGCTATCATTTTAAAGGTGTAGTACGAATGGTACACAACTATTAACCCAATCAGGTTAATAAAGAAGTACTCTTTCATTCTAATTCTCTCAAGAAACTGCATAAAGGGGCTACCACTGTGGAATGCATTTCTCACCAACAATCCTATTTGAGAAGCTATGCTTAGGGAAAGAGCTTTCAGGATTGCAAGTTAGATCGGTTTTGTTATTGCCTTTGGCTGAAAGGACAGAGTAAGAAATGCCAAATGTACAAGACACAACATAAGTGGTAGGGAGAATCCTGAATCAACCTGAGGAAAGCAGTTTAGGGCTATAAAACATACCTATACTTCATTCTGAGTAAGCTCCACTGAATTTGGTGGGGCTTACTTCCAAGTAAACATGCACAGGATGAGGCTGCATGTCCTTTTCAAGGGATAAACTGTTCAGAACAGGGTGAGAATCCTATGGCCTTCCAGACATTTTCAGATTGCAGCTCCCATCAGGCCTGGCCAACACAGCCAGTGATGAAAGCTGCTGGAGGGCCACAAAATTTCCACTCTGGATTAAAATGTAGGGCACAAAGCCTAAATCAAGCAGCCTTTAGGTCAACAGCCTATATCAGCTTACTGATGGCACCCTTGGTGTACATAGGTGATATCTACCTCTTTTTATTGCAACTATTTTTTTAAAGACTAGGTTATTAGCATTTTAATAGTCCACAAGAAATTTCTACTGGCTCTACAGAACACCATCCTGTTTTCAGTGATCATGGAGCACAAAGAAGCTTTTATCGCTACATTTTAATTTATACACAGTACAAAGCCAAGATTAAGCTTGCTTAACAGGCATTTTGGAGAAGAGTGGAAGAGCCCAACTGCTGCTGTGCCACAGCCAAATATATTCTAATTACTTCCATCGCTACGGCCCAATTTTACCCCAACCCTTTTAAGAAGAGATACTAAGAGCTTCAGCAAGTATCAGGGAAAAGCCTGGACTCCTTATCACTGCAAGGCAGCCTTTCAGTTTATCTTTTTAGTAACCCTACATCTCCTGCATATGCAATATAATCCACTAGCTCCACACGTAGGAAACATCCTTCTTTCTATTGTCAAAGTATCCAGTCAAAGATCAGGGATGAAAATAAACAGGAAAAGGGGGAAAATACAGGAAGGTAGCATACAACAATTTACACTCTAAAATTAAGAATGTGTATGGAGACCGTAGACAGCTGTTCCCAAACAAACTGTCAGTTGTAAAACAGTTTCAGATCTGCGATTGATTCTGGCTTATTACGGGAGTGGCAAATAGGAGTCCTAGTTTGGCTGGAGTTTTTGATTCCTGCTTACTATAGTCATTCCCACTGCTGAAGAAGCCCAGAGAGCACAACTGGCTAACGTGTATTAGCAAACTGCTTACAAACAATAAGTCAAGGTCCTCTGCAATCCTAGGACAAGGTTTTCTGTGAATGGGGACATTCCCCATTTCCATAGGAAGTTCCTTCAGAAACTCAGAAATTACAGTAAGGCCTCCATTCAAAAAAACAAACAAAAAACCCACAAAAACCGACAAAAAAAAGAACACAACCCTCCTCTCAAAACAACAAAACCTCTGTACCTGGAAAGGAAAGGGAAAACATCTACTTCTCCCAAGTTTCCAGGGCACACATCCACTCTGCAGTTACAAGCTGATGTTATGAAGCATCTTGAGCTAAAAAGCAGCTGGATTACATTATTTTATTTCAACTATGTTCTTATAGTAACAGCTACTTCCTATGCATTCTTGCCAGTAAATTTCACATCTGTCACCTCCCATGACAGTCCAAGACAGCTAACAAGAATAAAACAGGAAAGTACACAAGCAAATTGTTTCACTGTTTTTGTGCTGAATACCTAGTTTTCTACCTAGGGAACATACACTGTAATTAAAGGTGCCTGACAATTCTATATAGCTGACAGATTCAAATTCCTTTTGTCAGTTCTGTGTTTTGCTAAGAGAAACCAAAGAAGCACCACCCAGAAGCCTATATTTTATTTCTAGATATTTTATTTAGTAAGCCAAACATAAAATAATTCTTTTAAAGGGACATTACTCCACCACACTTTCTTGGGCAATGCTGAGCATTCCACAGCAGCTTATATCACGGTTAGGAAGTTACTAGAAAATAACTGCTTGAGCAGCCTTAACTTGAACATATAAGGAGACATTCGATTCCCTGCTCAATGGCAAGTAATATTTTGATCACAAACTGTGGCTTTCCATTCCTGCATTTGCTAAAATCAATGTCATTTAGAAATCTCATGTCCTTTTAAGTATATAATAATAGTATATAACAATGAATTTCCAATGTATGCATATTTGGTCTCAAAGAGAAAACAGAGCTCGGTTTTCATGGTAAAGTTTTAAGATTTAATAAAATCTAGAATCTTTTCTTGAGAGTCTCATTGATTTATTAACTTCATTCACTTTATTTCTGTATTGCTTTTGTCTTCCCCACTGCATTTGTTCAATTTCTGCTATTCTCTATTTTTGTTGATTCTACTTATTATTAAATAACTTTGAATCCCGCCTTATTTTATCTTGATACAGTGTACTTATACTTACTATGGATGAAACCATAGGTGTTTATGTTGAAATGTTTTTGTCAATAAGACTACAAAAAGAAATGCACTGCACTGCACTGCTTAAGAAAAGATTTGTGCTGTGTTTTGCTGTGTACAATTTGTGCTATTTCACTTTTGAGTTGCTATTGGTGCTTATGTTTCATATTATTGAACATTAACTCTCCTTTCCTGCTGAAATATCTGGACCGCAAAGACACAAATGAAGTCTGGAATAGTTGAAGCATGCTGAAAACGTTGCATACAAACTATAACTTTTTTTGACTTGGCAATCCCTTCAGCAACACCGAGCTCTGAAACCAGCTTTTTGAACATTCCGTCATCTTTATCCTCTGGCAGCTCATGAGGTAAAGCAGCCCATGTGATCCTGGCTCATTTTCCTGGTTCATTCAAGGACGCTTCCTACAAATTTCAGACTTTTGCCACTGATATCTTCCTTCCTGCTCTCCTCCTGGGACAAAACAAATGCTTCCCCAAAATAACTGAATTATTCATTATGGCTTTTTTTTTTGTTCCAGGTAATATAAACTTATTAAGGTAAAAATAGACTGACAAAAAGTAATTCATGGAAGTAGATCTGAGTGACCATATAGTTTCCTGTCTAAAGTTTGGGACAAAAACTCTATTGGTTTTTGCCACATGGTGCTTTTTAAAAACCAAGCTCATGCCAGGGTACTGGGACAAAAAAAACACAACCCTTCCCATATAGTCAGAGTAGTGCAGTGCATTGAGTACTGGAATACAATTCTGGAGAACAGAGTTCAAATCCCTGTTCAGCCATGGAAACCCCCTGGCTGACCTTGGGCAAATCACACTCTCTCAGCCTCAGAGGACGGCAAGGGCAAATCCCCTGTGAACAAATCTTGCCAAGCAAACCCCATGGTTTGCCTTAGGGTTGCCGTCCTTTGGAAATAACTTGAAGGCACACAACAACCGCCAGCAAGAAAGTCAAATTAAGGCACTTCTTCCATGATAACACACAGAGCTCTACCATGGAAACATTTTACTCTGCTGGTACAACTGAATGTGGCTTAAGTTAGCATAATACCACAAAAACTAACTGTGCCAGTTTCTTTGGTTTTGCTGCATGATGGCTAAGCTTCAGCCTTTTCAGTTCTAACCAGAGCTCAGCTAGAAGAACAAACTGGTTAAACAGTGGCACGCTACCCTTCCGCCTGGTCTTTGTTCCCCACCCTCCACATATCTTCTGCTCTTGATTTCAGATACAAGGACACAGGTAAGAGGAGAGAAAAGAACTGGGAAGGAAGATCAGCACTTAAGATTTCCTAGCAAACAGTACAGGTGTACGGGCCTTCAAGTTGCCTGTTGACTTATGGAGAGCCGATGAATTTCATAGGATTTTGCCAGTTCTCTCCCCTGAGACATAGCCTACAGCATCTTGTATCCGTTGGTAGTCTTCCATCCAAGCACTAACCAGAGCCTGCTTAGCTTCCAAGATCAGAAGGGATCTATTGTCTTCAGATATTTAGGCCAACTAAACTGTAGTCATACAACTAGTTGCTAACGAAGAATGGGAGCTTAGGGTTCAGTGCATAGACCTCATATTATTATTTAATCAGCGCTCTCTCTCTCTCTCTCTCTCAATCTCTCTCTCACACACACACACAGTTTTCAAATCATCATCGTCCAGAAGAACGGTGTGCTAAAAACACCAATTTGATAGATGGTACTGAAAGCACCAGTATCAAGATATTCAGATCTCCCAATCAGAGATGTTACAAAACAATATGACTGATTTATTTATTTAGGAACATCTTCCTTGAGTAAGAGATATTAACATCTCAAAAGGCTGCACATAATTTTGTGCCTTTTCTGTTTTTTTCTGATACAATATAACTACAACACAGATTTTGGAGTTTTTCTTAAAACCAGTATAGGTACTCCTGCTTTTTTTGAAAAAAATTAGCTGTTCAAGTAATTATTTCTTTGTATAATTTCTTTGTATAATTTAATAATCTTTATAAAAGAAGTGAGCGTACAGTATGAAGGTCAAAAAGCAGCTGGCATCCTAACGATCAGCAAACTTAACATTGAAGCTAGAGGTACGTGTACACATAAATAGGGGCTGGACAGTCCTTTTTAATGTAGCGATAAGCATGAATGGATTTTTATTCTAAACTATGAAAATATTTTCAGTGCTAAATTTAGACATCCACCCCTCCAAAAAAAAGAAAAAAAGAAAAAGAATCAGAATTATCCAAGCATGTAACAAGGCTATTTCCTTTCTTTGCTGAACAGCAGACATGATGGAGAAGGAAATACACCACAGAATGCACAGATATTCATATACATGCAGACTTTGCATTTGATACTATTTTTGAAATAACTGAAAACATTTAAGAGTTAGCAGAGAGATGCAAACACTTAACATTAAGTATGCTCAAACATTTATTTTTGTTTTTTAATCAACAAGAAAAAGGCAGAAGATTCATGACTTGAAGCATAGTAGAAGTACATCTAAAAGCTACTTTTTGTACTCCGAAGGCAACTAGCAATATTTACATTAGCAATCACCACTCTTGGTATAGTTCAAAGTACAACATTTTCTACTCCACTTGCTGACACATTCTATGGAACTAACATATCCACTTTGCTTCATTTAATTGAGAACTGGCTTGCTAGATAAGAACAACATATCATATCCAACAAATTTATTTTTACTTTTTAAAGTATTATTCTATCTCCAACAATACCTCCGGGAATGGGCAGGCATGATGGTGCTAAATCTTTCCCCATTTCTCTCCTACATCTAGTAGTCTTAAAACAGTTTTAAAGGCTTACATTTTAGCAATCAGAACCAGTCCTGCAAGAACTTGTCTCTGAAGCTAGTTATGCTAGTTGGCATAACCCTTCAGAAGATGCTGTTAATGCCCAAACTCCTCCTACCTAATTTCTTTGTATATCCACAGTATCTAGCACTTACAGAGAATGAACTGGTTCTCTCTAATCACTTTACATTGTTTATAATGTTAAAAAAACCCGAAACACAAATGTTTATCCAGTGACGTTGAACCATGTTAAATATAATTTTTTAAAAAATCTAAAAACAGACAAGCTTTGCTTATCCTTGGTTAAAAACCTCTCTCTAAATATTAAAACTTTAATTACATTTTTTAAATCTCGAGGGTTTGTCAGACATGGGAGTACACACATACCAAAAAACATTACAGTCATTCTATGAATCTATCTTGCTTACTACATCTGGATTCAGTAGTAAGCATCCCATGGGAAGTTCATAATAGGCCACACAGGACTTGATTATCACAGCCCAAACAAACAAGGCAGAAATCTCAAGTAAGCACAGATCCCTACCCTTTTGTCTCTCCCATGAAACCTAAAAGCATAATTCACATCAAACAACATTCTCTTTTCTTTTGCTTTCTGAAACCTGCTCTGGCCCACTGCAGTATGGTTATGTGAATTTCTAGACATATTTTTTTTAAAATTGCTACTATCAAACTAATTTTTTAAAAAAAAATCAAGCTAACTGATTTTTAACAAAATTATTCACCCAATATTTCAGTCCAGTTTGAGGAATGGCTCTGCTGTCTTTGCACAAACAAGCAAGTGCAATTCAATTACTGGTGAAAGAGGATCATTTCATTCACCCATTTACACCTTCCAAGCAATCTTGTGCTTCAGCCGTTCATGAAAAGAAAAGTAACAGCAAGCCAAGTATAAGCCTTCAAATTGTCTGCAGACTTATAGATATGCCATAAATTTCATAGGGTTTCCTGAACCAAGGTATACTCAGAGGTAGTTTGCCATTGCTTTCCTCTGAAATACCAGCAACATGGTATTTACCCATCCATATACTTATTTATTACTTGTTTAGTATTTCTGTATCACACACCCCTCAGGCCTACAAGGAGGAGACAAACAAATCCAATTAAAACAATACTAGGATAAAAACATTTTTAAAACATTAACGTACTCTTTAAAAAAACCCAAAAGCAGTAAAAAAAATCATCGGAGGTTGGCATAAATACTAACCAAGATGGACCGTGCTTAGTTTCCAAAAATCAGACGAGATTTGGTGCCTTCAGGGACTTAGACCCTGATGGACTGTGTTGCTTGTACGAACTTAACACTTATAAAAAAGAAGTAATATCTTAAAATTGTGATAATTTAAAAATGAACTTTGCCTCCCTCCTAAAAGTACACACTGAACCATATTCATAACAGAGGGCCTTTCTGCTCTATGCTGTTATAGTGATACGATTCCACTTTGAACATCCTGAGGTATCCTGGGGTTTGCAGTGTAGGGAGGGGCATTTAGAATCCTCGGCCAGAGCGCTCTTTGGGCTCAGTAAACTACAAACCCCAGAATTCCACAGGATGTTGAAAGTGGAATCATAGCACTATAACAGTGTAGTGCGGAAATGGTCTTGGTGTCTTCAGGGTATTTAGAGCCTGATGAACTGTGCTGCTTGCATAAACACAAGTCATAAAAAAGCAGGCATATGTCAAAACTGTGACAACCTCCAAATGAACTTTGCCTCACTCCAAAAAGCATAAGAAAGTACACACTGAACCCTACTCATAATAGATATGACACCATTACGGAGGTCTTCTTCCCTGACAGCCACCAATCTTCTGAAGAGGGAGCGAGGGGAACACCACTGCCATTTCCGCCCTACAGTGTTACAGCGCTATTATTCCACTTTCAACCTCCTGTGAAATTCTGGGGCTTGTAGTTTCCTGGGCCAAAGAGCTCTCTGGCTGGGAATTCTAAAAACCCCTCCTTAAACTCCAAACCCCAGGATTCCACCGGATGTTGAAAGTGGAACAATGGCACTATAACACTGGAGGGCAGAAATGTACCAAGATTTAGGCACGAGTGGCTGAACCTGCGGCTTGCAAACAAGTATGGGTTTGGGTTGCAAACAAATATGGCCTTATGGGTTAGGAATGGGCTGTTAATTTAAAACAAACGCCAGCCACTCCTATGTGCAACGAGGTGGGGAAGCCCTTCGAAATGAAAAAGTTAAACATCACCTTCTGCCCTATGAAGGAGGTGAGGCGTTGGCTTGCAACAGTACGTGCCACGCTCATCCCACCCAGCGGCACTCAAGTGTGACCACTGTACCTCTGGCAGACCTCATTCGCCCTCTCAGCGTCTCTCGCTCAGGGGAGAAGCGGGGCGGGAGGGGAGACCGTCAGCCGAACAGCTGCCCGCAACCCAAGCCGAGATCCCGCGAGATCTGCCCCTTGGTATCGCGATAGTCGCGCGAGCCCGAGGCCCCTGGCAGCTGTTGGCTTCTTACACCGGCCGGGCGGGGGGATGATGGGCCACGGGGGGCGTGGCTAATCCCCTATTCCTCCTCTGAGGGGGGACAAGTCCCGCCCTCTCCCTTCAGGTGGGGGCTCCCGTCACAGACTTCCTAGGCTCGGCCTTGTCCGGCTAGGCCCGCCCTTTCGGACTGAAGCAATTCCTTTTCCCCTTCCCTCTCTCCTCCCGGGCTTCGCGCCCCTTCCCCTCCCCGTCTACCGACAAAAGGCCGCGGTCCCTCACCGCTGTTTCCGGCCCCTCCGCGCCCTCCGACTCTTCCTCCCACTGCGACGGCGACGGACGAAAACGCCACTTGGCGCAGCCGCACTCGGGGTTTCCCTGCGCTGAGGAGAGGAAAGGCGAGCGGCGGCCGTAACAGGGCAGAGTGGCTGACGTTTTCCTCCTCCTGTTCCCCTCCGTGACGCAACTCTAGAGGAGCGTGGCCGCTCTGGCCCTCCGACTTTGTGGCAGGGGAGGACTGCGGCAAAGATTCGGAAAGACGGTGACGTAAAAGGCGGCTGAGAGTGCGCGACACTGGGGTGGTCAAAGGGGATGCGGTCTCAACGGGTTTGACAGAGACTTCCGGCTGAAAGACACAAATGATAAAATCCCTGGTTTAGGCTCTGGCTAAACATTAAGAAGGAGTTAAAAAGATAAGTAAATTCAGAATTACTTCTCCCCAAATTCTTAGGCCCTCTGCATTGTTGGATTTGAATTCCCATGAGTCGACACAGCCAATGGTGCAGAATTATTGGAATCTGCAGATCCCCATCCCTACAGGACAGAATTGTAGGGAAACATAGTTCTGAATTTTCATTCTTTTTTTCCCCTAATTTTGTTGAACCTTCAGCGAGGCTGAAGCTAAAACCCGCCTACGTTTGCCGGGTGATTTGGGGATTATAGTTTTATACATCTACAGGACACCAGATTGGACAAGGCTAAAGTAAATGTGGATTATAGGTACAAAATAATGAGGTTTTTATGTGAACTGGGGAGCTTTTTATTTATTTATTGACTTTTTAAAAATTGAACATTGTTTTAGATCTTTGTAATTTTATATGTTTCTAAGGCTTTCATTGTTTAAAATGTTCCTAATTTTTTTTTCTCTTTTAAATGTTTTTTAATGTTTCTCATTTATTGTTGGAAGCCACCTTGGGTCCCATTCTGGGAGAAAAGGCAGCAGGCAAATATGATGAATAAATAAGGAAAGAAAAGCCAGGGCAGGAGAGAAAAAGAGTGGGGCTTTCCTAAGATTGTTATATTATAATCATGGCTTAGCCTTAGTGATACGACTTTTCTTTAAAAGTTGTTTGACAGTGGACCAGGCTGTGCTCTCCGTTTTTGGAGGTGTTTAAACAGAAATTGGAAAGGGAGCTTTCAGGGATCCTTCTCACAACACAGGAGGTTGGACTGGATGGCCTCTGTAGTCCCTTCCAACTCTTAAGATTCTATTCTTCTATAATAAACTAACCATATGTCCAAAAAAACTGCTTAAAGTGGGCATCTGTAAAATACACATTCGTCTGCAGATAAAACAGTAAGCTCCTCTCATGAGTGCACACTGGCCAGTGATTATTCCTGTTTCCAAACCTGGAGTATAAGCCTTTTTTGCTATAATAAAACCATGCAGGATACAAGACCAAGCATTTTCCTCCAGTTAAAGCCATTCTGAAGCATTCATTCATTTATTTTAAGCATGTCGTCCTGTTCCAAGAGCAGCTCACAAAGACCAGTAATAGAACACTTTTCCTGTTTGTTTTCATGACCATTTTTATTTTCCTACAAACTAAAACAGGCTGAGCCAAAACAGCCCATGTTGCCCAGGGAATTTGGGGACTAATAGTCTTGCATCTACAATTGGGCAAAGGCTAAACTAAGTAGCGTTTGATCTGTGCAGCATCAGGCCAAATGAGGTATTTTCCATCCAGTCTTCTAACACTAGCACATTCTCCTTCCTTCCTTCCTTCCTTCCTTCCTTCCTTCCTTCCTTCCTTCCTTCAAAATGAATAAGACGAAGATGATGATGATGTCCAACATACTGAAGAGTCTTGCTGAATTCCAAAAAAATATATTTCTTTGCACTTTTTAAAGTTTGTGGCAGTAAATATCATACCCTACATTGTGTGTTTGTGTGTACTTTCAAGCAGGCTGTGTAGTGTGGTGACTCCATGAATTTTCTTTGGCAAGTGGTTCTACCAGTGTTACCCTAAGACAGTGGTTCTCAACCTGTGGGTCCACAGATGTTTTTGGGCTTCAGCTCTCAGAAGCCCTGAGCATTGACCATAGTGGCTGGGGCTTCTGGGAGCTGAAGTCTAAAAACATCTGGGGACCCACAGGTTGAGAACCACTGCCCTAAGAGGTGGGGGGTGTGGGGTCCACTGCAGTGGCAGTGTCTCCTTAGAATTTAGGGAATTCTAGCTCAAAGGAAGCCTGTGAGAGGAGAGTAATAGCAGGATCTTTCCACCTATGTATACCAGTACTAACTGTAGAGAGGAGTTTAGTTAAGGTTAAACAAAGTATTTTATTTGAATTGACAAACATATGAGAAATCAGATATTCTTAAGAACCACATAAGGCTATTGGAAAGTGAGGTGGGAAAGGCTGGACAGAGAGAGATTAGAGGTGGAAAGGGTGATAGCTGGCAGTCTTCAAAAAAGAGGTCCTAGCAAAGGGGCTCAGACAGCATCTGAGGGTAGCACAGAGGACGGCAGTCCAGGGCACCACGTACTATGTACTATATGCTATGTACTACAATTGACGGGATCAGTGCTAAGATTTTTATACCCTATTTCATACCCTTAAGGGATGCGTTGACAAAACGATAATGGCTTTCCCACAGGACTGACAAAGGGGTCCGGAATGGGTTGATTGTCTTAACTCCAGAGTGACCAAGCATTGATGGGAGTCGTGACAATCTCTTAATGTTCAGTGAGGGTGTATAAGGAAGATCTCTGTAGGGTAAGATTGAGAGGTGGTCTCTAATTGCTCACCAGTCTGGGCAGTTCATCTTCCATTGTGTTCAAAAATGCAAAGAGCTTGAAGCCGTGGAGGGATTAGCACAAACTCATCAGCACTGGAGTTTTCCACATAATCCGGTCTGGACTTTCCCACCAGCATGACCCCAAATACATCTCTGGTCAAACTGACCCCAGTCATGTTCTCTGGTCATTAATAATTCCAATTTATGAAAATCGCATATGTCATAGGAGGGGTGGTAGGGTATGGTAACACCAGCTCCTTCTTCTGAAATATAGCTTATAACATCTGGTATTTGTTGGTGGTCTCCCATCCCAGTAGTAACCAGAACTGAACCTGCTTAGCTTCCAAGATCAGATGGGATCTGGTGCCTTCAGGGTATTTACTTCCTACTCTACTCTGGCATTTGGATCTATTTATTTCTCAAATGAACCAGCATGGCTATCTGCTATTTATGGTAAGTACACAGGGGTGGATTATTGGCAGAATGCTGGAAGCACATGCAGTTCTGGTGGGCCCAGAAAACTTGTGGCCTCTCCTCCTCCTCCTTCCTCTCTCTTGGTTGCCCTTCTCTCTTTGACAGGTGACCTTGTTTCACAATGGGCAATTTACTGAGAGACAGGAAGCAAGCATTAAGGGAGGCTTGTTGCTGACACAGTTTCCATAGCAGCTGCCCTGTGTTTCTGGGCATGGGGAATGCTGGAACAAAACAGAAGCCAACGGGACCTGTTGGAAAGTCTTTTTCACAGCATTTGGGACTCAAAGTTACAGCACAAGTCGGTCAGCAGGTAAGTCTGGACAATCCCAAGTGACTTCTGATTTCTTTGGCATGGTGATCACCGAAAGCGCTTGACATCTGGTGCAGTTTAATCGGTGGCACAGCTGCTCTCTGACCATGGAACCCTATGGAAATCTCTAAATGGAGCTAAGTGTAAGGACAGTCGTATTTATACTGCATTAGGTACCTGCAGAGGGTCTCTTATCCCATTATTTTAGCAACATTTCATTTTCCCTTAGATTCAGCTCTGAATTCCAAAAGATATGGCAGATTTGGGAATGACCATAAGAAATTATACACATGCACCCCCAATTATAATTTAAAAAGCATAAAAATGCCTGTCGTACTCAGCTGAGATTTTTAAAAAATAGTGGTGGGGAATAGATAACTCTTAAAAATCATTTAATACTATTTTAACGTAATATTGAGCTTTCAATGCATATTTTTAAATGATGCAATGATTTCATAAAGCATTCCATGCCTGTGCAGGAATCATTACTTTCTCGGGACCAAACTTCTGATACATAGTTCCTAATAAAGTAATTTCTGGTTAACATTCAGAAATGAGCCCTGAATCATCCATATATTCACTCAGTAGTGAGGGATAAGAAATAAAAGAGTTCTGGGAACCAATGCTTTACAGAGGTGAGGATGTTACGGAGGGAAGAGTACCCCCGTAAAAGCTTGGGCAGCTAACATGAGAGAATAGAGTCCTAAAGATACCTTGGTCCTACGATGACTCGTGGATGCTGGTGATGGATGGACCACTCCCAAATTAATTGAATCTTGTATTAATCTGCTTAGATGCTACATTCATTCATGCCCTGATTTGTAAAGTATCACATGAGCAGCTATCACTTCCATTGCTTGTCCTCAGTTGCTAAAGCAAATTAATTTTTCTTTTCCTTCTCTCTGTACACAGAGTAATAATGGGGACTAGGAAGGCACCGTATTTGCTCCTGATCCTTCTAGTTCCATATTGATTTGGACACTGCAGAATGTGAAATGTTGTTCCAAAAGGGCAGTGGATTTATGGAGTTGCCTTCCTGGTATGGAGCTGGCTACAGATATCTCCAACATGGCTCCATGGAAATGGAGGCTTCAGGTCTGCCCAGCAAGGATGTAGAAAGTGCTCGAAGAAGCTGTCGTTTCTCTCAGCCCTTATCTGCTGCAGAACTGAAGCAGAACAACAAGAATAGGGTTCTTTCTCCAAGTGTTCCCTTTCCATCAAAGGTAACGGAACAATGTTTTTCTGCGGCTTGTCCCTTCCGGTTGATTATGCATATAAGCCTTTATGTTGTAATTTAAAACACTTTTATTCCTAAGACAAAAAAAAAAACCCTCCCAGAATGCTTTACATCAGTTCAGTTGCATCAGATCAGTTGCAAAAGTATCTGCTTACAGACTTCTGTTCTGCAAGATGACACACAAGGAAACAAGGATGAGGAGGGAAGAGGAAAACAAATTTCAGGCACAGATTCTTAAAACTGCATAGATCTGATGTTTTTAGTTCTGTGTACTGTTGGCCCTCCATTTTCCCTGGGGGATAGGGGCGCAGGACCCCCACAAAGGTGCAAAAGCCATGAATATTTTAAGCCCCCCAAACCATTATTTAACCCACACCCTGTCTTGGAAGGGTAGCTGGGCCCTGCTGCACATGTGTTTATTTGCTCACACATTGATGCAGGCGAGCAATCAGGAAGAGGATGGGATGGCGGGAATGGGAGAAGGGAGAAAGCGGACACCCACTCCATCCCCTTCCACCTTCTGACCTGTGAATAATCAAATCCAAAAATGCTTAAGCTACAAATGTAGAGGTCCAACTATACTGCTTTGTAGGGTTTTCTTTCAGAAATGCAAAATAATAAGGACATGGAAATCTGCCTTCTACCAAATGGCATTGGTGGTTTTCCATGGTTTCAGACAGAGATCTTTCTGGCCTTACCAGGGACACAACTTGGCACCTTTTACATGCAAAACAGTTTACCACTTGGCCAAGGCCCTTCCTCATTGTTATGATAATATCTGTGGTGGTGGTGGTGGTAGAAAGTTACATTTTCTAAGTAATTTGTTTTTCATTGTACAACAACAATTCTCTTACCAAACATTACTTTCTCTTGACTGCATCCAGTTTGGGAAGGAACAGATTAGCAAATTCAGCAACAAGAACATAAAAAAAAATACTATATAATATAATGCACAAAAATGATAGATACATTTTAGGACAAATTCCTCCACACCTTTTAATAAATTCAGCAGGAAACCCAATTTCTGACATTTTCAGTTGGCATCCTTCCATGTAAAATCTAACACT
Source organism: Iguana delicatissima (assembly GCA_948472985.1). Classification (NCBI taxonomy): domain Eukaryota; kingdom Metazoa; phylum Chordata; class Lepidosauria; order Squamata; family Iguanidae; genus Iguana; species Iguana delicatissima. Next base: position 454,536 of record CAOKZL010001819.1, read on the forward strand.
TGTGTGTCTCTCTTTCCTTTCTTCTTCTGGATCAGCTAGTTGTCAATGGAACACCGACTTGCCTGAAGCTCAACAGCTCAAGAAACCCAATGAGAGGATTAAATAGGATGTTTCTTCACTCCAGGCATCCTCGAAGAGCCAATTCCATGAGTCCACAGTTTGGAGATCACTCCAAAGATAGTGGAATGTAAGTTTGGCTATGCATTACCTGCTCGTGCCATGGGAAAGCCAGAGTGTAATACAAGCAAAGGAATTCTGAGCAATTTTTTGGAACTTCAGAATGATATCAAGAATTCTCAACATGCCTAATTTTTGTCCCTGTTTTTAAGCTTTTTTCCCCCTTGGGGGCTATGTATGTCTTTTTTCTTGTGGTCTTGGGTTCTCTGACCTGTGAAAGTAGAATTCGCCGTGTTTAGCTAGGTTGGGGAAGCCAAACCCTACAACCAGAGCACAGCTTTGAAAAGTTGTTTCTTCGATTTACAGCACCCAAGATCTCATAGCCAGCATCAACAGTGAATGAAAGATCCACTGCTTGTTTTGAATTTTTTTCCCCAGATTTACAAGGGACTTAATCTAATGAGAGGGCTGTTTTGTACAAGCAAGGCAACTCCCAGGGGCTTCCAAAACAGAAATTTGTTGTTGTGGGTCTTCAAGTCATTTCTGACATATGGTGACCCTATCATGGGGTTTTGTGAGGCTGAGAGAGTGTGATGTGCCCAAGGTCACCAAGTGGAGAACTGAACCCTGCTTGCCAGGAGCATAGTCCGATGCTCAGACCACTACACACTGAAAATACCTACCTTTTAAAAAAGAAAAAAATGGTGCAGGGGTTCCACAAGGCTGCAAAAACAGTTATGGTCTATGAACCAGTTTGCCCATCTCTGACACTGATTTTTATAGACAGGCAGGTAGGTAATTATAGAGTGAGCAAATATCAGTGTATTTGTATGTATGTTCATACGTTATTTGTTCTTGCCAGAGATTTGCCGAATGGTACAGGAGACCATGAGCAAAATCTCAGCTCAAGTGTCAGAAGGAGGCATTCTTTATCTCCTCTCCCAAACTGCGATACAAGAGAATATGGTGCCACGCAACCACTGGCTAGAAAGATATGGAGCGGCTCAGAGCCAGACCTGAGAGCATCCTCACCAAAAGAGAGCCAAAGAGGATCTGAACGAGGAGGAGCAACTCTGAGGCCAGGAGGACGCTCTCAGCTGCTCAGAGAGCAGAACCTGGAGGTGGAACTCAACATGATGCAGTTTGAGCTGTTCTCCCTTAAGCAGAAGGTAACGTGGAACCGCTGCGAAACCTGTATGGTATAGAATTTAGTTCTGTGGCCAGAGCACCGTTCCTGAATGTCTGGAGTCACAGTGATGCTCCAGTCACTGGTGTAATAAATCCAGCCTCACTCATGGAGAACCCAGGGCTCTTTTGGTAGCTAATTGTGTTGTGTATGAGGCATGGGGTTGGAGAGAGACTGAGGATCTGGGAGACAAATCAGCAGGAGTACCACAGTTGCTGCCTCGAAGGCAGAAGCAGGCAACTGGTGGCAAAAAGTTTCAAGGTCTGGAGATCTTCAGATTTCCTGGATTAAGGGATATTCAATCTGTATTTCTAAATGCTCAACTGACATTTTAAGTTACTGCAATTGCAGAAATTTGGGGGCTGAGCAAGAGTTCCATGGGAGAAGGGCAGAATTATTTATGTGGCTGGGGGGCAATGCCTTCATTTTGGCCCCTTGAAGTTACACTCCTGGCCCAAGCTCTGTTTCCTTCTAAACTCTGCTTCTTCTGGTGTGGTAAATTCTACAGTTTGCCTCTGAAATCTCATCTGATCTCTTGTCTTTCCACCAGCAGATGGTGAACTCCTTTGCTCATTTGGAAAAGGAAAAGAAATGGTTAGAGACTAACTTCTTGGAAAACAGAAAGCAAGAAGGAGACCTGGATGATAAGTGAGCAGGGACTTTGGCTCTGGGCAGGGTTGGGCACAGGGTGTGCAGTCTATCTGCCAAACCTTTACTCTGGCCATTTCCACATTACACTGCAGTGTTATAATCCCACTTTCAACCTCCTGTGGAATTCTGGGGTTTGTAGTTTCCTGAGCCAAAGAGCTCTCTGGCTGAGGATTCTAAATGCCCTCCCTAAACTGCAAACCCCAGGATTCCAGAGGATGCTGAAAGTGGAATAATAGCACTATAACAGTCTAATGCAGCAATGGCCTCTGACTGTTTTTCCACTGTCCGACTCCAGCCCCGACTCCTTCTTAGATGGCAAATGGTTGAGCCTCCCAAATCCAAGATATGTCACTATGTATATCCAACTATTCCAAAATGCAAAAAAAAATCTGAAACACACACAGCAAAAGACACACAACAATAAAGAACAAGAAAAAAAAAATCAAGTCCAAACTCTCCCTGTAAACCACAATGACTAAACAGAGGAACACTGCACAGAAAAGGACATTTAATTTGCAAATATATGGCATGCAGCTACAACAACTTGATGAAGCTTCCTGAAAAACTCAAAGGTTTGCCCCTTTTTGTGCATTCTGGCTGGGACTGATAATGGATACTGCTCAACTCTGGATGTTGTTTTCACTCCTGAACCAAGACAGGGCAACCTTTTTTGCTTTGCTTTGTCTTAGCCTGAGTAGGGAAACCATCCAGAAATCTCAACTCCGTGTTGTTATGGCAACCCAAAGAGCAGGAAAGAGTTGGAGATCAACTCTTTTACGTGGTTTTATGGGAGCGTTAACACAGCTTGGAGAATAAGGACATCCACTATAATTAAAGGAGGAAGGTACTAGTGTAAAAAGTTTGTCCGAAAGAACAAGAGTGAGAGCTTTGGGGAGAGGAAGAGACAGAAACCAAAAGAGGTGATGGCTGAAGTCTCTGACCCTCTTGAGATGCAAAGTTCTTTTTCTCCAGGGAAATGCTGTTAAGTAATGCATTCACCCCCAGATAGGAGTGTTCACGCCACTTGCCCGCACTTATGCACGCTTTCTATATCTGTAAAAAAAGCCAACCAGTGAGAACTGCAACAGAGGGCCTTTCCACACTACACTGTTACAGTGCTATTATTCCATTTTCACCATCCTATGGAATCCTGGGGTTTGCAGTTGAGGGAGGGGCCTTTCGGATTCTCAGCCAGAGAGCTCTTTGGCCTCAGGAAACTACCAACCCCAGAATTCCACAGGATGTTGAAAGTGGAACAATAGCACTATAACAGTGTAGTGCAGAAATGGCCCAGGACATTTTAAAACAGTGGTTCTCAACCTGTGGGTCCCCAGATGTTTGTGGAGTTCAGCTCCCAGAAGCCCCAGCTACTGTGGTCAGTGCTCAGGGCTTCTGGGAGCTGAAGTCCAAAAACATCTGGGGGACCCACAGGTTGAGAACCACTGTTTTAAAAGCAGCTGAAAAGTGGGACAACAGAGGATTCACTGGGACTGTCCCTGCCAAACTGGGACAGTTGGAGGGTGTGGAAGTATGGCTTGTGGATTATGTGTCCTTAGAATAAAAGAAGTGGGAGAAGGGATCGTATCTGAATGTGTCTGCCTTTTTTTTTTTTTAAAGGATCTTCGGTGTGGAAATGGAGCTGGCGAAGGCCAAATCTTCTTTAGGCAGAAGGGACCACAAAGCATCAGCAGCCCTGGATTCCAGCCAAAATGGAGCGGTGGTAAAGAAGGTCTAAAAATTCCATCAGTGGGAGGCACCTGGGGCCAAAAAAGCATCAGTAGACATAGCCTGTATTTATGCTGCAGTTATGCAGCAACCGAGAAAATGCGTGGGGTGCATGAAAGCAAAACTTGAGTGTCAATGACGTTTTTCATTCTTAAACTATCTCACAGGGCCTTTCCACACTACATTGTTAATAGTGCTATTATTCCACTTTCAACATCCTATGGAATCCTGGGGTTTGCAGCTTAGCCAAAGAGCTCCTTGGCCTACTAAAGTACAAGAATGATTAGGAAAAATAACAGAAATAGCACAAACGGATAAATTAACTTATAGTCTAGATAGTAAGATGAATGGTAAATTTTATAAAGCTTGGGAACCGCTCACAAAATTTTTGGAAAAGAAGGGAATCGCCACGATAGGTTTTTAATTATAAATAGCAAATTATTATTATGAGTTCTGATGTTATAAAACATAAGGAAATAGTATTTATTAATTTAGATATGGTATTCATGAGTACTAGGGTTGTGGGAGGTGGAATATGAACAGAGAAATTGAAGTAAGTGGTTTATATATGGAAGATTAGGGATGCTAAAAGGGAAAAAAATATGGGATTAATATGTGTGTTAATGGATATAATAATTATGTCCAATCAAGAAAAAGTCTGTGCAAGCAGGTATATAATTTGTTCCCTTTCTGACTCACGGAGGTTGATTTACACAAATATTTATAAGCTGTAGCCAACAAAAAGGGGGAAGCAATTTATGTTAGTGTGAAGTATATTCAATGTAAAAGGTTTGTTTAGTTTGTGTGAATATTGTGTGATATATTTTTTGTTGTTGTCGTTGCTGTTTTATGTCTCTTTTTAATTGTAAATTTTTAATAAAAATATTTAAACAAAAATAAAGTACAAAGCCCAGAATTCCACAGGATGTCGAAAGTGGAGCAATAGCACTATAACAGTGTAGTGCGGAAAGGCCCACAAAGTTCCTGAGAGGATAAAATATGAGGCAGCAAGTAGAGGGAGAGACGGCTGATGTGGTTGTGAAGTTCAGAGCAGAAGGGCAAGATACAGGTGTAATCCATTAACAAAATAATACAAATGTCGTTTCTGATTTCCAGGGAATGAGAGATATTGGTCGAGACCTGGTTGCTCTCCAAGAAAGCCTGGCTGCTCACAAGAAGCGTATCAAGGCTTTAGAAAGAAAAGGAAGTTGTTTGGAGCGGCAGCTGAAATCCGCTAAAGAGGTTTGTCCTGACAGACGATTTACAAGGAGCCACTGGTGCCTGTAATCCAAATCACGCAAGCTTCCGGATTCACCCAGACTGCCCAATAGTTCTGGGAGAGATCAGAGCTTTCCGTTTCCAGATTTCACAACCTGTAATGGCTGTTTCGAGCCAGTGTGGTGAAGTGGTTTGGTGGTGAACAAGGGGCTTTATCCCCCCAAAGCAAGTAAATTGCAATTATAGCAGGATAATAAAGCATAGAATATAAGATTTCTAAGTTCAAACAGCTTTCAGGATTTCACTCTCTGCAGTGCTAGAAATCTGGAGGCGGAAGGAGCACTTCACAGAGGGGCAGAAATGTTATTTGGGGGTCAGTGCCATCATTTTGCCCCTGGAGATGCTCCTCTTGTCGATGGCCATTGCCGCACTAGACTGTATAGCGTATTATTGCACTTGCAACATCCTATGGAATCCTGGGGTTTGCAGTTTCGGGAGGGGCCGCCGGCCCCTCCCAAAACTGCAAACCCCAGGATTCCATAGGATGTTGCAAGTGCAATAATAGCGCTATAACAGTCTAGTGCGGAAATGGCCTATACGCAGAAGTTTATGCTACGCAGCTCCAAGGCAGGGTCTTGGCCCTTCTTATATGTACTGAATCCAGCTACATCTTTCAGAAAAATCTGGGACGTTCTTGTTCCCTTTGCTTCTCAGGGGCAGCAGATGGCGTTCAGCCAGCTTTCAGAAGCCAAGCAGAGCGCTACAGATTCACTGCAGGCCAGTCGAGCTCTCCGTGAAGAAAGAGACAGGCTCCAAGCCGCTTATAAAAGCCTCTGTCTGGTGTGTATCCACAGAGCTAATTTCTTAACTTGGGCAGCAGGCTTTCTCTTGCTTAATTCCTTCTCGTTGGAAAATGGCTTTGATTACCGTTCAGAGAACTGTATCTGTAAACCAGGGTGGGAATCTTGTGGCTCTCCAGATGTTGTTGGAGGGGTGAGAATCAGAGCCCAAACTGCCTGGAGGACCGAAGGTTCCCCAACCTTTGTCCAAACTGGGGATATGAAGCGTGTGATTACCTCCACATGTTTTTGGACTACAGATCCCATTATTCCTCACCGTTGCCTCTGCTAGCTAGTGCTAATGGAAGTTGTAGCGCAACAATACACTACAGTTGGCCCTCCACATTTGCTAGGGTTAGGGGCATTGGACCCTCACAAAAGTGGAAAAATTGCAAATGTCAGAATGTGTGCCTCTGGGAAGGAGGCTGAGGCGTGGTGGGGAGAATAGACATCAAACCAGGTCAGGAAAATGAGAAGAAAGGTTGATGCGTTGGCATGGTGGCCCTATACTTCCTCTCTCTCACCCACTTCCTTCTTTGGATGTGGGGGAGCATTGGGAGAGGGTTTGGGGTGCTGAGAAATAGGGGTGTGATACATCCTTATCTGGCCAGGCAGTGACTGGTGGAGGAGGACGACGACGACCAGAGGTGGGTTTTTTAAAAGGCTGTATGGCCTGATCAGAGGCTCTGAGACGGAAGGTTCCCCTGGAAAAGAAGCACCTGGTGGGCAGGGGTTGGAAAAACCTGCAAATAATCAGATCTGTGAAATTCAAACCTGCAACTGTGGAGGGCTGACTGTACCACAGCACACATACTTCCCACCCATTTAAAGCTCCCTGCAAGCAGTGTGGTACAGGGATTTGAGAACTGGACTATGACCCTGGAGATTTGATTCCCCGCTTGGCCACTGAGTGATCTTGGGAGCGTCACACACTCTCAGCCCCAGAAAACCCTGTGATAGGTTTGCCTGAGGCTTGCCGTAAGTCAGAAATGACTTGAAAACGTGCAACAACAACAATAGCAACCAAGCAACTGAAATATATTTATAACTACATTTTAATAAAATCTGTTAATTACATTGACAGGAGAAGGACCAGCTGGAGGAGAAAGTTAATGAGCTGAATTTTGAGCTGAAACCTGCTCTTTCAGATCGGAAGAGGCTCCTTGAGGTATTGTGGTCCTTGGTTGTTTCAGTGAGAAGAGGACATGACCAAGAGGAGGGAAGGAACTGGATTTGTTAGATTTCAAAGAAAGATAGAGCGCTGCCATTTGTTTGTTTTAATATTTGCATTACTTGCAAGTATATTCCACCTTTCCTCAGTGCTGTCAAGGTGACTTCTGTGGCTCCCTCCCTCTTTCCTACTTTATCCTCACAACAATCCTATGAGGTAGGCCAAGCTGAGAGAGGATGGCTGCCCTGAGTTTGATGGTTCAGTGCGGACTAGAACTTGGATGTCCCTCTTACTACTTCAGTACTTTGATTACTATACCTACAGTGGCTCTTTAGCTCTTGCGCTTCACCTCACCTTGCTTTGTGTGGGACCAGAATATCCTAAGACCACCTTCTTCTGTACATGTGCACACATCCATTCACCATCTGAAGCTCTGTTCTGTGTGCAACCTCTGAGCGAAGCTCTTCAGGCTTCCATTTCTTGGTAATGGTTACAGTTGGCCCTGTTGTTGTGTGCTTTCAAGTCATTTGCAAACCTACGGTGACCCTAGCATGGGGTTTTCTTGGCAAGAGTAGTTAAGAGGAGGTTTGCTTTGCCTTCCTCTGAGGCTGAGAGAGTGTCATAGAATCATAAAATCATAGAGTCAGAAGAGACCATGGAGGCCATCCAATCCAACCCCCTGCCATGCAGGAACCCACATGCCATCCAGCCTCTGCTTAGAAACCTCCAAAGAAAGAGACTCCACCATACTCCCTTGAGGCAGCATATTCCATCAGGAAGTTCTTCCTGAGGTTCAGGTGGAATCTCCCTTCCTGCAGCTTGAATCCATTGCTCCTTGTCCTAGTCTCTGGAGCAGCAGAAAGCAAGCCCACTCCCTCCTCGACATGACATCCCTTCAAATATTTAAAGATGGCTCTCATGTCCCCTCTTGACCTTCTGAGACTAAACATCCTCAGCTCCCTGAGCCATTCCTCATAGGGAATGGCTTCCAGACCCTTCACCATTTTGTTCGCCTTCCTTTGGACACACTCCAGCTTGTCAATATCCTTCTTGAATTGAGGTGCCCAGAACTGGACACAGTCTTCCAAATGAGGTCTAACCAAAGCAGAAGTGTGACTTGCCCAAGGTCACCTAGTGGGTTTCCGTTGCTGGGCAGGGATTTGAATCTTGATCTCCAGAGTCATAGCCCAATGCTCAAACCTCTGTATCACACTGGGTGTCTGGGCTGGCCCTACCATTAGGTAAAGTGAAGCAACTGCCTTAGATGGCTGATGCTGGGGGCAGAAGCAGCAATCCCTTTGACATACAGGGGAACTTTTCCAACCTCTGAGTTTTGGAAGGAGGCTTAACAGAATTAAGTCTAGATAAAAGCACTTCCATCAAAAAGTTTGCTTTAATTAAATTATTCATGTTTAAAACAAATCCATTTAAGAGTCCAAACATGCTTATGAGATAAGCTCCCTTTGCTGCCTCTTGGTAAATGCGAGGGCAATGATACTGATGGGGATGATACTTTGGGTTGCAGGAGAAGGTTGCCCTTCACCAGCAGGTCCAGCGGCTCACTCTGGAGCTGGAATATGCACAAAAGCAGCGAGAAGGATTCCAGGACCAAGTCTCAGCCCTCCATTCTGAGCTTGCCAGCACCAAGAGCCGGGTCAACCACCAAGACAAGGAGAAAGTCCTTATGAAGGAAGAGCTGGAATCCACCAGACAGGTTGTTCTCACTTCTGAATGTAGATCTTATGCCTCTTTCTCCAACTGCGGGTAGAATCATAGAATCATAGAGTTGCAAGGGGTCCCATAGGCCAACAAGTCCAAATCCCTGATCAGTGTGGGAACTCCAGCTAGAGCATCTTCAGCAGGCAGCCGTCAAACCTCTTTTTTATGTCCAAAGGAAGAGATTCCACCACCTCTCTAGACAATTGGTTCCTTTGCCAAACAGCCTGCCAAGGTGCTAAAATGCTTTAAGAATATTACACTAGTCAAGCATTAAGGGTCATATACGCTACACTGTTATAGTGCTATTCTTCCACCTTCAACATCCTATGGAATCCTGGGTTTTGCAGTTTAGGGAGGGGCCTTTAGAATTCTCAGCCAGAGAGCTCTTGGGCCTCAATAAACTACAAACCCCAGAATGCCACAGGAGGTCGAAAGTGGAATAATAGCACTATAACTGTGTAGTGCAGAAATGGCCTTTGTTTCAGTGCTAGCGTTCCTGTTTCCCTCACTAGATCTCTGCTGAGTCTGTTTACTGGCAGTGGCCATCGTAACCGAGTCCAAGACAGTAAAAACACACAACACAACTAACCTATACATTCCATTTTGGGAAATACTGGGTTATTTTAAACTGATCTGTGGACTAGGAATGAAAAGTCCTTGGTACTCTTGGCAGCTTCCAGGAAATACTCTGGGATGAAGTAAACATCACGTGTATCTCCAAAATAAAATTGAAAAGCACAGGTACAAAACCTGGGACTTCCAAGATTTTATTTTTTAATCCATCTTGGGATAACCAGAAATGCAACTCTGTGATTTCCCCCTTGCAGGCTAAAGAGGAGCTTATGTCTGAAGTGGCTGAGAATCACCGGCTGCTGGAAGACTCTTTGAAAAAGCTTCATCACTTGGAAGCAGAGAAGAAAATCCTAGACAATCGTATCCAAGCACTGGAGAATGAGCGGTCTCGTTTGCTGGGAGAAAGGGAAGAAATTCCCTCGCAGAACAAGGCAGATGGGAGGAAGCAGGAGGAGGAAGCCATGAAGGCTTTCCAGGAAAGCTGTGAAAATCTTAGGTAGTGGAGAGAAAATATTGAAAGAGGCCTATTTTGATGATTTTATGTGGCGTATTCAGTGATGGGAACTGCAGTTAACTGTGGTCTGACATACAACAGCCTCTGAACCTGAGAAAGTCATTTTTTCCAAGCTCTGTTCCACATATGCATGTCCTTCTCCTTCTTTCTTGTTCCACAGGGAATCTCAGACCTTCCTGCAGAGGGAAAATGACCTCCTGCAGGCTCGTTGCCTTGAGCTTGAAGCGGCTTTGCATGGCAAGCAGGAAGAGATGGGCACCCAGTTGGCAGAACAGCAAGACATTTCCCGGTACTGGAAGGACAGATGGGAGGAGGCGGCTGCAGCCTTGAAGACCAAGGAGGAAAAGCTGGAGGTCCCACGCCCGCAAGCTCAGGCTCTCCCTGCCAAGGTGTGGAGCAGAGAGGAAGTCTTCCTGCCCACAATCAGAATGCTCCCTTTTCTTCCCTTCCACTTTTTCTTCAGTGCTTTTCTCAGCAGCCAGCAGTGCCAAGATGGTTCAGGAGAAGCATTCCCTTTCTCTTGATCTCCGTGCCAGCAGTATAGATTTTTTGAAAAAATAATTAGGTTCTCAGACTCATGTGAATGCTAGAGCGGTGTAGTGATTTGAGTGTTGAACTAGGACTCGGGAGACCGAGATTCAAATCCCCGCTCAGTAATGAGAACTCACTGGGTCACCTTGTGCGAATCACTCTGTCTCAGCCTCAGAGGAAAGCAAGGGCAAACTCCCTCTGGAAAAAAAAAACTTACCAAGGAAATTGCATGAGGGCACCCTAAGTTGGAAACAATTTGAAGACTCACAACAACTACATACTTATGTCCTTTGTGTCAGGCTCCAAGGTTTCCTTTTTGCTAGTGGCAACAGATGGTTAAATTCTCCTTGGTGTATTTGGATGTAGGTGAGTTGGACTATAACTCTCAGCCAGTCATAGAAGCAAGGGGCGAGGTATAAGAGTCTGTAATGACACCTTCGTGCAAATGAACAAACTGAAAATGCCACTATTAAAGGGCAAATGCGGCAAGGGTGTGATAGAAAGTGTCGACGATCAGCTACTCTCATGAGGATGGCTGGAGGAAAATTAAAACTGAATAACATGGCATAAAGGAGCGGTGTGAAAAGTTCTGTCATGTGGAATCATGGGACATGTAGTTTGGGGGGCACTAAAGCTCTCTCTCTGAGGATGGAGTCATGGCAATTAAAGTGAAATCACAGCTATACCTTTGTGCTGGGAAAGGGCCCTTGGTATTCGCAAAATACAGAGCTGGCTGCATAATCAACCAGGCAACAATGGTCGCTATGTTTCCCTATATGCCCCAAAGCCAAATTTTGCAACCAAAACATACTAAAACAAAACAAAAAGAAACTGACTGGTTTTCTCCCAAGGGGAAAAAAGAAATCAGCACATCTTGTACTTTTTGGAAAGAAGAGGAAAAGTCCATTTTTCTCATGAGTCATAACTAATCTAATCAAGATTTACATCTCTAATTGCTTTTTGAAAAGTAACATTGCAAACTCTGAAATCTCCTTCTCTGCCTTTTTTCTTCCTGGCAGGCAGAAGCTCCTCTGCTGCTCCAGATCCAGCTGGATGCTTGTAAACAGGAACTGGAACTAGAACGGAACCGCAGCCAAGCTTTGCACCACCAAGTCCAGCAGCTACAGTTTAGCGGCCCAAGCCGGGCTGTTCCTGCACCTGAGATCGGGAATCACAGTGGAAATAAGGTGTGGTGAGACACTTGGAGCACACTTGTGCACGTGCATAACTAGCGACTGTTTCCAGGTCCACCAAACATTGCCTCTGTGGCCTCACTATGGGAGCAAAGCTCCGAAGCAGAGGACAAATTTTGCATGCCAAAGATCCTAGGTTTGACCTCTGGCATTTCTTGGAAGGATTGATTTATTGAATTTACATCCTGCCTGTCTCCCAAGATGGGATTCAAGGCTAGGAGATCCTCCACATTGGGATCGTGGAGAGCTCTTACTAATCACAATAGACAACACGGAGCTAGGTGTGTCTGCCTTGTTACAGGGCAGCTCCCTGCATTATCACAGTTGCTGTGCTGTTGTTGTTTTTTTTGTGAAGTTTGCCTTTCAGTGCAAAAGCTGTCTGTTTTGTGGTGGTGGTGGTGGCTGTTGGGTGCCTTCAAGTTATTTCTGACTCATGGCGGCCCTAAGAAAACCCTATCATGGGGTTTTCTGGGGCTGAGAGTATGTGGTGCACTCAAGGTCACCCAGTGGGTTTCCATGACCGTTTCTGCACTAGCCTGTTATAGCACTATAATTCCACTTTCAACATCCTATGGAATCCTGGGGCTTGCAGTTTCGGGAGGGGCTGTAAACCCCAGGATTCCATAGGATGTTGAAAGTGGAATCATAGTGCTATAACAGGCTAGTGTGGAAATGGCCCATATCCGAGCGGGGAATCGAACCCTGGTCTCAGAGTCATAATCAAATGCTCAGACCAGGACACCATGCTGGCTCTCTGCCTCTCCCTACACACCTTCCTAAATAACCATGGCTAATGCCCTACAGTGGGAAGAAACAATCAGCTAGCCATGGTTTGATGGTCAACCTGTGTTACTCCTGCTGATGCCGTGGTTCTCTTTCTCCTACCATGACCTGCATTTTCTTTTTTAATTTCAGTACACAGACTTCAGCTCAGAGAAGCAGAGACTGGAACGGCTTGTCACTTCTCTGGAAGAGCAGCTGGCTGAAAAGTAAGAAGACTGGGGGGCCTAGTCAGGGCAGGACTGAGGCCTTGCAGTCCTTCAGCTTGCAGGAAGCTCCCTATAAGACAGCTCTCTCCAACCTGGTGGTCTCCAGCTGTTTTGGACTGCAGCTCCCCAAATTCCTGACTATGGGCCATACTGGCTAGAGCTTGCAGAAGCAGAGGTCCAAAATGTCTTTAGAAAACCCTCAAAATGAGGTGGAGGCACCTTCTGTGAGCAAAGCCCTTTTCTTCAAGCTGGATATTTTGGGAAAGATGCCCTATTCCTGTAAAAAAGATACAACCTTGAAGAATGTTATTTCAACACTGTATGCCCAAAGTATGATTAAAACAGAGCCATTATAAATGGCAGGGTTGGGCCACTTGTGGCCCACACGTTACACACATACATACACGCATACACACCTCCAGTCAATTTTGCAGCCCCTAGAAGTCTTCCTCTTAAAAAAAAAAGTCTTAAAAAAGAGAATCTCACTTCTGGAAGCATCTAGTAAGCTTATTTTCCCCATAACACAAGACCTGACCATCTCCCAGTACCTTGTTTTGCCCCCAAAAGGTGTCTTTTAAGGAAACAAGAAATGATTGTCCAGCTACTCCCTGTTTCAGCTGAAGGCAGAGATGCAACCTACATGTTCCTAGAAAGATCAGCCCCTTTAGCCCTTGAATTTACCCAATCCTGCTTAATAGTTTCCATTGGATATTTAAAACAAACAACCAAACCAAACTACACTGTAGTCTTTTGTTCATGTGGTGAAGACTTTAGCTCCCTTCATTCAAGAGAACTCTTGTGTCTCCAGAGAACAGGCTTTGAGAGAACTCAAGGATGCCAAGGACACAAACAAAACTCCAGTGGAAATTAAGGGACCTTCATCAGAAACAAAGGTAACCAAAAAATGTCTTCATTGCCCATGGTGGCAAACTGGATCCTTGATCAGAGAGATCTTTTGCTCTCATTTGGTAGGACTAAGCATATGTTTGTCTGAGTGGATCTATGGAGCCTCCATGCTGAGAGACAGAATATCTCAAATTAACCAGTTGCAACAGTGGGGTGGGACTGCTGTTGATCATCATGTTTTGCCTGTGAGCTGCTGAAAGGCATTCCTTTGACTGCTTTGGACTAGGTAGACCTACTGCGGCCCTTTGGATGTTTTTGGCTCGTATGTCCTATCAGCCCTATCTAGCATAGCCATGGTGAGGGGTGGTGAGAGTTACCTTCCAAAAACATCTGGACATTCAGAGTTTCCCACCTTTGAGACATACCTGATCCAACAGGGAGGCTATTACATCCTTTTGAAGGACAGTATTCTGGTGCCTTCCAGCTGGGACTACAGTACTTATTAAACCCTGACCATTTGCTATGTTGGCTGTGGCTTATGGTCATAGTCGCCCAAAACCCCTGAACACCAATGATGAAGACTCAAATCGATAGGCTCGGACCCAAGTCATACTTTAGTCACTTCAGTGACTCGACTCAGACTTGACTTGGCAAAAATTACACACTGATTCGACTCGACTTGAGACTTGCATATTTTTAGTGACTGACTAGCCCTTGGTTTAGTAACATAACCCATTCATCCAGAAACTTTACAACTTACTAGTCACGTGACAATCTGTCTCAAGCCCAAAGTGTGGGCGCATTTCTCAGCGGAAACAGCAAATGAAAATGGGCTTGAGTTGGGGCTGAGCAGCCTGTTCCTGATACATATAGGAGGAGCTTTCTAAAACTTTTCCTAAGAGCAGAAGGCAAGACTCATGCTCAGAAAGCAGGGCGCATATCTCAGAGGGGAACAGAAAATGTGTTAGGCAGTGGTCTTGAGGAAGAAGGATCCTTCCTTCTAAAGCTCTGGAAGCTTCAATAATGGGGAATAAGAAGGATCCTGTTTCTCCTTTCTGAAAAAGCCTCCAGCTTTGCAAATGGGAAGAAGAAGGATCCTATTCCCCACTATCAAAGCTGCAGATGGCAAAATCACAAAAGTAGAGGACCAGCTCTACTTAAATTGTTAAAACTGACTTGACTCAACTCTGTCCGGAAATTCTGGAATACAGGTTGGGGTATAAAGGTGGCTCCCAGACTTGAGAGTTGACTCAAGACTTGACTTGAAAGTATCTTGCAAGGCCTTGAGACTCGACTTGGAACTTGAAGGTAGAAACTTGAGACTTGGAGTAAAAGACTTAAATACACCACTGCTGAACACCCTCGGATTTGTTAAGCAAAATAGCTTTTCAAAGGAAGCACGTATACAGCAGGCTAATGTTGATTTAATAGGAATTCTTTCCAAAAATTGAGTTGGATCCAGAATTAGGCACATACTGTGAGGTTCACTGAACTAGATCTTCCCTCTCTTCCTCTCCACAGCAGCCTCTCCAGCCTGCTGAAAAATGCTACACGGAGGGTAAGAGAATCCTGTTTAGTCAGACAAGGTATAGTGCCCCGTGGTGGTAGCGACAGAAGGATTGTAAAGATCTTCCCCTTCAATGAGTAGTGCTCTTCCATCTAGAAAAGGCAAACCCCAGATCCAAGCTGTGGATCTTCAAGCTTCCAGGAAAGAGCTTGGAAAAGTTATGTTTTCAGAACTCACAGAATCCCTGGTAGTGTGCTGATGCATGGTGCTATATACAACCCTGGGAGCTGAAGTTCAAATAAGTAAAGTTTATCAAACTTCACTTATTTGAAACTTTGTAGAGGGTAATTCCCTGCTCTGTTAAGCTGCCCGCCCAGATCCTAGACCATTGTCAGCAACAGGTGATCTGGAGGTGGAAGCCAGACAGAGTTTTATTGCAGGGTAAGTTCAAGGGCACAGCTGGTGCCTTGAATGCTCAGGAAGGCCTAAGGTACACAGCTAGTTTGCAGAAAGCCCCGGGGCTTGTGTTCACCTCTTCCTAGCAGAGGCAAGGAGCCATGAAAGCGACAGGAATTCAGACAAGGCATGGTTCCCATCTGGCTTCTCCGCCCACCTTGGTGTGTTACCTCCCGCAGGGCGGTCATCGAGGCTTGGATGCAAAAGTCATCCGGAGCCCCCAGCAAGAGCGGGAGCGCCTGAAGCTGCAGCATCAGCTGGTGACCGAGCAGGTAAGGAGGAAGGAGTGTTGCCATTTCACCCACCTGCCTCTTGATTCATCTCCTTCACACTTCCTTGAACTGAGAGGGCCACGTGGGCGAGGATGAAATAAGTGTCGTGATCTGAGAGCTGGCATTAGATCGGGCTGTGCTGATGTGTGTAGTGCCTCTGCAGAACAACAGTACTTAGGCTGGGATTCTACACTGGAGTGTCATTCTGCCTGTGCAATTCCACATCTTCCCTCTGTCCCCCCGCACATGCCAGGGCCCAACACCACATCTCAAATGAGTTGATTCTCTTCCTGTCAATCTTCTTCACTGTGCAGCTTTCACAACCATGCATAGAAACTGGAAATACAATGGCATGAGTAATCCCAGCTTTGGTATTAATGATATCTCTTAACACTTGAGGATCCCCTCTAGTTCCTTCACAGTTGCCCTTGCAAGTCCCAGTCTTCTTCTGACATCTTGATTGCAGTCTCCATTTGGATTAATGACTGAGCCAAAGCACAGGGAACCTTTGAGTATCTCAGGCCATTTCTGCACTACACCATTATAGTGCTATTATTCCACTTTCAATCTCCTGTGGAATTCTGGGGTTTGTAGTTTCCTGAAGCCAAGAGTTCTCTGGCTGAGAATTCTGAAGGCCCCTCCCTAAACTGCAAACTCCAGGATTCCACAGGATGTTGAAAGTGGAATGACAGCACTGTAACAATGTAGTGTGGAAATATCCTCAGTGTCTTCATTGTCTACTTTAAAGTTATGTAAATCATTTGTGGCCATTATCTGGAACAGGGGCACACTGCACATTTTGAAATTTTGTAGTTGGTCAGAAGCATCTCAATGAGAGTAGCTTGACATCTGTTTTCTCTTCTCTTAACAGTTGAAGGGGATTTTCAAACAGAGGGCACAGCAGAAGCAAGAATCTAGGAAGTATCCTGGACGACTTGAGGAAGAAAGTTCTGCCTTGTCTCCTAAGTCTCAAGGAACACTGGTAACCACTTTGGCTTTCCTCCATCCCTTCAGTAGTCATATTTTGAATCAATTCCCATTGCAGCAGCCCTGTGGATTTGCACTGTGTTTTGGACTGGAGGACCTTCAGAGCTCAAACATTCCCAAGGTGCACAGCTTGGAAAATTTACTTTCTTGGGACTTAACCTATCATAATCACTGAACCCATGTTGGCTGAAAGATTCTGCCAGTTGTAGTCTCACTAAAGGGGAAAGTTTCCAAGTTCTGCTTCTGAGTGGGAGAAGACTTTTGGTCTCTCATATTCCTTTTCTGGGCATCCTAGCAAGTCATCTAACTGATCAGGAGACTGGGTGGCCAGATAGACCTCTGAAGCCAAAAACATCTGGAGGACACCAGGTTTGGGAAGGTAAGCCTAACATAAATAAACTTCTGGAATTTCCAGAATATCATCTTTGTGTCTCCCGCAGGTTGCAGCTAAATCCATCCAGTTTCCTGAAGGAAGTGCACCCAAATTGTTGGACTTTCACTGCAGCAGTGGAGAAGTGGAGAGTCTGCAGCAACAGCTGAAAGAAAAAGCCGAAACAGTAAGGAAACCTATTGTGGCAGGCCACCTACCTGTTTAGACAGCATAATTGACACAGCTCCTCTTCATTTAAAGAACAATCGCTTTGTAAATCTGCCATCCTTTACAGAGGGTGATTCTTGGGAGCAAAGAGAGAATCAGTTCCTTAATAGCTGGAAGAATCTGCTGCGTGTAATTGAGGCAAAGCTTGGAGGAGCTGTGGAGCAAAGACCCAGTTTACCCAATTTTGTGTGTGAGTGTGTGAAAGAGAGGGACAGAGATTTGACCTGCTGAATTAAGCCTACCTGAGTCCAAGGGTTATGATTAAGTTCCAGACCCAACAAAGATCAACCTTGTTTTTGTAAACCTAGGTTAATCCAAGGGGATGTAACAGCTAGTCACTAGTGACTGGGTGGGCAACCGTGAAGGGATAAGAGGCTGCCTTTAGCGACTCCCAGTAGACCCACTGCACCACTTCTGCAATTCCCCCCCACAGTTCTCCCAGACACCCTTTAAGGGACATGCGGGAGGGGGACATTTTTGCCATGTCTTGGGGCCTTTTTTAACAACAGGAAGTAAGTAGAGATCATTTTCTGTTTACTTCTTAGTTCAAAAAAGACATCTCCTGAGGTTAAACTGGCCAGTTCCACCCACCCCCAAGAACATGGTGGAAATGCCCTATTAAAGTCAATAGGGCTAAACATTAATTGTGCCTGTGTTAAGTCCCATTGATTTGAATGCAGTTTCCCTGATTCTGGATTCCCAGAGTAAGCAAGCTGGGATAGACAATTGTGGCGAGTCTGAGGGTTGCACCCGCCCTGTTTTCCACTCACATCCTAGACATCCAGGAATTGTGCCTCCTTCTTTCCTTCCAGTCGGTGGGGGGAGGCCATTTTGGGTAGTAGGAAGTGGTGGTTAGTAAAGCTCTCTCTTCTTAATCCAAGCTGCAAAGGAGCTGTTTGAGGTGCTGAACCTATATTGGAGTTAAGTTTAAGCTCTTTCAATAGCTCATTTAAAGTTTGGAGTAGAAGCCAGAGCAGATTCAGAACCCACTGGCATGGCAGCTGCCAGTTGGCACCAGTTGCGTACATTCGGAGATACAGTATCCACCTTCTGCATCCATCCATGGGTCACCCTTTCCTCCATTCCAGATTTCCTCCATGGCTTCTGAAATCCAAGCTTTGAAGGAGAAGAATGAGAGCCTAATGAAAGGTAGGAAAGGAGAGGTCACTGAAAGAGCTCTAGGTTTTCTTCCACACTTCTCCATGTTCTCCAGTATACTTTACTAAGTAACTTCTCCTGGCCTGACCCCATCAAATGTGATGGAAGCATCATTCACCTGTGCTTCAGACCCCAGCAGGATGCATCTTTTTCTGCCCATGCAGCTGAAGAAGAAGAAGAAGGTTGGAAGGGAAGATAGGATCGTGGAAATAATGTCACAATTGTGACTAAGTAACAATCATTAATATAAAACAGTGACGGGAGAGCAAATCTAGATAATTGTTCTGTATTCACAGCAGTTTCTTAGTAATGGTTTTGATGCTGTTGCCACAGTTTCAGTTCTTCCCCAAACTACAGCTGAAGCGTGATAAAGTGGATTGTGAAGAGGTTTATGATTGTAGCAATAGAATCGTAGAGTTGGAAGAGATCACAAGGGCCACTGAATCCCCTTCTGCCATGCAGGAATAGATTATCAAAGCATTCCCGACAGATGTCCATCCAATCTCTGTTTAAAAAGAAGGAGACCGCACCACACTCCGAGGCAGTGCATTCCACTGTTTAACTGCTCTTACCATCAGGAAGCACTTCCTAATGTTTAGATGGAATCTCTTTTCCTGAAATTTGAAGCCATTGCTCATTTTCCTAGTCTCTGGAGCAGCAGAAAACAGGCTTGCTCCATCTTGCATATGGCCTCCCTTCACATATTTAATCATAGCTATTATGTTGCCTCTTAACCTTCTCTTTTCCAGGTTAAACATATCTAGTTCCCCATGGTGTCCAGGCCTTCTGCCATTTTGGTCACCCTCCTCTGGACACATTCCAGCCTGTCAATAGTATCAAAACCATCCCTAAGAAGCAATTGTGAACACATAACGACTACCTAGGTCTACTCATCCATGTATGTATGCACCTTCAAGTTCCCTGTCAACTTGTGGTGACCCCATGAAAGTTTTCTTCAGCAAGGAATCCTCAGAGATGGTTTTGCCAATTCCTTCCTAACTGTTCTGTACTCACAATTGCTACTTAGGGTCCTATCGCACTATGCTGTTATAGTGCTATAGTTCCTCTTTAAATGCCATGGCAACGTCCTATGGGATTCTGGGTTTTGTAGTTTAGTGAGGCCCAAGGGCTCTCTGGCTGAAAATTCTAAACAGCCCCACCCTACGCTACAAATCCCAGGATTCCATGGCAGCTAAAGTGGAATAACAGCACTATAACAGTGTAATGCGATAGAGCCCTTAGTTGTGTATTTGGCATTATTGCCGTTAGCTTCACTTCTGCTCCAACCCACCTTATGGGGCATCAGCTGCGTGGAGAGAAGGAGGTCCATTCTGCCAGTGGTTGCAGCATGAGTAAATGATGTTTCCATCAGATTTACAGGGCTTAGGCCAGACCTTCCTTATGTACCTAAGTAGTTGAGAACAGGATTCCATCCACTGTTCTTATGTGAGTGGTGGTAAGTTATTCTTTTCTGTGCTGAGACCATGCAGTGTTAAGGGAGAATGTTTGGATCCATATACTTATTGGGAGGGATGACACTTCAGTTCTAAACCCAACACAAATAATCGGAGAGACTGTGGAGTTCTAAGTTCAAATGCACAGCCACTGGTCGCTCAAGTTTCCTGGTCGGGATTGCAGACTTGTAATTACAGAAATGTGTATTCAGGTCTGTGACTGGTTTTCCTGTATCCTGTACATCTGCATTCAAATCACACAGATATCAAATCATGTAGTTTGCTGACTGGGGTTTTCAGGACAGCTTTTGCCACTAGTCTCCATAAATTAAGGTGACTAGCAGGAAGCTGTAACAGGAGTTTAGTGAATGGTTAGAAATTAAAATGACAGCCCTGTTGTTTTTTTCCCTCCAATCTGCCTCTCTCCTCAAAAGCTAAACTGAGGTTCCAGCAGCAGATCCAAGAAATCCGCAGACTTTCGAAGCAACAGCCAGCAAAATGCACCACAGACCTGCTGGTGCCCAGACTGTCTGGGAGCCTGCCCCTGGATTTGCAAGGTGCTCACGGGAGGGACAGCTCCTTGCCTTCACCCCAAAGTGATGAGCCCACCTCTGCCTCACACAGCCGAGAGAATCTGCTGCTGGTTGGGCAGCATCCTTCACCTGCCAGTGCTGGAGAAGAGCAGGGCCACCATGACACCAGTGGTGGGCATTTATCCCCAGTGGCTCCAGTTGCCCACGATTCCCCCATCCCTACTGCACCTCTTCAGTTGCTTCCAGATCTTCCTGATCCAGCCGTGCCTTCCATCAGGCTTTCCTTGGGTGCTGCAACCCCCTGCCTAAAAAAGGCCCAGGGCCCTGCTGAGAGCGAAGGAGCCTCACTCAGTCCTCGGAGCCCAGCTCTTTTATCCCCCAGGCCTTTTGGGCACTCCAGGCCACCATCTCCCTTTAAATTCCAAGGGAGCCCTGAACCTTCAGACAACTGAAACAAAAGAGAGCAGCCACTGGTGGTCCCCGTCAGTGGGGCAATGGATCTGCTCTGGATTATAGTACTAAACTTTTACAGAGCTATCCAAGGTGCTGAACTAAGTCTCCCCCAAACAGTTTCAGCACCTTAGACAGCTCATTTAAAGTACAGACTAAAACATAGAGTGACATTGGAAAGAGCTTTCAGAGGGGGCTGTATTGTTTTCATTTGTACTAGCTTTAACTGCTTTTCATCCCTTTTAAGTGTTTGTTTTAATATTGTTAACAGCTTAACTCTCTTTCAATATTGACTTATTGTATGTTTCTAACTATACTGCAATCATTTTAACCGGTAAGCCAGCTGGAGTGTCAATCTTGGGGGAAAGGCATGGTATAAATAAAGTTAATACAGTAATCATCATCTGAAGTCTGGCTTTGGACTACTACAGTTCCCATCAGCATGATTAAAGATGAAGGGGGGGTGGGACATGCAGTCCTCTGAAGGGTACAGTGCTGTGGGCAGGTTACATGCACTTGGTTTACACGTGCATATGTCTCTTTTCAGATGGGTCACAGGGGGCTGTTCTGCTGCCATTGGCATGCCCTCCAAATCTTCTTCCTCCATAGCTGTTAAGCCAAAGGAGGCCCGCTGCTGCTCCTTACTGGTGGGGAGGAGAGGAAGGTGGGAGGCAGCTGAGAAGAGGAAGATGCAGCTGATCCAGGTTGATGGGGGGGCAGGAGAATGAGCATTTGCTCCCAGATGGAGCACACGGTCCTTTGCTTTCCCCTCACAACAAAGGTTAAGTGGCTGGTCTTGGTTCTGAAGGGAAGGAAAATGATAGTACACTATGTCAAGAGTGCACCCTCATTTCTTTTCCCCCTATGAGCCTGGACCAGCTGAATCTTCCTTCTCTGAACAGCCTCCATGCCCACCATAAGGATCAGCTACAGTGCCCCCTTCTGGGACTTGGCAGGTAACAAGGAGAGGAAAGGGCATGCCCACGTGGGCATAATGTTACTCTGTATAGGATCTTGAACCCTCTTGGGGAAGACTGTTCCAAACCACCAACCTCCCATTTACAGCATGAACTGTAGAGTCTATGGGCCTTTCCACACTATACTGTTATAGTGCTATTATTCCACTTTCAATATCCTGTGGAATTCTGGGGTTGGTAGTTTCCTGAGGCCCAAGAGCTCTCTGGATGAGAATTCCAAAGGCCCCTCCCTAAACTGCAAACCCCAGGATTCCATAGGATGTTGAAAGTGGAATAATAGCGCTATAACAGTATAGTGTGGAAAGGCCCTAAAATTATCTAACTGCTCCACTGATACTGTGTTTGACGCTTGCATGGTGACTGGTTATATTCAGCTGGTAGTTCTGTGTCCTGCCTCAGATCTATTGAGGATATCTAAATATATTTCTAGCTATATGGTATCCAAAACCAGTTTGCCTGTTAGGGAAAGGGTGAAAGCTTGGGAGCCAAACAGACTGACATTTGTGATGGAGTAACGCTCTACAAAGCAATAGCATAGCTTTCTGGCTGTTGATATTCTGCAACTCTCATCAGCCCCATCCCGCAAAGGCAACGATGAAGAATGTTGGGAGTCACAGTCCAACAACAGCTGGAGGACAACACTTTTGTATAGCAGTATCCAGCCTGGACAAGGAATTGGGAGGCCTGCGTTCAAATCTATCCCACCATGAACTTCACTGGGAGACTTTTGGTCTGTTACCTATTCTTCGATTGACCTACCTCACATGGGTCGTTGTGGGGTTAAAATATGCTCAGGTGGCACCCTGAGCCCCCCTGAAAGAAAACGGAATTTTTAAAATGATGTCTGTCCAGTCTGAAAACGCGTGCAGTGAAACCCACTCAAAGCAATATACATAATTTATTATAAAACATGTTCTTGTTACAGAAGCAAAGTTTTCCAGACACACAGTTTGTTACATGGACTTCTTGTATCCTCATCATTACAACCAGAGTTTGCGAAGTTACTTTTACAGTTCTAAGGTGAAAGTTTAAGTCAGTTACCATTACAGTTAACTTTTTTTTTAAAAAAAAGTAACACTGCTTTTTCTCAAAAGTTACTAAAATAGAAAGTTTGTAGCCACTTTTAAAAAAACTAAATCAAAAGGTGACTGGCTTGTGTTACAAGAGTTACTTACCAGGTACTCTGTCATTGCAGCACTCCCAATGAGAAAAAGGCAGAGGTATAAGCCAGTACTTGAACCCTGTGATATTCCTCCTCCATCACTTAGTAATTTATTAATTTGTTTATTAAATTTATACCCTGCCCTTCTCCCAAATGAGATCCAAAACCACATCCTGTAACTATAAAAATAGTTATAACATTGTCCATTATTTAATTACAGTGGTAATATAATTATACCTTTAGCAATTGAAAAATGAACTAATTACAAGGAACTAGTTGTTTATAACTGGCTACTTCCCAGCAATTCAATAAGCTTCCAAGTAGCCTTTCGACAGCACTGCAAGCATTGCACAGGGCCTCTTCTGTTCTCCTTCTGACATCCTTGTTTGCGCTGAGATTATTCTCCCTTCTGACGCAGTTCATTCTACAGCAACCAGGCAGTGCAAAATGTCTTCTTTATTGCAGCCACAGTAGTCCAGCCAGCATCCTAATTCTAGCAGCTTCAGTCCCTCGAGCCTGCCTGCGACTGCAGTCCAAGTTTATTTTTGCTGATGCATTATTCTCTTCTGTTCATTTACAGTCATCAGCCAAGAGTTGGGCTGATGATGTAATCTTCCAAAAGTTGCTGCAGTGGATCTGGAATGTGAGGTCAGTGCATCTGAGGGGAACATACTGGCTTTGCAGAGGGAGAAATGTGGTGCTGAAACACAAACCACGGCTTCCTTGGTTCACCTTTCCAGGTTGCAGATTGCTCTTTTAACCCAAGAAAGAAACGTTCCTCATATGAAAGCACTCGGAATTAGCCTGACAGCATTTGGAACTGGCTTAAGAGCACTTGGAATTGGCTTGGGCTTCTCTGTTCCCCCACCTGGTCTATTCTCAAAGTAACCTGTCTTTGTAACTCCACTTACCTTACAGGTACTTCATTGCCCACCTTCTTTCAAGGTCCCCTGAGCCACCCATGGTGGAAGAATCATAGGGTTCCTTCCTCACAGAGAAAGCTAAAGGAGCCACCCATGACACTTTATCCATCATTTACCCAACAGGCAACATCTCCCCAGTAGGAAACTTTGGGTCTGTGCATCAAGGGCTGAAGGGAAAGCCTGAAGGTTGTATTGAGTGCCACCGGGCAGATTCCACATTTCCTCGGCTACACATTTCTTTCCAATGGACCTGCCCCATCTCTGGGGCATTGGGGCCAATAAGGACTCGACCCACAGCACAACTGCGGGTGTAGAGGCGAGCCTGGGGAAAGAAGAAGAGGGAAGGGAGATGAGAAATACCAGCGTCCGTGCAAATGTTAGGATCAAGAGCCTGGAGACCATGAGCCTCCTTAGGAGGTAAGAGATCCCCCCACCATTTTCCTCCACATATAAAACACTCCCAATTGATAGTAATAGTGGCAATGGTGATGGTTCACAGGCACCACTACTAACACTCTCATGCCCAGGAGCATAGTTACTGTTGGAGAGGGAAGGGCATTGCTTCTGATCCTCTAGCCCAGCGTTGGGCAAATGAAAAGGGGGCCATGGGCATCTTTCATCTTTCATCCCACACCACCCAGGTGGGCCACACCAGTGTGCCTGACATGACCGGAAGTAATGTCACATCACATCCGGTTTGATTTTCAGCTGATTTTTGTCAATGCTTCTAATGAAAAAAAATAAAATAAAAAGATTATGGGGGATGTTGAGTGAGTTGTGTAGGGGGAAAACTTTTGCATTTTACAGTGGTTTAAAGCAATGAGGGGATCTGGGTGAAAATTAACGCATGCCCATTTTTAATTCAGGAAGGATCCTGGAGGCTTGGAAGGGCTGCAAAGTGGGTTAAAATATTTAATTCCCCCAAACATCCAGTTCTCTGTTCACTCCTCATTTCATCCAAAAAAGGAAGGGTGGCCTTGCAGGCCCGCCTGGGAGGGAAGTGGGATTGAGATAACAGATTCCCCAGGGCTGCCCACCTCCTATCTACAAACACTGGCACAAGTGTCCTCCTCCCCACCACCTACCTGCATGACTGTGAACTCCAAGGTCAGCTGTTGTTCCTGGATGTCTCCAGCAGGAATGCTGAAAAGGAATGGAGTATTCCATATGGGGTTGTATCCTGCTACGGATTTGGTCTCTTTGGTGTCAAGGACCTTCCTGTCATGATACAGCTGGATCACAACGTAGTGGTCTGGAAAAAGCGGGAAAGCAAGAAATGTGAATTCAAGACCTAGGGCTGCTCCAAGACCAAGGCTGGAATCCTACTGATGTGTTGTGTGTTGAAGGGAATTTGCCCTGTGCCATGCTTACAAGGCCCACTTGAGGCCTTTCCACACTACACTGTTATAGTGCTATTATTCCACTTTCAACATCCTATGGAATCCTGGGGTTTGCAGTTTAGGGAGGGGTATTGAGAATTCTCAGCCAGAGAGGTCTTTGGCCTCAGTAAATTACAAACTCTAGAATTCCACAAGATGCTGAAAGTGGAATAATAGCACTATAACAGTGTAGCGTGGAAAGGCCCTTGGTGAATCAAGGGTGAAAAGAAAGGGCATTCTATCTCACACTCTGACAGCCAAGTAGAGGTACAGAGTGAACGGCCTGAGTTCACAGCTCATATGTCTAATATAGCACCCTAAACATTGCTGCTTATAGATTGTGCATGTGCAGAGGTCACTTTCTATCCAGCTAACATTCCTGAATGTTTAGGTTATCTTTCCAGGCGTTTGGAAACAAGCCTTCTACAGAGCTCTTCCATGTAAATAACCCAGTACTAGCTGTCAGAAAGCCCTTAACCTTTACGTATCAAGGAGGAAAATGTTAGGGTGCAAACAATTCAATTTATTTGTGACTTTCTCCAGCCCCTGCCTCCTCCTCCCCCCAGCATTTCTTTTCCAGGGAAACCTTCTCTCTCAAGCTGTGCTGTGCAGCACTTTAAAAACTCACCTCTGGTCCTTCTCTTCCTCCACCAGTGGCCACTGCTTGGCCAGCTAAGGATGGCTTGTAGCCTGATTTCTCAGCACCACAAACCCTCTCCCAGTACCCCCCAAACACCCAATGAAGGAGATGGGTGAGAGAGGAGGAGTATATGGCCACCTTGCCAACGCACCCTTTTTCCATTTTCTTTCCCTGACCTGGTTTGGATCCTGGGTGTCCATTCTCCTCACCATGCCTCCACTCCCTTCCCACAGACACACCGACCCATTTTGATATTTGCAGTTTTCCCATTTTTGTAAGGGTCCTACACCCCTAACCCTCCTGAATGTGGAGGGCTGACTGTAGTTACAGCAGCAGGGTTAAGGCATTGACTCTTCCAATAAAAGTACTGTTCCTCAAATGACATTTTGCAGCCCCCAAATATCTAGCATTGCGGAGGATGAAACAATGAACATCATTCACCCCTTGAACTTTTATATTTGCTGTGATCCCATTCCCTTGATACCATCGCCTTGCCCTTTTCTTTAGATGCCTGAGCTGTATTTCTAAACACTTAGAAGTTACTGCCGTGCTAACTATACCCCAACGTCTGCCTTCTGTAGTTCCACACTGGACTCTACATTCTTATACTGGGCTCTAGCAGTGCAGTGGAGCTTCTGTAGTGTCATGGGTCGAATGCTAGACTACAAATCTGGAGAACAGGGTTCGAATCCCTGCCTGTGCATGGAAAGCCACTGGGTGACCTTGGGCATATCACACACTCTCAGCCTCAGAGGACGCAAACCTCCTCTGAACAATTCTTGCCAAGAAAGCCCCGTGATAGATTCACCTAAGGGTCACCAAAAGTTGGAAAGGTACATTACAGCAACAACAGTCTAGCAGGGCTGTTTTTGGATTGATGTTGAACTCAGGTTTTGGGTGGACTAAGGTTGGAATTTTTGTGACGGAAGGGAATTTTCATTTTAAGGGTCAAAGTTGTTATAGGGAGGGGCAATGCCCTCATTTTTTCCCCCTCTGCATTAAACCTCTGCCAGGCATATATAGGGAAAACATACCTGGCGTGCCAGGGATACGGGTGAGCCGTCCCAGATTCTCCGCCTTGCGAACCAGAACCTTGATACGGTTGGCCAGGGCTTGGTACTGAAGCAGGAGGAAGAGCTGCCCCATGGACTTGGGCTGAGAAAAGGAAGGAATGGAGCTCATGTCCTGAGAGCTGAAACACTGAAAGAGCAGAGGATTAAAATTACAAAGGTGTTTGCGGGTATACACGTTAGATACACATATAGGCACGTAGGAGAGTCAGCATGATATAATGGGTGGAGTGTTGGGCCAGGACATTGGGAGGCGAGGGTTTGAATCCTCACTCAGCCATGGAAACCCCTCGGGTGACCTTGGGCAAGTCACACTCTCTCAGCCTCAGAGGGAGGCAAAGGCAAACCCTCTCTGAACAAATTCTGCCAAGAAAATCCTGTGATAAGTTCCCTTTTGTAATTTGGTGAGATACTTAGAATTCACTGCCAGAGAGCAATAATGCTGTAGTTCAAGGGAACGCACCACAAAATTCTAAGTCCCTCCCCAAACTACAAATCCCAGTATTTCATAGGATGGAGCCATGGCAGTTAAAGTGACATCTAACAGCTGTAACAGTGCTATAATTGTGTAATGTGGATGGACTTGGTTACTTTTAAGAAATGTGGCCAGATACCAATGCTTTCTAACTACAACGGTAACTGAGTTCCTTTGGCACTTTTAGATGGTTGTTAATTTGCCTCTTTTAAAAAAAACTAACTTTCTAAGCTCTGCACAATGATTCAAGGGATATCATCCACAAACTGCTGTCATTTGACCATGCTACAGCTTTGACAGATTTCCAGTAGAGCAGCTCGTTAGTCTGTTCCTGCAAAGGTGTCCGGTGGCACCTTAAAGTTGAGCACAAACAAATTGGATCAGTACACAAAAGCTTATTCTACTGGGCACAACAAATCCCCACCTTTTTGAGTTTGGTTTTGGTGGTTGACAGCTCTTGGGTATAGACTGAGGGAACGCCTGGGTTCCAGGTCACTTGGGCGCATGGAAACATCACCTCCCCCAGGAAGGAATCCTTCAGGTTGTGGAACTCCTTGGCATACACAGCAAAGCGCAGCGTCAGTCTCCGCAACTCTTCCATGCTGTAGCGCCCAAAACGGAACTGCTCGTGAAATTCCGGGTTCAAGCTTTTCCTGCACAGGGAGGTACGCTGAGGCTCCACAAACTTTGGAAGGAGGTAGACTTTGACGTAGGAATTCCGACTCGCCCGGAGACCCTTGGGCAGGCAGGAGACACCAATCACTGTCACAGTCAACAGGGCCTCGGCTTGCGAGTAGAGCAGGGTGAAGTGGAGGTGAGGCCGCGGTTTCATAGCAGCCCCAGAGAGGTCCCTTGGGACAGTGTAAGATTGAGGGATGCTGGCACCCAGGATGGGGCGGGAGAGAAGACTGCTCTCATCCCCAAAGATGCTCTCCCCAGAGATGGTGCACCGGCGCTCCCGTCCTCGAGGTGGCTTGACTGGCAGGCTCAGCTTCCGAGAGACGGGGATGTTGGGGAGGGAAGCCCGGCCACGATGAATGCTCCAGGGTGGGCTCTCGGGGCCAGATGAGACTGGGGAATCAACCTCCATGGGAGATGGGACCTCCAGGACGTCTCCTTCTAACTCCACGTACTGCTGCTGGATGGGCACAGCTGTTGTGGTCTGGGAAGGCAAAACCGGGCCCAGGTCCACCAGGGTCTGATCGGCCACTTGCGCTTTGCCTTCATCGAGGTGGCTCTTCTTGTGTTGATGCCAACATATGGCGCAGCCAAGGAGAAGGCAGAAGCAAAGAAGGGCAAGGCCCACCCCGAGAAATACCTGCAGATGCACTGTGGAGCGAGGGAAGAGAGAGGAGAGAGAGCACAATGAGAAGCTGCAGGGCCTGGCTGGATTTGGGGCGAATGATCCAGGAGACTGCTTGGTGTGTGCAAGGCATAAGGAGCCACCCCGGGCAAAGGGCAAGGGAATGGGGGCGGAGAGGCATAGGCACGCTCTCCTTCTCCACTCACGGTGCTCCTCCCTCTGATTCTCTTGCCTTTTGCCCAGGTGTGGAAAAGAAAGGCACGCACACCTGGGCAAAGGCAAGGGATTGGGAGGACGATCATGAGGGAGGGGCACACACACATGTCATGAATAACCAAATTTGCAAAAGTCAAACCTGCGAATGCGGAGGGAGGACTGTATTTATGCAAGGCTTATGTGACCTGGCATATTATTAGTTCTGAATTCGAAGTCTGCCAAAAGCTGCTAAACTGCCCTTTTTTTGTGGTGTAGGAAGCTACCCATCTCTTTTCTGCACTATTTCTGCCTCTAGTACCAAATTTTCTGTTAAAGAAGTTATGCCTAGGAATGCATCCACTTTGATAACAGAGGCATTGCACTAAGTTGGTCTCCAGTAGTGGGGCTGCATAGCACAACCTTGCCAGTGAGTATTTAAGCTACACTGAAGAAATATGGGATTTTGGCCCAAGTCATATGCTTTCTGTTCTTCAGGCGGAGGATCCCCACATACAACCCCTTCCCACCTCCAAGGCCCTAAGGAACCACACCCCCTTTCAAAGGAGAAATCAGCCAACCAGAGACAGGATAAGGGAAACCACATCACCCCTATCTCGAGCTCCATTCTTTACTAACAGGGCCGCCAGGCGGTTGTGGTGCGATGATATCAGCAGTACAAGTTTTCTCAGAAGCTAAAATAAACGCAGCCTCACCTCAAAACTGATACAGCCCACGGAAAAGAAAGCTTGGCTTATCAGCGCTGCCGCCTTGCTGACGCAGGGCAATAAGAAGCAAAGGGACTGCTGCCTAATCAAACACCCCTTCAAAAAAGCACCGGATCTTTGCTCGATTCTCAAGGCAATGGAAAGGTGGACCCCCAGCACAGAAGGCAAACTGGCGACTGCTTGGAGTCTTGCATTCCTGCTTGGAATGCTCTTCCAGGGACGTTCCCTACAAGCCTTACTTAACAGCACTTGGACAGGATACACCAGCCTTCTGCCCAATTTGGCAACCTCCAAATAGGACAGACTAAATTCCCGCCATCCCTAGACAACAAGGCTGCTAGACAACTCCATGAACCTCACCTTGAGTTCTGTAATGGAAGGAAAGTGAGCTAGAACTGTACTAAAGTGACAGATAAGTCCAACTTAACAGAGACTAGAAATTCAAACTATTCCAGAGGTTGGGGGATGTACAGCCCTCCAGACAGGGTATAGCTCCAGGGGAGGGCAAAATGAGGACATTGTGTTCCCCCCATAAGAATTCTGCCCCATAACATTTTCTTTCAGCCCCCATATTTCTAGCATTGGAATAACTTAAAACTTCATTTGGAAATACTGTTTGGGCATCCATAGAACAGGGGCAGGGAAAGTTACCAAGGGAATGAGAACGCAACAAACAAAAGAGTTCTAGGTGCGAATGACTTTCAGTGTCTGTCTGCAATGCTGGAAATTTGGGGACTGAAGGAAAATTTCATTAGCAGGCAGCATAAATTTAGACACCCTCACCCCCACAGCTACACCCCTATTTCCAGATTCTACCAACTTCCATCAGTCTCAGCCAATATGCTAAATAGTGAAGAAGGAGCTGAGCTGTAGTTCAACAAGTTCTGGAGAGCTATACATTCCTCATCCTTGAACTAGGCAAATCTAGCTAGCTGCTGTGCTTTCTCTGTTACTCCAGAGTAAGCACAGAAAATTCAATCCGGATGAGGGTGCTAACCTCTCTGGAAGGTTAAAGATGACTTTAATCCAGTGGTTCTCAACCTGTGGGTCCCCAGATGTTCGTGGACTTCAGCTCCCAGAAGCCCTGAGCATTGACCATAGTGGCTGGGGCTTCTGGGAGCTGAAGTCCATGAACATCTGGGG
The DNA here is from genome assembly GCA_948472985.1 of Iguana delicatissima. Lineage (NCBI taxonomy): Eukaryota > Metazoa > Chordata > Lepidosauria > Squamata > Iguanidae > Iguana > Iguana delicatissima. The sequence continues at coordinate 485,215 of CAOKZL010001819.1, forward strand.
ACCCACAGGTTGAGAACCACTGCTTTAATCCCTTGCCTTTACTGTAAGTCCAGTTCAAATTCCACCTGCGCTAGTCCCCACAATTGATATTGCCAACAATTGATCCATCTTGTTTCTAATTATCTTATCTTTTATCCCAACCAAGAACCAGACCTTGGGGAAGGTACTCCTTTGGACTACAGCTCCCAAAATTGTCCAGGTATGCTTGTTATGGCATTGTGGGACCTGTAGTTCAACACCCAGCCCACTTTTCTGAACTCTTATCAGGGTATATGCTACCTTATCTACCTTGGAGCATTTTCAGAACTTTCACACGGCCTTTTTTGCTGTGGTACCCCCCTTATGGAATACCCGCCCTTTGGAGGTCTGTGCCAACGCTGCCATCATCCCGTCCCAAGTGAAAACACAGTCATTCACAAAAGTCTTTGGCACCTAGTTGGTTTCACACAGTCCTTTTCACATACATGGTTTTAAATCCTTTTAAGCTATTTTAACCAGTTTTAATCTATCTTTTTAACTTGTTAATTTATTAACTAATTAACTTCTTTAATATGTTTTAGCCATTAAAACCATTTCACTATTTTAACATACTTTAAATATAGTCAGATTGGCTTTATTATATGTCTCCCTGAGATCTTCAGATGGAGAGAGTAAAAATATTTAAATAATCTGTTAATGTGTGTATATGTGCCTACAAGTCCTTTGTTGACTTATGGAGACCCTGTGGATTCCATAGGGTTTTCTTAGGCAAGGAATGCTCAGGGGTGGCTTTGCCATGTCCTTCCTCTGAAATATCACTTACAACACATGGTATTCATTGGCGGCCTCCCATTCAAGTACTAACCAGGGCTGACCCTGCTTAGCTTCCAAGATCAGATGGGATCTGGCGACTTTAAGGTATTTAGACAACAGCTCTAGAGCCCAGTGCTCAAATCCCCACTCAGCCATGACCTTGGGCAATTCACACTCAGGGTCTTTCTGCACGACCCTGTTATAGTGCTATTATTCCATTTTCAACAACCTATGAAATCTTGTGGTGTGCAGTTTAGGGAGGGCCATTTAGAATTCTCAGCCAGAGAGCTCTTTGGCCTCAGGAAACTACAAACCGCAGAATTTCATAGGATGTTGAAAGTGGAATAATAGCACTATAACAGTGTAATGTGGAAAGGCCCTCACTGAGACAAACCCCTCCTCCCCCAAACAAATCTTGCCAGGAAACTCTTGTGATGGGGTTACCTTAGGGTCACAATGAGTCAGAGACAATTTGATGGCACACAACAACCATTTGGTAATAAAAACGACCAAAGTGAAAAGGCAATTGCAAAAGGAAGAGAGATGCCTGTTTCAGCATCAGCCTTCATGAACACAGAAGCCAAGCAATGAGACCAAAAAGAAAGAGAGAAGAGAAAGAGTACCAACCTCGCTGATGCTTGTCCAGTAAGACCTGGACAAGTAACCACAAGAAGAGGAGAACCATCAGCCCTTCTATCATCCCTTTGAAGAAGAAGAGGAAGACAGACTGACAGAAGGTCAGAGCCGGGTAAACGCGGTCCCTGAAGAAGGCCATCCCCCTGTTATTGCAAAGGGTCTGTGCTCCTCCCTGCCTTCCAGCAGCTGATCCCAGAACAGAGCTATCTGGCTGGGTAGAGATCAGTCTCTTGGAGAAGATGCTCTGCTTGTCGGTCGCCTTCACGTTGACTTCGACTTGCAGCAAGCCTATGAACAAGACCTTCAAGTCACCCTGATACCAACTGCACTGCTCAGGTCCTGCAGACTCAGCATCCCTTGATTGAGTTGTAGATATAAGGAGATGCATTTAAGGAGCAGATATTCTTGCTAGGATTTGGCCTTTGATGGCCCTTGCATCAAGATCGCTGGGGAGATGGAGGAGACAGTTCCCAATTTGCTATGGCTCTGGCTGCCCCAGCGTCTGTCTCCCAGCGTGCAAACCAACACAGCTCTCTTTAAATAATCCAGGTCTCTCTCACTGGGCAGCAGGTCATCCAATGTGCTCCAGCGACATCAGGAGAGTTTCTTCTTCCAGTTCCACATGACTTCACCGAAATGAACCTCTCTTCCCTTTCCTCGCCCGCCTCCACCCCGCCCTGTCATTCCCTGTTGGCAGTGACAAGATTGGCCATGCAGAAGCTCCTCTGCCTCTCTGCGTGGAGCTACTACCGAAAGATGTGCATTTGCCAAAAGGATGGGCACCGCCCGCGCTGTATAAATAGATGCAGGGCAGGAGATGCCCTCTGGTTTGTCACGCTTGCGTAAGGTGGAAGAAGGCGATGCAACAAGACAGCCGTGAAGATCAAGGGTACCTTTTGGAGATGGAAACTATGAGAAAGCGGTGGGTTTGTACGCTTCTAGCTCTTTCACTGTTTTGCTGCTATCACTGAAGTGGAGGGAGATGTAAATGAATAGGCGTGGGGGTATGTTGTAACACACAGGGTGGCTTCCACACCTAGATTCATTGGTGTCACCTTCCTCCAATCTCAACCGGAAAGGAAACCGAGCTATAGTTTGACATGCTGCATAAGACAGCACTGTTTTATCCAGTAAAGTGCCTGCCCCCACAGCCAAATACTGTTTACACTTAATATTTTTACTTAAAAGGGAGCTTCCATCCTGCAAAGCTCCCTTACAACGTTAGTTAAAAGCTTCCTCCTTGTACTTTCTGCTCCATTTAGTACTTATTGCTGTATAGCAATAATGTTCAAAATCAGACCTTTGGACAGGTTTTCTTAATCTATATAACTCCTAGAATCCTCCCAGCCAACATATACTGGTCATACTGGTTGGGGGATTCTGAAAGTCTTAGTCCAAAAATATTGTTCTCAAGCTCTGCTCAAGAATAAAATATTATTCGCCTTCATTCACTCCTTCATGTTAATTCCTGCAAGAGGGATTGTGGTGTTAATTTTAGGGTTTTCCGAAAGCTCAGAAAAGGTACTCTTTTGGATTGCAGCTCCCAGAATCCCTGAGCCAGCATGAGCACGGTACCATAACAAGTGGGATTAAAATATTTCACTGGTGCAGTATGTAAAACTTCCTAGTTACTTTTTAAAAAGGCCATTTTAGAGGCATTTTTTTTTACTGTAATATCCAACATTTTATGGCATTCTTGTATTACATCTCGGCATTTCTTTTAAGTAGTGACAAGTAGTGACATTAAGTAACAAGGAATGCAATGAGCGATGCACGAGTTACTTTTTAAAAAAGTGTTATAATGAATAACAGCTGCAAATCCATTTTCATACACACGGTTGAGTAACAGCATATTCTCCAACTGTCTTGATTTAGGAAGGAGAGTCTCGATTAATCCTCTGCCGTCCCACCTGGTTTAAAAATGTCCCAATTTCTCTCTCCTCCTCCCACTTTTCTCTTTTGACCTCAGCTTGCTTCGGTTGCTGCAAATTGAGATCAAAGTGCAAAAGTCATTTCCACTCAGTTACCCGGGGGGCGGGAGGGTGGCTGGAAAGGAGAGGAGGAACACTTCACACATTGAGTTAACTCAGTTGGGGACAAAGAGGTGGAATCGCGTCCTTCCCTGTAGGCCCAGGCAAAAGCAAACGGTTGCAGCCTCACTCAGCTTGTGTGTCCTTCCACATTAATACCTTTTGCCAGTGTGACCACACTCTGAAGTTGCTTGTCATAGAATCACAGAATCGTAGAGTTGGAAGAGACCACAGGGGTCATCGAGTCTAACCTCCTGCAAGAATGCACCATCAATGCATTCCCAACTGACGGCCATCCAAGCTCTGCTTAAAAACCTCCAAAGAAGGAGACTCCACCACACTCCCAGGCAGCATTTTCCACTGTCAAACTTCTCTTCCTGTCAAGAAGTTCTTCCTAATGTTTGGAATCTCTTTTCCTGAAGTCTGAAGCCACTGCTCCATGTCCTAGTCTCTGGAGCAGCAGAAAACAGGCTTGCTCCAGCCTCCATATGACACCCCTTTAAATATTTAAACCTATCTATGACACTACCTCTTAACCTTCTCTTTTCCAGGCTAAGCATACCCATGTCTCTAAGCTTCTCCTCATAGGGCTTCATGGTTTCCCAACCATTTTGTTCCCCTCCTCTGGACGGGTTCCAGCTTGTCTACATGTGGCCTGGTGTAATGTTCAAATTAGTTTTAAAAAATAACTTTCCAAGCTCTGCAAGGAACCAGGGACACCAGTATTTTCAGGATTCTGCCCACACGGCCTTGTCAAGGACAGGACGGGGCAGCGCTAGAGGTGCACAGTGTTCCTAGAGAGCAGCTGACAAAGGCCTAGGCGCTGACATAATCTCTTTTCCGTCCACCTGGAAATTCACGGTCATGCCCTGGGTGCAGATTAGCACTGCTTGGTGTTAATGATTGTCCCCTATGCGTTCAGAGGCAAAGAGGAATTTTCTTTAACATCTGATCTTTCCTTTGTGGTTTCGAAAGTCGTCACAATGGCTGGGTCCCAGCGGCATCAGAAGAAGTCACCTTAAATAACCTTTTGCTCTTGAGGAGGAAGGAGACACCAAGATGCCCACGGGCAAGGCTGGATTATCTATGGCGCAATGGGAGCAAACGCTCCAGGACTCTCAGGGACTGGCGCTTCCCCATGCTGCAAGTAGTGCCAAACAGACCCCCATGGGTCCAAACCCTGTGACTAGTTCCGACTAGGTTAGATCCATTCAACAGACGATTTGTTTCCAGATTGACTCACAGAATCGTAGAATCACAGAGTCGGAAGAGACCCCAGGGGCCATCGAGTCCAACCCCCTGCTATGTAGGAACACCCATCAAAGCATTCCCAACAGATGGCCATCCAGCCTCTGCTTAAAAACCTCCAAAGAAGGAGACTCCACTCCATATTCCACTGCCAGACAGCTCTGACCGTCAGGAAGTTCTTGAGGTTCAGGTGGAATCTCCTTTCCTGCAACTTGAATCCATTGCTCCTTGTCCTGGTCTCTGGAGCAGCAGAAAACAAGCCCGCTCCCTCCTCGACATGGCATCCCTTCAAATATTTAAACATGGCTATCATGTCCCCTCTTAACCTTCTCTTCTGCAGACTAAACATCCCCAGCTCTCTATCCTCATAGGGCATGGTTTCCAGGCCTCTCACCATTTTGGTCGCCCTCCTCTGGACTTGCTCCAGCTTGACCAGGTCCTTCTTGAATTGGGGTGCCCAGAACTGGACACAGTATTCCAAATGAGATCTAACCAATGCAGAATAGAGTGGTACCACCACCTCCCTTGATCTAGACGCCATACTCCTATTGATGCAACCAAGAATCGCATTGGCTTTCTTGGCTGCCGCATCACAATGCTGACTCATGTTCAGCTTGTGATCTACCAAGACTTCTAGGTCCCTTTCACACATACTGCTTAACAGTCACATGTCCCCTATTGTATATTTGTGCATTCCATTTTTCTGCCTAAGTGTAGGACCTTACATTTCACTCTGCTGAAATTCATTTGAAATTCAACTGACTTGCCATTCAACAGCTGGTTTGATGGGTTGATCATAGCTGAAATGAAAGAGAGAAGGTTGAAAACTATCAGCTTTTCCACGGAAGCAGTTTCGGGAGCTATTGTTTCTAAAAGTTGAGTCACTGAGGGACACCTGCGAGTCCATTGTCTGGGGCTTCCCACCAACCAGTTGCCTCTAGGAACTCCAAGAGCAGGCTAGTAAGGTGGGGGAGATCTATCCCTTCTTGGTTCCCTCCCCCACCATGGCCACCGGCTGTGGGATTCTGGGAATTATAGTCCCAAAAGTAACTCCTCCATTTTCTGGAAAGAATTATGGGAGTTGCAGTCTACAAACATTTGGAGGTACACAGCTGATGTCTTCCCCAAACATCAAGAGGCCTCCAACAACCTGCATTAGCGTATTGAGCAAGAGTGAGATTTGAATCCCCATGCAGCCACATCAAACTCCACGGGGGACAGCTTGAGCTGGTTTCCATCTCTCAGCCTAGCCTACCTCACAGGGTTGCTGTGAATTGAACATGGAATGAAGACATCCACAGAATCTTTGCAGGAAAGCTCAAACCCTTTGGCTACAACGAATTGCGCAGATTTGCTATTTCTACTTGCTTACTTTTTCAGGTAAATCGAGGGCCTTTGCTTGGAGTTCTTCACGGGGATCCAGAAGCCAGGACGCGCTCTTTCCTTCTCTCCCTCTCCCTGTTGCAGATTTTCTCTGTCTAGAACAAGTCAGTCCTCCTGGCACTCTCACAGCCTCAAAGGCCTTCCCAGCCCCCCCGCCCCGCCCCACTGCTCCCCCCCCATCTGCCAAGGCACCTGATATCGGACAGCTAGTCTGTGCCGGCTGCATTCCTGTGTGTAACTCAGCACTCTGGGAAGTGTCCTCTCCCTCACAAGTCTTTTCAAACAGAGCTCTCTCCTTTTCTCTTGGGCACGAAGCCCTCCTCTTCTTGCACGCAAACAACAAAGACTCAGAGACAAAAGTGAGTCACTTCTGTAAATCAACCCCCCTGCTGCTCCTTCAAATCCCCGGTCAACCAACAAGAACAACCACAACCACCACAGCCAACACTCACATTTTCTTTGATGCTTCTTAGCACCCTTAGCCAGAGGTGTAGCGGAACCAAAGATCCAATTTGGCAGCCATTGTCCTGATTAACCCTCTGCCATCCCCCTTTTTCAGCTGCTTTGAAAATCTCCCGATTTCTCTCTCCTCTTCCCACTTTCCCCCATTGTTTTGTGGTTATGTTTTGTTTTTATTATATTTTGGGGCTATATGGCTTTTTTTTTGCGGGGAGGGTGACTCGTTTTGTATACTGCCTTGATCTTTCTGGATGACCAGCAGTTTAAATTTACAACCAAAAGAAGTTAGGCTGTTATGGTTTTATTTTGTAAACCTCTTTGCTTTTATTTCCAAAAGGAGAGCAATAACGCCAGTTTGCCAAAATAAGAAAACACACATCTTCATATAAAGTTGGAACAAAAGCAACAAAATGACACAGGCAGAAATGGTTTTAAATACCAGGATCAGGTTTCAGTCTTGCAAACTATTCAACTGTTAGAAGGAGAGGAGCCCTCTCCAGTTTTAAGTCTGACAAGCCTAAAGGGGTACCCACTGCCTGCTTCACCCTTTCGCAGCCTTTGACACTTCCATGGTTTATTTCCTTCATTCCGTTTTAAGCTGAGGCTCAAAAAAGGGGCACTACTCTCTCCATCTTCCCTGGATAACAAACACCCCCTCCCAAAAAACCCCCCAAACTTCAGTTACTTCTCTACCCTGACTTACCCGCTTCTTCAAAGGTGCTTTTCAAGTAAGACAAGATGATAGAGGGGTCCAGAAGATTCCTTGGCAACACAGCAGGCATGAAGAACTCCTGGAAAGGACAAAAGGAGGTCTCTGAAAATGTTGCTGCAGGGAGGATAATGGGGAAGGAGAAAATGGGGTCCCTTAGAGGGGAATCAAATTCCAGGCTGTGCCAACCACCGAGAGCCAGCCAGAGCTCCAGCAAAGCAGGCGTTTGGTTGTGGCAGTGATCCCGAGTGGCATTGGCTGGGTTGATAATGCCCAGCCAGGAAAGCACTCCAAACTCGCAGAGCTGAGCAAACAGATGGAAAAAATAATTCGGTCGTGTTTACTCCCTTCTGATCCCGGGAAAGAACAGGTTCCCACGTGAGAAGACAGGAGGAGAGATGTTTGTGGTCAAACACAACAGCCAGCCTTAGGGGTGCCAGAGTTAAAACTGGACAGTGCACAACCTAACAATTGTGCAGAAGAGCAGGTGTTGTGGGTCACCTGGTTGCCAACCGAAATTCCCTCTTTTAAAGGTGCAGGAGCCCTCTCCAGACGGGAAACTCTAGCCCATGAAAGGGATCGCAAGGGTGTCCCAAGGCAAGACCTGGGCTCCTTTCCAGCACGCAAGATGCAAAGGAGTCCACAGGAGTTTTGGTAGGCCAAGAGGACACCTGGTTGCCAAAGGACACCACGTACACACTATATTACCAAACAGGAGGTCTTAAGAAGATCAGGGGTCCCTTCAAACTATAGAATTATCGGGCCGTGTTCTCACTTTAACTGTCATATTTCCACCCTATGGAATCCTGGGATTTGTAGTTTATGGCATGCCATTTAGAATTCTCAGCCAGAGAGCACCTCTAGTGCCTCACCACAGTACGAACCCCAGGATTCCATAGGATGAAGCCATGTCAGTTAAAGTAGAATCACAACTCTGTATTTCTTACAGTGTGAAAGGACCCCAGATGTCCAGTCAGGACCCCAGATGTCTAGCCAGTTGTTCGCTGCCTGAAACAGGGCAGCAAATGGAGTTCCCTCCGTAAACCAACTCACTCTCCCATTCCTCTTCCCGCCAGGGGATGGCTACCATTACCATGCCCTCCAGCGGTTCTGATTTGGCACAGACGGGTTCCTGTTAATCCTCTGCATTCTACTTTTTCCACTACATTTAAATGGAAATTTAAATGGGCTCGATTTCCGACTCAGCCATGGAAAACCACTGAGTGACCTTGGGTGCATCACAGACCCAGAAAAGCCAAGGGATAGGTTCACCTTAGAGTCACCATAAGTTGGAAAGCAATGGAAGGCACACAACAACAACTAGGGCCATTTCCGCACTACCTTGTTATAGTGCTATTATTCCACTTTCAACATCCTACGGTATCGTGGAGTTTGCAGTTCAGGGAGGGGCATTGAGAATTCTCAGTCAGAGAGCTTTTGGGCCTCAGAAAACTACAAACCCCAGGATTCCACAGAATGTTGAAAGTGGAATAATAGCACTGCAACAGTGTAATGTAGAAATGGCCTAGGCTGAAAAAAGTTTGCTCTTTCTGTTTTTGAAGGAGAAAGGGGATTGGAACTCATTTATCTGAATGTGCCTTTGGCAAAACTTACAAGTTCATGAGTCAGTACCAGCTTAACGGAGCAAGCTGGTGATCTAATTTACATGGTACATTATGTGGGTTAAATAAATCTTCTACTAAGCCTATAATTCTGTACACAGAGGGAGTCCCACTGACCTCAGTGGGGATATTTGAAGGGATGTCATGTTGAGGAGGGAGCAGGCTTGTTCTCTACCGCTCCAGAGACCAGGACAAGGAGCAATGGATTCAAGCTGCAGGTAAGGAGATTCCACTTGAACCTCAGGAAGAACTTCCTGACGGTCAGGGCTGTCCGGCAGTGGAATCTGCTCCCTCCATGGAGGGTGGTGGAGTCTCCTTCTTTGGAGATTTTTAAGCAGAGGCTGGATGGCCATCTGTTGCGAATGCTTTGATGGGTGTGTTTGCATAGCAGGGGGTTGGACTGGATGGCCCCTGTGGTCTCTTCCAACTCTATGATTCTATGATTCTATGATTATGTCTGAGTCAACACAGCATGCCCACCGACTGTCCTAATTTGGCAGGAACAGCCCCAATCAATCTCCTTTCATTCCACTTTTCAGCTGCTTTCAAAATGTCCCAGTTTCTCTCCCCCCTTCCATTTTCCCCCTTTGTCCTCAACTTCTTTCCATCACTGCAAACCGAATTCATAGTGTAGAAATAGTTTGCACTCCATTAACTCAGGGATTAAGCAAGTCCTGCCTTTCCCAGGAGGTTCAGGCAAAAGCAAACTGCTGCAGCCTCTCCCAGCTTGTTCACTGTTCCTCATTAATAACTTTTCCTGTCTGGACCACACTCTGATGTTGCTGGGCCACATGTGTCCTGGTTTTCACTGGTGAAATGTTGGAGAGTGCGCCATTGGACAGGCTAAGGCATTATTCAGGCTTCCAGCTCACGGGAGCCTTCTGCCCTGACCCCCTTGCTCTGACAGGCAAGATGGCAGCCTCTGCCATGTTGAGGGGCTCATTTGCAATTCTTTACCTCATGCACTAAACTATGGCCGGAGTTACCCATCTCAAGATGCGCAGTGCCCAAAGAGCTATGTTGTTTTAGCTCATGAAGGAGGCAACAACCCAAAATCTTATTGCTTACTCCAAAATAAAAGCAGGGAATAGGGAAGGGGGAAGAAAACATAATGATGCATGAAATAGCTATCTGGTACCCCTTTTAAGATGCACAAATTCTGTGGTGCCTCCCTTACTCTGCCTTAAATGGAATGCCTCTGCAGACCTGCATCCGTAACAGAGCTTTCGATATTATTTTTGATGCATTTAAGTGTATATGGAGAAAACAGGCTAATTTTGATGTTTTTGTTCCCAGAGAAAGGATGCTCTCATTTCCTCTCCCCTGTGCTTTTTAAATTATGTACTGCAACTGGAATGACTGTTTCTATCCAGCTTAAGGTTGCTGGAGTGAAAACTGCAGGGGATTCCTGTACAATTACAGGCTGTGCAGAAGAGGAAATTTCAGTCTATGCTGCTTTTTGTCTTGTTGTGTGGCAAGATGGCTCCTGTCCCTTTAATCGTTGTATATACACCATCAGGTAACGAACAATAGCTGATGAAATTTCCTTATCCCCACAACGATTAAAAGTACAAGAACCTTCTCCAGCTTTCAGGGGGCAAGCCCTAATCCAGCTCCACAGCTAGAAAAGCTCTTGGGGCAGGTTGCATGTTGGTAATAACTTTTGGAACGGCAAGACAATTTCTGCCCCTCTTGCTTACCCCCTAATTCAGTGGTTCTCAACCTGTGGGTCCCCAGATGTTTTTGGACTTCAGCTCCCAGAAGCCCTGAGCATTGACCATAGTGTCTGGGGCTTCTGGGAGCTGAAGTCCACAAACATCTGGGGACCCACAGGTTGAGAACCACTGCTCTAAAAAGACACAGCACAAAAGGAAAGGAGATGAGGGGAAAGAGGAAGAAGTCAGGCGCAGGTTCTCAATGAGAAGAGGATGGACAGAGGGCCCAGGGGAAGGAAACGTTCATTGATAAGCAATCCTAGTTACCCGCCTTTATTTCATCTCAGCTGTGTAGGGGGGATTATTCTTGGCCTGCTGTTATTAAATGACTGGGCATCAGCAGTACTTGCCAATCGACTGCAAGTGAGTGAGAGAATAGGAGGAATAATGTGAAACCTGCTGTTACTTCTCTCCCAGAAGTCTCATGCATGGTGAGACAAACCTTGACCGCTCTCAGTGCCCCTTTTGTGCCTGCCTAATCCCCTCTTGTGCCACTACAGCAAACCAAACACTAAAACACCCCTAGATAGAGAAGTCCAAGAATAAGACGGGTAGGTCTAAATTGCACAGGTGCCTGCCTATGCTGCCATCTAGTGTTACGCTTTGTGAACTGCAACAGGGTGAGAGAACAAACTGGCAAGAGGGTCTTTCCGAGCACTGGGTCACAACAAGACGGATGTTATAAAGCAGTGGTTCTTAACCTAGGAAGCCTTCACAGGGGGTCCGCAAAGTCCGGCTGCTGGACACCAACAGCAGGAGCAGCAGCAGGGATGTGGCAGGAGGTTGCAGTCGTTGAAATGTTTTTCAAACACAACAGACATCACTCATATTAATTGTCTTTACCTGCAAAGAATTCAGGATGACATAGAGTAGGCCTCCTCCCTTGAGATTGTGTTGTGCTACAACTCCCATCCAAGCCAGCCAGAAAGGCTGGGCTGGATGGGAGTTGCAGTAAAACATCTGGAAATCAAAAGGCTGACACACTTGGCCCTTCTCTGCTGCCTATCTTAGTTCTCCACTAAAGGAGATAGGAGTGATAAGAACTATTCCAAGGACAAGTAGGGACTGGAGCAAGAGCTTAGGGAAGTTACTTTTTTTTTTGGATTACAACTGCCAGGAATCCTCATTCACTGCCCATACCAGCTGAATGATTTGGAGAGTTGGTAGTTTGTTGCTAAGAGTTCCCAAACTCCAGTTGGAACTCACAGTGGTACAATATTGTCAGTGCCTCATTTCTGTTGTATGCCTACAAGTTGTTTCTAACTTATGGTGAACCACTCAGAGAGTTGGCAAGATTTGTTCAGAGGAGCTACACCATAGCCTCCTTCTGCAAAAGACATATTTGACCATTTTGCTTTCTGGATGCCCTGCTTTTGTGGTTTTCTTTGGCTATTTATGGAAATATGTTAAAACATCCACAGAAGCTAAACTCCTGAGACAGGACTGGAGAATAACACATACAAGGACACACAGAATGAATGCCATAACCTCCCATATCAACTCTTGTTTAAAACCAATTGTTCTTGCTGTGTTAACTGTACAAAAATACTTACAGCTGTAGCTCATGGCCTTCCGTACGGTCCCCTTGAAACCTAATGTGATGTTCAGCTTCGACCAGTTCCCGTCCAACTGTCAGACTGATTTAACCACTGGAAGAACCACTCCTTTTCGTGGTCTGCCATGTAAACAGCACACCAGTCCTTTCCGCTATGAAGGGATTTAGGAACCGGTTCCTTCACGGCAAACAGTGGCAAGGATCTGTGTCAGCATTTGGCTTAAGAGGGCAGCCGGAGCCTTAGCAACATAAATAAATAGTTTGCCACTGATACAAAACTGGTTATAGGAGGAGAAAGAAAAAAAAGAACACCATATTTTGAAATATCAGGCCTTTCTGTAAGGTCACCTTCCTTTTTGCTTGCTAAAATTCCATTTCTGCAACCGAATTATGCCGAGAGTGAGACCCAGAGTGGGACTGTGGAGTACAGCCTATTCATATATTTCAACCAGATTTTCATAAGTGCTTTTCAAATGAAGTGGTCATAAAATTGTTTGTTCTGGCTTTTTCATACCAAACATATGTGTGCCATCCATAGTTAGGATCAAAACCTTCTATATTTAGAAGCCTTGAATTACTTGGTTTTATCCGGTCTAATATCCAGGAGAGATAGCACACATAGTAGCAGAGTTAGACCATTTCCGCACTACACTCTTATAGCAAGATTATTCCACTTTCAACATCCTATGGAATCCTGGGGTTTGCAGTTTAGGGAGGGGTCAATGGCCTCAAAGTCAAATAGGCCCAGCTCTCCTCCTTTAAAGCCCTTAAAATATTTCCATTTTATTCTAGGTCTATGTCCATTCCAGACAAATTTGGATAAATCTTTAGTTTGATGTTTAAAAGGCTGATTCTTTTGGATTGTATCAGAATATTTTGGAGTAAGGCTATCCTTTGTTTTTTAAAAAAATAACGTATTTAAATATGAAATCTGTATATTATTTCTGAGGAACTTTTAGTACTATTATTATTTATAAAAATGAATAGAAAAAAATTATGCCAAGAGTGCAGGAAAAGTGCTAGAAGGTGTGTTAGAATCTCCTAGTATCAAAGAACTGTGCCAGTCCACATGCTTTCTGGAGACCACGATGGGTGTACTCCACACATTTGAAGGGCAACAGATGAGGGAAAGCTGAACTAGAGGGAAAGAGACCATTCTTTTTCATATCAACCACTCTGAGCTTGGTGTTCACAGAAAGACAGAACTGTGCCCACCTGTCCAGTTGTTTCTTATCTCTGTGGCCTTATGAAGTGGCTTTGCATTTTGACAAATTTCCCCCAGTCCACACACCCAGGAAACCATTTTATGAGCTTGTGACAATGCACTTGTTTGAACAGATGGAGGAAATGCACAAACCCCGAGATAATGCTTTTTAAAAATGTATTAATTAAAAAAAAAGCACAAAAATGCATTTTGAAAAATGTGCATGGAAATATTCATACATTGCTACAAGGGAGAATGAAAAAAAAAACCCTTTGCAACTGAATATTCAGGGCACAATTCAAAGAGCTTTTTATGACCTTTAAAGCACGGTAAGACTCAGATCCCAGTTATCCACAGAACCGATTCTCCTTTACAAACCTGGCTGTTTTGAGATCCTCTGTGCAGAGTCTTCTTTCTGTCCCACCACCTTCACAGGTGGGAAAACACAGGAAAGGGCCTTCTTGGAAGCTGCTCCCAGGCTTTGGAACTCCCTTCCCAGACAGGATAGACCAGGAACCTTCTTGCTAACCTTCTGCAGTTACGTTAAGACGTTTAAAATTTTCAGCAGACCTTTGAGGGCTACTTGAAGCCAGTGATGGTTTCAATTTTTGAGAACTTTCGGGGGCCATGTTCTAGTGGTGGGCACAGCCAGTGGCAAAAGAGGTAGAGCAAAAATACCAGCATTCTCTTATTGCCAATAACTTGGCATTTTGATCTTTTACAATGGTGTACACTGGTACAAAGCCAGGGGTTGCGGGAAGGAAATGTGATGGCTGGATTTGGGCTCAGAACCAGGGATTCTTTACCCCTATACATATGAGGTGTAGTTGTTTTAGCGCTGGACTACAACCCTGGAGACCAGAGCTCGATTCCCTGCTCAGCCATGGAAACCCACTGGTTGACCCTGGATCCATCACACACTCTCAGCCCCAGAAACCCCTGTGATAGGTTTACCTGAAGTTCGCTGTATGTCGGAAACAGCTTGAAGGCACGCAACAGCAACAATGGAATAAGCGGCTTGATAAGTAGTTATAAGGCAGGCTCTTGTGAGGGTTTTAAAACCTCATCCCACCACTGGCTCCTCAAGAAGCTCTATCAAACACTGTCAACAGTGAAGGACGATAGGACTGGTAGTCCAGTAGCATCTGAGGTAAGGAGGTAAGATCTTGACCCAGTCAGCTCCATCTGCTTTTGTCGGGAAATCTTAGAGGCCAAGAAAAGGAGATGTGGAGCCTACAGGCCATCTTGAGCCGAGCTATACAAAAGGCGCCGAGAGGAACACAGGTGTAGCCATCATATGAAGAGGTAGAAGTTTATTGGAATATAAACATTCAGGTAACATGTAAGATAGAAAAAAGATCCACCAACAACATATACAGACACTTGCTGGAAGGAGACGTCTGAGGTATTTATTCACCATCTAGGCTATCACATTTTATTTCTTCCTTTAAATAGTTAAGAAAACAAAAACAAAACAAAAAACTAATTGCAAGGCTGCTGCCGAGTGGGACTGGGGGGGGGCTGACTTTAAGAGCAACACCTCCGTCCCTCCTTTGGATCTCTCTGGAAGGAAGGGGCGTGGAGGAGCCCGAAGGGGCTCCACACGCGTGTAATGCATCAATCCATTCACTTGGGAGGACCCTGAGAGTCTAAAGCTGGGGGGAGAGCTCCTTCCCTTCTGCCCTGGTGGCTGAAGGGCTCTTGTCCTGAAAGTCTTCAGGTGGTAACAGAAAGCACTGGGCTGGGCTTGCTAAACCACCAAGGAAAGGAAAACGAGGGGGAGGAAAATATTTTGAGCGTGGGCCGTAGCTCAGTGAACAAGCACGCATCTTGCACGCTGAAGGTCCAGGGTTTGTCCTTCGGATCTGTCAGCTAATTGGATCTTGGGTACAACAAGGCTGGGAAAGAATCTGGCCAGTTGCCGACAGAGCTGACTCTTATCCTGGGCTCACTGAACCTATGGTCCGGGGGGATCTTGGAAAAGTTACTTGATCGGATGGTAACTCCCAGCATGGCTTGGGGATTCTAGGAGCTGGCATCCAAAAAAAAAAAAAGTTTAACTTTCCCAAGCTGCACAGCACAAGGCAGCTTCATACACGATCGTAACCCTTCATGTGCCTTGGAGTCAAGTCCATCAGCACGTGCTTGGTAAACCAAAAGCGCAGGGTTTGGTTTCTGGGTGTTGTGAGCAGGCCCTTATTCACAAGGGGGAGGGTGAAAAGAATTACCATTTGCAAAAATGAAACACCATTGCCACAGGAGAAAACAGCCCTTCTCGTCATATCAAAAGCCCTGAGTGCCATACAATCTTTTAATATTCCGAGTCGGGGAGAGGTAGAGTGGTAGAACCCCACCCAGTCCACAATTTCCTGCTGGTTTCCTGAATCCTCTCCCTTCACCCTCCCTCCCCCCAAAAAAGCACTCTGGCAAGCAGAGCAGAAAGAGGTATACAACTTGGCCGAAATCACCAGCATCATCAACAAAAGGGGAGGGGGAGCAAGATGTTCACAGTCTTAAAGTGGCTGACCCAGAAAACAAGGAGGAGTCTGAGTCACAGGCTGCAGCTTATTTTCACGAGGTATACATATTTCCTTTTTTATATATATATTTATATCTATATATCTATATAGTCACAAATCCTCAAAGCTATCCTTCTTTCCCTGATCTGGAGACAAGCAATGCTTTGTTTCCCCACCTTGTTCCAGTTTTGCTGCGCGAGAAGCTTACAGGCGTGAATGCTCCTGTAATGTGGACATCATCACAGTGATCCGAGCAGATTTTTGGTTGAGGAACTAGTGCAGCTGGGCCAAACTGGACTTGGTGGAGCACAGGGCCCGTTTGTTTTCAACTCAGGTTGAAGACAATGACTTTGGGGTCTCATTTAGGGCCTGAAATCACATACCAGATAAGCAGCAGTGAGAGTTTTTTTTAAAAAAAAGGGAAGCAGCACCTCGATACACATGAGTATAGGGGCCGTATCAGCATGGTTTATCCATCCTTCCCCCCACCCCGTTTCTTTTCTCAAAGGCCAAGCGCCACTGCTGAACTGATGCTGGCCGGGAGGAAGGTTGCTGGAGGAGGAGGAGAAAGGAAGGCAAAGGGCTGAGTGTGAAGAAGGTTCAGCATCCCTTAACCTAAAATCAGATCTCTACCTTCCCACTCCTGTTTTGTACCTGATCAGAGAAGACTCAGATTTTAAAAAGAAATGTGTCACATCAAGAAACCCTAGGATTCACTGCCCCAAAGAGCTCCTTAAAAAATGTTTGGGAAAAGCAATTGCCTATCCCAACCTCTACCTCACACCCCAAATTTTGTAAAAAAAAAAAAAACACCCAGTCTGATAATTTAAACCACGCAGCTCTGGATAATAGTCACTTAACTTCTGTCCTTTGGGTTTTGTGCTCCATTTTGGTAAGGACTAGAGGAGGAAACCTGGGACTTAACGACACTAGAGGGAATCAGTGAGAATGACGTTTACGTGCAGAAGCAGTTCTGTGGACTTTCAGGTTTTCCCCTGCCTCCCAAATCACAGAAACCTCCTCTTAATGAAGCAAAGGAAAGCAAAGGCTACCTGGATTCTCTGAACAACTGCTAAGAACTCCACTCCACATTTTGGTTCACTTTGGTTGTGCGGAAAAAATGCAGATTCCCAAACATTTAGCTACCTTTATCTCAGAAAATTCACAGAAAAACCTATTCTTCTGATGGTTCTGCAAGGGCCCAAAGGCGATGGGGATGGTGCCAGGGTTTAAGCTGGTACATCCTTTGTAATCTCATTCCCCTTTAAGAAAAAAAAGTCCACTAGCTATATTGGTCAGACCAGTGGTGCCTGAAGAGAGGAGAATATCCACAGGATTTTCCTTACCAATTAATCATTTAGCGCCAGACTCCAGTCAGAAAGAAATGAAGTAAAATATTTCGGCTGGGTGTTTTCAGACTGGAGTTTGGAAAAGTTAACTTTCTCGAGACTCCACCTCCCATAAACTCTCAGCTGGCATGGTCAGGGGGGGATTCTAAGACTTGTAGTCCAAAAAAGGAGCTATTTCAAGGTCTAGCTCCAGCTGAATGGAAGGCACACATGATTTTAACCTTTTGTTGCATGCAAACTAAAGGCAGTTCTTGGGTCTGTGTGCACGCAACCTGCAGCTTTTGTTCTCAATCTTGTCTCTTCTACTCTTCTCTTCTACCATTTTTTAAAGGGGGGATGCAACCGTCTGCTTCAGGAGTGAAGCAGAGAAAGGGGGCCCTAAGCACTAGCAACAAAGAAGGCCCTGAAGTTATTTATCCTGCCATGCGGGATTAAGGATGACCGCTTGGATCTCATGACAGTGCTGTATTTCCTAGACTCACACACAGTCAGCTCTAAAACAAAGCCATTGCCACTGAGCTAAAATGGGAGTGTATGCACTTAGGACTGCCACAGGCATTATTTACAAAGCCCCTAGAAAGAGAGTAACAGTAACTTGTGGAATCTCTCCCACAGAGCCTTTGAGAAATTCCCCATTGTTAAAAAGGCAGGCTGGATTCTTGCCACTCTTCTAATTAATTTTGGCAAGGTTGTGGAGAAAGAAGAGGTTATGCTTCCTTTCACTGGGCAAACCTTTAGGATAAAGATACATTCTGTCTTCTCAGCGGGTCAGACCTGACTTTCGACTCCTGAACTGTTCAGTTATATCTAGTGCTAAAGCTAAAGGAGCTTCTATTGTTATGGTGCACATGCAGCCAAGTAAAGCAAAGTTATCAACCAGGAAAGAGGCAGAATTGTTTTGTAAAACTTCTGTTGAAAAGGCAAGAATATAGAATCTCCCAGTCAGTGAGAAGTACAAGCCAGTGTGCAGAAAAGAGCAAAAAAATAGCAGTAATGTCATATGTTTACTTGGCTGTCAAAAATATCACTAGTAAAAGCAAGTGCTGGAGTTCACTAGAGCTTTTCTTCTGGCCAGGTGAAGACTTCTGGAGAACTCTTGCTTATACCTTAGGATGCTTTTGTCCAGCGAATAAACTTTTGGCCCTCCAAATGTTTCGGATGACATCTTCTGTAATCCCTTGCCATTGACCACGACAGCTGGGGCTTCTAGAACCTGATGTCCAAAACATCTGGAGGGGCAAAGATTCCCCATCCCTGATTTAGCAAGTCCTAATCTAAGGATTACTCTTGAAGGCTTTCACGGCCAGAATCCATAGGTTCTTGTGGGTTTTCTGGGCTTTGAGGCCATGTTCTATTAGTATTTTCTCCTGACGTTTTGTCTGCATCTGTGGCTGGCACCTTCAGAGGATCAGAGGATCCTCTGAAGATGCCACCCACAGATGCAGGCGAAACATCAGGAGAAAATACTAACAGAACATGGCCTCAAAGCCCAGAAAACCCATAACAACCTATGGATTACTCTATTGCTACTTAAAAAGAGAGAGCAATTTGGCTGCCTGCAATTTTAGTCTGCCCTGAAACATCCAGTGTCTCCCTGCTATTCAAAGTAACTGCTGGCTGAAGAGAGATAACATTAAAGTGTGGAATGTCTCTCTCTGTCATTCCCACACACATGCATGCACAATGGGGGACTCTTTTAGTAGCTAGAGGACAGGTAAGACTGCTATGCAGGCAAAACACTACCATAGCTGGCCATTCCTGGTCTAGGACTAACTCTGAGGCCTCTTAATGGGCATCATACATTTTGTTACACGCATCCTATCTGATCAATCATGATAGCCAAACAGAACTGGCATGCCAATGAGAATTCAGTAATACCACATTTGCGGATCAACTGCTGCAGACGAGAAGCAACCTCAAGCAGCTGCTTAGTTTGGTGCCATAGGAACTCTGATCGCCTTACGCCACAAGTCCATGTATACAGTTTAGGAGTGAAGCCCTTGGGCACCACCTATGATCAGGATGGGGATTCCCTGGCCCATGCCAATATGTGCTACCACTGAAAGGACCTTACTATACAAGCCTTTGGAAAAGTAGTGCTTTTGCACTAAAACCCCCAGATTCTTCCAGCCAGTGGCTAAAGTAGAGACCCGTGAGGCCAAAAAAGGGAAGGTTTTTCAAATCTTGGCCCTTAATTTGCTAACAACTGTTCCTGGGCAGCGGAACACCCAATATAAATTAAGCCCATGCTGCTAGCACTGATTTGGCAACCACAGAAGAGCTCCAAGAGGCTTTGCTCACACAATAGATGTGAAGGAACCAGGCACGTTAGCAGATTAGTCACTGTCGGAATTGAGGAAGCAGAGAACTCTTCTGGAGGATGTCGACCCTCATTGGGCATTTCAAATACACTCCTCTGTCACAGTGCCTCTGGACAAATCACTGCAGAAATAGGCCTAGGTGACATCAACCAACACATTAATTCTCTTCAGACATGCACTAACATAAACAGGCATCAACATCCTGCGTCCAAAGTTCAGATTTAGTGCATTCGTTATATCCCACTCTTCACACTTAATTTATTGAGGACAGTTTTTTCCCCATTTTCCTCTGCAGGCATTTAAGAACTTAAATAACCAACACTGGAACTGCACTCTGAAGAAAAGGAAGGAGCAAACCACTCCAGACCACATTTCTTTACTGCTGGAAAAACAAGAGTCTAAATCTAATCCTTCAGACTCATAATGAGCAGAGCAGCAATTCAGCAGCATCAGCACAGTAATACAGTTACAGATATGCCCAAGGTAATTTTCAAGTTGGGTATCCTACTTTCTCCCTGAAATCCACTGTTCTTATAAAGCAACTTAGAAAAGGGAAGGGATTCCTGCAGCTGAGAGAGGATCCAACTGTCTTTCAGCTGTAAAGTCAAATCACATCCACAGGTGCTGGGCACATATCGACTTGGATTCTTCACAAACCAGAGTGTCACCAAGAGACTGAGTAAGAATCAAAAGTCTGGCCAATGCTTTAGTGTGGATGTAATAAAGAAATAAGAACTCTACAGTCAGCCAGCTGTGGGAAGAGAGACAATGCAAACCAGCATGAGATGAGCCAGCCTGAGAAATTAACCTGAAATTAATCTGCAACCACCCCCATCTATTACCCCATGCCTGAGACACTTTGTGCCAAGTGCTTCCATGCTATATTGGAGATACCAAAGCTTTCTGATCCTTCAGACTCAGGGGGTTCCTTTCTTTTCTTTTCTTTTCTTTCCTTTCCTTTCCTTTCTTTCATTCATTTTTTTTTGGTGTGTCTTTGGTGCTACAATATATAAAATTAAAAATAAAAAGCAGTCAACAAGACGTATAAAAAGAAGCTTTAACATATGCAAATCCTTCCAGAAGAGAAATAAAAACCAACAACACAGCAATAAGTACATATTTCTGAGGTATTTCATCTGCTCAGGAGAAGCTGATGCAAGTCTGTAGGATGACTGAGGTTTGCAAGGGTTAAGAGAGGGAGGGCTGATCCTTGTTGGCATGGAGATGGGCGGTCCATCCCACAGATGGGTAGGGGAGCTCACCTATAAGGAATGAGCAGAAACAAGATGGGGTTCAAGGGTGCACAAGGAAGTCAGTAAACGTGTCAGGGAAAACAGAGCAGAGAAGCTTCTCTGTCTCAGGGAAGCAGCAGTTCCAACAATGTCCGGTTCCCTTGTTAAGATTTTAAAAGGGAAGTCACAGGGGAGGAGTTTGGAAGTTTTGAGTTGCAGGGCTATGATGTAGTCACCTAGGGATGTCCCCAAAATGCACAGGAAGCAGCCAACACTTACCTCTCTTTCCACATGCTACCCAAACAGGATGGGACTCTAGAGTACCATGAGTGATTAATCATAGGCAGCAATAAAGGTATATCTGGTACTTATAGTGTCAAGACACCTAAGTTCCCGTAATATTTTGAGACAGGAAAGAACAGTAGGAGAAAAACAACATGATGACTGCTTCCCTGGGATCATCTCCAGCCATCTTTACCATCAGCAATTTTTTTTTTTACCCCAAATCCCTGTCTTCATTCACTCTTGAGACAGAGAAACTGAAACCAAGCAATATCATAGCCTGATACGTTAAGGGAAAAGCCTGACGGAAGTCTGCCATGGAGCAGCCTCACAGTATTGGGAGAGAAAACCCTTGACTGCAGCTAAGCGTGGAAGAAAGGGCCATGCAGAGCGTTCCAGCAATATTTGCAGTCTGAAAATGAAATGAAAACCCTGCTCTGCCTCCCAAATGTATTAAAATGAAGCAGTGCTAAACAGGAACTTCCGGCCAAGGCGATCCTCCAGAGGAAGGCAGCAGACCGAAGTTACGGGAGAGCAGAGGAAAACAACAGCCTAAATCCAATTGCTGGTGCCAATTAGGACAGGCCCACTGCTGCATGCTAAGTGCTAAATCGAACTGTTAGTCCCAACTGGAGTAATTGCACTGAATCACTGAAAACACTGAAGTCAACACTTACATATGTTCCAATGGTTCAAATGGGTCTATTCTAGTTGGGACTAACAATTGGATTTAGCCCTTTGTTAACATTTATGTAAATCCCACTGATTCAATGCATCTGCTTAGGTTGTGACTAGCAACTGAAATTTGGCCAGGGATAGAAAAAGGGGATGGATTTTAGCCAGGATCAAGAAAGGGGTGTGCAGCCCCTTGTGTGAAGCAAGGTGCAGAGAGGAATTGTAAGGGTGGGTTAAGAGAGAATAAAGAGCTACATTTCTCCCCTGCCTTTGGGGGTAGGATTGTCAATACACCGCAAGTCACGTTAGGGGAAAGAAGTGTTTGAGGCATCTGGAAAATAATAATATTATTAAAAGTATGGGGCCTTGGCTGTTTTCCTACCTTGGCAACACTCAGTCATCTACAAAAATGCACAGCCTGTCCAGAGAATCCCTGATTGAAACACGCCCTGTGTCCCTTTCCCAACCCCCCCAACCCCACTGCCCTTCTCTTTTTTTTAATCATTGAGGATACAGCAAGACCTGAAGAAAGGCTACATGGACAGCAAGCCCATCCAGATGGGAACCATGTCAGCCACAGAATTGTGGGTTCTCTGCAGCCGGTCAATCGCAAAGCGGGTTCCTCAAGGCGAGGTCACCAGCAGCATTCCGTTCGAGCCAAGAGGAGCCGTTTCCAGGAGAGAGCGAGAGAGCGCAAGGCTGGCCTTTGCATCTTCCCACTCAAAGAGACCAGCTGGTGGATGGCTCAACGCTGGGTGTGCCCCTGGAGGACGTGGGGCTGGGAGAGCAATGGGGACGAGCTGCTGCTCCCTCCGCCGGTGCTCTGCGTGCTCGATCCGGCAATGAGGTGGACGACGGGCTTCTGAGCAAACAGGACTCCTGTTAGGCAGGAATGGGGAAGGAAGATGAGTAAGCCAAGAAACGAGGCCTTGAGGAAATGGCCTCTTCAGAGTAGCAATGAGACAAGTTATTTATATTTATAAATATATATTTATTAATATATAAATATAAATAAATATAAATAATGTATTATATATATACTATATATAATATATTTATATAAATATATAAATAGGCATAGTTTATAAAAATACAAAATAAATTTATATAAAAATATTTCTAACCCGCCCTTTGTATCAGCAGCTCTCAGCACAGTGTAATAATGTCTACGTGTATTGTGTGTTCAGAAGTCTTCACACTGCCTGTTAACCTATGTCCATCCCACGAATTTCATAGGGTTTTCTTTGGCAAGGAATTACTGAGAAGTGGTTGTGCAATTACTAAGATTACTTTAAAACAGATGGGAAGAAAGTGTGTTCTGCAGCCCTCACATCCCACAGAAATATCCAAAGCCAATATATCACCAATATTTTCAAGCACATAAAGCATGAATTGTCTGAAAATTACCCAAACTGCCACCAGTTTGGCTTAATTCCACCTACAGATTTCTCAGATTTGTGGGAGGGGGATGAAAAAGATGAAAATGAAGGTAAATCAAAACACTTCCAGTCACTTCTCATTTACGGTTTGGTGTACCCCTGTTTTAAAACAATGTAAACAATTTGAAGCATTTTAGTTCAAACAGAATAAAACCCACAATCTGACAGATCAAAAACAAGGCAGTAATTATGAAGATAATTAATAAGCAACAAGTATATACCTTAAATTTCGTTTATGTTTAAATGATTAGTGGTTACTGCCAGATTACTGTTTGCAGCAGGGGCAGGACCTGCTTTTTTAGTTATATGTAGTTGTGTTTTTCTGTAGTCTAGTTTGATACTTATGGTTTTCATTCTCTTTTTTGTTAGTTTATTGTGTAAGTTATTTTATAGTTTGTTTTCTTCTATATCTTTTTGTTCTATGTATTGTTATTGTGTGAATTTCTGTTTTGTTGCCTTTTTTGATACTTAAAAAAAAAGACCAACAACCCCCAAGCCTCTATAGGTCCCAAATGGTTGTCTGAACAGCCAGGTTCTGACTTTGAATCAAAATCAGGGCAATGCTTAGGCCAGTCAGACCTCCAAGGAAGCACATGAGTGAAGTGACTAAGTTATTTTGCAAATGGGATGGGTTTTTTCAAAGAATTCCACCAACCTCAACCCTCCTCCCCTTTTCAGAAACAGACGCTCTCTCACCAGCATAGATTGTGCCATTGATCTCCACTGACATATTAATGCTTCCAAAGCCAGATGGGGTCCAATTCAACGCTGCTGCTGTTGCTGCTGAATCTGATTTATCCTCTGGAGAGGGGGAAAAAGAATAGTGTGAACTGGTTTATGCTTGTCCTATTACTTAGGATTACCCAATGCATTGACCCAGTCTGAGAATGCCTGTTCTACCCGCTACCTCTTCTGTAGTCCTGCCATTTAGAAGACAACTTGCTATTGATATGACCTTTGTTTTCCTCTGTCTTCCAGCTTGGTTTGTCAATAAAAAAAATGTGGGAGGAATTGCTAGATGTTATTGTGCCCACAGAGAAGTAGCAACTCATGGCTTCCCCGTCAGTGGGATGGCGAATCTACTCTACATTTTAGTCTGAACTTTAAAGAAGATATGCACCATTCAGCACTGTGGAGCCTCCTTTTAAAATTCAGATTAAAATTCAAAGCAGGTTCAAGGTCCTCCTGACAAGGTTATCAGCCCCTTCTGCCACGGAGTGGTATTGGTGAGACTAAAAGCCACCAATCTGTGAACTGGATGGATTGAAAATGGACTGAAAATCAAATGCAGGCAAGATTTTTGGCCTCAAGGCCACATGTGGGTTGAATATTGTACAACAAGAACACCAAAGAAGACGCCATATGCCAGCCAACTGTTTCCAGATTGGATGATGGTCCCAGAACCAACCTCCCGATGGGCTCAAGGGACAAATGACTAGGCATGGTTTCCCCTGCAGCAGCTGTTGTTGCTGTGTGCCTTAAAGTCATTTCCAACTTATGGCATCCCTAAGGCAAACCTATCACAAAGCCTTCCAGGCCTGAGAGTGTGTGATGCACCCAAGCTCACCCAGTGGCTTTCCATGGCCAAACAGGTATCTGAACCCTGCTCTCCAGGGTCGTAGTCCAATGCTCCAACCACTGAGCTCTCCGCAGTGGTGGCCCCCGCCAACTTCTCCACTGCTTGTGTCTCTCACTGCCAAAATGGCAGAGATGACATCAGCCACAAACTAAGGCCTTCAAGAAACTTCTGATCTCCTGCTCCACACCTGTGTAGCTTGCCAAGTTAAGGCGGAGATGGCTCCCTTGATCACGAAAAGCTGGGAAGAAGAGGAATCATCCAGTGATCCCTGAGGTGCAGAGGAAAAGCTCTCATAATCTAAATGCAGCCTGAGGGCTCATTTTTGCCCACTTCTGGTTTAAACCAAGAGGAAGAATCTACTTTCCTGCACTCCCTCCTTTATGTAAGGAACACATGCCGGTGCTGGATCAGGGCTAGGGTGAGTATCATCCCAGGGGAGAACTTGTCCTGCCCTTCAGCCCCCAAGGGAATCAAAAAGGCAACTGGGCTGCAGCCCACCAACAATCACCTCACCTCGGCCATTGATTTTGATCTTCATGGGCAGTTGCCGTGCCATGCTGAACAGGTTCCGCTGAAATGCCTGCTGGACAAACCGCTGCTCTTCCTCAGTCATCCGTGCAATCTTCTCTGCCGGTTCCCCTGATTCCAGCCTCTCTCTGAGCTGCTCCAAGGTGGCTGTTCGGGCGGCAGCTGCTGCTACGGTGGCCTGCTGATTCGCCAAAGTCACAGGCATGGCAACACGATTTGGCGTGGAAACAGTCAGGGGGACGCCATCGCCTAGAAAAGCAAGGGGGTAGCTCAGGACCTCAACCAGGCACCTTGCCTTAAGGAAACAGAGAGGAGCTGCCAACTCAGTAGGCAGCCTGAGGCTAAAAGGAATATACAAATGCCAAGTGTTGTTGCTATTTAATAATAAATTAGCTTTCTATTTACCCCCCTCAGACAGCAGCTTCTTTATGCTTTATGTTGAAAGTGCAACTAGCACTAATTAGTCAACAAAGAAAGAGGTTTGGGGGAAAGAAGCTAAAACACTCTGGGATTAAAATTGCAAGAAGAGCTCTGCTGGATCAGGCTGAAACCTTCCAGTAACCTGGCATCCTGAGTCTCACTGTGGCCTGCCAAATGTCATGCACAGGCCACAAGGAAGACTTGAATGCAACAACACCCTCCTGCTCATGTTACCCAGCACATTGCATTTAGAGGCACACTGAATACTTCAAGTAATGTACAGCCATCATGATCAGTAGCCACTGACAAGAACCTTTTTGTTTCGGTAAGGTGAATGGAACATTATACAGACTTTTATAAAAATGGCACCTGCATAGTGTGAACATCTCTTTTCTCCCCATTTAATGGTGCATTTATTTCTAACTTGTCCTGTACTTGCATACTATCCTTCAGTCACAATAAGGGAGGACAACAAAACAGAATTACAGTGGACCCTCTGTGTCTGCAGTCTCTGGATCTGTGATTTTGACAGAGAGCGAATGGTCATGCCATATATCTAAAATGATAGTGACGTTAATGCAGATGCACTGAAGCATTTCTGTGCACACTACATCAATTTAATAGTATGGCACATGATCATTTGCATTTTTTTCACATTTGCAGGGGGTCCTGGAATGGAACCCCCACAAACACAGAGGGTCAACTGTACATAATTAAAGTGCACAACCCTGACCCCTGCCCCTTTCTAAATTCAGGGCAACTTCAAAATCAATTCAGTTAAAAGAACCTGTCAATTACAATATTTACAATATTTACAATATTTAAAACATAGCTTCCTTTTCCATTGGGACTAAGAATTTATTTCATCTCAAGTGCCTGAGAAAACTGATCCTGGCAGCAAGAAAACAACAGACGTGAGCCAAAATGTCCCCAGGAGGGAATTTCATAGCTGACAAGGTGCTGATGAGTAAGTCATCTCTTTTGCTGCTCCCCACTTTTTGGATTTCTGATGGTAGTAGCCCTCAGAGAATGGCCTTGGCCAGATCTTAGTTCCCATGCAGGCTGATACAGTAAAAGGCAGTCCTGGAGAAATGGCAGGTAGGAGAGATGGAGCCAAACAAAACAAAAGGGGAAAAAAAGGCTAAACAGCATGAGTTGAGAAAAAGAAGTTCAGCCTGGATCCACATAGAAAGGAATCAGTGACTGCACATGTTCAAACCAGCTAGGAAAAGGAGAGCTTCTCCATTCACCTCCACAACAATTTCAAAACTACAAGACCAGTCAGCACACCAGTTGTGACAAACACTGCATTTATAATATGGCGACGTGGAGAGTCCATCTTTTTTGGAGGTCTGTCACATCCGAGGTGACCCCTCTCTGTATATGGTGAATCCACCAAATGCATCTCAACAGAAGCACCTGACCAATTTAAGGCCAAATAAAAAACAAACAAGGGAACTGGCTGACCTTTCCTGAGAGTGCCTGCTGAAGACAGGTGAGGGTTGCTGGTTCCGCTGCCAGTGGCAAGGCTAACGATAGGGAAGCGGATCTTTGGAGGACACAGGAGTGAAGGAGGCCCCGGGGCAGCGGGGAGTAACTGAACAAAGAGGAGCTGTAACTGGGCCGTCTGCCCTCCCGCCTGTTGCCGTCAATGGCGGCCTGCAGCTCGGCGGGAGAACTTAAGGACTTCTTCTCACATTCATAGGCATAGAGGTACTTCATATACCTAAAAAGAAGCAGAGCAAAACAGAGAGGGGAAAAAGGAGAAGTTTACATGAATAGAAAGCTGCATATGGAATATAGAAATGCAATAAGAATCATGCAATAACCCTGGCCAAGATACAGGATCGATTTAGAAAATAGCACATGCTTTACTTAAGAACTGGCACTAAAGTCTAAGCTTCCAGGGATACAACAAGCAAAGGGATGGTTTAGAGCAGTGCTTCTAGGTCGTCTAATCTAGGAACTCACAATTATTTTTGCCAGTGTTTCAGGGATCAGTACCATATTAGTGTGCATTGACTGCAACTGTTTCTTTCTTTTCTAGAAATTCACCAGAGACCTGCGGCCAAGTTCAGGGACCACCACTTTAAATAGCCCGATTAAGAGCTCCTTTTTTGAATTTTTATTTTTATTTTGATTATTTTATTAATTTCCATTGTGCAATAGTTTCTTGGTTCAGAGAAATAAGACCAGCTTGCACAATGTGGTTTAGAAGCCAGTTTTCAATCAGCATTTGATATCCTGTCAACAGCTTTCACAAACTATGGTTTAAAAGATGTCACATCAAACTACTTCTAGGTTTAAGTTAATAAAGGCTTGTTCTTGTGTCCAAACTAGGAAGTGAAGTTAGTTTAAACAATGATTTCTTGGACTGTTTCAATAAATCTAGTTTAAGTTAACCTCAGTTTGTCCCTGTTGGGTGAAACAACAAGCCACAAATAATTAAGCAGCAAGCAAACACTTCCAGTCTCACATTGTATGGTTCTTGACACTGAAGACAAGCAGAAATTAAAAGTGGAGTACAGAACATGATTTAAATTCCTAAAATGCTTACTTTAAGTACAGAATGTGGGGGAGTTGGGACTGTGCAAAACACATCTCCCAAACCACCAACAGAACACCCAAAGCCTAATACGCATTAATGAGGAATGACAATTTCTCATATCTCCTATTAATCTCCATGTTTTGTTCCAATTCACAAAATACAAAGGCCTTTCTTTTCCATGCCTTCTTACGTCAACAGTGAGAACAAGAAGCTTGCTCAGAAATTGTAGCGATTCTCACTGGGGCTTTTCTTGCCACAGAGCAGCCACAATGGAACCGGTTTCAGAGCTCCTTACAAAGCAGAAGCTGTGGTCCGAGGACACACACAGCCACCTTGCTGAAGAGCAAGCAGCTGTAGACCTGCTCAGTGCTTGGATGGGTGACAAATCTCATATAAACTGCTTTGAGTTACACTGAATAAAGTCAGGATGCAAATGTAATATAAAGGAGTGGCAGACCTTATTATGGGATTCTCTTCTGTTCCAGTAATGCTTATTTTTCACCCTCCTAGTTCTATTCTGCAGTACACTGAGAAACTGATATTGCTTTGTGGAAGTCTCAAGACTTACTGGGTGCGAAGTGTAAATGCAGCACTGGTGATAGAGGTGGGCAGGTTAAGGCCTTTGGTGATCTCCCTCCAGATTTTCTTATTGATGATTTCCACCAGACCTCCTTTCTCTGTCACCAGCTTGTAGAGCATGTAGAGGTCGAGAATCTGCTTTGCCATGATGGGAATGCGGTTGATTGGTGTTCCTGCAGCCACATATAAGAGAGTAGAGAAAGATAAGACAAGTGGAGAAAAGAAGAAAGAAGATCTGGTTAGGTTGTGACTGGATCTTAAGCCTGGAATTATCTCCTGAAACACTTTTCTCTCATTTCTCTTCAAACCCTTTTTTAAGGTTCACACTTCCACACAGCCTTTGCATCAACCTCTCCATACTCCCCTGTCTCCTAAACCTAAACCTAGGATGGTTATTGCACAGCAGGAGTATTCTTCACATGACCCTTGACTTCACTTTTTCATTCCTCTTCCTGTTGCCTCTCCCATGTCAAATTTTAGATGAACTCCTCTGGGCAGGAACCTTTTCTTCTGTTGCTGCTCCAAAGTACCACGCGTGCTGGTGGCAGTGTATGCATAAGTGTACACATTACCATCTCTGGTCAATTCTGTAAAAAAGCACATTTCCTCAAAGGAAGAAAAAGTCTCTAACTCTTAAAGAAACCAATTCAGGTTAACAAACATCAATGTTCTCCTCCTAGTATACCACTTTCCTTTAGAGCAGTCACACACACCCCAAAAACCCCCACCCAATTAAATAAATAAACTTATACTAGGCAACAGTACTAGGCAACTGTACAAGTTTCCCTCCCACCAGGAAAGGGCCTGGTGGGAGGGAAAGTAGAAAAGCAGATATTCTCATGTTTAGGAAACTGAAATGTGAAGGCTAGTCCAGATACGGCTACACCTTGGAGCCAAAATCCAGGGCCCTGCAGCCCTCAACCACCCCCAGAATCATTCAGGGAACAACAAGCGATGGGGCTAGCAACCAACAAGCCCAACACCAGCTCAGGGGCTAGTAACGACAATCTAAGGTTCCCTGGAGTTGGTGCTGCTCATCAAAGCATCGCTTTTTTTGTTATTTTTGAAACCCGTTTGAAACGTGGTGGTTATACGATCCATTTGTACAAAATGATGCCACTTCCCACACTCTTATTTTATTCCTGCCCTAACACTGGGAAGTTAAAAATACAGAATTGCACATGCTCAGAGTATTTCTATTGTTCACCAAGACTGAATGGTTTTTCTGGGGAGGGGGTCTGTAATTTTGTTTTGCCCTAATATATATATAGAATACAAAAACAATGGTAAAGTGCAAAACAATGGTAGGAGGGGGAGAAGGGAAATATTAGTTTTGTGTTCCACCATTTAAGTAATACACATGGCTATCTAACCCCCACCTGGCCCCAATAAGGGCATTAAGTCTGTTGTCTCCAATTGTCTAGCTCCACTACTGGATGCTGGGTGGAGGTAGGGAAACAGTGGCTTTGATCTTCATACGATTTCTGTACATTCCTGAAGAAAGTTTAATGCTCTCTTATAGGAACACCACAGCCCAACAAAGGAAGGAAAGAGCAACTTCCTGTTTGCCATTGCACCAGAGATGGGCAACTTTTCCCACGCAAGTAATAACGAACATGAAATCTGTATCTGGTTTGCATATTTAATAACAAGTTCTTTCTATTACTCTGAACATGGCAGAAGCCACACACTAAACCCCTGCATGAATCACGGCTACAGAATTCCCATGCCAAAACTGTGACTGAAAAAAAAATGGAAGAAAAGAAATACAAAACCTTTGGTTATACACAATCTATGATAGAGAAAGAGAGAGCGAGGGAGACATTTAGTTCACTTCTTGTCAAATTAGACAAGAATTTCTTTTAGCAATTTAACTGTATTTTTGGAACATTATCTCTGCAACCAGATGAGCTAGAAATTTATGTCTGACAGCTGCAATTCTCTGATATCTAATAAAAGCCTCTGGCTGAAATAAAAAATAAAATAAAATATGCACATAAAACACCATACGGGATTGCTCTCACCCTAACAGACAGCCTGTTCACACATTCCCAGATACGACAGTGTACTTAACTTCCTCCAAAGAAAGGGCTGAAAAAAAAAACCCGGTTAGTATGAACAGGATAGCTACGTGATAGATATTTTCATAAATGCAGGTAGCTGAATGCTGTATCAGCTTGCTATGAATACACACCTGTGGCCCATGGTAATATTTTTCCAGGTAATCATGGGTACTTTAATATTTCTAGTCTCATGAAGATTCATAGACAGCTACATGTAGAATAAACAGCCATACAACCATACTTTAAACACAACAGACCTAGCATATGACTATAAATAATCAGGTAATACACCAATTAAAAGGGATCATCAAAGAAAACCACATACTCTTCCAAACAATCTCTTTGGATCTTATATAAATATATCTGGTTTCCCTTTTGGCGATATACTTTGTAATAAAATGCTATTGTTGCTAAAGGCAGTAATGGTTCCTTCTTGCTTAGAAATAACAGAATGGTTACCTCTGCTACTTGTTTTTGCAATGCCCAGATATTATTTTTTTTCACAAATGATACTTTTTGACTTTTCAAACTTTTTGAAAAATTCCTCCAGGTAGTGACCATGCTAGTTGGGGAATACAGGAGCTATGGTCCAGAAGTTGCCCTTCCAAGCTCTGGTAATCCATTTACACTGTTCACTACAGAAAGAGGCATTTTAATGTCTTATACTGAATCCAGTAACCATCAATCAGTTCTGATTACTGCACAGAAAATGCTGCTAAAGGATAGAGCATGGATTACGACCCACTGCTTGGTTGCTACTATCAGGAGGCAGTTGCTAAACCCAGACAGCCTCAAGAACCTACCTAAGCAGTATCTTTTGTTAATCCATTAATAGTAGGCATAGCAGATGGACAGTGGGAGAAAGAATGATCTCATCAGCAGCAGAAAAGATCGGCTCAATTTGCCATCTTCTCTAGCACTGCATTTTGGTCTCTGACCAATATGAAGCTTTTCAGAAGCCCATAAGCAGAAATTCAAGGCAAAACGCCTTATCTGCTGCTTTCAACAAGCACCTGGCACTATAACCTATACCTCTTTCAGCTACCATGGATACTAGCCATTGGTACAACTACTCTCTCTCTATGTCTTATCTCTTTTACAATAAAGGTTCCCAACACAGACCTCCAGATGTTGCTGGACTTCCAACATCCCATCAGCCTCATCCTAGATGGCCAGTGGTTGAGGATAACAGGAGCTGTGATCATCACCATCACCATCTGGAAGGCCACAGGTTCCTCATCCCTTCTTTTAAAGCCATATTGTTTATTCTATTTTATGTATTTTACATTTTTTAACAGATTGTACATTGCCCAGAGAACTCTGGTTAGTGGGCTGCTTCAAAACATATTATACAAATCAATACAGAATCCCAATGGCCATTGCCCTATCCTATATCAGTGAATCATATAAATCAACTCTGCACTGTGTGAAAGTGCTTTAACAGTTTCTAATGTATGAACCAATGTCAGATAATGCCTTAGTGCCTACAAGAAGTGCCATATTTTGAATTGGCACCAGCATCCGTGTTCCAGAAATAAAGACAACTACAAAGGATGTGTTATGCACGTAGAGGAGGGAGAGGGCTTGTTTTCTGCTGCTCCAGAGACCAGGACAAGGAGCAATGGATTCAAGCTGCAGGAAAGGAGATTCCACCTGAACCTCAGGAAGAACTTCCTGATGGTCAGGGCTGTCCGGAAGTGGAATCTGCTGAAGTGTAGTGGAGTCTCCTTCTTTGGAGGTTTCTAAGCAGAGGCTGGATGGCCATCTGTCGGGAGTGTTTTGAGAGTGTTCCTGCACAGCAGGGGGTTGGACTGGATGGCCCCTGAAGTCTTTTCCAACTCTACATTTCTATGATTCTATTACTCTTATGATTCTATGCATGCACATATTTGAAACATGAGCAAAATCAGGAGTTTTACAGCGTAGCAACACCACCCATCTGAGCAGTTCTTTTGAAGTTTGGTTATGATGCCGTATTTGGCTGATTCTGTCACTGTTCAAACTTTGGCCATCAAAAAGATGTATTTATTATCTCATGACAGGCAGCTGGTGAACACACAGCATCCTGCTTTCAACACTGCCTGGAGTCTGTTCTTGGCAGGTGCCTCGACAATTTTCCCTTTCTGTTCCAAGAGCAACTTCCTTCTGTCAGCTAGCAAATCTTGACTCATTAAGTCCCTCAATGTTTGAAAGAGGGAGAAAAAAGTAAGCCAAGCATTCTTTAGAAGCATAAAGACAACATGCAGAGCAATATAGTTGCCAAGGAAGGAAGCTTAGTACATATGCAGCACATCAGGTGGTTAAATTCACAGATTACATAGTGTTTTTTTTCAATGTGCAGGAATTTGAGTAACATATAAATAGTAATTAGAAAAAAACTATATGACACTCAAAATTAAAGAAGTTTTCTGCTCCAGCAGGTTCTCTTTCATGTATGGACTACAGGTCCAGTCCAGCGCTGAGCCAGAAAATACTGAATACATTCCTGAGGAATGCCTATTACAATGGTTTGGGTACAAGTTTGAGTTCAACTACCTTGTGAGAAAGCTGGAACAGTAATTTTTGCTGCTGCACCAGGAATTGGGGTGGAGAGGAGAGCTGACAGGCAGAGAAAAAGTTTAAACATCCTCTTCCCCTATAGGCAAATCTTCTTATGTATAAAGAAGTGTTGGTCCCAGAACACTTTCCTGTGAATAGTCCCAACTTCACTTTTTAATTGGTTTGTATGGAGATTTGGCACCATTCACTAATGCCAGGGCATTAGGACAGTTATGAGACGGCTCAGAACTACTTGGTGTCATTTGAATATATGATAAGCACCCCCATGTTCAAGCGCACCCCCCATGTGGAGACTTTTGTCCTCCTACCCTCCTCTGTATCAAGCCATAGTTTACCAAGTTTGTACAAACATGAAACAGTGGCTTGCCTCAAGCTGAGAATGTGCAAAGCAATTCTCTAAAACAACAGGGAAGGGTTGGTTATGAAGGTCTTGCGTTCTATGCTGCTCCTTCATACAATTACTCCTAAGCCATCTCATGCTCTCCAACAGATTGCAATTAAATGCTGTGTAGACTCTTAGCAGTCACACTGGTGTCAGAAAAGATGTAAGAATGTGTTAGATGGCTCCTATTAAATTATTAAGTTCACAAAGATTGAAAGCAAACAACATTTTTATGCATTTACAACCCTTCAAAGCCGGAGCTGTATTGAACACAGTCTTCTGCCTAAGCCACACAAAGAAAGCCCATGATCTGCAGGCTATGTTATTTCCTTCATCTGACTCCCCAAGGTCCCCAGCTTGCTCCACACACGACTAGTGCTAGGAATGGCTGATGGGAAAGCGGCCACACTCCTCAACTGTTCCCAGCACCAGCCAGTTGGGCAACAAGGGTGTGTATATAGAGACTTAATGAACTCATTGTTCACCCTCCCCTGTTTATCAGCTGAATGGAGCTGAGTAGCACTGTGGGTGCATGCATGTAAGTGAGAGAACAGGAAGGGAAAGAAGAAGCAGCAAGAAGAACCCAAGCCCTGCAAATGCCAGCTTCACAGGCAAAATGTCTGTCCACCTTCAGTCTTAAGCACTGCAAAATAAAATTTGCCTCTCATTAGCTAATCTAAAGTGTTGCTTCAGATTGATTAAATCAAGTGACCTTTGCTCTATTCCAACAAAAAGAGATTTTAAATCCTCCCCTACATATATTTTCATGCATGGACTTGGGCTTACTTTAGTTTTCACTACCTCATGGACAAAACTTCTATGCGGAACCCCCTCTTCAGATGGTGACACTTGGAACTGATTTATTACCTCAGAATTTTGTGTTTAAACGGCTCTAGCCACTAAAATCCTTAAAAACACATATGCGAGGCAGAATAGGAAATGCCACAGTGGGTAGATCATATAAGGGTCAGTTTTGACAGGAAAGAGTGAACCCCCACCCCCAAGCAAACATGACCAATGCTGCCCACAGGAGAAATTTCCTGTAAATCATTGTCAGAAAGCAAAAAACACTTATAACTGCAGCATTCTTTTGCTGCTGGGCTCAGGATATGAGAAATTCCTATTGATCAAATTTTACACAGAGAGATGGCAAAGTATGTCAGTTACAAATCTAATCAACAATCAGTATAAAAGAATATCTTCAATACACTCATGAAAAACAAGACACGCTTTGGACTGGGATGACTAGCAGAGGAAGTTTCTCATTGCCGTTTCTTCCGTTCACCAAAGGTTATTTTTGCTCCCTGTTTTTTAAATGTCAAGGACCCTTTCAGACATGATGTTCTGCTAATGAAATATCCCTAAGTTTTAAATTTTACTGTTTTGCAGTAGTACAACAGCTGTACGCATTTAGAATAATGACTGATCCAACCTCACATTTCATCCTTTACCAGTTGCCAGATCTAGTGTGCTTCTATTCCCTCCATAACAAAGGAGGGTAAGGTCAGATGAATTAGGGTGTGAAAGCAGCAGCCCTCTTCCAGGGTTACAGTCAGTAAACCACGTATGAGCAATTGTGGCAAATCTGGAAGAGAGATATATATATATATTTTTGGTCTTTAAGACCCTTCAGGGATTGCACAGAGAACCCAATGTGCTCCCTCCAAAAGACAGAATTTGCTAAAGGTTAACTTCTGGTTTGAAAACGAGTATTTTCTGATGTTAAATACTGCAGCGAGCATGGAAACCTGTTTAAAAGGTGAACTGCCTCTCCTGGCTTCCAAGAAAGACAATTCATTTTTGGAGGGTGGGGGCGGTGGGCAGAAGAAGAGATGTCTATCTAGGGCAGGACTGAAGGCTACAAAAACATCCTTAGGGGCCACACATGATGCACTCCTGTGGTACACAGCGACACAAGTGACCTGAAACAAGACGCTGCAGTGTGGACTGTGGCTAAAATAGAATCCAATACAGTGGACCCTCCACTTTTGCAGGGGTTAGGGGAACAAGGCCCCTGCAAAAGTGGGAAAACTGCAAATATAAATAAAAATCACAAATGCTATTTTTTTTAACCTGAGAGAAAACTTCTCTAGGAATCTGTAGCTCCTCCAGCACAATTCTGTGGTCAACGTCTGGTGGAAGTTGACCACAGAAAAGCACTGCAGGACCTAGAGATTCCTAGAGAAAACTTATTATTCAAATCCACAAATCACCAAATCCGTGAAAAAGAAACCAGCTAATGTGGAGGGCTGACTATATTGGGATTCAGCTCCATTCTGCCTCAGATTATGGGTGGTTTGGTACCCTTGAAGAAAGTATTCCCACTGTTCTGTATAATTAGGAATTAACATTAATTTGGTGCTACTGTAGACTCACCTGAGTAATGCTTGACATATGTTATGTTGTCATAGCCCTTGCAACAAACAACCTTGTAAAGTAAGCAGTCTTCAATACTGGGGAGGGTGATTGCCTTGAGAAAGGGGGTGACTTGCAGAAAACACATTCACAGCTGGGAGTGCTAGCACGAAGAGAGTTTAAACAGGTTTTTTGTCTGGTCCAGTTGTGCTTTTTTTAGTTTGCTTCAAGAAGAACTATGCCCCAAAACACAACAGGAGAACCAGCTGTGAGAACAAAGAGGAATGCAGCCTCTATATTTAATTGTTTTACAAGCATCTTCTTTGCCTCCCCACCCTATAACCTGTTCCAGTTTCAAGTTTTATGACAACATCTGATCCAGGGACCTCACGTGGGACACAATATGGTTCAAGCACCACTTTGGAGACAACAGCTGAGTGCCACATCCTGTATAAATCACCGGAAAGCTTTCCATAACTGCTGATGAAGAGAACAGGCACTATGCCCTACTCTTGCTTTCAGAAAAGCAAAAGCAAATCTGTGTGGCGTATTTGCACGTGAAAGTCTCTTACCACTAACTGGTGCCCTCTGCGGCCCTGGCAAACACTCCCCATAAACTGAGAAAGGAGGAGAGTGCTGGGTGCAGGGGAAAAAAATGAACAAAGATTAAAGCCAAGAATGTTAAAGCTTTTGCCTCCAGTAAATGCACTTTTATGCTCCCCGAGGCTGCCTGTGTGACTAATTACCCGCCCACTCTTCCCCAATCCAATTTAGTGAATGGTATTAACTTATTACTGAGCAAGCTTGATCCAGCAACCAGATGGGGCAGGAAGAGAGTGAAAGGAGAGGCAACTAATAAAGTTTCTCGGCAAAAAAAAAAGAGAAAGAGAGGCTGTACCGAAGGGCAATTTATATAGTCACTATGTGCACAGTAGCAGGTACCTACAGGAAAACAGCTTTGGAAGTTGGGTATGTATGTGTGTGCGAGAGAGAGAAAAAAAACCATGGCCAGTCAGCAATGCACATCTGTTGCCACAGCCATAACACACTGGGAAATGCTTGGAAAAGCAGCATCTGCACCAGGATGCCAGAAATGGAGTCCAGGATTGGTTTATAGTAACTTTTGCAGAGGTTTCAAAAAGCTACCATTCAACCAGTGTCAACTGACCACAGAATCATAAAAATTGAGATGCTATCAGAACAGTTCCTTGTCCTTTTTAAACAACAAATTTTCAGATGATACAAAATGAGGTGGGGTAGCTAATAATACCCTAGAGCACAGGAACAGAATTCAAAATGACCTTGACAAGTTGAGCATTTGGGCCAGAACTATGGCCCCGTGGTCCCTTCCCACTCTAAGATTCTATGTGATTCAGATATTCTTGATTCTTTTAGGTTGTGCTTATTGATTAGAAGTTTTTCTCTCATTCTATGCTGTTTTGCTTTCAAGATCCGTACCTTCTTCCGGGGGGAGGGGGTGTCTTTTGTAAGCTCCCCAAAGAATGCAAATCGTCCGTTCGAGTGTTATGGAAATTAACAGTGAAAAACCAGTGGTTAACTCATCAAGACCGGAGGTGCCCTGGTTCAAATTTCATGTGAGACATGAATTTACTTGGCGGCCAGTTTCAAAGCATAATTCCTTCTCATTGTAACACCAGGTTACTGCAAGGCTGACTGACATAAAGCTGGTCAATTTCTTGGGATGTGTGTCATGCATCCGGACCTGGCACAGGGGATAGGCACCAACTGGACTCTGTCTAAGCCCATGTTCAGACAGGAGACCCAAACCTTCCATACCACCTCTACTTTTAGAGTGGCAAGAAATATTTGATAATGGGAAAGGGGCCCTGGCGGTAGCACCAAGGGCTCTGGCATGCCACATGAGATGCATAATTCCTGCTCCTAGCCAAGAGGAAGAAGGAGAAGTGAGATGATCTAAGGATGGATCCCTCTGAGAGCATCTCCTTTCAGAGCTGGTCCAAGGTTGAAGGTAATCCTGAATTTTCCATACAAATGCCAAGTAAAAAAGAAGACAGAGTCCTCTTTCCTTCATAAAAAAGATCACAGCCATGGTTTCTGAGGAGCTGGAAAGTCTCATTCAAGATACAGTCTCTCTTAGAGGCTTGAAAAAAAAGTCAAAGCATAAGCAAAATGGTCACAAGACAGCTGGAATTCAGTGTATAACTGGTAGGAAGAACACTTTAAAATTCTGTGGGGAACTAAAAGCAAAAACTGTGGGGAAGTAAAAGTATTTAGTGCGCACACACAAAAAAGAAGTCTATCCACCCCCCACCAAAGGCCTTAAGATTCTGCAAACATCGGCTGAAAATCCACTGACTCCCTACTCCTTTATTCTTAAGATTAAGAGACTAAATCAGGTTAAACATCACTCATTTCTTTGTTTGCTCTGAACACCTCTGTCCAATGAGCACCACACAGTTTTCTAGCCTGAGTAGCGGTATTTCAAGATGAGGAGCTGGTCCAATCAAGGGGGTATTTAACTAGCTTTGTGTTTATTCTTTCAAAACTTCACAGCCGGATCCAGTTTCCTAATAACATCCATCGGTGCCTTTGAAGTCTCAAAACCCAATCAAGAGAGTGGCCATATATGTCCAGGATCTGCTTATTGTGGGGTTCTGCATGCCCTTAGCAAAAGAAGCAGACTGCAGAGAATTTCAGTTCTCATTTCAAAAAAAATAAAACACAATCCTACTGGTCTGCTGTATTGCCACCCTTCTTCCAAACGCAACTTTGCTTTTATGGCACCAAAGCTTTGTATATTTTACTCAGAAGAAGTTCCATTACATTCAAGTAAAATGTGTGCACAATAGTTTTGTGTTCTAACTGCTCAAAGAGGGAAAATGGACTGAGAAAAGGTGACTTGCCCAAGGCTACCCACTTTGCTTCATGGCCACCTGGGGATTCAGACCAGTTTCCTTGCAGCTAGATCCTGGACTTTAGCAGGTAGCTAGCCAGCAAGCACTGTGGATGCTGCCTCCTTCACGGGTTAGATGATCTTTGATCGCTCATGATGAATTCTTTGATGTTGCCTTTTTTGAGGGGCATTTGAGAAAGCCACCACATTTGAGAATTTGGCTCACTGAGATGGGCTTCTTCTCTTTTGCTTCGATGATGCAATAAAAATAATTCTGAACAACAAAGACAACAAAAGCAATTTTGCATTGCAGGCAGGCTTTTAAATTTCATATATTTTGTTTATATTTTGGTTTGTATCACCCACTGGATCAAGGTTACATGTACTTTTCTAGACAGAGTTCTCTGCTTTGAAAAACCAATTATAAATTCCCAAATAAAAAGTATCAAAGGTAAACACAAACAATCTATATTCATACCAGCTAATGACTTAAAAAATCACGTGAGTGTTCTGCTGTTTAATCTTTCATTTAAAAAATTACCAGAAGAATATACCTACTATTTTATAACTGGTTGTTTTCACTGTATTTTATATGTTGATTATAGCTGTGGTTTCTGGGGGGAAAAACACTTTAAAACTTTCTCACAACTATCTAATTAAATCTCTAAGTGAGGGAAGTAGAGCTAAGGATGAGTTTGGCATTCATTATCGTCCTCCCTCCGCATTTGTGGGTTTGACCTTCACAAATGTGATTATCTGCCAGGCTTATGTGTGCCTCCCCACAATTCTCCTCCTCCCATTCCCTTGTGTTCTGCTGGGCGTGGAGAAGAAAGGCAAG
Organism: Iguana delicatissima; assembly: GCA_948472985.1. NCBI lineage: Eukaryota > Metazoa > Chordata > Lepidosauria > Squamata > Iguanidae > Iguana > Iguana delicatissima. The sequence goes on from CAOKZL010001819.1 coordinate 525,111, forward strand.
CTCCCAGACAAAAGGCAAGGAAATGTTGGGAGGGGGGCTCACGTGACCCTTCCTTCTCCCCTCCAGAATTCCCCCATTCCTTTGCTTCCGACTCCAACCTACAAAAGGCAAGGGAATGGGGGAGAGCCCCAGAAAGGAATGGGAGGGGGATCATGGTAGAGAGAGTTCCTCACGGTTTTTCCGCTTTTATGGGGGTTCTTTACCCCGAACCCTTGCAAAAGTGGAGGGGCCACTGTAATTTTCCATGAGCTCTGCTGGTCTTAATGATGTACACACACTTTATTAGTTAGCTTTATCAATATGAATCACCACATTGCTAAGTGCACATTTTTTTTAAAAAAAAGATTTTTAAAAATCATTAAAGTAAAAAATATACACAAAACACACACATTTTTTAAAAACCTTCATCAAAAGCGCTGCTTTAGAAGTTGGTGTGTCTTTGTTTTCAAAAGCGCGTGACTGGAGCAATGCCTTTTCGGTGGCTGCACCGTGGCTGAGGAACCCTCTCTCCAGAGATAGTCAACTGCTGCCCGCTTTCCGGGCTTCTTTGGCAACGGTGAAAAGTATACCGTTATTAAAGTCGAAGGCTTTCACAGTCGGAATCCATAGGTTGTTGTGGGTTTTCTGGGCTCTGAGGCCGTGTTCTATTAGTATTTTCTCCTGTCGTTTCGCCTGCATCTGTGGCTGGCATCTTCAGAGGGATCAGGTGAAACAACAGGAGAAAATACTAATAGAACACGGCCTCAAAGCCCGGAAAACCCATAACAACCTAATATACCATTTGCCTTAGTTTTCATTGAGTGCTTGATATTATTCTTATTATTTTACTACTTCTGCCACTACTGTTTTGGTTCCCTGCCCTCCAGTCTTAAAAGTATTTTATTGTTTTAATACAAAACAAAATCTTTAATTTTAAATTGACAATGCTGAACAATGCCTTCAACAGGCAGGACGGAACTGGGATGCATGCATGCGGTGCTTGCAAAATTTCAGATTGTAACCCGCAAAGTTCATGCGATGCCTTAATGACTCTTTGTAATTTTGCACAGCGAAAAAGGTAAGGTGAGTTTCAAGTATTCAAGCGCCTTTCGCAGGTGCAGACTGACAGAAATAAATACACACAGTAAGTGTGGAAAGGCCCCACGTTGGGTCCCCTGTCCCCCCCGCATCGCCACTTTCTGTTAGGAAGGGAAAGGCGATAAGTCTTTATTGGAAGCTCTCGGTGCTGAACAGGAAGGCTGAAAAACGAGCATCATGGGAGGGAGGGAGAGGCTGAGCAGATCCTTTCACAGCCGGCCGCAAGGCTTGTCAGGACCCATGATGGATTACTGTCATCTGGCAGTGTGGGGATTAATGATCTGGGGGTCAGAGGGGAGAATTCCAGAGGGAAAGGTCACTGACCGGGGGCACGGCATAAGACTTGTTGCCTTTTGAAGACAAACTCGTTTTTACTGTACTTTCCAGCAAGCCCCACTCTTCCAACACAGGAACCCCTCTGAGCGCAGCCATCCAGACGGAGGGCCCGAGCCCCATACCGGCAAAGGGGTGGGTGGGGCCATTTCCTCCGCCCCCCAAGATTCTGTGTACATTCTCGTTTTTGCCAATAGAGCATTCAAGCACACATGTGCATGCACATAATGTACACGTTGCATTCACCCCTGCTGCTACCACAATCCCAAGCCACCTCACCTCTGATACAGAGTAATCAGAATCAGACGCAGCCTTGGCCACAGATAATAAACAGCAGCCCAAGGTGTCTGCTTTCAGGCACCGAAGACTCAAAAGCGGCATTTTGACTTGAGTTTAGAAGCTGAGCTGACAACATGCCTGTGAGCCGAGGTGATGAATTGTTCTCTGTCGCTGCATGTTGACAATTTAAAGTTGTACCCTGGGTGGGCAGACACAGATATGCATATGTCCAGGCCCTGCTCCCCAAAATGTTCGGATTTGGTGAAGAAATTCTAAAAAGAAACATAAAAAGGATAAAGGGAGACCAAGGGAACCTAGTGGCACCTTTAAGACTAATTGATTTGTTTTATTTCTTGCGTGGCTATCATTCAGCTTCCCCAGATGTGATTAAAATGAATTGATATCCACAAAACATCATGATAAAATATAAACTGTTTAGTCTTAAAAGTGCTAATAGATTCCATTCCCTTTTCCTTCTTATGCTGCAACAAACTGACATGGCTACTTCTTTGAAAACTTCTAAAAAGAAGACACAGTGATAAGAGTGGGCCTTCCCTTTCTAACCTTTATTTTCCATTAAGATAGAGCTCAGGAAAGTAATGTGCTTCGACTATGATTCCCATAATCCTCCATCATGCTGGCTGTGGGATTCTGGAGGCTGCAGGTCAAACAAGTTACTCTTCCAAACGCTGGGCCTACCTGGTTAAGACAATTACGGAATTCACTGCTGGAAGATATAATTTTAAAATTGGATTAGACTACTTTGAGGGCCAGTGTGGTGTAGTGGTCAAGAATGCTACAACTCAGACCATAAGTTCTAATTCAATTGCCAAGAAGCAGGCTCTTCCTTTCAGCTGGTGGCTAATGCAAGCTCTGTATCCCCCTGAATCAGAGATAAAAAAACCCTCTTCCAGTCTGAATTCTATTAAATTCTAAATTATATTGAGGCTGCATTTCAGTGCTAGCTGAAACCAAAGGCGAAAGAATAGGGCCAAAAAAATACCAACGTATTTTGGCTTAAAGCTTTGAGTAAATCTTAAAGGAACTAAGCCTGAGGAGAAGCATTTTACTCTTATAGATGGGGACACGACCCACCAAAGATGGCAACCAGAAGCGATGTTGTCATTTTGAAGAGAAATTGAGAAAAAGGGGGGTATTTGAGAGGGTGGAGGTTTTCTTAGAAGGGATTTACCTGTTGCTACGCAGGGCTGGGTGCTTGTAGGGGGCAATTTCCACTCCAAATTGCGCCATTTTTTTTTAATTGATAGGTTCAGCAAGATTTGGGGCATGGGGCTATAAAAGGATAGTACAGGACATGCAAGCAGCCCCAGGCTGTACTTTCCTCACTCCCGCTGTAAGGTCTTATTTCAAAGTTAGTGTGGAAAAAAGCTCACAAAGAATGTTCCTTCTCTGTCTCACCCCCCATACATCCTGCATCATTTATCCCACTCCCCACCCTCTTGTCTATTTCCACAGTGGGTATTCACACCTCTGATGTGATTATCATTACCTGATCCAAAGGCCTGCAGACCATTACACATGGTTATCAAAGAGGGAGCTGGGAAGGAAAGTAATTAATCATGTTCTATTTGACGTGAGGCCCAGTTCTTATCTGGACCCATGGAAATGCCGTAAGTGTTGCATTCTCCCCCTCCGCCACAGCACCAAGCAACAGTGATGTTAAGACTGACAGATCACATCCTTGAAGGCAGCCAATTGGGCATCTGCCTCCTGCTTGCCCCATGGTAGCCATCCGGCCCAAAGGAGCCGATCACAGCCCAACATTAATCCCTGGGCCAGTTTCTCATGGAGATTGCCCCTGTCACGTTAAGCCTCACTAGCATTCAATCGTTCAACAGCTACCGGCACAGCTGGGTTTAATATACTTCGCACTCCCAACATCTTTACCAGATGTTCAACAGCTCTGCTACTGGTGGGGTTCTCACCCCTCTGACCCTTGAACTAACTCCCTTTCCCCAGTGAAATCTGAAAGAGAAATGCAGTTTTTCAGGAAGAAAAAAAAAAGAAGAAAGAAAAACCTAAAGCAGATCCATTGATGTTTTTAAGGCTTATGTATTGCCATCCTGAGCCCATTTGCTTCAAATCTGAAGCAAGGCCTCTGATGACATATAAGCCAACAGACTACCTTCCTCACCACTCACAACCATCTCCTCATAACAACGCCAACTCGCCTAATACTAAAGTTGATAAAGCCCAATGAATGAATAGTCACTGCAACGATGTCTGTCATTAAGCTGGAAACAAAAAGTGTACAGGGTCTTCTCAGCAAAGAGGGAGTACAACATTTTTGGGGTCCCTTTTTAAATAAGAAACAAACAAACAAACAAAAAACCCTGAATTAATCAAAGTCCAGACAGGCAGTGGAAACATGGAATTCCGATATATGCAGATTTGTCTGATAAGCAGGGGCTCATCAATTGGGTGGTCCAGCCAGATGGGAGAGCTATCCTCATCAACTTGGTACCTCCTCTGGGGAGGGCAAAGTCTTAGCTGGGATATCACGAAGCACCTTGGAATCAGCCATGCCCCCTGTCCCAATTCACTGTTGTGATGCCAAGCATAATGGAAGTTCAAAAACCAGCAAGTTATCTTAACTGACCCCCCAGCTCAACAGTTGGGAGATCTCTCCATCCTTCTCTAGACAAGGGAGAAAGTTACAACATCTTAACAGAATTTCAAAAACTGCACATGTTTGCAGCAAGTGTCACTGTAGATTGTTGACTGACATAAGGCCCAAACAACTGCAATTAACTGTGTTTCTTCAAGTGGGAACTGAATGGAGCACCTCCATCCACATACCAGCTTCATCCTGTTACTTGTTTTTCTAAAAGGCTAATACACACACTTGAAAAAAAATCAACATTTCTGCATGGCTGTAGCAGGTTGCCTCAATGAAAACTGAACACTGACAATTTCGCTCCACTACACTGTATATGCTGCTCCACTCTTCCCAATTTGAATTCCCACAAACAAACAAACAAATGGATTTTCCACCTTTACAGTTATCTGACAGTTGAAGTCTTATCAGCAGTTAAAACACCAAACGAAACACCCAACGCTTTGAAGCAGTCAGCGCCTTCCTCTCCAAATTCCTTATAGCCATCTCACAGAAAGTTCTGTAAGTGAAAGCATAACAGAATAGCATGCTCCAAGTAGAGACAGAAAGTGTGATCAATAGTGGGAACTAAAACAGTGAAAAGAAGCCTCCTGTGTTTCATCAGTACTCTTTCCCTATCCTTTTAACAGAGAAACACGTATGTCCCATATTCATAGCACAATACTCTCAAGCAGGAAACAAATACGTAATTCTCAGTTATCTAGCAGTCTGTAGATCAGAGTTTTCTACAGTTGCAGAAATGCACTAGCTCTTAATTCAAGATGCCAAGTGCTTTTTAAAATTATTTGCTCATCATCGACCTCATCTAGGACCAGCAACAGAAAGACTCTCCCACCAGCATCTGGAAAAGCTCTTATTGAGTTCACAACATCATTATGGGGAAATCTGCATGCTGCAATTAGGAGGAAAAAAAGCACTCCTGTTTTGCCAACAGATGAAAAGACCAAGGATATCATCCTTGGCTGTATACAAACTCCAGGATATCCTCCAGGTAGCAAAAAGTAAGCAGCAAGGCTACAAAATAAGAGGGGGCAGATCTTACGGGTATTCCCCTGATAGGGCTGATAAGCACCACTGCCGCCTGGAGATAAAAGAACCCCTGCCAAATGCTTCCATCAATATCAGGGTGGTTTTTTTTACTGCAAGCTTTTCCACATCTGAAAACATGCAGATAAGACATACAACAGCAGGAAAACATTAAAACCACTCACTTGGGCTTACAAAGCCTCTTCTATGTATATACACATCAAACCCAGAATGGACAAGCCATCTGGGAAAACGAAGGTCACACAGAAACCTTGAGCAGTAGCAGAAAGAAGGGTACAACAAGAAGCTTTTTATGAGCTCTTCACAAGGGAGGGCACAAAAATGAACAAAAACAGTTCTCCTGGCCATAATGCCACTTGCAGTCCAGCACCACGGTGTTGGATTTACGAATTCATACCAGCCACTAACTTTATGAGGCATCATTTCTTTACTGGAAAAAAACAACAACCCAAGAGCTTCCAAGGAGGTCTCTCAAATGTCCAAAGAATGATATTCTGACACAATCCCACTCGGGAAGGCAGAAAAAGCCAAAGATTCATCTCAAGACTCTCTTAGAAAATACAGAAATCTTTTAGCTTTGGAGATTTATTCAGCCCCCATGCTCCCAATCTCTTGTCATCTGCTGAAGAATATACTTTTTAAAGTAAGCTAATAGCATCCTTCTGAAATCTGAGTTCCCACTGGCTCTCTGTTGCACGGGCTATTTCTTATGCTGGTTCTCACATTTTATTTTATTGTTTACGGTTTGTTTCTGTTTGATTACATTTCAGAATTTACGTCAGCTGCCTTGAGCATCCATCATTGCCACCACTGGTTGCATTTTTCAGAAAGTGTGACTGGATTTCTGTTTTGCTCTTCAAGGTCTGGATTTGCCATCTGTGCCAGCGATTACGTTCAAGGACATTCCATCCCAAGGTCAATCTTGTTTTGCAGCTTTACGTGTTCCCTCACCTTCTCCTTCTCCCATTCTCCTGCCTTTTGCCTGGGTGCATATTTCCTTCTCTGCGCCTGGGCAAAAGGCAAGTGAATGGGTGGGGGGAGCCCCATGTGCGGAGACGGAAGGCATCTATGAGCTTTTCCCTCTCCATTCTCCCCCTCCCATTCACCTGCCTTTTGCCCGGGTGTGCGGAAGGAAGGCATGTGCACCTGGGCAAAAGGCAAGGGAATGGGAAGGGGAGAATGTGGGGGGAGCCCTATGTGCAGAAAAGGTAAGGGAATGGGAGGAGGGAACTCCAGAAGGGAATGGGAGAGGAAAGCTCACTCAGGTGGGAGGATTATTCGTGTTTTTTTTTTTTAATTTTGCAAGGATTCTGTACCCTAAAGCCTCACGAAAGTGGAAGAGCCACTGTATTTGATTTCCAACTACAAATAAATTATAGCAAAAAAAAAAGAAAAAAAAACCCTTAGTGAACGAAATGAAAAAGCTATGGCAATCTCTAGATACTATTATTCATTTATTAAAATATTTATATCCGGTCCAAAATCCCAAGTTCTCAGGACAGCTTACAATAAAATTGATGTAAAAAAATAAATAGTAATAACTTTAGAATTTAAAAATATATCAAATGGCTTATCAATTAAAAAGCAAAAATTTAAAACCATTAAAATAATCTCAAACAGTGCAACCATAGCACATGCACACGCTGGGTAAAATCAATTAGGCCAGAAGGCTTTAACAAAACAAAAAAAAAACAATTTTCTGATTTGGTGCTGAAATGATAGCAGTGTCAGCAACACAAGTGTGGTGCCACTCCAGAGAAAGCCCTCTTCTCTCCTGTTCTCCCACAGTGTAGTCACAACTGGTGGGACACAAGGGAAACTACTACTGATAACAGTCTCATTATTATTGATACTGGTATTTTACCACATTCAGGCTTTGAATCAGGGCTCTGACTTTGTCACAGGAAACACCTCTAAACGGAAGAACCGAAGATCAGAAATAATGAACCCAGAAAAGCCATAACTGTAACATGCTCGTTTTAATATTTAATAGGATTGTAAGCTGAACATTTTCTCCTTAATAAATTAACATAAAATGGTATCATAGGAAAGACGATAGTTAGAAAATGCTGCTCATTTCTGTGTTGAGGGACAGCTCACACTAGCCAGCATTCTCTTGATTACTGCCAACTAGAGTAGACCTATTCAACCGATTGCTGCATGGTAAACCAACACATACGTGAAGTCCACTGGTTCAAAGGGGTCTACTCTATTCAAAACTAAGAACAAAATTTAGGCCAGTGGTTCTCAACCTGTGGGTCCCCAGATGTTCATGGACTTCAGCTCCCAGAAGCCCCAGCCACTATGGTCAATGCTCAGGGCTTCTGGGAGCTGAAGTCCACGAACATCTGGGGACCCACAGGTTGAGAACCACTGATTTAGGCTATTGTCTGGTTTTGTCCACTCCCACTGAATATATACATACATATCTTTCTCACATCACCACTCTTTTTCTGTATTTAAGATGTGATTTAAGAACCACAGATTTGGCTGTAGACAATATCAAAGAGGAAGCAAGCAGCAGCAGCAGCAGCCCAAATGAACACTTCAGTACCAGTCTCACTGCATTTCTATCAGTTCTAGCATCTAGGGACACTCTCTTCGCAAGACTAAGACCTAATTATCTCAGCCACAGATAGTGCCACTAGGTCATTTTAAGTCTGAGCACTCAACAGCTGCTCTCTAATTCATCTGTATCCCATTCATTCTGCCACACCTACTCATTCACAGGTTTTAACCATCTGATGAAGTGGACTACAGTCTAAGAAAGCTTATGTCAAATAAAAGTTCTTTGTCTTCAAGGCGTCATCTTACTCTTTGTTATTTAGCTACCTCTATTCTCTAAGTGGAGGTCCTACTATTCTGGTCTGTTCCTTCCATCCTATTACTCAGATTGCTAAAACTGATCTCACTGAGAAACAGGAATATGTAGGAATAATTTTAACCTTGCACAGTAAAATCATCCCTCTTCTTCGGTGATGGAATCTACCCAGGGATGGGTAAGGTGGATTCTATCAGCCCCACCCCATCTTCTGAATTCATTTATCTGATATTTTTAGCTCAAAGAATTTTATATTTGAGGAACTAGCATACAGGTTATCAATTCAAAATCTTAGCCCCTCTCTTCTGCCTAATGCCTGAGGATCTTTGTTGTCTATAGTCTTTTATATTCTCCCAATTCAAGTTAGTTTATTTTGCAGAACAGCAGGAAGTGACCACAACTCACAGGATAGGCAAGCTTTCAGTCTGAATAATCCAAATAACACGTGCTTATTTATCAAGTATTAGCAACATTACCTATTGCCAGGATTTCTAGTCTATCATTGATGGTTTCATCACCAGTGTTAATAATGCAATTGTCCTCCAGTTTCACTCTGATAGGGATCATCACGTCTACGGCAGACACACTAAAATAACTTCATTAGTTTTAAAAGGTGCCACACAATATTGGCTACCTCTTTGAAAAATACCAGAAAGAGAGCTTCATGTCTGAAATCAACTCCTCTGTTTTGAAGGCACAAACTAAAAATCTGACCAAGCGGATCCATTTGTCTTCCTCTCCACATTTTGGTGTCAAAGAGGAGCCAGTTCCACTCTTTCCCCCTCTCCAAATGTGCTAAGGCTTTCACTCTGCTCTTCTATCACTGCTCCTACTGAAGAGGGATTTTATCACTTGCAGGTGCAATTGCTTTGTGGCCACCTGCTGGGCTCAGAAGAGGCCTGAATATTCAATCTGTGTCAGTCCTAATACAAAAGGGCACCTCAATGTTTCCGCCCCCCAACCCCCAGCATCCTTTTCGCCAGAGGATGGTATTCAGGGTCAGGTTTTTTTTTATCCTCAAACCTTTTCAGAAGCTTATGGGAAATCTGCTATTTGCCTTTCATGCCGAGCCTCCAAGATCATCCCTTAACTCACTGGCTCATCACGCTATACATCGGATCACGCCACCTAAGGATGGAAGCAATTTCTTTGCCATGAAAAGCTACTTCAGAAATTCATCTGGCACTAAAGAGTTTCATAGCTACCCTGCATTCTGTGGCACACCAAATGATACACTACAGTTGGTCAAGGTTATATTTATGTTTCCAGATTTAGCAGCACTAAACAGAGAGGTGATTCGCTGTATTTATTTATAGTGTCACATTTGGAGGCAGAAACCCGCAAGACATGGAAAAACCTGCCTCAATTATTGTAAAATTTCAATAGGTTGGCTTTAGCTGTCAACACTGGCAGGGGAAGGAGAGGGCTCCCTTTTTATCTGTTGCAACAGGACTGGGTAAAGAGGTCTTCCAGATTTTGTTGAACTGTAACTACCATCAGAGTAATTATGGGTCTGCAACCTCTACTTCAGTGGTTCTCAACCTGTGGGTCCCCAGATGTTCGTGGACTTCAGCTCCCAGAAGCCCTGAGCATTGACCATAGTGGTTAGGGCTTCTGGGAGCTGAAGTCCATGAACATCTGGGGACCCACAGGTTGAGAACCACTGCTCTACTTGCTAATATTAATCTCTTGCTATCCTTGTTGCTTTCTTTCTTCTCCTCCACTTTTATTTCCCTTTGTCATACTTTTGACCGTAAAACTCTTTGCGACACAGACTTATCTTTTTTTTCAGCAAGCAGAGCTACATGATGAGTTAATCATATCTGGCTCTGAACCAAGTGAGAAAGAGAGGGGTGGAACTGGCAGAAACATTATGATTTGATACTCAGTACCCTAAAGGTGCAGGATCCTATCTGATCTTGAAAGCTAAGCAGGGGCGGCTCTGGTTAGTATGTGGACAGGTGACCACCAACAAATACCAAGTGCTGTAGGCTATACTGAAGACAGAACTGGCAAAACCACCTCTGAGTATTCCTTGCCTAAGAAAACCATGTGAAATTCATGGGGTCGCTGCTAAGTTGACAGGTGACTTGAATGTACACACACACACATACACACACACAGGGAGAATAGAAGGGCTGTTTTCATGGAATATCTCTCTGTTTTGGAAGAGGCAGCACTATTCTCTCCTCCCTGCACACAACCTCTGAAGCCAATCAAGAAATGATATCCTATTCTCTACTACTTCTTTGTAGGTTATTTAAAAAAAAACTTGACGTAAATTCTACTCACCTCGTTTCTGCATAAAGATGAAGAGATCATCCAGGAATTTCTTTCGCTCAGGGTCGCTATCCAATTCATACAACTGGGGAAATAAAAGAAAATTTAACTCACACTGGAGTGTATGCGCAAAGGGAATTAAGGCAACACAGAGCCATTTAGACCTTGTCTGGTGGACTAGCAGCAGAGAGCAGCACTCCCATTAATTTTGTTACCCTTTACTCATATTAGCATACTTTGAGAACCAAGGAGAATATCAACTGCCACTGGCAAGGTCAGGAACTAATACCCCCATACCAAAGATAGACAGAAAAGAACAGGAAAATGTTAAGTCAAACTATCCATTTTGCTGATCCAAGGCCCCCTCACTTTCAAATATGAAAAGGGCTCTAGGCAGACATAATATATTCTGGAAGACAAGACCCACAATGAAAAGAACAACCATATTCTCTTGCAAACCCCTATCAAATCGCTCTACCATTGGCAGAGAACTCTAGGAAAAATAGTTCTCTCGTACCAGAGCAAAACAACTTAAAGAAAGAAGAGCTGCAAGACTCCTTGAGTCAGCAAGTGTTTCAGGTACACGAAACCAAGGAGATGGAAAGAGAAAATAACGTTGATGATCCTGTTATTTCTACCTTAGAATGAGTTCAGGTCATACGAACTACACTGACTAGATAAGGGAAGCTCAGTCCATTTTCTCCTGGCCTAATCAAGACATACGTAAAAGCTGGTATGGAATCAATGCATGCTTTCTGCTACTAACCAACCATTTCATTTTTGCTAAGCTCACCTGGCACCTTGTGGGTAATTATAGATAACTTCTTGAATTTCCCTTCAAGTTGCAGAGCCATTCCAGAGATTAATGTCTTTGATAGCAACATTTATACAGTGAAAGCAACCCAACTATTATTTCCTGCTAGGTTCAAATACACAATCAAACATAAGTTATTGTACTAACCTTGGCGAAGTCCCGAGATACCTCTCTTCCTCTGCTGCCATCAGCATCTTCGTTCCAGCTCAGGCTCCCATTCTAAAGCAGGGGGGAAAGGAAGAAAACTAAGAGAGGTGGCAATTAAAAGGAGCAAGCAAGTAGGACATAAATGGATCACTCACAACAGAAGAAGCATTTCAGTTAAGAAACAGAAGATGTTCATAACTGCTGCAACCAGATTCTATGAGTCAGTCTCATCTAGAACTAAGAGCTAGACCCAAAAACCTTTTCTGGTCACGTATGGATTTTTCTTCTGATTTCCCAGGAGAGATTTGCTTAAGAAAAGCAATGCTAAGCAGGTCCAAAGGAGTTCTGTTTTCCAGTGCTCCTGAGCAAGATTTGCGGAAGCTTTTTCAACACCTTTTAATGATCAGTTACAATTTCAACAATACAGCCTGTACAGTATTTTCTTTACTCGATTGTTCTCAAACTGTAATGCATCCCCCAAAATATCAGGGCACTGCACTGAGAGCTCTTTCCCTGGTGTGTACGCAAGAGTTCACTGACAACAACCAAGATGCGTTTGGTTCTCGCCCCTGCTTCTTTGGATCCAAGCTGAAAACTATGACAAGACAAAAGCAACTGTATGCAAAATCTAACTCAGACTGGCTTCTATAATATATGAACCCTGAACCTCATGGCATTAAGCCATAGCTGTCCTTTTACTTGAGTTTACTCCAGCTGAGATCTCCTTCACTTTGTAAATCACCATCATCTCAAGGGGCTGCAAGGCCAGGAGGAAGTGGCAGAGTTGCATTTGCTTCTAATGATTGTGGGAACGGAGGGATAAATCCTGCAGCCATCTGAACTGCAAACACCAGAGTGTAAAAGTATCCTGGGCAACAGACAAAAAGCCAAATGAGTGAGGTCAAACATCACCGGCTGGTTCAGATCACCCGTCCACCATCTGGTGGTGAGCACACAGGATCTTAAATCAGATAAAGAGCCACTGAATTCATGAAGGGATTTCCAAACAAAAACAGTTTTTAATTAGACTCCACTTTAATGTCTACAGTCTTAGTGTCATCTGGTAGTGACACATACACTGAACTACCAAGATGAATAACTCCTGTCAGAGTCAGGCAAAGCCACACTCTCCCCCTTTCGAAACAGCAGCAGGCTGCCCTAATGCCGACTGATTTAGTTTGAGCCAGTAATTCCTGCTGGAAAGTCAATTACCCAGTGAGCCCCATCAGCTGAAAGATATTTAATGGAGGATTATTGCCACTTCTGTTATGTCAGCTGTTTATTACAGCAGTCAGCCTTCCCAGCCGTTCTTTAAGGAGAGTTTTGAAAACGAGTTTTGCTGGCAGGAGAACTCATCTAGGTGTCCTTCACACAGAAATCACAGAGACAACTCTCCTACTGCCTCAATGACAATATTAGTCAATTTATTTTAAAAAAAATATGCAGCAGACGATTCACAGCTAAGAAAGAAAGATGCAAGTCAGACAACATGGCAGTCATGCGACATAATGAACACTACTTCAGCCACCAGGTACAGAGGGGAGAAAACAGGAACCACTCCCCCTGCCCCATTTGTGGGCATAAGAAAGGAGTCATCAGCTATGGCAAACCATACCTCTTTTTAACCTGTGTTTCTCACCTGTGAGCTGGAGCCAGCTCAGAATAAAATAATGGTTCGCTTTCAACCAAGCAACATCTTTGCAAATGTTACATACAAGCAAGAAGATTATTTAAAATATTGCAAGGCTTTTTTTTTTTGCTTCCCTCTGAATCTCATTTTCACAGCTCATGTAGACTGTTTTGTTTGTTTTTTTAACAACAACAGAACAATTTTCCACTAAGATAAAAGAAACATCCTTGTCTTCAGTTTTCACATCCTAACATAGTGGTTCTTAACCAGGGACCCATGAACCTCACAGGGGGCCCATGAAGCCCTATAGCTGGATACCAACAAGAGGGGAAGAAACAAGGATGTGGCAGTCAGGTGTGGAGGGGTGCCAAAACTGTTCCCTTGTTTGTGTGGCAACCCTATTGTGAACTTATCACAGGGTTTTTAGGCAAGACTTGTTCAGAGGCAGTTTGCATAGTCTTCAGAAATCTTTACTAAAAAAACATATTTGAATATTTAAATATTTGAGTTAAGTCTTGGGCGTCCCCAGCAAGAAACTATATCTACAGGGAGTCCCTGGTAAAGAAAAAGTTAACAACCGCTTTCCTAGCACTTCCCTGGCTTTCTACAGTAGAGTTGGGCAGATTTCAGACTTGTATAATCTACTTCTGTATACTAGAAACTTGAGGTCTACTATGCAGCACCAGATATGAAATTGTGCTTGAGGAGGCGGAACAAAAACAGAATGATGGCTCATGAGTATAGCCAGTTATCTGTTGCATTCACAGCTTGGAAAAGCTACTTTTTAGATTACTCCTATTGGATTTATGAGAGTTATAGTCCAAAAAGTGACCCTTCCCAGCTTTGACTACACCTACCAAGTTAACCTCTGCTTTTTATACAAACTGAATTAATATCGGTCAAGGATTCTAAACATAAGGCTCCAGACCAGGCCAGCGGAATTGCACAAAGATGTGGTCAAAGGCACCAGTGAAAACTCATATTTCACAAGGGAGGAATGATGAAACTGAGAAATAAAGCAATTAGCACACCACCACCCATAGCAGAGGTGTTCATTTATAAAAACACACTTAACATTTTGATTTGTCCTGATAAAACAAATGGGAATCAAGTGAATCCTGTGCTTATCATCAACATATCAAGCTACAAGTGGATCTCAATCTACTTTCTGCTCACTCCTGTTCTATTGAGACTGGTAATAATGACAAATCCATGATGAGGGCAATCATACAGGCAGTTTGGTGTTATGGCAAAAGGATATACATCTCTTCTCTCTCTTAGTTCAAAACTGGCAACCACACTGCTTTGTCAGATTATGAAGGTTGGCAGTTCTCTCTCTGTTGCTGGAGTCTAAATTCCTTTTCCATACTTCTTAAAGCATCAGCTTCAACTGCAACCTGCTCTAACAGTCTTTGGAATGAAGAACACAGTGTACATTGTCACAAGAAAGCAAACTCAGCAGAAAGGCAAGGAAAATGCAGAATCCTGCTAACTGTTAAGCTGAGCTTTTGTTAAAAGATATCTTTTGGCTTGGAAAGGCTTGGAACTATACAGGCCACACCTGGTAAATTTTTTGGCACCCAAGCTGCTGCAGAGAATGGTCTTGAACTATGATTATTTGAAATGAACAAAATCCAACTGTTTTTCCTGTTGTTAATTTTATTTAATACCTTGCCATCTCTCCAAAGCTGACACTCAATGCAGCTTACAAATTAAAACAAATTAAAACAAAGATGATACAGTTAAAAACATACCTAACCCCCCACCCCACTCCAACAGCATTAAAATGGAATTAAACTATCAAAAACATAAAAAACTGGAACATTCAATTAAAAATAAAAAAGCAGTTTAAAAATTCAGAGAGTATAACATTCTTTTAAAAGCCCCTTTTAAAAAAAAACGAAAGTTTTTAATGTCAGTATAAAAAAAATTGTTGCTTGCCAACCAGCACACTTTTGGAAAAATTGATGTTTTTAAAGAAAGAGCTTTTTAAGAGGGTTTAAAGCCATGTCGGTTACGGGGGTACTACTCAAAGTGGTGGTGCATGGACTGGTGCTGGTCCAGAAGATGCCACCTTCAGGTCTCTGAAGAGTTTCCAAGAAGGAAAGAATGAATGAATGAATGAATGAATGAATGAAAGAAAGAAAGAAAGAAAGAAAGAAAGAAAGAAAGAAAGAAAGGATTATAGCCAATGGGAACAAATATGGTGCCATCCTCTGGCAAACTAGGAAAAAAAACCTGCTGGTTTCCCACATCAGATAGCCTGAAAAGGGCTGAGTTACATTAAAGGCTGCTCCTTGTTTACAATGCGATCATGGTTGCATCAGCTAGATACGTGAAGAATTCATCTCTTAAAATCAAATCCATGACCCACTCTCAAACACACTAAACATCCATCTGATTTTCTGGACAAGTGACTGGGTGGGTAGTGAATGGGGAAAATATTTCTTCTAATACAGGTACTATGTAACTAATTGTGCAATACATTCACTATTGCTCAAATTACAAATATTTATAGTTCAAACTGGTTGCACAAACATTTACTTTCTGGCTCATGGGCAAAACATTTCTGCCCAGTAATACCAATCTTATTTATGGACAGTCCTGGACTCTTGCTCCAGCATTCAGCTTATCTAACATTATTGTAGATTATGGCCTTGATCTTCAGGTAAAGGATTGTGTTAGTGCATTAGCATATGTACAGAGATCCATCAGAAATCTTTTAGTTTTAGTTGTACAATCATACCCTTCTCCCTAAGCAGAAATGATAGAGCAACAGAGAAAGGATGTCATAAGAGGTGTGGATTACACTCCAAAAACTATTTGAAAACCACTTTGGTTGTGGGATAGCATTTCTTCAGAACACAGTCTTGTTCAAGAAACCTGCTTATCTTATGAAAAAAAAAGCTAACTTTATTTACAAGTAACCATTTAAACCAATTCACCCTGCCCTCCAATGAAGGGTGGGGCAGTAGCCATCCACACTTCCTCACAACTGGCAGTAGAAAACGCATGTGTGAACTAGTTAATGCAGATTTATACTAAAAAGGGGGGAGAGTAGGCCAATTTATTTCATTTACCCCAATCGTATAAATTGTACCATTTGTTTTTTGTTAATGACAAAACAGGCTGCTCTTCGAAATTGCATTAAAGCCAACCTCATCATCATCATTAATGCTAACAATAATAATAGAGATAATAAATATTAACACCACCAACCCCCCTGGCCTTGGTTTCAGCCAAATCAAACAGATCACTCAACCATCTTCAACTGGTTCCTGCTTAGTTTTCGTCCCCATCATATGCCTAGTTAGTTGCTGTACTCAGACAAGGGTTTCTTTGTTCTGGACTTGTTCTTCTTGCCTCAATAAATACTTGATTATGGAATATACTATCTTCAGTTTTGTTTCAGATCGGAAACAAGTAGCAGCAATTGCTTTACAAAACTGGAGGGGGAAGGGACGAGTCTTAGAGAGCTGGATTTACCTGTGAGCTCTAACAGACTGGTATCACAGAAGATTCTGAAATGTTTTGTTCTAAAGAGAGGGTGGCAGTTTTAGGCCCTTGGGGCATCCCAAGAACCTGCTGGCAACATTCCCCTTCATCTCCACCCCACAAACACACCTTCTAAGGTTAGTTAGCTATCAAAGCATGCCAGCTCCTCCCCAGAGATTGCAAGCCTGACTTTACAGAAGCAATTAGAGCTGCAGCTATTTTAGGATTACTCCCTAGCCACCTGGAACATCTTATTAGAATGGAATTCAGATGTCCAAAACAATTTCAGTTTCCCCACCAGCACCACCCCCTTGCAAAAGCCTGTTAACCCGTTCCTTAAGAACAGAAGCAGAAATTCCTGAGAGAATAACCATCCCTCCCCACACACATTTCAATTTCTTGGGAACCAAAGTTCTGAATTAATCGGGGAACCTTATCATCAAAGGGTAGCTTTAGATTGACCCACTTTCAGTAAAAAAAAAAAAAATTAACTGCATTTGTGCAACAGGTTCTTTGCCTGTGTGCGGCCCAGCTATCTTTTAAAATGCTGCCT
Organism: Iguana delicatissima; assembly: GCA_948472985.1. Classification (NCBI taxonomy): domain Eukaryota; kingdom Metazoa; phylum Chordata; class Lepidosauria; order Squamata; family Iguanidae; genus Iguana; species Iguana delicatissima. The sequence goes on from CAOKZL010001819.1 coordinate 542,225, forward strand.
TTGGCACAGTACATGATGTAGCATTTGCGATCATTAATAGTAAAATCCTGCAATATCCTCATTCTAGAGGAACAAATCAAAACCCAAAGGCATCAGCTGCCACCAACACTGTACCTGCAATAGTTACACACCTTGGGAAACTTCCTTTCTTGGATCATAACTCCCAGAAGAGACCAGTCACTATGGCTAGTGGCAGGATTCTGGAAGTTGTAGTCTAAGAAAGCAACTTTTACAAGCTCCATGGAAATTAGTGCTGCAAATTTAAAGTTCTTGATACAGGGGCCTGTAGTATGAAAAGTGGATGTTTCACTTACTACTGTGCATTTCTTACAACTGACCTCAATGTGGCTGTTGGCCCAGACTCCCATTCCTGGATATCAGTTGCAAGTACTGTTCCTTTACATGCACCCTCAATGGAACACTTTGGTTCCCACCATTACAGTTACAAGTGAGTTTTGTCTGTCTTTTTATCCTGGTCAAGTCTTATAGGAAATCACAGCCATTAGAAAGCCAAAGGTATAAAAAAAATTGAGTAAATCATCTGAATGAAAGCATACCATACTGTAAGTTTAAGTCTAAAGAAACAGCCTCCAGACAGGCTGCAGCTTTCAAAAGCCAAATGAGTCATGAATATTAATGCATTACTTCCATAAGAATCTTGGCCCCACAGGAAAGGGATTGCATAGTTTTATTTCATCAGCTTGCGTGCCTAAGAACGAAGAGTCATGCTGAATGAGACCAAAGATCTTTCACTTGCCCCAGTCTGTTCCTAGAGTGACTGACCAGATTCCACTGGGAAACCCATAAGCAGGACTTAAGTGCAAATGTACTTTCCTCAGCATCTTCCCCAGTAACTGGTGCAGAGACATGCTGCCATAGGCAGTCATTGAGACTCGTGGCAAGGAATAGCTTTATCCTCCATAAATTTGTCTCTTCCCTTCGTCTATAAAAGCTGTCCAAGTTGGTAGCCATCAAACTTCACAGTTTAACTGTGTGCCCTTTTATTTGCCCCGAATCTCCCATCGTTTAACTTCAATGAACATCTCCAGGGTCTAGTTTTGTAAGAGATGAAGGAAACCTTTTCCCTATCTACTTTTTCCTTGCATCATTTTGTAAGTTGCTATTTGTTTCCCCACCTTTGCCTTTTTTTTTTGGTTCATCTAAAGCCACAAATGTTGTAATTGGTCCTCTTAACTGGTTTTGTCTACCCCTTGCTGCATCCGTTCCTACAGCTCAAATAATTCCCCACTAAGGCTCCCTTGGGCACCAGCTGGGAACATCTGTAGAAAACAGGAATATTCAATCGATCATCCAGAACGCCCAGACTGAGGGAGGAAAGTCATTTCAGACCTTAGTTTATTGGAGTTGTACAATCATGTCAGGAGCTCAAGGCAGTATATATCAAGCTGTCTAATATTAATCTGCAGCTCTCAAGCTATTTTAAGGTTGTCAAAGCCCAAAACAGAGGTGGTGTAATGTGCTTCAAGCTAGGCCACTGCATTCAGGAGCAGCATGTGACGTTGCCAAGTGCAGTCTTGCATAAAATTAGCTACTGTAACCTACCTTCAAGACTAATGGACTACAAATCACCATTGCTAAGCATGAATCTGATTTTTTTTTAAAAAAAACAGATAAAACCCTTCTTTTGAGCCTGGAGTTGAACAGTTGAGAATTGTTCTTAGCCCATATGCAGAAGGTTCAGGACCAATCGCAACTACTGGAACTTTTCTGAACTTCAAAGCCGTGTTATCTGAGGGGCTCAACTGGATTTGATGCCTTCCCAAGCTGCAGCTACAAGCCTGGCTAGATTCACTAGTTTAGCCTTTAATTCTCTGCAGGCCATCTAATTTTGTTCTAGCATCAGAAGCCTTTTGATTTGCAGCCCTTGCAAAAAATTAACACCCAGCCTGAGACAAGACAAAGTTTTCCAAGGGGCCACTTCGACTTAAACCTGACACATTTGCCACACACCAAGTTAAGGGTGGAGGAGGGAGAGATGAATCCTGGATTATTGGAAAAACAGCAGAAATTCCTTCTGTGGGTGGAGATGAGTCTTCGGAAGTGAACCAGATGCAGTTAAAAAAAACCCACTGTTGTACTACAAAACTCTGATAAGATCAAGCTTACTGCCCTGTGCTGGAAGCTTTCAAGCACAGTGAGAGAAAAGTAGTAATTATCTCTCTCACACACAAACCTTCTGTTGCCTGTTACATTTTGCAAGAGCTGAAAAATAATTCCACCCCTTCTTACTGATAACAAGAACCTGGGTTTGACTTTGCAGAAGTTTTCTAATTGCTTCAGAAGCATTTACCTGATTGGGGTTCTGTGTGTGTCATAGGAAAGTTGCTGAATTCTACATGGGTAGCTTACCAGTTGTCTCTTTTCATTCGGCTTATTTTATGACTTTGCCAGCTTTGCCATTACTCAAGCCCTCCCAACTGTATGTAGAAAAGCACATCTAAACAAAGCGATGGAAAAACAGCTCTCACCAATTTCACCACTCCATTAGTGCTGATCGCATGATGCTATATAGTGCAACGAGACTGGGGGAAACTGTGTGTATACAGAGAGGAGAGTGTGGATGGGTTCTTTTACATATTCACAGGGATCCTATGCAGGAGTACAGGGTATTGTCTACAGTGTAAGTTGGTCAATGCAGTGTATGACAGGGATGAAGGTTTGGCCTTCATGATAAATGTATTTTCGCAAGCGCTTTACTTTTTTCTGCTGGAGTGTCAGTGAGTCAGTTACCTTTTTGGGAGAAAGTAAAAGGGGATGGTGGTACTAGTGCTACTGAAGTGAAGACTAGAACACATACCCTGCCCTGGCAGATAAGTGAATGTAGTTACTGACAATCAAGCTTACATCTATCTGCTAAACGCTGCTTCAAATGGATTTAGTGTTTAAAAGGGGTGGAAAAGGAAATATTCTAATACATGTTACAGAATGTTTTGTCATGAAAATGCCCACATGTCTTCAAATAGTCTTTGCCAGTTATGAAAACTGTGATGGGTGTGCATATGCGTGTGACCGTTCAGAGATTTTAAGTTCAAGCCAGAGACGTTTTGGATTCCAAATTCTTCAGCAGTATCTAAATTTGGCATGTGCAAGGCTTAAAAAAAAACCAATGTATTCTACATCCACCATCCTGACTGCAAGCCCGGACTGCATGACTTCACTTTTGACTCCAATCTGACCCACCTTAAAGGGGCCTGGCTTGCATTCAGCTACAGAGTGCTCATTATCTAGTTAAGCACCTATAAACAAACATACCTCAGGTAACTTATCAGCTCAGAAATCATGGCGTTATTTCTGCGCTGTCAGGCTCTACAAATATAAACAAGTATTTCAATCCTGTAATGGAAGGGCTACAACATACCACACTACTAGACGTCAGCCCAGGTGTGATCAGCTGGAGAATAAACAGTCAGAATGATGCCATTCTCTCAGGTGCTCCCCTCAGAAAAACCACTTAACTGTCCTTAGAATTACATGGGGATCACAACTTAGCATCTGCAAGGGAGGACACTAAAATAACCTCTCTCTCTCTCTCTCACACACACACACACTTTTCAGTGATAGCTGGCCAAAGCAACCTCCCCTACTGCAGCGCTTAAAAGCTCTTTGACAACGAAGTCCAGATGGATTTGAGAAGTGTTACGAGAGAAAAGGCTGAACTGGCTTCCTCTGCTTTTCTTTGGGGATTTGCCAGCCTCTTGACAAGCAGCCAACACTCCCTCCTCGTTTTGTGCTGACAAGATTCTCACCGCCCCAATGTCATAAGCTGAGCCAGCTCTTTTGTCTGCAAGTGTGTTCTACAATTATTTACTTGGCTGAGGGAGGTTGAATGGAACTCAAAGCAGCCAGGCATCAACACCCTTCTTCCTTTTGATAGCATGCTTGGCAACTGAAAAGGCTCAAGTTATCTGCGAGTTGACATCTCTGTGGAATGGAGTTCTTTTTTCTTTTTCTTTTTTTAATGAAATGGAGAAGACGAAAAGAGCAGAGTGATGCCAAAAACACCTTTTAGTCCAGAACGCATCAATTTCAAATGCTGTTAACGCACTGCAGACAGCAAAAGAGAGCCATTTTTAGATCAAACATACATTCTGACTGAAAGCCAATTTAACTAGCACTTGCAAACAGATTATCTGACAGGAGAACATTACCAAGAGGGATCAAAAGAATCCATTCCTCCCACCCATATGGTTGTAAGAGTGTTGCAGGGAGGGGTACAAGCAAAGTGAGTACAATCGTTTCTCCCACGCTGCATGCTTTATTGTGAAGATAACCAGCTCTCTTTCTCTCTCTGTGAAAGTCCTGAATCACTGTCTAGATGCAGTAAAGAACTGGATGTGGGTGAATACATTGAGACTCAGTCCACACAAGGCAGAAGTGTTGCTGGTCAGCAGGAATTGGGATCACAACCTGTTCTGCATATGGGTGCATTCCTCAGAAGGAAAATGTTCGCAGCCTGGGGAGGCTCTTACACCTAACATTTCACCTGGAAAGCAAGGGAGCTGCTATGGCCAGGTATGCCTTTACACAGTTTCAGTTTGTGCATCAGGTGAGCCCCTTTCTAGTAAACTGGCCACATAGGTCTCTGCCTTAACTATCTCCTAGTCATACTAGTGCAATGCACTATTCCATGTGGGGCTGGCCAGTGTTAGTGCAAAATGTGTGCTTTAGATATCACAGATCAGCAGCCTTGTACCAAATGTTCTGGTTTCCACTTTGCTTCCAAGCTCAATTTTAGGGGCCAGTTTTGACATACAAAGCTTTAAGCGGCGTGCGGCCAGGATATCTGAAAGACCACCTCCTCCCACAGGAGCTCACAAAAAATCTGAGAATGTTAAAAAGAGACCTTGCTGTGTGTCCAACTACCCAAGTTTAGTTTGGTGAGTACAGAGGCAATTTTCTCAGCAGCGGTGCTACAGCAAGCAGTAAAATGATAATGGAAAATAATTCTTAGCTGCTCAATATAATCCAGGCTTACACATGCAGAGTGAAATAGAAGAACCTAGAGGAGGCTAAGTGAACTGTATGTACATACTTCAGCCTGCAGGTAGAGAATGCCATTTTTCAATGCTTCTCTACGCAAGAGTAAAAGGATTAAAGGACAAGTAAAAGGACTAAAACACTGGAGAAAGTTCAAATCAAACCACTCAAAGCTTACAAAAGCTACTTTTTTAGAATAAGCTTTACCCAGTCCTTGCTCTTGTAGTGCCCTACTTGCAAATAAGTGCTTTTGTGTAATATAACGGATGAATTAAGCCTGCCAGAAATAGAGAAGTAACTCTGCCACACCATTCCACCTCATCTGTAGATTAGGTCCATGTGAACTGGGACCTACCCAGTTTCTCAAAAATACTGGAACACCATCAAAGCCCAAATTATTAATATTCAGCTATATAAGAGTTCACGTTATTCTTAATGCCACCCCAAGCACATTATGGACTTTAGAAAGGTTACCATGTTGCTACAATGGCTTAATATTCCTCCTGGCTATTCCAGTGACTTTGGTCTGACTCATTTCTAGAAAACGTTATCAATATGGAACAAAGTTCAAAGGACTAAAACAGTGGTTCTCAACCTGTGGGTCCCCAGATGTTCGTGGACTTCAGCTCCCAGAAGCCCCAGCCACTATGATCAATGCTCAGGGCTTCTGGGAGCTGAAGTCCACGAACATCTGGGGACCCACAGGTTGAGAACCACTGGACTAAAACAAAGTAACCTACCCTTCATTCTATTTTCCATATGCTACACTTAAAAAAAGACATGGTGTATTCAATAAATTATAACTTTTTAAAGAGTACAGTCAACGGTACTCAAAACCTGTGCAAAGCCTACGAGCCACAGGCATCCTAAAATAACAGCTTCAATGCAAAGAAAGATCACTCTGGTTTCAGAGTTGTGGAATTTGGCATTGCATCACAAAATGCATTTCCTCTCAGAAGAATGGGGCCTTGCATGGGAAAGGTGTCTTCATTAAACACTGCTTCAGGTTGGTCCCAGTACTTAATCACCTTTGTACTGCCAAGAATTCAGTTCAGCAATCATGGTATTGGATCAAATATCATCAGGTGCACTATAATACAAATTCACTGGAAATTAGTGAAATATTCTGCTAATAAATACCTAAAAAGTTCCACTACCAAGAAGTTCACAGTTTGGTTTTGACAAGCAGATTTGGCAACCTCTTCTTTACCAGAAACTGGTGCTTTTTGTTTTGTAAACTTTTAGAGCACAAGCTGCTGCCCAGTTAAACAGAACAAGACTTTAAAAAAAAAAAATCTTTATATCTGCAGAATCTCCCCTACCTACATAAATCTGTCAATTAAGATCTTCTTTGGAAACCCTTCTTCAAGTTCCATGCCATGTTAAGTCAGACTGGAGACACAGCCTTTTGGTGGTGACACCCTAACTACAGAATTCTCTTCTCAGGAATCTCTACCTGAGACCCTGGAAAGAGTTACTTTTTGGATTACAGCTGTCAGAATCCCCTAGGTAGCATGTCCCAAAATTCACTTTTCTAAGCTTTTCACTTGACAAATACCCTACAGAGTTTAGGCACCAAATAACACTTTTAAAGAATGCTTGGGTTTTTACTGACTAGCATTAAAGGTTATAATCAATTTTGGAAATCTGGCAGGAGGCTGTTTCATTGTTGTGGTCTGTTTGGTTAAATTATGTTTTATATCACTGTTTACATCTGTAAATCATCTCAGGTTAAAATATCATAAAGGTCTAGGCCAGTATCTACTGCCTGCTGGTATGAATGGAAGAAACCCATCAGGAAGTGTCAGAGGAAACATTTTCTCTCTCCTTTTCCCGTACACCTACAACTGGACACTTTCCTTTTCTTTATCTCCAGCCCCTATGCCATTCTCAGCAAGGATCCCAGTCATAAAATACTATATTCACTTCTTTCATCTTTATCCACCTACAGCCTGGTCCATTAAGCTGCAAGGAGGAAATGTCTTCAAATACCCCACTGCACTAGGTAACAATATGTTTTCAATTGACTTTTTTTTTTTAAAAAAAGTCTACCTACCGCCTAAATTTCCTCTGCTCTTCATAAAGACTGGTGTTTTTTTTCAGTGCCTCTGATTCAAGCCAGGTCAGGAGCCTGTGTGCTCCATAAAGACAATGGTAAATTGCCTGAATCTCTCTGGTCCATGGGGATGGGGAGCAGCCATTAACTCTGTGTCCCAACAATCTGAAAGTTGATGCTTTAACACCTCTCCTGTTCACAAAGTCTGCAGTAATTATCTTACAGCCACAAAGAGGCACACAATGGCCAATCCACTATTTTTGGATTAATCCCTGGTTTTTGTATCCTCCTGTCTGACGAAACATTCCGGGAAAATTCAACAATTCTTGCAATCTTCACACCTTCTTTGTAACATTTTAGTAATCCCAAAAAAGATACTCTCTATCTCTGTATGCTGCTTTTCCAAGAAAGTCACTCTGAACTCATTCTCACATCTATTCGCTTCCCATGTGCGCTCCCCACCTTTTTTTAAAAATAGATCTGAAACTCTCATGAAAAATGGAGAAAGACTGATTGTAACTCACTCACGTTTGTACTTCCACACTTCTTTTCATATTTGATCTTAAATTAGAGCCACACAATTAAGGACTCAACCCTCAAATTCGGTTCTGTTTACATCAGACACACTAATGTGAAAGAGCATTTTGCATTCGACTGGCATCTTTGTCTTGAGTGCATTCCAGCACCCTAGCTAAAGCAAAGATGTGTGAAAGATCTTTGGGCCACAGAGGTATGTTTGAAATGTGTTGACACATATTCAAGATACTTAACATTGTCTACACATCCCCCCATCACACAATTTCCCAATAAAGTTCAAAATAACTGGCATACATTGGCACTGTGAATTTAAGGGTGGAGAAGTGATCACAACTTCTAGCTAGAGGACCAAGCAGGACCATAATGTCGACATCATAGGCTTCACAGATCATTCAATTAATAAAAGCAAATCAAAGTTGTCTTTTTAATGGGGCCACTCACTACACAGGCTTATGTTCATCCTTATGAGCAGCCCTGCAAGATAAGACCAAAGATACACCTGATCCAGAATTCTGCTTCTCAAAGCTGCCAAGCAGACACTTCTGGGATGCCCACAAACGGAACACAAAGGCAATGCCACCCCTTGCAGACACTTCTCAGTACCTGGCATTTGGTGACATTTTCTCTAAACACTGAGATTTCATAATACTGTCATCACTAGAGCAGCCCCTTCTTGCATTTGTCCTCTTAATAACATCTAACATAGGGCTCAACATCTAGTGATTCCCAAGGAATTATTTCTTTATTGACTTTACTCACTTACTTAATTATTGACTTCCAGTTTTGGAAAAAAAAAAAAAAGCACTCAAGGCAGCCAAACAAAAAATAGCTAAAAATATAGACATTAACATCACTGCAATAAATCAATAAACATCTAAACAGTTTAAAAGGCCAGTTTGAAAAGCTATGTCATTACACTCTTTTTTAATTCAAAAAGGCTTTGGGGAACTAACTGATTATTTTTAAGGAAAGGGTCTTTAATAGTGTGCTACACTGCTTTATATTTTTTAAAAAATGTGTTTAAGCCATTTTAATATTAAAGACAGCATAATTATGTTTTAAAAATAACTATCTGTATTTTTTAATCCACATTGTATTTGTAATTCATCTTACTATTAAAGATTGCATAGTCAGGTTTTAAAAATTGACAATGGAATTTTTTAGTCCACACTTGTCTTTTATCTACATCTGCTTAATTCTGTAAGCCACCTTAAAGTCCACAACTAGAGGAAAAGACAAGATATAAAATACAGAAATAAACATCCCCTTTGCAATGAGAGTACACAAAGCCTCTGCCATGTGACCACTGAAAGCCACCATGGTAGACTGGTTGAGTTCAAATTCCTGTTCAGCCATGGAAACCCACTGGCAAGTCACACCCTTTCAGCCCTCTGTGTGCGCGCCTGTTGACTTGTGGCAACTCCAGTAATTCCATAGGATTTCTTCAGGCAAGAAATACTCAAGAGCGGGGTTTGCCAGTTCCTTCCTCTGAAATAGAAGCTACAGCACCTGGTATTCATTGGCTGTCTCCCATCCATGTACTATACAGAGCTGACCCTGCTTAGAATTCAAGATCAAACAGGATCTGGTTTCTTTAGGGTATTTAGACTCTTCTCTCTGCCACAGAGAAAGGCAGTAGCAAAACATCAATGAATAAATCTTGCCAAACAAAGAAGGAAAGAAGGAAAGAAGCCCAAGATTGGGTTACTATAAATCAGAGTCCACACGAAGGTACAACAACAACAAAAACATGTGGCCACCTGCAGTCTCAAAAAGGTCTCCCCTGAAGAGCTTAACATCTGGACTGCAGTCTGTCCAGAATTTGCTTCGAACTAGATGTACCTACTCTCAGACCGCATGCAATGTAATTTAATGTCTTAATGCTTGCGAAGTTATCAAATACCAAAGCCACATATACCGGGAGAAGTACGGTTCACAGCAACCCTAAACTGTGCGTGCCATACCTTATGAGATTATCTTCTTACAAACGCAGGACTCAGTTACCAGTTATTTACTGAGAAGCAACCAGGATGAAGCCAACACAAACAAAACCAGCAATCCCAGTGCCTCCACAGGAAAAATTCAGCATTTCTAACTCTTTGGCTCTTTCTAATACTCTATGTGTGTGCAAGTTGCCTGTTGACTTACGATGACCCCATAGATTTCATAGGGTTTCCTTAGGCAAGGACTTCTGAGGTGGTTTTGTCAGTTCCTTCCTCTGAAATGTAGCCAACAGTGCCTGGCATTTTTAGTGGTCTCCCATCCAAGTACGGATCAGGGCTGACCCTACTTAGCTTTCAAGATGAAATGGGATCTGGCACCTTCAGGGTATTTAGGTCCTCTCCAACGCTACAGGCCAGGAATTTCTGAAACTATTCAGAGCAGCAATGGGAATCATGAATCTCTTCAGTTGTTGTCAGACTGCAACTCACAGTGGCTCTAACCAGGATAGACAACTGAGGAATGCTGGGAACTACAATCCAGTAACCACAAGAGGAAGACCACAAGATTCTTCCCCCAGATTTAGGGCATATTCATATCAAACAGCCAGGACAGCGCTTCCACATCACAGAAAGTTAGCGATGATAGAATTCACATCACTCTGGTCCCAGTGCCACTTTTGTTAGGGGTAATTTATAACCCACTTAACTGTGCCATTCTGGACAGACACCACCTACCAAGAGTTCTATATATCTTAAAACAAGTGAGCTGTAAATTTTAACAAAAGAGAACTAATAACAATGAGGTGGTGGGGAATGGTCTCATCTCTGCAACAACCCTGTCATCTCCTGACTGACACACCTTCTCCATTCACAAAAGTGTTCACAGCAGGGCCAGCTGTAGTTGGGAATGGTGACTGTGCTTGTTTCTATTCATTTGAGCTTTCCTTAGAAACATGACGACCAACTTAGACCTCTTGCATTTCGTTAGCTTTGGAGACCGACTATCTACAACATTTAAGAATCAGCATGCTGTAATTAAAATGTGTCAGACTAAGGAGATTCACAAAAGTTACTGGGTGACTTTGAGCCAGTCACCTTTTTCAGGCTAGCCTCCTTCCCAGGGCTGTTGTTAGAAAAAAGCAGGGAGGAGACTCATGTATGAGAAAACGAGAACATAAATGTTAACAAACCCATAAATAAATAATCTTTTCTTCCTGTGTGGAAATGTACATATGCATATCAGCTGAGGATAGTGTTTCATCAGCCGCGTGACACAGGCCACGCTCCAGGAAAGCTCACACTGCTGCAGCAACGTAAAGCACCACTGTTCAAAGCATTTGCTCTTGAGCAACAAGCATGCAGGAGATGCAACTGAAATTTTGCCAGCACTAATCACCCCACCCCCACCCTGAGAGCAAGACTGTTCATAAACACACAACACCCAGAGGCCCTTTTATCATTGATACAGCAGGGTGGATGAACTTCTGCTGGTTGCATCACCCTGCATGTTTTCAAATTGCAACACTTAAAAAGCTCTTTGACCACAGCAGCAGTACACACAGCAGTGGCAGAAAAAAGCACCCATTACTCTCCAGCCAGCCATACCCAAAATGTCAGTATTCACCACAAACAAAACCTGTTGAGCAGAGCAGGGGAGGCTTCATAGGGATCCAATAGATCCTAAAATCACAATACCTCTGCCATGCATTTTCTCTTCCCAAACTCACCAAGGGAGGCAGTTAACCACTGCCGTTCCCATGAAGGCTAATGAGGAAGTGCTTTGGGACTAGGCATAATCTGCACCCTTCCCTGTCCTTTTCAGATCCAATGTTTCTTAACATCTCAATCAGGTTGTCATAACCTCTGTGTCACAGTCAACATGGTGCTCTGATCTGTTCTGCAATTTCATAGGCAGGAAAACTACTTCTCGCAGACAACTTCAAATGCAGGGATGGGGAACCTCTGGCCCTCTAGACATCTTGGATCTCAGCTCCCAGAAGCCCCAGCCAACGTGGCCAGGGGCAAGGGATTTATGGGAAATGGAACTCTAAATATTTGGAGCATCAAAGATCTCCCAGCTTTGTACTAATGTAAGTGCAGAGATCTTTGCTCAGCTTGAAAGTCAAATTCAATTTCAGAGAAGTTCTCAGAAGGCTGGTACAGTGCAGAATGGAGACAAACAAATGTGCAGCAATACATTTTAGCTTTACCTTAAACTTTTACCACCAGTAAGTAAGCCCTAGTAAAGGTATTCCAATCTTTCAGAATGGGAAAAAGGCCATACCAAGTGGGGAAAACTCCAAACGACTGTGTCATGCAGAAGAGAATGGAGAGTACAAGAGGGCCAATCTGGGACTCCAGGATGGCCAAATTTGGCTCCGTTGTCTGAGGTTGTTCATTCCTGCTCTAGAACAGTGGTGAGGAATGTGTGGCCCTCCACACATTGCTGGACTGTAACTCTAATCAGCTCTAGGCAGCAATGATAGTGATGGAGAATGCTGGGATACCTCAAGGACCAATAATTCCCACTCCTGATCCCAAGAAGCCCTCAAACAGAATATCCACTTCCAGGATCAAAAGTTCATTTAACAACTAACCTCAAGGAGGAAAGAACACGTTCACTGACCTGCTTGAGCTGCTCATCCAATCTCCAGTTCTGCCTCCCAGACGAGGAACCAGAATACAGAGGGTTCACAGCCTCTTTACCCTGCTCATCCTTTCCCTGTGGTCCCCGCTGTAGCCCTAAAACTGGCAGGGGGTTTGAAGAAGAAGCCACTCTTTGGTTGTGGGGGGCAACTTTGGAAGCGTGAAAATACTTCAAAGCCGAACATGCATCTTTCCCAGTTCGTGGAGCATCATCCTCAAGATGACCGTCTTCCAAATCCTCTTCTCCTTCCGCTTCTTCCTCGTCCTCCTCTGAGTTCATACTGCTCTGATCAAATGTTCGGGTAGTCCCGAGTACAGGCGGGACTCGAGCCGACGGGCCAAGAACCGGGACGCCCGAGGCTTTGCCAGATGTGGCTGAAAGAGCAGCTTGTTGCACCGTCAGCTGCTGCGCATAATGCAGCTGGGTCTCTCTCATCTGCCTCTGCTGTCTCTCTCTGGAATCCATCTGCAGAGGGGCTTGCTGCTGCTGCTGTTGCTGCTGCTTCTGCAGCTGCTCCACAACGGCCTCCAGCTTCATCCTGCTGTTAACATGACTGTGATAAGGGGGGAGTTCTGCTGGACAAGACGCCAGCCAAAGGCTTCTTCAGAGAGCGAGAGAATCTGAAACACAAATATTGGGTCTGTATAAATCACTTTCAGCTTTCCTCCCTACCGGACAAGAAGCAGAATGCAAAGCTCGTGCCCTCCTTCTCCTCCCAGAATGGAAAACCTCAGAAGTCTCAAATTCACACACCAATTCTAGATCTCTTTCCAAATAAACTTAGAGGATTCTTTATTCCAAAGCTGATTTGCATGCTGAAGAGACTTCCTGTTTTGCCCATTATTTTACTACATCCTGGGTTGAACAGATGAGTTAAGGACCACAGCAAAATCCAGGCTTTGTTTGTAGGAACTGGTAGTTAAAACACAAATAGGAGGTACTTAAGACTCACACAGTTTTTAAATCCATTTTCTTTTTCCTATCACAGGTCTGTCAATACAGTAGATTATACTGGTCAGAGCCGGTGCGATGTTGCGGTTAGACTGTGGGCTTAACACTAGGGAGTCCCAGATCCAAATACCCGATCAATCATGAAGTTCCCTTAGCAATGCTTGCCTACCTCACAGGGTTATGAGGATAAAATGGGAGAGGGAAGAAGGAAAAGTAGGATAAAATGGAATGAAGAGGTCAGTTCATTATCAAATATATCAGAGCTAAAAACAAAAACAAAAATACAGGAAGGAACTGTCAACTTCAAATGTGTGGGAATCAAACCTGTACTCATTAGCAAAAAAGGCTCAGTGATCAACTCTGAATTTCTAGTGTATTTTACACAAAACACTTGGGATCTACCCTCTGTACACACACAGAAACACACCCTTCGGTAAGCCTCTGTCTATAGTTGCACCACCTTTGCTGCCACAGCAACAGGCCCCACACTGATAGGACTTGGGAAGCAAGATGCCTGTGAAAAATGGGGTGGGGGAGAGAGCATCACACTACAACCAGTACCATCAATCAACACGGCAGCAACAACAGGGTGCCAAGCAGGAGAGTTCTATTCTCCCATAGCAACTGCAGCTCTATTAATGAGACCTGCCTCCCAGTTTCAGACCAGGGACATACCCTATCAACACGATGGCAACCTGTGAAAATCAGGTGGCTTAGGCGATGTAACAAGAAAAAGCAGCAAGTAATTATTAGCTCAACTGTCTTCAAGGAAAGTTACCTACTGATCTTGAATCACGAAAGAAATAATGGGGGGTGGCAGTGGTGGAGATTTAAATGTAAATATCTGACAAGTCAAACATGAAGTCCACACCCTCTTCCATAAATGTGTCCAAATACATAGTGTTGAAACAAGCATGTAGTCATCCCCTGTTTATTCCCTGCCTTATTTTCCCCTTCCTGTGTTATCTCCTCAAATTGTAAGGGAGGTTGTGAATATCTCAGATATGGGCCTCTCCTCTTGCATTTTGTTCAAAACTACACAAATTGTTTCTGTTTTATGAATTTACCTAAGAGCTCTTTGCTGGGATGAATCTCACATCCATAACTTCATTACACAAATAAAATGTAGGGAGGATTAATTAAAACACAGTATCAGAATGGAATCCAGAACTAAGCAATATCCTTGCCTCAGCTACCCTACTGCTGAATCAACGAAGAAAAAACATTTCCTTTTATCACTGCCCTAGAGATTGCTGTCTTAATTTTAGCAAAATAACCTCACTCTGGAAGAGCACGAGGACATTTTGCTAAAATTAAGTAAGCCATTTCAAGAAGCAATAAATAAAACCACCCTTCACCTATTTTAGGAGAGACCAAAAGATCAACACAAGACAAAGAATTTTCAACATCTGCCTCAAATACTCAGCTAAGCAACCGGCTAAATAATACTTGTGAGTAATAAAAAAATATCCAAGATCATAAAGTAACCTTACTGTCAACCCTTAAAGCAGTGGGGAAACTTTTGGTTAGAGTAACATGACAAAACTATCCTACAAAATGCCTAAACACGGCATTTGCTTATCATCTGCAAAGACAATGCACAGGAGTACAAAAATATTAATACCCCATAAAATGGCATTAGTATCCAGCCAGGCTGGATACAGCTGCTACATCTAAAATCTTTCAGATGGATAGTTCTACTTCAAGAATTCCTGCTGCATTTAGCAGCTGCTACATCTAAAATCATTCAGATAGATAGTTCTACTTCAAGAATTCCTAAAATATATAACTATATATTATCTACTGTGCCTAAGGTGTGGAAATCTACCAGAAGGCAAACAGAGAAAACATGCCATTAAGTATTATACTGTAATTCACAACTCAGTATTTTGTTGATGCATCAGGTAAACACCTCACGTGCAGGAAGATCCACTCAACTCTTAGTCTGGTTCCCGGTAGATCTCAAACAGGTCAGAAACAACCCTACTTGGCAGGTTCCAGCAAGACAGACGCATAGTTGCTGAATGTTGTAATTATGCACGAGTGCAAAGCTCCACTAGCCTCCAGCGCTAAAGAAAGGGACTTGAATAAGGATGACGGCCACACCTTAAGTATTAATACAGCAACAAAAAGCCTGTCAAAACAACTTAATAGTATTTCAGTCTTTACAGTGCTTTTGAAAAAATCTTCAGTGGGACAGTTTTAGGTCTAATTTCAAACTGAATTTGTCTGCTCTAATTTTCGTTTCATTGAACACTTCATATCCATAACTGTGCTGGAATGTCATCCCTTTATAGACAACCAGCTGCATCTAACTTCCAATCTTTGAAGAGCATTTGTGGCCTGATCTTACAAATTCTTACAGACCAGTAGGCTGAGCTAGATAGAACTTTCTCCCCAGTATCTGTATTTCAGATAATAATAATAATAATAAAATTTATTTCTATCCGCCTCTCCCAAATGGATCGAGGCGGTATTACAAAACATATAAATATTAAAACATCAAAATGTAGCCCACCCTCCTCACTCACCAACCCTACCATCCCCCCAACACACCAACTATTAAAACAGATTAAAATAAAATTAAAACTAAAAGTTAAAAACAAAACAATTAAAAACAATTAAAAACAAAGGGACAATTGATGAGAGGCAGTGGAACACTAGTCTGGGAAGGCCTGTCGGAAGAGAACAGTCTTGACTGCTTTTTTAAAGCAGTCAAGACTGGTAATGTGCCGGGTCTCCTCCGGCAGGCCATTCCATAACCTGGGAGCGACTGAAGAAAAGGTCCTCTGGGTAACCGCAGCCAACCTAGTTCTGATTGGCTGCAGTAGATTCCTCCCAGAGGACCTTAATGTGCGGGGCGGATTATATGGGAGAAGGCGATCCCGCAAGTAGGCTGGCCCCAAGCCATGAAGGGCTTTAAAGGTAAAAACCAACACCTTGTACTGTGCCCGGAAACTAATAGGCAGCCTAGATGACAGTCCTAAAAGTAAAATATGACTTCTTCAACACTACACCCTTATTTAAACACAACACTTTAAGAATAAAAAGCCAACTATCAAATAAAAACAGACTCAACTTATCTCTCCAATTAACAATTTACAATACTGTATCACTGACTGGTTTCCAGCTTACAGACTGATTTCCAGTATTCACGTCCAGCCTTCTAACAAACGCATAATCAAGGTGAAAACCGATAATGCATAAAAATACCACAATAAAGAGACATCACTATCTGAAATCAATGAGAAGACAAAAATAACAGCAAACAATCAAAACCATGTCAATGGCTTCAATATAGATAAAATAATTTCCAAAGAACAGCTGAAATAAAATAGTCACCGTTGTCTGCTGGAAAGTAAGCCAGGAGGCTGCTGTGAGATTTTTAAGGGCTACATAAGAAAAGACACTTACTTCCATTCCTTTTCTTTTCTCTCTCCGACAATGATCCTAGAAAGCTTTTCCCCCTGACCAGACCTCCAACATTCACTTCTTCACACATGTCCCTACTCTACCCAAGACCTACTTCCTACATCTTCATCTCGACACTCAGAATTTTTCAGATATCTATACATCACTTCAGAAAAACAACAACATGAATTAAATAAATGCAGCCAAATCCCAACTTTTGCAGAAAAATAAAAAGATGTAAGGAAATCCTGTGGCAACTTTGAGACTAATGGAGGAGAAAAAAGATTTAGCATAAGCTTTTGCAGACTCCACATCACTGTAATTCAAAAAATTTATATACTAGCATTCTGAAAAATCTTCTCATCCCATCATCTGCCAGCTTAAGTTTGTGAGCTGAAGACCCAAAAGAAGCCTTCTCAACCTTCCCAGCACAGCTGTTGCTCCCACAATAAAGATAGTTCAATAACATGCTCCTTTCCAGAGCCAACTATATTTCTTCATATAATTATTACTTGTGAACAGATTTTTTTCAGCCTTCTGTTTTCCTTTTAAAAAAATCTATACAAAGCATATAGAGTGGATTCATATGTCTATTCAAAGTTCCACTGAAGTCAGTGAAGCAAACCCCCTATCTCAGGCTGCAATCCTATGCACAGTGAATACACAGTGAATACAGTGAAATTCGATATCTGAGAAAACACAGATAAATAAGCTTACACTGTTATACTTGGGGGGGGAAATGTCTCCAACTTTATCATATGCTGCTGATATAACCACCTGCCCTGAATCTGCAGTTAATTCAGCTTTGTTTCAGTTGTAGGGTGTCCAAAGGAAGAGCACCTTTTTCTTCCTTTCAATGCCTGATATTTATATAAATGTCTTTAATGAAGTCACAGAGAGATCATGGTCAGAAATATTGATAAACCACAGCTTACTGTTAGCAGCCTGGCAAACTTTGTGCAAAGATCAAAAATAATTGTTTCTTTTTTTATTGACCACAGTTTATCATTCCATGGTAACACTTAACTGTGGTTAATCTTAACTATCTTTTTTTTTAAATGCCTGCTTTATGTACCAAGGTGTGATAACAGTTTTGAGTTAACTTGGATCTCTTGACAACAAACCACAGATCTGCCTTTTACAACCTGCTCCTGATTATGTTGGACTTAGGCTTCCACCGTGGCCAATGGTATCAGGTCAGGAATAGCTGCCATATCTCATTGTTCTTTCCAAACAAGATGACACCATTTAATTTTCCCCAACAAACTCTGAATCTACCTGCCAGTTTGGATGGTAAAAAAGGGAGACACAGAAAATCATGGCAAATCCTAACTCCTCAAGTTATGATCTTTCAAAGTCAACTTCTTCCTGACCCAGCTTGCTTATCTGCTATTTTAAACTTGCACTGCAATATAACTGTGCATAGGAAAAATCTCTCTATTCTCTCTCTCTCTCTCTCTCTCACACACACACACACACATATCTACACACAAAGGAGGATTTTGTTATCTGCACTCTACAAATTATCTGCCTACAAGTGCTGCAGGCAAGCAACGAGCCGCAACACCATCCACCCACAAGACTTTCCCTGGACCCACAAATATTCCTATACGCACACCCTCCCACCAACCACACCCATAACGAACCTCCCCAAAGCACATAACAAACACAATTACTAGACAACACTCATGCTAGAAAGCAAGCTCCAAGGGACTTACTTCTAAGAAAATCTGCCACTGCACAAGACACACTTTTATCCAGAGGAATATCACAACCCCAACTGATCTTCAATGGGGTTCTTTCCCTAGTTAAAATGTGCGCACAGGAGTGCAATCTCAAAACCCGAGTAAACCCCCACGGGACTTACACAGGATTAAGTCCCGTGGTGTTCGCTGCGATCTGAGATTCACATGCTTGGGCTACTCAAGAGTAAGTGTGTGCCTCCCTTCCTCCAAGGCAAAGCCACGAGCCCTGGTTCCCTTATTTAAAAAGTGTGGGCAGGAGGGCAATCTCAAATCCCAACCGAACCCCACAGGATTTACTCCCGAGGAAATCCTGTGGTGGTCAGCAGGATCTGAGGCGCATAGGCTTTGGCCACTCAAGAGTAAACGTGCGCCTCCCTTCCTTCAAGGGTCTCAACCCCAAAGCCCAGGGGAGATATATCCATCCATTTATGTATCTCCAAATGGCCCAGCAAGTAGGTTTGAGGTTGAGATCCAGGGCTTTGCCTTGAAGGAAGGGACGTGCATGACCACCACGGGGCTTACTCGGGAGTAAATCCCATGGGGTTCAGCTGGGATATGAGACTACCTACCTCCCTACCCTTTTTTAATAAGGGAGCCAAGGCTTTGCCTTGAGGGAAGGGAGGCACACCTTTACTCTTGAGTAGCCCGAGCATGCGCGCCTCAGATCCCACTGACCACCACGGGACTTACTCGGGAGTAAATCCCATGGGGTTCCCTTGGGATTGGAGACTGTCCTCCTGCTTGCACTCCTGAATAAGGGAACCAGGACCCAGGACTTTGCCTTGAGATATATACATACACACGTGTGTGTGTGTGTGTGTGTGTGTGTGTGTGTATGTATATGTATATATCTCAAGGCAAAGTCCTGGGTCCCGGTTCCCTTATTCAGGAGTGCGAGCAGGAGGGGTTCCGTTGGGATTGGAGACCGCCCTCCTGCTCACACTCCTGAATAAGGGACCCAGGACCCAGGACTTTGCCTTGAGATATATACATATACATACACACATACATATACATATATACACACACACACACATATACCCATATATAAATACATATATAAATATATCTAGATATGTAAATATATGTATGTATATATATATACACACACATATACCCCTATATCAATCCATATATAAACGCACACACGCACTCTCCCTCTCGAGCGCCCCTGGACTTACTTCCGAGTAGGCGTGCCTGCCTAGGGTCCCACTGTGAGCGCAATGACCGGAGAGCAATATATCAAACGTGCCCACCCGGGCTCTCCTCGGGAGCGAGTCCCCGGGGCTCCCTGCGCAGAAGCGCCCACGCTCCGAGCCCAAGGCCTGGGGCGGCGGCGAGGGTGTTGCCCCCTCGGGCTCCGCCCGGCCCTTCCGACGCGCGTCAGCGCTCCCTCCGAGAGCGAGGCCGCCGCCGCCGCCGCCGCCGCCGCGTCTCCTCTCGCCTTCCCCTCCGCTCGCTTCCCCCGGGCTGGAACTCCCACCACAAGTAACCGCCCGCCCGCCCGCCGGCGCCTCAGGGAGCCTCTCACCCTCCGCGTCGCCGGCGGCGGGGGTCTCGCGCGCCGCGGGAGGAGCAACCGCCGCCGCCGCCGCCGCCGCCGCCTCAGCCGCGCCCCCGCGCCCCCTCCCCCACTCAGGCCGGAAACGGGGGGCTGGAGGAGGCGGGGGGAGCCTCTGGACCACGCGCCGGAAGGAGCGTCACCCAACGGGCGTGACAGGCCGGGGAGCGAGGGAGGGGGAAGAGAGAAAGGACGGACACTTCCGGTTTTCTGTAAACAGGCCGGCCCCGGTAGTGGGCTTTGTCCGTGGTATAGTGCTGTTATTCCACTTTCAGCCTCCTGTGGGATCCTGGGGCATTTAGAATTCTCAGCTCTGTGGCTTCATTAGACTACAAACCCCAGGATTCCACAGGAGGTTGAAAGCGGAATAATAGCGCTGTAACAATGTAGTGCGGAAATGGGCAGTGTTGACGTACACAGCAGTGATGGGGACTCCAGTCGCTTCACTGGCTGGACTTGGCAATAGATGACCTCCGGACTCAACTCGTGGCTGGTGTAGTTTTAGTGACTGACTTGCTGCCCTTGCTTCAGTAACATAAGGCCTTCGTCCAGAAGCCTTATGACTTTTGTGTATGTGTGTGTGGGGGGGTTGATATGTTATTTATTAAACATGCAGCCATGCCATCCTGAACACGCCCCATCTTGTCTGATCTCAGGAACCTTACAACTTGGAGCAACACTTCCATCTCCTTCTGCCTGCCGGTCCTGTGACAATCTGTCTCCAGCCCAAAGCTTGGGCCATTTCTTGGAGGGGAACAGGCGTGAGGCAGGGCGGAGGTCTGCTCAGCAGCCTGTCCCTGCTGCATGTTGGAGGAGCCTTCGGAATCTTTTCCTAGCAGCAGAAGGCAAGGCAAGGCTCGACCCCAGGACGCAGGGAAAGGGCCTTCCTGCTAAAGCTTCTGAAGCTTCAGTCGTGGGAAGCAAGAAGGAACCTACTCCCCACTTCAGAAACGGGCCATTTCTGCACTAGACTGTTACAGCGCTGATCATCCGCTTTCACATCCTATGGAATCCTGGGGTTTGCAGTTTAGGGAAGGGGCCTTTGAGGATGGCCTTTGAGGCCCCTCCTTAAACTGCAAATCCCAGGATTCCATAGGATGTTGAAAGCGGAATAACAGCGCTATAACAGTCTAGTGCGGAAATGGCCCAGCACCCAGACTTGAGACTTGACTTGGAAGTATCCTGAAAGGACTTGAGACTTGACTTGGGACTTGGAGTAAAAGACTTAAATACATCACTGGCACACAGGGGTGAAGCTATGGTATGGGAGTGGGGAAGGCAAATAGGGCATTGCCGGCTCAATAAGAATTCTGATTTCCCCCTTCAAAATTCTCTTCAGTCCCCAAAACGCTTTGCATCGCTGTGACTGAAAACTTCTGTTGAGTTTACAGTTTGAGCATCCAAGGAAAAGAGGCAAGGAGAGATTCCCCAGGAATGCAAACACAGCAAAATGCTAGGTATGAATGATGGATAAGGTCTTAATCTCTGCAATGCTAGAAGTTTGGGGACTGAAGGAAAGTTTATTGAGAGGATGGGATTTTTTTATTGAGCTACAATGCCTTCATTCTATCCCTGCTGTGGCTACCCCTCTGTGTGCACACTGTTGGAGCTAGCACAGAAAAAGGGTGAATATGGGGAAACATTTCAGATTTATAGTGTAAAGGAAGTACTGTAGACAGAAACGAGGGTCATCCACTAAAGTTGAATGGTAGGAGATTCTAGATAAGTAAAAAGAAGTATTCTACACATTAGTTAAACTGTAAAATTTCCTGGCACAAGATATACTGATGACTGCTTGCTTGAATGACTAGAAGATTTGATAAATGCATGGAAGTTACCTCAATCAACAGCTAGTGGTAAGAATGGTTACCTATCACCTCTATAATTACGTGCAGTTTGCCTCCGTCCATCAGTTGCTAAGGAATGAAGGACAGAAGGTACAATTACACTTATGTCCTGCCCTCAAGGCTGCCATAGAATTTTAGGTTGGGAACAGAACGTTCGACTAGGAAGCAAATGTTGAAAAATCAGGATTTTTTTTTTTAGTTTCTAAAACAACTTTCAAAACCAAACAGAGCTTGGGAAAAATAGATAAATAAATGCAGAAAAATATAGCTTATGCACAGCTAGTCCAGGCAAAGAGCAGCAAAAGGAAGTTTTCTCTCTCATTTCCTAGAGAAACAGAACACCTCTTAATACCAAAATTCAACAAATGGACCAAAAAAAGAAGAGGATATGTGACCGTATGCATCTTCATAATTTATAAAGGCCCTCAACTGTCAAAACATTTCCTTCAGTGCCACTGGTCTTCTCTGAATGATTCCATTCAGAACTGGGAATTTTTGGTTGGTTCTGTATTGATTGATCAAGCTGTTACTATTGATATAGGTCTGGGCTCCTGCAACACTATGACTACAGAATAAAGATAAGAATGTTAAATGTATATATCAATATACAAATATAGCCTTCTACTGATGTCTTCTACAAGGTCGGTTACATCTGAGCCAGTGCCTAAAAATATTTTTTAGAAAGAAGTTAGCTGTAAAGCATATGCAGAGTGCAAACAAGACATTCTCCTGAAAAAGAACACGTTTTGTGGATTCTGCTTTCTTGTAGAGCTTTGCTCTGCAGTGGGGCTCCAGCACATTGTAAAAATAGGAAAACCCCTTCTGAGTTTTCCCAACTCCAGGAAGCAGACTCTCCCTTGTCTCAGCGAAACCACTCTTAAAAGTATAGATGTTTTCGAGGGTCTTTGAGGGCAAGGCAGACAGCCTCCTGCTGTGATGAGATTACAACAGGGGCACAGTCAGGGGGAGGGCAAACTCCCTCTCCACCTCCATTGTTATTCAGTCAGCCTTGACTATGAAGGCTCTTGTAGGCACAGTAACAGAAGTCCCCTCCAATTAGCTTTTCATGGGGCTAATTTCCAATAAAATGTGCATAGGGATTGCTTTTAGATTTAGCTACTCATGTGAGGGCTCAACTATCATAATAGTTAATAGAGCACACTCCTGATTTGTGATTCAAGGTGGTTTAACTAAACAGAGGAATCTTGATTCAGTTCATGACAGGGGCAGTAGCCTTCCCTAGTCAAACGAAGTGAGGGATTGAGCCCAGTGTGCCTTTCCCTCCCACTCAGCAGCAGATGCAATAAATGCCATAAATGCAGCCTTCAAAAAGAGCACTGTCCTTTGGCAATCCTTCAAACAGATGATGGACCATCCTAATATATAGTCTAAGTTCCATAGGACTTATACAGCATATGAATATATAAATCCTTGTAGCAAAAGACAGAGACATCTTTGGGACTGATGTATTTTAGCATGGGCTTTCATGGAGTTCAATACACTTCTTTATATGTAGCGATGTCTATGCATCTATGTTTATATGTGTGTAATTGTTTGTGTGAGAGCCAGTGTGGACTACGCTTCTGGAGACGAAGGTTCGATTCCCACTTGCCCATCAAACCCCACAAGGTGACATTGAGCATGTCCAACCCCAGAAAACCCTGTGATAGGGTTGCCTTAGGATCGCTGTAAGTCAGAAAAGACCTGAAGGCACACAGCAACACCACAATTCTTTGTGTCTATATGCAATGATACTACTTATTTCTGAATAGTCCTGCGTATAGGGCTGTGCTGGTGCTGCTAGGTTGGGATTCTACGCATACAGTGACTATTGTTTGTTCCACCAATGCACACAGCTCTGTCAAGGCTGTGAGCCGTTCAAGATTTGGCTCTGCATTTGTGGAATGGTCTTCCTTTGGACCTCCAGCTGGAGGAGGATCTCACCCGTTTTTGCAAGCAATGCAAAATGACTCATCATCTTAAGGCACTGAGTTGTGTTTAAGCTGCTGAGATGGGTAGTGACAGATGGAGTACTGGGGATTTCATTCCATGTATTGTTGTGATGTTCTGTTTCCTATGTTGATATTCCACCCTTTGGTGAAAATAAATAAACATTATTATTAGTAAGCTCTGCTGACAATTAACAGCACTTCTAATTAAACCAGTTGAGCGCATCTCTAGAGACCTAGTGGCCCCAAACTCTACCCTAATTTTCAGAGTTTCATGTTTCTTTCCCCCAGTTCCTACTAGTGTTACTGCCCCTGGTCTGATGAAGATTTCAAGCTTGAAAGCTCACTTTCTTTGCATTCTGAATACTTTTTAATATCCCCATTGCCCAACTGTGATTTTTCTTTTTACTCTCAATCCAAAATACCAAAAAGAATAAAAATCACTCTCCCCTCCAAAAAAAATCTTTAAAAAAAATAGCAAAATAGCAAAAAAAAATAGCAAAACACTGCTAAAACTATTCAAGTTTCCCCATAAGGATGTCCTACTGGTCAATGAGGCTTCCATCCTTAAAAAAAAAAAAAAGGAAGGTACTGGATTTAGGATTGTAAGTGATGCTTTTGGGAGGCAGGATATATCAGAGACAACTCTCAGTTTAAATTATGACTGAAACACAAACCAAGAAATCCCCGGGAGGACTGACTCCCAAGTAAAAGCAGAAGTGGTGCCGCTCTAGCACTTGCCATCTCTATGGCTTTCCCCGCAGTGACGTCAGAGACCCAGTTTTGGCTTCAGAAAGAAGGGCAGTCAATGGCCTCTCTAGATGCCAAACCGGAAGTCCAATTTGAAAATTATTTTTGTCCAAAATGTCTCATCTCTTTCTGTCTGTATATAAGCCACGGGGTATAGGGAAGAGGAATTAGAAAAAGCGAAGGAGGAGCCTCAAGAACCACAGTCCTCTTTAAAAAAAATACAGCTGTAGTAACCGCAGAAACGCAGTCCAGGCGAAGGCGGAGCCATTTTGGGAAAGGGGTGGGACTTCCGTCGCAGAAACCAATGAGCGCAAAGAGGAGCGCCTCGCTGCGAGAGAACGTTCTTACCCTTAAAGAAGAGTCACCGATAGGAGTGACCACCGCGCAGGCGCGGCTACCTATCAGCTTAATATGGGTGGGAGTATAGCTTGGTGGGACGGCGCATGCGTCGTACCTGGAAGGCTTGCCACTCTGGGGGAAAGCTCAGAATCAACTTTTGTTTTATCCTGAGGATTGTGGGAGTTGTAGTTAAAAAAAAATACCTTTTGCAAACTTTGCTCCGGGCTTCCCTCGTGCCTCGTGCAGATCAGGCTAAAATAGAGCATGGAAAAGTTTAAATTACAACTCTCAGGAATTCCCCCAGCCAGCAACAATTATAGTGCAAAATGCAAGGTTTTAAATCTCAGGGCTAAAGAAGGGTCAGATGCTGAACAGAGCACAGGTCCTCTAATTGCCTATAGAGACAAACAGTATAATCATGGAAGCAGAGAGCTGGAAGAGAGCACAAGGGCCATTGAATGCAACCCTCTGCTATGCATACTCAAAGCACCCCCAGCAAGTGGCCATCCAGCCTCTGTTTAAGAGCCTGCAAAGAAGGAGGCTCCACCACACTCCCAGGCAACATATTCCACTGCCGGACAGCCCTGACCGCCAGGAAGTTCTTCCTAATGTTTAGGTGGAATCTCTTGTAGTTTGAATCCATTGCTCCATGTCCTAGTTTCTGGAGCAGCAGAAAACAAGCTTGCTCCATCTTCAACATAACATAATGAAGTCACGTTAAATTACTTTTAACCTAATGACCATATTAAACCCCAAATGTAAGTTACTATTATACCTGCCTCTTAAAAAAAAAAGTCTTCCCTACTTCACGAAAATAATTATAGTTTCTTCATTAGTTTTTTCCTAAATGCTAGAACACTACTAGCCTGGGTGGGGCAAAACATCTTCTCTTACGCACTTGACTGTCACATCAGCACTCACGAGGCAACGGCAGAAAGACCAGCACAAGCCAGCGTCTTGAACCCTGTAATGTTCCCTCTCCATCACTGAATGAGGCCCCCGCACATAATTACTGAAGCAACTAAAAATTACTGTTACACTGCTGAAGAAGTTAGGTTTATCGCTGAGCGACTTAAGTAACTTAATTATTCCTTCATTATTGGAAAGAGAAGTTAAGGAACTAATTGCAAATAATTAGTTATTTGTGACCGATCATCTCCAGGCTCTGCATCTTCTCATGTGATAGTGCTGGAAGTATGATATAAGCTTCTGTAACTGCTAGAGCTTGGAAGCTGCTTTTAAAAAGTACAGTCAGCCCTCCACATTTGTAGGTTTCACTTTTGCGGATTTGATTATTCACGGATTATTTGCTGTCACCTCTGCTACCTCCCTGTGCCATTTTTAATAGGGACTGCTAGCCACGTGAGACTGAAAAACTGCGAATGAGGCTTGTAAGTCCCTATTAAAAATGGTGTAGGGCAGCCGTGGAGGTGTTTGTAAGCCCCACCGGCCACCCGCTTCTGCCTTGGGAAGGAACTCTGATGCCTCAAAGGAATCCACGGTGGGTTGAATATGGTGATCATACTTTTTTTGTGTTAAATATGGTTTGGGAGGGCCTAGAAGTATTTATCTTTTTTCCACTTTCACGGGGGTCCCATGCCCCTAACCTGAGCAAATGTGGAGGGATGACTGTAAATCATTTCTGTTACTCAATATTTGAAAAGGAGGTTGTCTTTGTTGTTGCTGCTATGTTCCTTCAAGTCACTTCTGACTTACGGTGACCCTAAGGCAAACCGATCACAGGGTTTTCTTGGCAAAATTTGTTTGCGGGGGAATTGTCTTTGCCTTCCCCTGAGGCTGAGAGAATGTGCCCAAGGTCAACCAATGAATTTCAGTGACTGATTGGGGATTCAAATCCCGGGCCATTTCCGCACTAGACTGTTTTAGCACTATTATTCCACTTTCAACATCCTATGGAATCCTGGGGTCTGCAGTTTAGGGAGGGGCCTTGAAGATTTCATAGGGCGTTGAAAGTGGAATAATAGCGCTATAACAATCTAGTGTGGAAATGGCCCTGGTCTCCAGAGTCATAATCTAGTACTCAAACTGCTACACCACATGGGGTCCCCTTACTTGTCACAGTGCTAAAAAGTAACTTGTGGCTTCCTTTGTTGCTTTTATTCCTTTTCCGTTTCTAAAAAGGTAAGACTGACGAGTGAATGACACAGATGTAATAAAAAAAAAGTCTAACCAGATTGCCTCCAAAGATGCCCTTCAAAATTAATATTGACTCTTTCTCGTTACACCAATGGGATGGATTTGTTCTCCTGCTCGTTGTATTTTTATTTAAAATATGACTTCAGTCTGCCCTCATTATATAAAAAAAGTATAGTAGCTACTTACAGAACTACATTGGTTGTAGCTTCTTATTATATCCAAGCTGTGAGAGGAGTTTATCCTGTTTTCCAGCCAACCTTCTGTCATTCCTTGGAGCCATATCTGAAAAATCTTCTGGCTGGTCCAGAGCAATAAATGAAGCAAGGAAGAAATGTGCATAAATTGTGACCACATGGAGAAAGGAGGTGGGGGTGGCGGTATTTAAAGGTAAAGTTTACATCCCTTTTATTATCTTCAGGTGTTGGCAGCAGAAGTTTTACTCTCAGATTTCCAGGCTTGTAAAACTGACTTTTTAAAACTGTATAACACCACCAAATTGTTCTGTGATTTTATTTTGCATCTTGTAATTTCTTTGCAAGTTAGTAGAACATAACTTTTCTCTTCCTGTTTCTTTTATATGTTGATTTACAGCCTTGTCATCCCTGCTTCTTAGCCCCAAAGGCCTGTTTACATGCCAAAGAGGCACGTGTGTTGTCCTTTTGATTTTTAATTTGACATTTCTGTTTGTAATCGTTTTTATGTAGCCCCTGAAGAAAGCCACTGAAATATATACATAGGCCAAAACACATTGGGCTGGTTTCAAAATAATAATAATAAAAAAAAAACACCAAATCCATCCACTGAGCACTTGGAGAAGTCTCTCTCTGCTTTTTTTCCCCAGTGGATTCTGTTTACATGCAGTCAGTTACAAAAATAAAGTCCTTGGCTGAACTGAAAAGACACAGCACAAAAACAAAAAAGTATGGAGAGGGAGGGAAACGATGCAGTCTGTTGGGAAGGCTGGGATTTCCATGTTGTCTTCCTCCACTGAAACGGCTACTGAACAACCAAGGGAAAACATTTCTGTGATAAAAGAATCAGTAGTCCCACCTCTGCACATGTAAATGGCCATACTGTTCTTCTTCTGTCTCTTTAAAGGGTTGGGGGTTTGAGCTGCACAGTGATGTTTTGGGTGTTCAATCTATGTCACCACATCTCTTTGTTTCAGAATGGCATACCCACTCTGTAGCAGACCACAAGCTTAACATGTGCCAGCAGTGTGATGCGGCAGCTGAAAAAGCCAATACGATTCTGGGTTTCATCAATAACAGTGTAGTATCTAAGTCAAGGGAAGTAATAGTACTACTCTATTCTGCTTTGGTCAGACCCCACCTGGAATACTGCGTCCAGTTCTGGACACCACAATTCAGAGAGGTGGGGGCTTCCTGTATATTTCTGAGTAGTGCTATAATTTCTTTGTCCTAGATCCAGCTGTTACTCTGTCCCTGGAGTGGGCCCATTGAATCAGTAAGTCAATAACTTAGTAAGTCAATAACTATGGAAGTTCCTTTAATTCGAAGGAACTAACAACTGGACTCAAGTTTCTGCCTGGAAGCACCTCTTATATGAAAACTTGCAAGTGAAAAAATTCTCTTTAAAGGCGACTTCTTATTATAGCCAGCAGAGGTCATTCTTCTACAAAGTTTAGACTTCCATTCTGCATTCCTATACCTGGGCTGTGAACAGTCAGCCCACCACAGTTGCAGGTTTACCTTTCATGGATTTGATTATTTGGGAGTTTCTCCAATCCTTCCCCTCTCCTACTTCAAGCTCTTCTTTTCCTGGGGAACCATCCCTCTCGGCAGCTCTGATCAGTCCATACAGCCCTTTTAAAAAGCCACCTCTGGTCCTCCTCCTCCTCCTCCTCTACCAGCCACTGCTGGGCCAGCGAAGGACGGATCGCAGCCTGATTTCTGAGTACCCCAAATTCTCTCCCAATGCCCCCCACACCCAAGGAAGGAGAAGGTGTAGGGGGCCACCATGCCAACTCCATTTTCCCTCTCATTTCCCTGGCTTGGTTTAGATTATGGCAGTGATGTAGACTCAAGTCGATAGACTCAAGTCGGATTTAAGTCGCTTCATTGACTCGACTTGGACTTGACTCAGCAATAAATGAGGCGCTGACTTGACTCGACTCGAGACTTGTATGTTTTTAATGACTGCCTTGCTGTCCTTGGTTCAGTACCGTAACACATTCATCCAGAAACCTTACGACTTTGAACAACGCCTCCGTCTCTTTGTGCCTACTGGTTGCATGCCGATCTATCTCAAGCCCAAAGTGTGGGTGCATTTCTCAGCGAGGAACAGCAAACGGTTTAGGCAATGGGCTTGAGGTCTGAATCACACCAGGTAGTCCCCTAAGTTTACTGAAATCAACTTTCTTAAAGGTTAGAATGCTTGGCTTCCCCATCCACTGTGTAACAAAGTCCAAGAGAACGCGGTCACTTCCACCCGACGTTCCCGCCTTTGAGGAACCTTATCTTTTGCACAATTGATTGGGTTAAAAATGCTGCATAGCAGAAAGAGAAAACAGTAAAGCAACTGCTTCATTGTCTCACCCCCCACTCCCTTGCTGGTGTTCTGCTGAATAAGCTCTACAATGCACTCTGTTTGTCTTATCAGTTAGCCTTTAGTAAGTGCATTTCTATGGCAGAACTCCAAGAACAGGCAAGGAAGCTCTTTCAAGAATTTACAGCACTGCTTTGTGGATTGTAAAGCCCAGCGTGCTCAACCGGAAATTGCAAAGCACAGCAGGCTCAACAGTTTTGTTATCTTCGGGGGCCACAAAATGGCTTTTGGAACCACATGTGGCCCTCAGGCCACACTCTGCCTTCTCCTGACTTCAGGACTTACTTAATCAGATGCGGCGCTGCTTAGCCTTCACAATCAGAAAAGGGTCCCAATAATACTACATAATTGTAGTGCTGTGTTGTTGTTATTGTTGCATGCCTTTGAGTCGTTCCTGACTTATAGCAACCCTAAAGGGAGCCTGTTATGGGGTTTTCTTGGCAAGATTTGTTCAAAGGAGATTTGCCATTGCCTCCCTCTGAGGCTGAGAGTGTGTGACTTGCCGAAGGTCACCCAGTGGTTTTCCACAGCAGAGCAGGGATTGCCCACTTCTGCAAAGGCTTTGTCCCTGCAGGTCACAAGATGTTGAATCAATGTCCCATATTTTGCTTTCTTGTATTTTCTATAGTCAGAGTCGCCATCATTTGATCTCTCCCTTATTGAACTGTGTGCCGCGCCATTCAGAAAAATTCTATGTAAAAATCCTTATGTCCAAACGTAACCCTATTAGTTGCTGAATTTCATTCATCAGCTATTAAGATAGAGGGAGAAGTATCAAAGCTATGTCGGGATACTGCCAAGGCGCTTTAAGATCAATCCAATTCCATTGTTTTAATGAGATGGAATTAGCGAACGCCTATTTATATTTTATCTGTTACTCCGTATTGTCTATGATTTTATTTCATGTATTTCTATTCTATTTTATGCATTTATGTCCTATTTTTTGCATTTATATCCTGTTTATAGTCTATCCTATTTACGTATTTATATCCTATTTTTAGCAGGTGTATTGTCTCTGTATCGTACAGTTGGATGGTTTGCTATGTTGGGTCTACAGACCGTAAAATAAAGTTTGATTTGATTTGAACCCTGCTTTCCCGAGAGCTAGCGCAACATGTAAACCACTATGCAATGCTGGCTCATTCCATCCTACAGAATCCTGGGATTTGCAGTTTAGGGAGGGGAATTCTCCGCCAGTGCCCCACCATGCTACAAATCCCAAGGGTTCCATGGGATGCAGCCGTGGGAGTTGAATGAAATCACAGTGCTGTAATTCTCTAGCGTGAAAAGGCCCAAGAGCAGGTGCAGCTAGACTGGTATGATGGGGGTGGCGTATATAACGCAGAGATAAGAATATGGCCACGTGCGCTGATAAAGGGACAGAGGGAAAGCAATAGCCGGCATAAGGCCAGAGACCTGCTTTTTGTCCATATATGGCTAAAGACATGTCTTTGCCCATGTTTGGTAATATCAGAAAAGGCAGGGCGTTTGCACTCTTCACTAGAAAGCTGCCTCATATATGGTTATGATACCTCTTTATCTCACAAGGCGTTTCTAATAAAACTTTGTGTCAACAGATGAGAGGAAATGAGATCCAGGAAGAACAAAAGGCCAACGAGCTGGGAGTGGAAGCATAGGATAAGGAAGACCTGAGCCCAAAGTTAAAACACATTCACACTGAGACCACCGTAGGGCTGACCACCATGGATGCAACTGTTGTCATGCCGAGATAAGTTTAAAAGGAAATCTAAATAACCACAGTGTTTTTGCTCCTGTTTCTCCCCTCTTCTCTGGCCTCTGGGAAGAAGCAAGCATCCCAGGTGAGCTTCTTTGTATTGGAGGCTGGAGGTGGGGGCATCTGGAGGAACTGCACCTTTAAAGCGACAAATAGGGGACCTCAGCACAGTGGGAAATAACATACCATGTGCTCAGAAAGGTCCAGCTTCAATCTCCAGTTAAAAAGCTGAACATGAGTCAGCAGCGTGATGCGGCAGCCAAGAAAGCCAATGCGATTCTTGGTTGCATCAATAGGAGTATGGTGTCTAGATCGAGGGAGGTAATGGTACCACTCTATTCTGCATTGGTTAGGCTTCATTTGGAATACTGCGTCCAGTTCTGGATGCTTCAGTTCAAAAAGGATATCAACAAGCTGGAGTGTGTCCAGAGGAGGGTGACCAACATTGTGAAGGATCGAGAAGCCATGAAGCCCTATGAGGAGCAGCTTAGGGAGCTGGGTATGTTTAGTCTGCAGAAGAGAAGGTTAAGAGGGGACATGATAGCCATGTTTAAATATTTGACGGGATATCGTGTTGAGGAAGGAGCAGGCTTGTTTTCCGCTGCTCCAGAGACTAGGACAAGGAGCAATGGATTCAAGCTACAGGAAAGGAGATTCCACTTAAACCTCAGGAAGAACTTCCTGATGATCAGAGCTGTCCGGCAGTGGAATCTGCTGCCTCCATGGGGGGGGGGGGAGTCTCCTTTTTGGAAGTTTTTAAGCAGAGGCTGGATGGCCATCTGTTGAGAATGCTTTGGTGGGTGTTCCTGCATAGCAGGGGGTTGGACTGGATGGCCCCTGGGGTCTCTTCCAACTCTATGATTCTATGATTCTAGGTATCACACGACAGTAAGGTGTCTCCTACAAGTTATTGAAGTAGATATGAGGCACTCCAGACGTTCTTGGGCTCCAACTTCCATCACACCCTGACAGCATGACCAGTGGATAACAGTGAAAGATGTTGGAGTTCACCAAAATTTTGAGGGTTGTCATCTTCCTCAAAGATACCACCTTGAGCAGAAGGAACTGAATGAAATGAAATTCTTGCCTCTAAATCACGATTCAGATGTTGCTAAACTGCAAATCCCAATACCCCAAGCAAACATCACCACTGGTAAGGGATCATGGGAGATGTGATACAGCATCTGGAGTATCCCTATTTGCTTACCCCTACTCTAAGCGCATTTCCGCACTAGTTTGTTCTAGCACTATGATTCCACTTTCAACATCCTATGGAATCCTGGGGTTTGCAGTTTAGGGAGGGGCATTAAGAATTCTCAGCCAGAGAGCTC
Source organism: Iguana delicatissima (assembly GCA_948472985.1). Classification (NCBI taxonomy): domain Eukaryota; kingdom Metazoa; phylum Chordata; class Lepidosauria; order Squamata; family Iguanidae; genus Iguana; species Iguana delicatissima. The sequence goes on from CAOKZL010001819.1 coordinate 574,750, forward strand.
TTTGGCCTCAGGAAACTACCAACCCTAGAATTCCACAGGATGTTGAAAGTGGAATAATAGCACTTTAACAGTGTAGTGCGGAAAGGCCCTGATAATACATGCACCCAGCATCTTACGTGGGATTGTAGGACATACATATGGTCAGATCTGGACAATAGCTAAATAGTTGTCCCTCCATATTTGTTGGGGTTAGAGCAGTGGTTCTCAACCTGTGGGTCCCCAGATGTTTGTGGACTTCAGCTCCCAGAAGCCCCAGCCACTATGGTCAATGCTCAGGGCTTCTGGGAGCTGAAGTCCAGAAACATCTGGGGACCCACAGGTTGAGAACCACTGGGTTAGAGGCACAGGACACCCATGAAAGTGGGAAAACCAAAAATATCTGTAGGCCCCCCAAACCATATTTAACACACACAAAAAAGTACTGTATGGTATGATCCACAGATTCAACCCACTATGGATCGAAATACAATATATTTGAATCTGCAATGGGGAGCATGCCAGCCGCCCAGTTCTGCCTTTGGGGTGGCAGGTTTCCTTCACAAGGCAGAAGTGAGTGGCTTGCTGTCTCCTTCACTGCCACCCTAAGCCATTTTCAAAGGAGGTTTACAAGCTTCATGTCTTGTTGGCAGTCTCTCCCAGTCTCATGAATGAGAGGTGAGACTTATAAGTTCTTCTTAAAATTGGCACAGGGCAGCAGCACAGACAGTGGCAAATAATCAAATCTGCAACTGTTGAACCCATGGACTGTAAAACTATTTGCCTGTGTTCTACGGACTTAAACAGAAACGGTGGACAATGAAATTGCAGCTCTGGTTGTTGACAATGGCTCTAGAATGTGCAAGACAGGATTTGTAGGAGATGATGCTCCATGCATGGCATTGTGGAAAGGCCCAAATGTCAGAGCAGCTTGCCAGGTGTGACACTGAAGGACCTCTACGTGGGGGACGAGGCACAGGGCAAGAAAAGCATCCTGACCTTGAAAGTACCCCAATGAGCATGGTTCCATCACCAACTGGGATGGCAGATGGAGAACGTCTGGCCTGAACCTAACGGCCTTGCGGAAGTAGAATTTATATAATCCATTACTAAGGAGGAGATGATGCATTATCAATGAGATGTATTCTTGTTGCAAAAAGACCAAAGTCCTGTCCTTGCGCATGTGATAAAATGCCACCCTGTTTCTTCTTATCGCTGAAATGCTAGAGGAACTATGTTTTATGATGTTTAATTATTGCCTAAGTGATTTCTTTTGCATAAGGCGTGTTCAGAGATAAAATAGGATTTATAGCAAAGGGCAACGGAGCAGGGCGCTGGAGAGAAGCAGCCCTGGGAAGAACTGGGAGCGAAAGAGAAGATTCTACACTTGTGAGATTGATTGGAAAGGCAGCCGCTTCACTCAAAGGTGAGTGTTAAATAGGGCTAAGCAGACGGAATAGCTCCTGCTGTTCCTTTCTCTACTTGCTTCTCCGGCTGCTGTAAGAAAGAAGCATCCAGGTGAGCTGCACTACACTGGAAGCTGGACAAAAGGAACCAGTTTCAAGGCTATGGTTTGAGGAATTGGCTTTCTCTGGGTCCCACCGCCACCAATGGAACTGGCAGAGAACCTTCTCAGTGGCTGATCCCAAATTACGGAATTCCCTCCCGTGGGAGGTTTGGTTGTCCCCTCTCTCCTTTCCTTTCGCCAGCAGGCTAAGACTTTCTTATTCAGGCAGGCGTTTGGTTTAAAGTCTATGTGATAGAAAGGGTTTGAGGTGGGGCTGTATTTCTTGTCTCTCTCTCTATACATATCACATGTGTAAAACACAAGGGCCGTGGGCCAGATCCTGCCCGCCAGGCCATTTCATGTGGCCCTCACACTTCTGCTGCAGCTGCAGCTGGGGGGCACAAAAAAGGCACACTTTGGATATTCTATGTCACTTTACAGAGGTATAGGGATCACAAACTATGATCAAATAGCCCGAAAATGTCTGAGAAAAGAAAAGTTGATGCAGAGGGGAGGCAATTTAAAAACCAGTAATAATCGGATGCAGAGGCAATTATTTCATATGATAAAAGAGTAGATGTCTTCCAGATACAACTGGCCCTTTGTGGGGAACCATAATGCTGATGCAGCCCAAGATGAAATTGAGTTTGGCACCCCTGCTCGCTCTCTCTCTCTCTCTCTCTCTATATATATATATACACACACACACACACATATCTTATGAGCTGTATTTTTATCCGGTTTGAATCTCTTGCTTTTCATTGAGCTGCTATTTATTTCTTTTTAAACTTTTGTGTAAGTAATATTTTATCTGTACCTTGTGTTTTTTCAATGCTATAGTCCACTTTGGATCCTGCATGGGGATAGGTGGGAAATCAATCTAGGGATTTTGACTTGGTGCTGGAGCTGACACTTGACACTCAGAGGGTCCCACTTTTAATCCAGGAGCTCTGAAAGTTGCTGTACTGTAATTCATTCCTGTTACAATGTTTGGATGGGATTTCCCTGCCCTTACTAATTACAAAAGATAATTAACAGTAGGGATGGGATGAATCCAGAATTTTCCTAATCGGAATCTGAATCCCTGGAAGGTTCTGGGAATCCACGAATTTCACAAATCTCGAATCTTTCGAATCCTGTTTAAAAAGCAAGGGAAAGAAAACACTTCTACTGGCCCTGGCGGTGCCAATTTTTTTTTTAAAAAAACTAATTTTTGGTTGGTGGATTCGAACAATTTGGTTTGCCAGTTTTGGTGTGGGGATTCAGATCCACAAATCTCAAATCCTCGCTGAGAATTTGAGGATTCAAGGATGGGAGGACTCAGTTGGCCCTTCCCTAGTTAACGGTGGCTGGACTGCAAGGAGGCACATGAGTCTTTGCCATTAGGGGAAGAGGGCTTCTATTTCTCTTATAAATTATAGTGATCATTCCAGAATTTGCATTGATAGATATAAATTAATGTATGAAAATTACGCACAAATCAATGTCCTCTTTGTCCTTTTTTTTTCTTTTGAGATATGCATTTCTGCCTTTGGAACCAGCATTGTGTAGTGGTTTGAATGTTGGACTATGACCCTGGAGACCAGTGCTTGATTCCTTGCTCGGCCATGGAAACCCACTGGGCGAGCTTGGGTGTGTCACACACTCTCAGCCCCCAGAAAACCCCATGATTGGTTCGCCTTAGGGTTGCCATAAGTTGGAAACCACTTGAAAGCACACAACAACAATTTCCACCTTTTAGATGATGCGTAAATATTAAACCTACTTTTCAAAAATTAATGATCTCTTGATGTCTACTTTCTGCTGTGTTCCATCTGCACTAATAGGACGGAAGCCATGACTATGTAGCTAGGCAAAAAGACATTTCCTTTCATTCCCTCTTCTCCTTTTCCCCCTCTCTAATGCAACTTAAGCTCTGCAGACAGGCTCTGCAATTTTAAATCGAGAAGCTATCATCCCTACATTGCAGCTTGTCTTTCCTACATTTTGTGTGCTATCTACCCAGCCATCTTCTAGCATTAACTTTTCTTTCCTTGGTGATTGGAGCTGCAGGTTTCTTGGTGATTGGAGCTGCAGGTATTTCACTTTGATGCCAAACATGGCATACCTTCCAACATTTTCACAAATGAAAAGCATGACACAAGTGGCTGAGCAACGTTATAGTGTGGTGGGGTTATTACTGAGGAAGAACACTCAAGTTAGACGAGGTGACAATGGTTTGCTTTTGCTTGAGCCAGCTGGGAAAGGCAAGGTGCTGCTCCCTCCTCTCCTTTCCCCCAGATGAGTTAATTGAGTGCTAACTACTTTTGCACTTTGTACTTGGTTTGCAGCGACTGAGGTCGGATGGGGACAAATGGGAAAAGCGCGAGGAGAAGACAAAAACTAGTAGATCTTAAAAGCAGTTGAAAAAGTGGGACTGTAGAGGGTTAATTGAGACTGTCCTTGCCAAACAGGGACAGTTGGAGGGTGTGACATGAGTCCAGCAGCAAAATAACTATAATTTAAATTTTCAGATGTCCATGTCACTTCCCAACAATTGTTTATTAAGGACCACAGTTAAGATAATGATCAATGTTTGTACTTTTGGCATGTCTTATATTCCCATATATCTCTCACATCCAAGTGTGGATATAAAGACCTTCATGTTCATGATTCAGTGGATTGCTGTCTCCAAAATCTTATACCAAATTAAGGTAGGAGGCTACAAGTGACTTGTGGTGACCACATGTGCTTTATGGGGAAGCTGGGATTTGAAGTGTATAGTTCCACTGTGTGAATCTATAGAATCCTAGACCGTTTCCGCACTACAGTGTTATAGTGCTACTATTCCACTTTCAACATCCTGTGGAATTCTGAGCTTTGTAGTTTAGGGAGGGTCACTTAGAATTCTCAGCCAGAGAGCTCTTTTTGGACCTCAGTAAACAACAAACCCCAGAATTCCTCAGGATGTTGAAAGTGGAATAATAGTATTATAACGCTGTAGTATGGAAATGGTCCTAGATATTGAAGGGAACCCAAAGTTCATCTAATCTAGTTCTGTCCCTGCAGGAATTTGTAACTGTGGCATAATCCATTTTGTGTTCCACTCTGTCATTCTAACTCAGACAGAATGTTACAGTGCTCAGAAAGTTGCAGAAAAGGCAAATAAATATGGTCTGCAATCTGATGCATTTTCTTTACAAAGAAAAGCTACAGTGTTTGGGGCTTCTGGAGTTGCCCAGATAAACCCTTTGAAGTAAAGTTGGATTGTTACACCGAGGCCATTTCCACACTACACTGTTATACTGCTGTTATTCCACTTTCAGCATCCTGTGGAATCCTGGGGTTTGCAGTTTAGGGAGGGTCACTTAGAATTCTCAGCCAGAGACCTCTTTGGCCTCAGGAAACTACAAACCCCAGAATTCCATGGGATGTTGAAAATGGAATAATAGCCCTATAGCAGTATTCTTGTGGAAAGCACCTGAGTGTAGATTTGTGGATAACTGTTGTTGGAGCTTAGTGTCTTTTGCTTTGGAGCATTCCAGGGTCGAACACTTTTGCAGAAAAGGATTCCTCCCCCCAATTCTATACTCCACAAATGGAGTTAAGAGAGGAGCAGATTTTCTGCAAATCCAACAAAATCTGTGATTCAGGTTACTATGAATTTTAACCATAGTTGTCAAGCAGTTTGTGATAAGATTAAAACATGTTCTGTTTTAATATATATTAAAATGCATATTGAAACTGAATTTTCATAAAGAGAAATTTGAGTGTCCTGTAATTTATGCTGATGAGAATGTGGGCTATAAAAGAAAAACATGGGTACTGTATGTATTTAGACTGAATACATCACATTAATACCTACCTCCTGACTGTCAACCCCATTCTGAAAGTTCCTCATTGCTATTTTGAAAATCTAGCAACGTTATCATCCCAAGTTAAAAACCTTAGAAGGGCTACTTTGTTAACTACGAGAAGAGGCCAGCAAGACAATCTATTTTTGCGATGTAAGATACAAATAAACTGGAGAAAGTTTGGTAGAGGGGAGTTCTCCCCATTTGCTGAGAAAAGTTAGAAACTGTTACAAAGCTGTTTTAAACTATATCTCTCTGTGTGTGTATCTGTCTCTCTCTCTCTCTCTCTCTCTCTCTCTTTGTGCAATTCTATTTCATCAAAATGCTGCAAAAGCATGCATGAGTTTCTAAAGAAGAAAGCTATTGCAAAGGGAAAAGGACAATATCAAGTGCTGGATCAGAAAAAAAAAAAACTGTAAGAGGAGATATGTCAAGAAATTAATTAAATGGCTGGTAAAGCTAGTACGCTGTAGTGGTTTGAGTCTTGCACTGTGACGCTGGAGACCAGAGTTCGATTACCGCTCGGCCATGGAAACTCATTAGGTGACCTTGGGCGCATCACATACTCTCAGCCCCAGATGATAGGGTCACCATAGGGTTGCCATAAGGTGGAAATAACTTGAAGACAAACAACAACAACAAAGCCAAGAAACTAGAGTTGCCAGAGCAAAAATGACAGGGTTCCTGTATCTTTTAAAGGGGGAGTTTCAGCAGTTTTGCTAATCGCACAACTTGGTAACAGGCAACACCTGTTAAAATTCACTCTTCTACACAACCATGCAAGGCAAAGGAACCATTTTCAGTTTTGACTCTGGAAACCCTACCAGAAGGAGATTAGATAGGAGGAGGAGGAGGAAAAACAGCAGCAGCAGCAGCAGCAACAACAACACAACAACAGCAGCAACTGCAGTACCAAATTATTAAAGAAGGAACACTCTCTGGAGTTGATTTGCTTGAAAGAAATTGCTTGGCAACAGGAAACACCACCCAACAAGAACGAAGAGATGTCCCTAACACATCATTCATCTTCTGTGTGGACAGTTTGTTCGACCCTATCTTCACTCCATATTTCCCGTCCGCGCCCAGCAAGATATTGCAGAGTTACTCAGAAGTTTCTTCATTAGCAGTTATAGCACATTGATAATGCTTTAACCGCCCTGGGTCAACCCTATGGAATCCTTGGATTTCTAGTTTGGCCAGGTCTTTTGCACTAGAAGAGAGCTTGAAAAGAAAAGAAGAAGGAAAGAAAAAAAAAAGAAAGGTTTCTGGAAGGGTTGGAATCTGTAGGGTCCTCATCTGATACTCTTTAAGAAATGGACCAGAGCACAATGGTTTAAAAGAAGGGGTGGCGGTGGTGGTACCAGGTTGCTGAGATGATGAGTCCATTATTTGTTAGGGGAAAAAAAGGAGTTACAAATAAACGCTTTTAACGAGAGTAAGCTGTCTTAACTTGTGAAAAATTGTAAATCCAACTTTTCGTATTAAAGTCTGGGACATGCAGATGATGTGGTCTGCATCGTAGCAGAAAATATTTAAGTATTTACTTGTTTTTCCTGCAGCTTGTCTTAAAAATGATGGATAACAATATTCCTACTCTGGTTGTTGTCGATAGCACTAGAACATGCAAAGCAGGATTTGCAGGGTACGATTCTCCGAGTGTAGTGTTGCCCGCTATTGTTGGGAGGAGAGGGGTGACAGAAAAGGACTTCTAAGTGGGAGAGGAAGCCCAGAGCAAGAGAGACGTCTTGACTCTGACGTACCCCATTTCACGTGGCTACATCACCAACTGGGATGCCATGGAGAAGATCTGGCACCACACCTTCTACCATGAACTGCAAGTGGCTTCAGAGGAGTATCCAATCTTGCTTACCGAATGTCCGATTAATTCAAAAACCAACCAGGAGAAGATGACCCAGATCATGTTTGAGACCTTCCGCGTGCCAGCCTTCTATGTGGCCATCCAGGAAGTGCTGTCTCTGTACGCCTCTCGCAGAACCACAGGGGTTGTCCTTCATGTAAGAAGTGATCACGCTCACACTGTGCCCATCTATGAGGTTCACGCCTTGCCTCATGCTACTCTGCATTACCCCACAGGTGGGAATGACTTGACCAACTATCTCTTGAAGGTCCTGACAGAGAGGGGCTACAGCTTCACCAGTATAGCTAGAAGAGAAACTGTGAGGGATATTAAGGAGAGGCTGTGCTACGTGGCCCTGGATTTTGAGCAGGAGATGGCCACCGCTGCGTCCTCCTCCTCCCTGGAGAAGAGCTATAAGCTGCCGGATGGGAAGGTGATCACCATCGGCAATGAGCGTTTCAGGTGCCCTGAGGTTCTCTTCCAACCTTGGTTGCTGGGTGAGGAGTCACTGGGCATCCATGAGCTCCTCTTATATACCATCATGAAGTGTGACAGAGATATCCGCCAGGACCTGTATGCCAACATTGTGCTGGCGGGTGGGAGCACCATGTTCCCTGGCATTGCTGAGAGGATGCACACAGAGATGACAGCCCTGGCCTACAAGGGAACGAAAATCAATATAATTGCTCCCCCAGAGCGCCGGAACTCAGTGTGGATTGGGGGTTCCCTTCTGGCTTCTCTCTACCTTCCAGCAGATGTGGATCAGCAAACAAGAATATGAGGAGTCTGGCCCAACCATTGTCCGTCGTAAATGCTTTTGAGGTTTTTATTTTCCCTGCTTTCATGCATAAGTGGAAATGTTTCAGACCTTTTACACAGTGACACTGGACATACGGTTTAACCACATGCCAGCTGGTCTTCCAAGTCTTGAGATATCTAACTACATGATATGGCTAACTCTTCCTGCCCGTGTGAAAGGAGATTCTTGGCCCAACAGCTAGACGGCCTATACATCTGTGTTACATCTGAAAATTTTGCTTCCTCTGCTGTGGTTGCAAATCTATCAGTCTTTGTACTTTCCTTCATGTACTTTCCTTCATGTACTCTGGCAGTTCCAAGAAGGTCCAGAAGAATACCATGGACCTGGTTGCAAGCACAACGAAGATCACAATAGTTCTAAAAGAGGGCAGGTAGTGAATAAATACAAAAAAGAGATTTATGACCAACTTCTATATACTGATTTAGACCGACACTGCCCTCTAGTGCATCTTGAACACAGCATTCTTCTTGATGAAGCCATCAGCTGCAATTGGTGTCTAACACAATAATAATAGTTTCACCTCTTTTTCTACAGCAACCCATCTAGGCAAAACTGATAGTTCTTTTTAATGCAAATTCAGAATATTTAAGAGAGAGGAACCAGTCTGTAAGCAGACTTCTGATCAGTTGCCTAGACCGTTTGTGTCAGCAATAGCTGTTCTCTGATCTTTGACTGGAATACTTCGTCTCTCATAGAAGGCTAGCTGAAGCTGGCCTCATATTCCCATATATATATTAAGAACATCCAACGCTTCCTTTCTCTCCTTGAAAATATCACCTTCCAGACGGAAGATGCTCTGCAAGGAACTTCTCAACATCCTCTTTCCTGCTAGAAACTCCATAAATTCTCTGAAACTTAAGACTCTATTCAAACAGGTTAAATTTACCTAGCTAATTTGGGCTGATTTTATAGATCTGTAGTAACAAGCATATGTATGATGGCCAACTTTGTTATTTCCTTCTCTTTACCTGCTTTTCCTCAAATCATATCATTTATTTGCTTAAGTCTGGCTTTGCTTTTTAAAAAGATTCTCTGTCATTTCTAGCTTAAACTTTTTCACCTTCCTAGACCTGTCAAGTTAGTGCTTAGGCTCTAGAAGACCGAGAACTCTCTAGGGTTCATGACAGTGAACCCAAATATCCTTTCTCTTTTTCCATTCCCCCCCCCCCAAAGCTGGAAAGAGTTCAGTAACTATACCGGTGGAGGGATTCTAAGAGGTATGGTTTAAAAACAGTAAACTTTCCAGATTTTCACACAACAAAGGAGGAGGGCAAAGTGCTTTCCACTGGTGCTTCAAGGAAAACAAGTGAAGATCCCCTTCTAAGGCCATTTCCACACTAGACTGTTATAGCGCCATGATTCCACTTTCAACCTCCTATGGAATCCTGGGGTTTGCAGTTTCAGGAGGGGCCAGCCAGCCCCTCCCGAAACTGCAGACCCCAGGATTCCATAGGAGGTTGAAAGTGGAATAATCGCGCTGTAAGAGTGTAGTGCGGAAGTGGCCTAAGTACAGAAGTAGAGTTTGCAAAAGGGTGGGGATTGCAAATTGCAATACATGTCCACAAACTGCTATGGGCCAGATCAGGCTTGCAGGCTGGAGACTTCTGTGATATTTTGCAGTTTTGTAAAAAAGGATTTATTTTTATTATTACAATTAAGGTAAAACAAGGTGATGTACGGGATGTATAGCATCTCTAATGGGATGTGCGTATGTAATAGTACAGTGGCCCCTCCATGTCTCCAGGGATTTCCTTATCCCTAACACAAGGTTTGAATCTCTGCTCAGTCACGGGAAGCCACTGGGTGACCTTGGGCAAGTCACACTCTCAGCTTATGAGGAAGGCAATGGAATAAATCTTGGCAGGAAAACTCTACAATAGGGCCAATGTAAGTCAGTGCTGGATTGAAGGCACGTAACAGCAAGCCACATCCACATCGCAAGGATTTATTTCTGAGTGAGCACTTATTTTGCACCACTCAACGATTGCACCTAAACTCTCTGCAGTTCTGAGGGTCAGGGACTCCAAAATGAACCCAAGAATTCAACATCATATGCTTGCAGTCAAATTTTTTGGCCACTTCTGCACTATACTGTTATAATGCTATTATTCCACTTTCAACCTCCTGTGGAATTTTGGGATCTGTAGTTTCCTGAGGCCAAAGAGCTCTCTGGCTGAGAATTCTAAATGCCCCTCCCTAAACTGCAAACCCCAGGATTCCATAGGAGGTTGAAAGTGGAATCGTGGCACTATAACAATACGGCAAATAAAAAAACCTGAAAGAGCGCAAGGCACTCTGGGAATTGCAATTCTGGTGGGAGAACCGTGTAGTTTTCTCATTGGAAAGCAAAAGAGAATGGCCGGGTGACGTCAAGCCTCTGGGATCTCGCCAATCAGGGAAGGGGAGTGGGGCGGGCTTCGATGTCGGGCAGCCAACCGTCGTGCAGAATTCCAGGCCCCTGGGATTTTTAAAACGAATCAGGGCGCGTAATTTTGTATAGGAGATTCTTGCTGGTTTTTTATTACTTGGTGGGAGTGGGATGTAGGATGCAACTTGGAGATGAGTTTCCCTTTTGTAATTCTGTTGCAAATATTTGTGTTTTCCCTATTCACCCAGTTTGGGAAGATATTTCTAATTGCTACAGACAAGCAAAAAACAACAGGGAAACAATTTAAATGCAATTGGAGAGCAATGTTATGCTTCTTGACTTAGCACTACTACGTTTATTTTTTTTCCCAGTCAGCACTTAAAATAGATACAGGTAAAAACATATAGTATGCAAAAATTAAAAATATAATTACACTATCAACAACATTAAAACCATTAAATTTTAAAATTATAAATAAAGTTATAACCAATAACAGTACCCAATAGTAATTAAAAACAGTTAAATGATACTTTATTCATTTGTTCATTCATGTGTTTCTCAGTTTTGATGCATTTCAAGTTTTAGTTAATAGCTATACGGATACCTTACTTATAAGTTGGAGATCCTTTCAATTTTCTGATCAAAGAGCTACACATATAGTAGCAATTTATTAATTGTCACAGCTGTTACCTGGAAAACTTTATACACAGAGGCAGGTTCCTTGCAAAAAAAGCTGCATTTTGTCACATTAACCACCTGTTTTAGCGGACTTCATTTTTGCCCATTTTTTCAATATTTTTTCATTTTTTCAGTCAGCAATATACTTGTTGACTGAACAGTAAGACCCATACACTCAGTGCAGCTTATTTTAATTATTGGTAACATCGGTAACCTGCATTTTCTCTGTTACAATCAAGATAAGCGTACACTGTTCTCCTCCTTCCCTCACTGTCGTTGCAATTCTCCTGCGAGGTAGGCTGTGCTGAGAGTCAGCCTGACCTTTCACGGTCAGGGCATTTAGGGCTGGATTCTGCATATCCTTTCTGGAGCTTAAAGATTCATACTCCAAGGCTGGAACAGTAAATGGCGGTCATCCATTGTCCCGTCAGAGAATCCTACCGCCTTATCTGTTCATGAACATGTATTTTACAGATGCCAGTTCTAAGCGGGAGATAAGAAATGTGGGACCTGCCTTTAGACGTGACATTAATCAAACATCACAGTTGCTGTCCTCTGTTGCAATGTGCCAAACGCAAAGAGAACTGCATGTTGCACAGGCCTCGCTGGCTTAATCTAGGAGAGGCAGATAGTTGCTCTGTCTCTCCCAGATAAAATTTTCCAGGTTTCTGCTGCTCTTCCCGCTCTACGTACGGCTATACCCACCTCTAGCATCCCCTTGATAGCTGATTCTGCCACAAAAAGCAGTCGTCCTAGAGAGCATCACGATCTTCTCAAGCCGCGGAGTGAACCTGGCTGAGTTGCATTGGCACGGAAGGGAGGGGAAGGGTTCTCCTCTGTGCAGGATGAGGTGTCCAAGAGATGGAATGACACAGTCAGTGAGGCCGGCTGACTCCCTCCTGCAGGGGTCTGTAAGACTTCTTGTTCTCTGCCGTGGGCAGCATTCCCTCGGGGGTAACTTGGTAGGAGCCCACGAGGGCCCCCAAGAGTGGGTCTAGACCCTGGGGAAAAATGATAAGAGGCAGGCCTCCTAGCTGTCTAATGGCCCCAGATTGAGGCAGTGGGCAAGGGCCCCTGGTGGGTGACTGCAGGCTGGCTGGTTAAGGTTGGTTGGTTAAGCACCTCTTAGCTGGATTTGGGAGAGAGCAAAGGGCCCTCAGCCGTGCATGAAGGGAGGCGTTTGAGGGAGGGGCTGTTCTCTGGCTCCCCTCCCTTCTTAATTTCTTGTGGGCCAGAAAGAACACCCTGAGGCTTGCTGCCCAGGAGGTATCCTAGTGAGTGTGCCCGTAATGGTCCTGTCGGCAAGTTAGGTGGCAGAATAAGGTGGCCGTTTCTGCAGTGGGTGGGTGGTAACAGGGGAGAGCCTCAAATTGATGGATGTACGGCTGGAAAAAGCTATGGAAGATTGCTTCACTATATATTCATGGTAGCAAAATTGTTGTATGTGCAATGATGGAAGAATTCAGCACTACCTACTGTGGAGGAAAACTGACACCTTTAACAGAAATGGACAAGTTGTCTAGCTTGATTAAGAAATGTCATGAATGTCCTTTCTCTGAAGACTGTAACCTCTTTGTAGACTTTTTGCAAAAAAAGAAAAGAAAAAAATGTTTTGTTTTTGATAATTAGAAAGACTAGGCTATTGAAATTTTTGGAGAGAGGTATGAACAACTATATTTATATATGTATATAAAAGTGCTGAAAAGAAGAT